>OX345657.1:6255000-7505000 GCA_947044415.1 Eupithecia dodoneata | reverse complement strand
TCGACACTATCCATTTCTGTGAAAATATCCTTAAATATACGTTATTGTATTTACCTGATATTAAGCTCTTATTTATTAAATTGCACCTCGCACGGAACACCTTAACTTTATCAAATGTAATGCAAAAGGCTGTTATGATTTTTGTAATGTAAGTTAATTTGTATGTTCTGTTATTGTGGGCGATAATTGAGTATGGTCAGGTCTATTGCGGGTGATAAACAAAATCAGGATGGAGAGGATATTGTGTAAACGAGTGGTGGGATAGGGTCGGTGGTCGATGGGTGGCGAGCGTGTGCAGTGACTTACCACGATCGCGATATTCATCGTTCTCGTCGGAGATGCACTCGGGCACTTCGTCGTCGGATGATGAGGAGCGCGGAGGCATCGGGGGATGCACTGAAATGCCATGGGGCATCAGCTGGGAGCCCGGAGGCGCTCCGCTCTCCACTCCGTACGCAGCTTTCTGCCTCGGGTGCACAAGGTGTGGGTGAGTCCTGGCCAATCCTTCTAATTCGCCATAAGCTCTAGGTTCTTGCTGGCTGTATTGACGTCGCAGTGCGCTGCCGGATCTTTGCAATGGAAGATTTTCCTTCTCAGCAGCGCTGTGCGCTCTCTCCAGCTTAGGTCTCTTGTCTAAACAAGAGTCGGGCTGAGGAGGTAGGTCCCGCAAATCAGACTCCATACGCCACATCATAGAATCTTGTGCTGGGCCTTTGTTAATCCACTGTCCGGTTTTCGACAAAAGTTCTTGCTTTTTACGGCACAAAATGCAAACCCATATTACCTGAAATTGGCAATGATATTGATGCCGGTCTCGATAAAACTGTTGACGACGAAGCTCCAATTTCACCGTTGCAATTTAACGCGTTCAACAAAACTAAAAAAAAACTGTTTCTCGCTATTTAAAACGAGTTCAGCGCAGAGCGGACGTTGATTCGGTAGTACTTTTTTACTTTAACAAACGGTGAAATTGGACCTAAGTGTGGTTGGCGATTCTTACCTTGTTGGACCTGAGAGTGACTTTTCCCCCGCACCGGGCGCAGCACCTGACTCTGCAATAATGGCAGGAGTGGCCGACGCCGTCCGCGAACTTGGTCTTGAGGCAGATGTGGCATGTAGCATTCAGTTCAACTCCGGCTGCACGTTGTAATTCGTTTCTCGTGCGAATAGTTTGCTCCAGTACTGTTACTTCGTCTTGTTTTCGTCTGGCGTTCAAAACAAACAAGTGTTATAAAAATCAAACAAATATTGTAAGACCGTTAAGTCTGTGCTGTTAATTAGACATGTGAAGCCATATTGCAATTACACGGTGAAGCTTTTTTATGATTCTTGAATTCCATTTTAGATCGGAGAATCTGTGTGGATCTATCGCGATTTGGCTTGAGATTGGGCCGGCACTCAGCAGCAGCTATGTAGGTCACAAAGTAGGTCAGATTAAATATCTCCGAATAGCGAATTATTAAACTTGCAATCGAGTAAAGGACTTGGTTATATTCGGAAAGTCTACATACCTACATTGGGCAAGTAATTATTTCGTTTATATCACTGTTAGGTACACTTGGGCCTTCTTATTGATTCTTTTCTTATGTGTAATTAAAATTCATGTGAGTTTTTAAGCCTGTGGTTTGTAAATTTAATCTACATCCTTTTTAGGATTGTATTGTTATGTACTCACTTGATTTAACTACATATTTATGACCTCAAAAACATTTTAATATCAAGCTAGGTGCTCCGCTTCGAAACAAAGATAAGTAATTCACAGGACACAGCTCAAGCAACTGAAGCTGAAACGTAAGTCGTAAATGCTATGTAATTAAATAATCGCATTACAGCTCGTATTCATAGATGCAGTGGTGATGCGTCACGAAGGCTGTTATTGCGTGTTTGATGCGACGCGCGCCCGCCCACGACTTATCATTATGGCGACCGAACGGATTTCGCGAACACAGCCTATGCCTAACTCACAAAGGCTTTTCCTGTGCCTACGTAATTGACGAAAAAGTAATGGGTATATTTTATCACATTGTTGGTTGATTATCTTGGATAAACTATTCTTCATTGTTTAAATTTAAAACTTAAATATTGTCTTTAAGTTATAGATCAATATTCTCTAAAAATTTATCAAAATACTTTACGTTGACGTTGTTGAAAGTAAACGTAGAGCGAACTTTTTATCGAAGCACTATTAACAGATGTAACACACTGTAAGGAATCCAGTGAGTACCAGGGTACCACAGCAAATGGTGCATTAGAAGCGGTAGGAGAGGTGTGGGAAGCGCGGGGCGGGACCGCACCTCATGATCTCGTGTTCGCGCTGCTCCTCCTGCCGCTGGCGCATCATAACCCCCTCGATGATGGCGCGCTCCTCTGCGGTGAGGTGCGACAGATCCGGCATGTCGGCCATGGCCGCGCGCTGCGAGCGCGGGCCCGCCGCGTGCTGCGGAGCTGTGCCGCGGCGCGAGACACAGCGCCACTCCGCCCGGAGGTTTATTTAATAATGCCGGATGGGCCAATGGCGCGCTCTCGTCTGCTGACGTCAGCAGATATTGATCGCTGACTGAGACGCGCGGCGCGCCGGCGTGGCTGTCGAGCCTAGCCTAGACCGATGCGTGCGCACGCCGGCCCTTGCCTTTCTCCTACACTTGCGAGCAAGCCATTAGTACAAGATTATCGCGGCGATACTGATAACGCTGCGATAGCTACGTGTTTACTTAGTTCGTCTAATGTAGCATATCTGATTCTACTATGTGTTATTTCAACACGCTATGTATGTGTGCTTGTCTTTTTATGGAATCTATGGAAGAGAGAGTTGCACAAGTAATTCAGATGGCCCCCTTTATTCCGGTTCATCGATGGGTGATATATAGGATAACGCCTTAGTTATAATAACTAGTAGTTAGCCCCTAAGAATACCGTCGTCACCGTTTTAGTTTAATTCTTCTCATTTCTCAGAGTTCCAATCTCAATTTTTTATTGAATTTTCTTATAAATTTTACGTCATTAATTTAAAAAAAGCTGTCAAAATCAAAACGAATTTGACAGCTTTGACATCTTCAAATGTAGCTCTTGCTCTTACCTTTTACCGGAGGCGGGATCTGAAAGTCAAGCACAAATAGTGTCTATATGGCCTTTTAATTTTTTACATATAGTAATGTCATTTTGAGATTGGTTGTAAATTTTGGCTGAACTTTCTATGATTATTTTGCATTTGTTTTAAATAAAATTAGGTATATTATATTTATATATACTCGCGTATAACCCCAGTTAAAAAACAAGCTGTATGTCACAAGGGAATAGTTAATTAATATATTTTTTTTTAACAAAAAAAGCAGTGCAAATCACTGTTGCTGATTCTTCAGGTACCTACCTACTTAAAGCTTGGCAATAATAATAATGACTCATGTCTAAAAAACACGACTGATTTGGCCTCACTAAGTTACCAGCATATTTCACATGTCTCGACACCTATCAAATTCATGGATCATCATCAACAGTTGGACAGTTACTCGAAGTTACTATTTCAACATATACAGAGCAGTTATATCACCCAAGCTGCGACTGAGGTCTTCCTTCGCTTAGCTCACTCCCATAAAAAATACAAGAGTGTACCATTATCTCTTACCGTATCATATAAAATGGGGACCTTGGGCGTTCATACCTGTGTTGGACCTTAAGCTAACGTGACGTTAGGACAGAATTTCAAAACACCTTGTTTTCGATTCGTCTAAATACTAAAAAAACCTTTTCCCATAATACCTGGAAGCCAAAATGACTGAATACTGTTATGACCGAAAAGTTGAATGACAGATTGATGTACAGTAAATGAAAAACAAAATTTGATTGTATGTAAATTTAAAAAAAAATGTGTATTTTCTACAATTTTCTACATATCATGAAAAAAATACACAGTAGTCGCTCACAATAATCTTGCTCGGAAGTTAAACATAATGCGAGAACATTTTATACATACCTTAATGTATTTGATATAGCGTTGTTGAATGAAAATGCTTACATTTCCAAAGCTTAATGAATTAATATTTCTCAAATTTATTTCGTACACAAGGTGTTACATTCTTAGTATACTTTGATAGAAAAGCCAAAAGAGAAGCGTAAATGTGACATTCCGGGCAAAGATAAGGTCATGTTGAATATTTTTCAATATAAATCATCTATCATCAGGTATTCGCCCGGAGGAGGCAATACCTGACGGAAGTTATAAATCTATACTTGCAATGCATTATATTGTTTTATTATTATTGTAGCATACAATTATTGTTTTATTTTATTAGTTATCTCACATTTGCCTTATTATTGTTCCACCAAATTTTTTTCCACCAAATTGACAGTAGAATTTAATTAAAATTTATACGAAAACTGGCTTGATAGGTATCTTATATAATAATAATTAAACAACAATACATGAGTTATAAAAAGCTTTCGTGCGGGTAACTGCTACGGCGTAGGCGTCTACGCTGTAGACGTGTACGGCGGCGTAGACATTGTAGCGTCGGCGTCTACGGCATATACTGCTACGGCGTAGGCGTCTACAGCGTTGACTTGTACAGCAGCGTAAACATTATAGCGTCGGCGTCTACGGCATATACTTCTACGGCGTAGGCGTTTACAGCGTAGACTTGTACGGCGTAGACATTACAGCGTCGGCGTCTACGGCATATACTGCTACGGCGTAGGCGTCTACAGCGTAGACTTGTACGGCGTAGACATTAAAAGTCGGCGTCTACGGCATATACTGCTACGGCGTAGGCTTTTACGGCGTAGACATTACAACGTCGGCGTCTATGGTATATAAGCGACTACAGCGTAGATTTCTACGGCGTTGATATGTCAGCGTCTACGGCATATACTGCTATGGCGCAGGCGTTTAGACCAAAAAAAGGTGGGTCCGGTCTAGTATGACTGAATGTTCAAGTGTACATATTCCAAAACGAATAATTCTTAAAACGTACTTTTCCCATAATGTCTAAAATCCGAAAAGACCGATTTGTGTATGTATGAATTTCAAAATGACTTATGAATTTGGTACAGTCGTGCATAATCTGATTACAGGTATCAGCTACATAATGATAACAAAATATCAAATGCCAAGGTGTGTAACTAGTCTGGATGTAATTTTGTGTTAACGTTTTTAAAATAAAATAGTTATCACGGCTGTATTTATAGTTGTATTTCGGAGAAATAATAAATAGGACATTTATCAAATCAGTCATTCTAGGAAAGGTGTTGTTTGAGTTTGGTGCCCATAAAAAATATATTTAATACAACACAAAATAAATACTTAATACTTTGACTGCGGTTTTTTTTCGACGACTGCGATCTTTTTTTTACCTAAAAAATTCGGGCTGCCACTCTACACAGCGGTTGTGTTGCGCCGCACATGCGTTTCGTTCGAAAAATATTACGGCTGTGCTGAGTCACAAAGATCTGTATTTTCTCAGCCGCTGCGCTAGTGTGGATTTACGCATATTAGTCAATTGTAGAAAACTCATACCGTGCGTTTTCAGCACTCAAAGTGTTAACACAAAATAAATACTTAACACGCATCAAAATCAACTCATCAAACGACACTAGAAGTCAAGCCAAGCGCAAACAAATCGGGCCGTTCCTTAACTAGATGTCGCTGCTAAAAGTGCGCGAACGCTAGATCGCGCTGACGAGAACGGACGACTTTGAATGACGTGGTTGTGTAAAATTTTGTTCTGTATCCAATCTTAGGGCCTCCATACCACACCAATTATTCCGGATCACTCAGCTATTGGTAATGGTAGTTTTTGAGTAACTTTAGCTAACGGAGAGGTGAGACTCGGATTACTCGGCAACCGATCCGTCTGGCTAAAGTGGCCATCCCGTCCACTCGGAACTATTCCCTGTAACCGCGTCTCGACGAAGAGTTGTGTTTCACTACTACCCCGTCCAGCCTCGTTACAATACCTTATAAAAAAATATTATGATTACTTAAATTTTTACAAATAAAAGTATTTTTATCTCTTTAATTAAATACTAGAATAATACCTATTTTTATACCTGGATACTAAAATAATATAAGTTAGTATACAGGGTGAATTTTATTTATTCTATTCCTTGATGTGTACTTTCTATTATCAGTCAATTACACAAATCAGTCTTTTGGGATTTCAGACATTATGGGAAAAGTACGTTTTAAGAATTGTTCTTTCTGAAATATGTACCTACGTTTTAACCATTCAGTCATACTAGACCGGAACCAAAAAAGTGTCAGAATCGATACCTTCAACTCACTTTGCAGAACTTGCTAACGCCCGCATATTGGCCTGAACCGAAGCAATCTGAACGAGCTTCCAACAACGTGTCAAACAAAACGAATGCTGGCCAAGGTGTTTGGCACACATTTTGGCCTTCATGTAGATGAGACATTAGAGACTACTGCGTATGCAACTAAAACATAGACCTTTAAGACGACGTAGACTTCTATGGCGTTGACCTCCGTCAAATTCTTGGCATTATGAGCCGTTCCACCCTAATTTAAGTAATATCGCGGGTAATGTTATAACACAAGCTCTGCTTACCAAGGGGCTAGATAATGCTGTGTGAATTGTCCAGCATTAATCATTCTTTATTTATTTAATGTTTGTAATTTAAGTCATCAAATTAAACAAATTTTATAATGTTATACCAGTTGCGTTTAATACCTTGATTGGACAATTATTATGTGTAGACCGTTTACAATCAGGCTGATTCACACTTAAACGTCTGGGAAGCAACAATTAGAATCGATTTCAAAGAATTTTAAACCTTACCAATACCAGTTGAAGAATGAAGACCTGACGTCTTTATGATCATGATCTTGATCTAGTTCACGCAGAGTCAGTGTATTGCGGTGCCTCAAGAAGTCCGGTCAAAGCGGCGATTACATCGGTCTTAATATTATTAAAGAAGTTGAAAATGCTGTACTGATCATCCGCTGTCCTGCCGTTTCGTTGTGCCTAAGAGTCAGACAAGCAACATGTTTCACATAGTACTTGTCAATTTGATTTCTTGGATTTCACTAGTACATTTTTCTTGTTTTTTTTTTAAATAATTTAGTCACAATCGAGAGGAGGCGGTTCACATTCTCCTGGCAGGTGGTTCGTATGATCGTTATGGAACAAAGACTTCACGCCTTCGCCCCAAGGGAATCTTTTAGTCCTATGGCGCATATACTCATAATCTCGACACACATCTTTATGTGGCATTTCATGCGAAAAAGCGCGCAAAGCCTGAATAATAATCAGTGGAATACATAAAAAAAAGAATATGTATTTTGGTCTTCTCCATGTATCTTTACCGTGGTGGAATACCGGCACGCACGGGTTGGGAGGGGTGGGTCCTGGGCGACAGGTTGTCGGTGGTACGATCTTCCGGCCGCCACCAGGGGTGGGACATCCACAACCAGGTGGGGGTCTCGGACAGCATGTGCCATACCCTCTTGCGTATGTAGGAATGCTATATGGATGCACACCCACCGTTGATATGCATCCTAATTTACCTCCCAGGGGTCTAGCTAAGGACCACGAACTGAAGGTTTTGATTGATCTTACGTCAATTAGGACTTGGTTAGCAGTTCGAACTCTCATGGGGCATGTTTTACTATAAGTTCTTGGATTCGTTTCTTCGCATATCTTTGGTCTACAGCACGGTAAACTGTTCGATCCAAGTGCACTGTGGTACACTTGAAGTCGTAGAGTTTGAGGTATAAATTGCATTGATTGTTTTGTTAGACCTCACTGAAAATTTTACGGTAATATTTATTCAAATCAGTTCCTACTTAACTCTTTTTCCTGTCATATTTTTCATTATAGTTTCATTTTTGACAGAGTCCAAAACTTGTTAATGCAAAATACTAAAATATTTCTAAAGAAGATTTACTTTGTTTTTTCCGGCCAGTTCCAAAAACCTCCTTCTACATTCCTACAAAATAAAGGCAAATGTGCTACTTAAACGAATCTGTGCAAAGCCGCGGGCAAGAAACCGTTGACGAAGATATTCGTTAATGCCGTGCCGGGCAAGGCAAAATAAATAGCTACCTACCCTTCGAACATAATACCTTCCTACCTCATAGGTGTTTGAATCGAAAATATTAAGTTGATTTGACTCCACATTCCAACGCCGAAGTAGAATGGCTGTTTATAATCAACGCCAGCAGCTTACGTGACTTTACTGTTGGACATAAAAATCTGGCCTCGAGTTTTTTTATTTTCGCAGGAGATATCGAGTTCAAGAAAGAAAATTTATTTCTAGGGGAAAACCCGGCTAAGCCATAAAAATATTACACTAAAAATACCATTATACAATGATAGTACCTACCTACCTACTTACCGTCTTGGCTCAACAGTGTTGAATAAAGGCTAGCGTCAATAGGCCGGCAACGGTTGGTCCGCGTCCGCGCTCATCGCATCAGACGGATTTCAAAATTATTTGTATGGTTTGCCATATAAGTGCATCCACTGATAGATAGATATTTAGAAAATACTTAATGCGCGCGAAATACTTAAAGGCGATCCGTTAATGCGGATGACGTCATTATTCGTTTGCAAAGCGTCGGCAATTCGATTGCTGCGATAACAGTGGACGCATCACCCGGCATATCCCTATCAATATAAAGGCAAAAATAGTTCGGACTAGGTACTTAATAAACGAGAGAGTAGACCTCCCTTATCTCGTAGGAGTGAGTAGGTACAAGTGTTACTGTAGGTACTCTACTGTTCCACTTTTTGTATCTCTCACTTGCTAAAGTAGGATGTAAGAGTTTTAATTTAGGAATAACTTGCTCAATATCAATTACTTAGCTACCTATAAGTTATTATTAATGACACGGTCCGCCCCGGGGACCAAGCTCCAACGGGTGTTTCTTCCACCCCTTCACACGACACGGACACGGACATCGACAACTCACACGCAAAGCCAGATCATTAAAAATCTTAGGGCTCGCTTCGCTCCAAGAAAAAAGAAATTGAGTTCAAATACAACCATGTAGAGTACCTAACTAAATAAACCTCAGTTTGATATCCAGTACCTAGTCAATTATAAAATAATTGATGCTTGCCAATAAAATCCATACATCATTAGGTATCATTAGGTACCAAGCAGCACTTGCGTTATGAGAGTAGAGTAGAATCATAATGATTTGCTGATTGTAACTGTAAAAACGCATAAAAGTACCAAGGAGTAATGAGTAAATGAGTCCCAAAACCCACGTTCTGACTTAACGGAAAATTAATTTTAAAGGAACAAAACTCCTATTTTTCGAATATGTTTTGATGAGGATCAAAAGTTTAGGATATTAGTTAGTATGTTATGGGAGTCGAAACACGATTGACTAAACTTGACTCGATAGAAAAAAATGGCAAAGTTTCCTCTGAATCTTCATTTTTACAGAGATCTCTACGGAAAAACCAGTTTTATTTGCTAGTTATTTAATATTATTGTAATGAAATTTCTTCTACACGCTCCTAATTATGGTTTTACTTTTTTGAGAAACAGGATTATTTTAGAGCAATAACAATTTTAAAAATAAAAACCAGTGAAATTGCGCGCAGGCCGATCATTCTGCCGCTCTTGCCTCCTTTTCTCGCCTTCCCCGCGCGGCGATCGTTCGTCCTTGTCTTGGAAACGCGAACTCATTTAGACTTAACTAAAATTATTGATTTCAATGATCGTTCAGATTTACTAAAATTTGCGTAAAACGCTATCAACGTGTGATACGTTATGTGCTAAATAGTGTGGTAGCCTTGCAGGTCATAAGTTCAAACTGTCAAAGTTGTCTAACATAATTTGTCAATGTCAAAATTAATGGCCGAAAGAAATTACCATGTCAAACTAAGATGTAGATTGATTTGTATTCAACTTTTGCGCATGGACGAAAGAAATATACTTTTTGTTTGTTTACTTCGGGTTATTTTCGTAAAATAAATTTCTGGTATATCTACTTGCGATCAAATTCACTAGAAAACGTTGTTTGTAGTGGCTTACTTAGTATGAAGATAAGAAAGAATTATAGTAGTTTCTCTAGCTAGATCTAACCTCATCAGCCCTCGGCCCGCTAATCATCATATTATCTAATCGTAAAAGTGTTTTGATAAATTGATTCATAGCTCGTACCTGTGCATCTTAGTTCACCTTAATCATCAATGATATCTACACAGATTTCCAGACATCTACGTAAGTGTCTTACATTTATTAACCAAACCAATTAATTAAACATACCTACGTATTTCATAAATTCTAGCGGCTATTGCGAACAAAGGTAATTATTTTTCTTGGCCTTGAGCCCCCTCCATCGATCGAGTCTATGTGATTCATTCATAGCCAATGGCGCGGCGGCGGGGCGCCGGCCGCGGCGCGGGGGCCTGTGCCTGAATGATGTCATCACATCACACACCACATACTTTCCTCATTATACACAGCGTCGCCGGTCGAAATATTCGTGAGCAACGAAAGCTAATAAATATATCTGTTTCCAGTATTATTTCTTGTGGTACTTCAAGTTTCTTCTGCCAATATGGATCCTAATATATTATCCTCTGCTGTGGCCAAGTTCTCATTCAAGTTCTGTAATGTAAGTATGAGTGTACTTGTTTATTTGGTATGATCACTCCCAAATTACATCAAAGGTTTTTAAATAAAAACAGTACTTTAATCAGAACATTATTATTCAGATATTAATAAAATATACATGTATTTTGCAGGAACTGGATAAAAGTAAGAGTGTTGTAGCATCCCCCTTATCAGCAGAGTATGTGCTGGCACTTCTTACCCTGGGGTCCACTAATGAGGTCCATGCTGAACTCCTGAGTTCACTTGGCATTGCAGATGATGACTCGGTAAGTGCTTCAGAGTTGGTAGAGTATACTTTGTCAACTTTTCACATGATAAGCATGAATAATCAATGATTCATTAAAAATTGCTCAATTATTTTACTGTTTTGAATGGAAAATACAACAGACACAAACTTGATAATTATTTTTATCACACACTTTTAATTGCATTGTTGTGCCCATATCTACCTTTTAACCTTGTACATGCATAGTATGCATACCATTTGGCTGCGGCATGTCACAAATACTTTTCTGTTGGTATTTTTTAATAGTGATAACTACACAAATCATCTACTCATATTATCAGCGAAACTAGTACATACTCATAGATACCTAAATTAGGGCTTACTTTGTACTCAAGCTGATACCGATTGCTTTATTAGATTACTTAATCAAAAATTGTACTTTTGACAAAAAGGATAAGCTCATTCTTTATTTACATCTACTAATTTGGCGGGGGTCCAACGGAGCGCGTTTTTCTGATATTTTCCTTTGCTATTACAGTGCGTAAGTCTCGCACTGGGTTTTTTTTGGATAATATTCCATTTCTTAGATATAAAATTCGTCCTACACCATTTTAAAGCAAGAAAAGTCAGTTACAGCTAGCTCATCATGCCAAAAACATTTCAGATACGCACATCGTTCACAGCAGTCTCTTCCAAACTGAAGGACATAAAAGGTGTCACCCTAAATGTTGCAAATAAAGTTTACGTCATGGACGGAAGCTACGATCTGAACCCTAAACTCAAGGAGGACGCTGAGAAGGTGTTCGACGCCGGTATTGAGAAGATGGACTTCAGTAACGGGGCACTTTGCGCGACTCTCATCAACAAATGGGTAACAACTTTGTCACGTCACCGTTGCAAGGTCATGCTCTTGTTAATAAGTCTAAGTGCCTGCCTCACCTGCGCTTTGATATGAATCATTACTTCCAAATTTAGAAATATTTAAAAAACGTAAATACAATAGATGTACGTCGTATTTATACGAGAAGTCAATAGACATAGAAATAAAAGATTATTTGATAATCCTGCCGCTTTGATATAATGTTGACTAAACAGAAAACAAGTTTACAATAGGTAACACAAAATGCCCAAAGAAATGTTTGATATTTCCTTTGTTTGTTCAACGTAATAATAAGATAAAATAGGTGGCGGCGCTAGTGTGCCTCGGGGTACAGGTAAACTCTATTCCCTCACTCTCACAAGTGTGACAGGCTTTGTTTAACCCAGGTACCGCTCGAGTGAAGCTGCAAGCATAAACGAAATAAATCATTTATTATGGAACAAAAACAACGCTTTAGTAAAAAATTAAAATGATGTCTTATACAGAAGTTTAAAACTGTGTCGCAGATGGCAACGCCTTCCTCCGAGATTAACGTGGATAGAGTTCCAAAAAAGAATATTTACAAAACATCGTTTTTGTTTAAATTTCCAGGTGGAGAGTAAAACCAATGACCGCATCAAGGATCTGCTCTCAGGCGACAGTCTGGATGCCTCCACCCGGCTGGTTCTTGTCAACGCTGTCTATTTCAAGGTTTGTTTACGAATTCCAATAGTGCGCACTCGAGAGATTTTTGTTATTTAGATTGGAACAGAAATAACTTTGTTATGATCTGGTATGATTCCAGATTTTAAAGATACGACCAATTTTCTGTGGTTTCAATTTGTTTTGATTATGTTAGTTATATTCAAGATATTTTCTGTGATTTGCTTATCTAGCATGAGGTTTTGCGATAAAATGTAGCCTATATTTTTCCAGGACCTAGAAGTACCTCTATCTGTCTTTTGGCGTGAAGATGCTCGATCAATGTATGGATAACATATACATACATATGTATACCTATTTATTATTTATCACTATCCAAATTTAATCATAATCCGTTGAGCTGTTCTATAGATAGATAGATAGATATTTTTTTATTAGAAATTATGATTTCAATTCTTTATCTTTGAGCGTGAAGGAGTTACAAACATACACACTCAAACTTTCAGCTTCATAATATTAGCGTGATTTAATATTTTTCGCCAGGGTACATGGCAGAAGCAGTTCGACCCGATCCACACACACCCGCAGCCGTTCCATGTAGATGAGAACAAACGTATTGATGTCCCGATGATGTACAAGGAAGACACCTTCGAATACGGAGAGAGTGCCGACCTAGACGCACAGGTAAGCCTTCAGTTCTTGCATTAGCTTGAAACGTTTTGAAGGGACGGTATTTTTTTAATAGTTTTTTTAAATTTTCTGCCGTTTAGAAATAATATAGCAGATACATTATCTGGAGCAGTATTAGAATTGCCATAAAGCGGGGTAACGCAGCTAATATCTTGGGGGTTGGTATTCATTTAGATCAGTTAAGCTACCTCTACCTAGTTTGTTTGCAACAGTCAACAGTAAGCTCAACATTATACATTTTAAAACATAGTCCTACAATTTGTGTCCATTATTTAGCAGATAAGTAGTTTATGCTCATAGTTAACCATTTTTCTGGTAGGTTTTTTTGCTAGAAAGCAATTACTTAAACTAACTTCAATACAGGCTGAAGTTGGGAGACTATTTCAGCTCTTTTAAGATGACAAAAGTTAGCTTATGTCCTTCTCCAGAATGTAATCTATCTCCTTCCTTTTTTCAAATCCGGTTAGCCGTTAGACCAAGAAGCACCCGACCGACAGACAAAGACCTTTGAATAAATACTTGCGCATTGTGACTTGCAATTCTAATCTACACGATAGATAGGGAAAAGCGGCGAGCTTTCGTACAAAGGGACTTTCTGCCAATGGAGTAAAGATTTGTCATCATGGTTTGATTCGAGACGTCCAAATAAGACAGGCCTCGCCCAAACATCGCCACATTGACCACATTGGTCCTGTGATACCCGCAGCTAGTGATTTGTCGTCATTTTCACCGTAAGGTACAAGTAATAGTGTTCTAGCAAATCTTACTATAATTTCCAGATTCTGAAACTGCCGTACGTAGGTGAAGAAGCAAGCATGGTGATCATTCTCCCAGCAGCAATCAATGGCCTCGACGAAGTGCTGCAGAGGCTGGCCTGTGGCTGTGACTTGGTCGGAGAAATCAACAAATTGCACAAGGAGAAAGTACAAGTCACACTGCCGAAGTTCAAAATCGAAACGGAAATTGATCTGAATGAATTGTTGCCTAAGGTACGTTTCAAAATTTGAACGGTACTCGTACGTCTTGCGAAGGCATAAAAGCAGGAAAGATTTAATAAAATACAATACAATTAACATCACAGACATTGACAATTTTGAAGATTTTGAACTGATAACTAAACACACACTTGGCATCATATTCATTCTACACTATTAATGAATTTAAGTGTAGCAATTTATGAAAACCCCTTTTTACGAAATAGAAAATTAATTAAATGTAATTTTATTAGAATTATTATGAATGAAGAGTATTATTAATAAAAATGTTGAAATAAATTTCTTGAATACGATTAAAAATCTTGCTCAAATCGTACAACATGACTTAACATAACTTCCGATGTTACGAGTATAATAATGAATAAATACAACTATAAAAATAAAAGAGCATGTCACGGAGCTAGCCCTAAACTAGCCAAAAATAGTTCTATGGGAATCAGATGAACGATACAAAACGAACACATGTACATAAAATCGAGCATGATTTCTAAACAATTAGCTGAATGTAAGACAATTATTCTTGCGACGAGAATCAAATCTGTAATACCTTGGTATTCATCTATTCAAAATCTCGCAATCAGAAATGTGCCCTGCGAAGGTTTTCCATCACAAACGAAAAGCTAAACCAAATAAAAATAAATAAATTCAAAAACTGAAATGACAAATGGCGACCGCTTGGGTTAGGAGTCCACGACCGACTTCGGGTCGCTGCACCTACGTACGTCAATAATTATTTGTACATAATAAAAATACGTTATTTGTATTTTACAGATTGGCATCACCGAGATTTTCAAGAAGAACAACACCGGCCTGTTCGACCTGCTGACAGAAACACAGCAACTCTACGTGTCTAAGGCGGTGCAGAAAGCGTTCATCGAGGTCAACGAGGAAGGCGCCGAGGCCGCGGCTGCTACCGGTAAGATACGACACAACAGAATAAAGGCCGCTGTGAAGTTAGCCGCAGCACATACTGTCACAACTTAATGCCATTCCGCACTACGAAACAAAAAAACGATTTTTTTTCGCATTTCTTAGGTATCTACTCAATAACCATTCACTCGCGATTTTAATTCGCAATTAAATCTCGGTAACTGAATGTGTGGTTTGATGCAAAATGCCGCAAAAATCATACGGTGGAGTTTCGGAATGCGTCTTTACCAAGAAGTAAAGTAAAGTAAACGAAAAGGACAGGGATAAGCTACAGGTTCCTGCAACTAACTTCACATCGGTTTGCATTCACGGCCTTTATTTTCATTGCCGTTCTTGATGGCCGCTTTTTGTTTGGTTGCAATTTTATTTGGGCGTTTAACTGCATGCTCTGTGTACAAGCCTTTTGATAAGCACAACCGCTTTTATTGCAATCCTTTTATACCCGAGTTTACGTTATTGGTTCTTTTCACACATTAATTAATTATAGCTCGCAATAATTCGATGGCTCATTCAGTCTCGTCTCTGAAGCATGCTTCTAATTCCACAAAGCAATTTCTATGACTAATCCTGCGCTTATTATAATGACTACAGAAGATTCTAAGGAGATTAGAGACAAACCCAATACGGGGATGCCTGCCTTATATTTGGTTGCCCGAGACCTTTTGGTCAGAACAAATTAAAATTCAAGCTCTTTCTTTTTATAATGCCGCACGACACTTAGATCAGTCTAGGTATCTCAACTTGCTTATAAAGCGGTATCTAGCAATCCTATAGTCACTTGCGGCCATCTTGTTTGTTAATCGTGTGTATGTGTGTGACTCGTATGTACGAGACAAACTAGGACCTGCGATAACTCAACCAATAAAACTATCTTTTCGTATAACTATATTTGCTTGCTTTGTGGAAGTTTAATAGAACCGGTTACATAGCGGTAACTTGCTTTGTGAGGCCTTTTAACTTCTGGTGGCGGCCATCTTGTTTGTTAAACGTGTGTGTGCGTGTCGTTGACTCGTGTGTATGGGGCAGCTATGAAGGTGCGGAAGCGTCGCTCGCTGGCGGTTCAAGAACCGATCGAGTTCAGAGCAGACCGTCGCGCCCTCTGGTGTCTGCTTGTGGGTGATCACGTCGTGTTTGTAGCGAGATACCAACCTCAGCCAACATTCCGCGACGAGCTGTAGTCTAGACGTAAGGTTATAATTCTTCTAATACTTTAAAGACTAGCGGCAATTTTGGAGACTCCCCGAAAGATGATGACCTAGCGCTTAACTATGATTAATGGTATCGTCACAATATTATTTATCAATACATTCGATAAGTATATTTCGGCATTCTTACATGAAAGAATCTACATACCTACAGATGGAAGACACGCGTTACAAACGCGTGTCAAGTTTAAAATCATTCGATCAATCTTTCCTTGCTAATAGTATTACACGCACTACTAGAGTTTTTTGAGCTATGGATTCTACGTGACGATTCTGCGACGATATTATTGTCATAGTAAAACGATTGGTTAGCAGATAAGGCCTCTAAACTATGTTTAAAGCCGGACAGGTCACTGTGGCGATCTTTAGGGAGGCATATATCCAGCAGTAGCCGACTATCTTCAGAGATAATGATAATATTAAAGATTTAATAGAGTGGAAGAAGTAAGAATAGCCTTTGCCGGGCAGTGGGACAGTGCTGGCTCATGAATAACTAAAATATTAGTAAATTTTGAGTGAATGTGTGTGGCATGAATGGCACTATAGACAGGAGGCTTATATAATTATATAACCAGCATTTAGTGCTCTCGGGATAAGTAGATAGAAAGATTTGAGAGGATGCATTTAAATGAAACAGAGGATAGAAACCAATGCTAAAGGTTTTACTAACTTCACTGCACTCCATAATTCCATAAGTTTTCATAGCTCAAACAATCGCTTTGCTTGCAAGTATGAACTCTTTATTTTAGTGAAAGTTCAATGCTTAACATATTGCCTTAAAGTCTGGACTAAGGCCCAGTCCATGGTTGAAAGATAAAATACCCTAAGTCGATAGGCCAAAATTACTTAGTCTTGTCTTAATTTCTTAAAAGTCCAGTCTACCTATTTACCTAGTCTTGTGTAATTTTTCTAAAGATTTATCAATTTTTTCTAGTCTCCTCAAAATGTTCTAGTCTGAGTATTTTTTTTTTCTAGACTTCTCTAAAGTCTTTTAAGTCTACTCTAAACTTTCTGAAGCTAAATTGAAAGTCTAAACTGACGTTATATGGTGTGTTGTAGTCTTCCTATTTATATAAGTCTTGAGTAAATTTTCTAAAAATTTTCTAGAATTAGTATACAATTTTTTCAAGTCGTCTTAAAAGTCCTTAAATTCTACTCTAAACTTTCTGAAGCTGAAGTGAAAGTCTTAATTGACGTTATATGGTGCAGGCATGGTGATAATGATGCGGTGTGCGCGGCCGCCATCCACTCAGTTCCGAGCTGACAGGCCGTTCATCTACATCCTCACGGGGGCAGACCACGTGGCTGCCTTCATCGGGGTCTATCGTGGGGAATAAACTTGAAACGTACGATAAAAAACTGCAAGGCTGCCACGCTATTTAACACATAACGTAAGTCACGTTATCAGCGTTATTACGCTAATTTTAGCGAATAACGCGTGTCAAGTCGCATTTTAACGTGAATAACGCGTGAAAAGCCATTTATAGGCGCGTAATAACGCTGATAACGCGAGCTACGTTACGTTATGTGTTAAATAGCGTGGTAGCCTTGCTGGAATTAGCGCTTTTTCAGTAACACCTTTCATAAACTAGACTCTACCACTCTAGTCTACTGTTAAATATTAGAATAGTGTGGATTCGGTTGGTACATTGAATTGTGCTGTTAATTACGACCGAGAAAAGAGTGCAAAATAACTTCTCACAACTAAGTTAAGAATAATTTGTGAACCACAGAATCAACACCTAATCTTACTCATACTGTGGTCCTTAACTGTCCGATATAAAAAAAAAACTTAACTCCAGTCTAGACGTACTCTATATTGCAAACTTTTTAATATCTTCGTATATTGTCGTACTTTAAGCGTTCGAAATTTAGTGCTTTTTGAGTACTTTACTTGAGTTAAAACTTAACGCGAATTTCATAGTTGAATATACTCGTAAGCCTAACGTTAATGGTACTGTTTTGTTTGCCTTCTGCATATATATCCTCATTGTTGGCTTTTTATGTAACATTCACTCACAAATGTTGTATTTATTAGGTATATTTTTGTAATTTATTGTGATAAAGAATTTGTATGTTTAATTTAGGACGTTTTTGTCTGCCTTCTGCATTTTTATCCTCATAAAAAGCTAACACTTTTTAAGTAACAAGATGTGAAGTCACAAATGTTTTATTTATATTATATTTTTGTAGGTTATTTATTGTGATAAATGTATTTTGTTGTATAATAAAGAAATAATCATAATGATGTATTAGTTTTATTTATTTTTTCTATTTGAAAGTTAGCTAAAAAAAGTAGGTAATACAGTTATTTAGTACCCTAATCACTTATCACAAAACAAACTAGTTTAGGAATAGACGACACTATATTAATTGTCCCAGGAATATTTATTCTTATCTTAAGACAATAGAAATTCGAATACCCATCTATGTTTATTGAAATGACGCGTCTTGTACTACGGCGGGTTTCATCTTAGTGAACACTTAATATCCGCTTAAAGTCTGTTTGTTCCGAATTTATAGAGTCTGTGCAGAGAAGCGTCTCACGAATTGAGGGCGCGCGTGTGCCAATGAACTACTTCTGTTGCGTATTAACGCAAGGGGTAAACTAACATATTAATGTTAGTTCACCCCTTGAATTCTGATTAATTACTCCATTTTGATTGTTCCGAATGTATTTTCGCTTTATGTTGTTAAAGCATGCGCTCCTTGTTGGTTTGGGACATTTTGTGTCATCACATCGCAATGTTGTTTGTCTTTGCCATAGTTTTTACAATACATACATCGACGTCCTTATTCATAATCTGCTACTAATAATATATTACTACTCATAACAGTTGCCTTTTCAGTTGCAGTTCTTTTTCACTCTGACTTGTTATAGTGACTGATATAAGTTAGTCAAGACAATACTGATGATAGCAAATGTTAAGCTTACAGATTATAAAGAAACTTAATAATTCTTAGAGCACATCCACAGTAGCTTATGTCACTTTTAGGCCGTGATCAGGGCCTTAAGGTGATAACAGACTCTATGTTATACTCTATGTTATTTGTATTGCAGCGATGGGCATCACTCTGATGTGTGCAATGGTGACGCCTGTGCCTTCCTTCAGAGCGGATCACCCTTTCCTAGCCGTGATTCTTGTCGATGGTTTAATCTACTTCCAAGCGATTCAGCGAGGCGATTTTTAATTTAACAAAACAATAGCACAACTAGTTACTTAGTTAAACATACTCGTTCCTTTTCAGAAATAAGTATTAACCAAAATATCATATAAGTATCTAAATATTGTTTATTTTAAAATGTATTTACATATTATTATAATTATATTACACAGTATTTTGTAATCACCTGTAGTTTCCAGACGGGAATTATTGAATTTATGTATTGTTACTTTCATTGGGATCATTGTTATTCTTAGATAACCAAAATTCGTCTTGTCTTTACTTATTATGGTAGGTAGCCTGGAAGATATTGCTAATAGCAATAAGGTCGCCCGTTGTGCAACTTTTTCTGAGTTAGGTTCTGCATTTCTTATTTTGATGCGCAATAAAGAGTATACATATATGTATTTGAACGCCTATAACATTGATTGCCCAACAGCATGTCTTTCCAAACGTAACTCCAAGATGCATCGTTCTATAGTTATTTATTTCACATAAATTATTTGTATTGCAGTTATGGCAATCGCCATGTGTTGTGGTATGGTGACGCCAGTGGTGCCGTCCTTCAAAGCTGATCGTCCATTTCTAGTCGCTATTCTTGTCGATGGTATTATTTACTTCCAAGCAATTCAACGAGGCGACTTTTAAACGATTCCATTTTTACATTTTCGAAGTATTCCACTTTTAAACAGTTGATCTATTAAGTTACCTCCTATATATATACTCCGGGATAGACTTAATGATATTACGTATTTTTTGTTTTGTTTGTATTAAGTATATCAGTGATCTATTATTAAATATTAAGTACCTATGTCAGATTATCCATCATAAAACAAGCTCCCGTGGAATTACCCTAATACACTCATCCTTAGGCATTTTAAGCCCTTTTAATGGCCTTCGCCATACAATTGATTAAGTTATTTACATACTAGTGGTTTCTTGTCACTTCTTCCACTAGTGGACAAAAAATTGAAGTGAACTATAAAATATGACGTGTCTAAGTGCTTATTTGTAAGCTTAAAGAAATAAAAACTTTTCATTTTCATTTTCATTGCTAATCACGATAGCCATTCAAAGGGCTTTCATATGTAGTAGTAATGTAGGATGGGTAGTTTTAGCTTAGTTCCAGACTGCTTAGCTTGGGGCTAGATGATGCCGTGTGGATTGTCCAGCATTATGTATTTATTTATTATTATTAATAAGACGACACTGGATGTAAGATAAAAAACTTTTGTCCCTCTTTAAATACTAACTTCTGCGTCATTTGTTATTTTATGTACTTATGTATTTGTAATTAAGTCTATGTATTTTACGTACAAGTGTAGTAAAGTGTTTTTAATTATGCTAATTTTAACATATTATATACATTATATTGTTAACGAGTTTTTTATTTCTTTGAAGATATTAAGGTTTTCAGAGAGTTACGAACTTAATGTAGTTTCCAAATTCTTCAATAACATAGATATAGGAACTATTACCTACTCTGCAGTCTAAAAGAAGGTATGTCCCGCTGTGGACTAATATCTATATGCTGATAATGAGGTAGGTACGCAGTTTCTGGATGCGGCCAACTAGAAGACGGGTGTTACGGCGCTCATTAGGCAAGGTACTTCTGTGGACTAGTAGGTACCTATAGGCTGATGATGAGGTATACAGCACTACGAGCGCTCTCTCAAGCTACTTCTGTTTGTATTGCAGCTATTCCAATCCGACGTAGCGGTGGCGGATCATTACTAGTGCGTTCCTTCCAGGCTGATCATCCTTACATCGCCTTGATCATCGTCGATGGTCTTATCTACGTCCTAGCGGTTGAACGAGGTAGCGTGGAAGAAAGTAAAATGTGTTAGTTTGTTTTGTTTCTTACCTTTGTGATGCGATGATGCGAGTTAGCTTGGTGGAAAAATATGTACATCCCACTAAAAGACAAGAGTCGTGGTAAAGGGCCGTTCATAAATAATGTTTGACGAATTTCATGATTTTCGGATCTCTACCCCGTCCTTGTCGCAGCTTGTCACATTTGTGATACTCAGCCACCGCCCTAATAATCAACAATAAATAGCATAATAAAATGAATTGGTGACCTAACGAAGGGTTGAACTCTGGACAATAGAAATGTTATCGGCAGACCGCAAGCGGGGCGAACCGTAAATATTTTGTATGTTTAGATTGTTATGTATAATTATATCTTTTTCGTTGGGTTAAAATAAATCACCCGAAATGTTTAGCCACGGTGTTGGCTAAACATTCAGGCGGTTGAACCCCTAGACCCCCTTCCTCTACGACCATTGCAATCTGTGGCAATCACCGTGGCGCGACACGTGCCTCGGCATTTGTAGTACCTACCTAGAGTGCCACTCTTCACTAAAACAATTTAAACCTTATGCTCAGTTTATCAATAAATATATCAAGTTTTTCGTGAATTGATAAAATTTCACGATTGATAATGCCTAGAAATATATGTATACTAGCTGCTTCCCGCGGTTTCACCCGCGTGGTGATATTTTGGATAATATACAATATATCTTTATAAATTGTAGCCTATAGGTTATTCTGATGTATAAGCTATATTATTGTGAAGTTTTATCAAAATACATTCAGTAGTTTTTGCGTGAAAGCAGTAGAATAGACGTCACGTAAGTTATAACCATTTTTGGGATAAAAGGTAGCCTATATTTTATTCCAGGCCCAGAACTACCTGTATGTAATTCCAGCCTAATCAGTTCAGCAGTTTTGGCGCCACAAACCAAATCCATCCATCTACATAACTAAACATCCATACTTTCGCAATTATAGCATTAGTGTAACTAGCTTCTGCTGCGGCTTCGCACGCTTTTTCCCAGGATAAAAAGCAGCTTTTATGTTATTCATGGACTAGTAAGACTTTTATAAGTCTTACTTATTTATGTGCAATAAAATCCAGTACAATCAGTTGGGTAGTGTTTTTGTAAAGATTGAAATGCACTACTTAACGGATCGGCCAGATATTGTATCTATCAATGCATATACCTAGGTACCTATACATGAAATGAAATGAAATTTCATTTCATTTCATTTCATTTCATACAATACACCCGGAATAGCATATATGGCTACTTTTTATTGAAGCTAGGTCTAATAAGTATGAGAGTGATGTTATTTTCTATGCTACAGCTGTCAGAGATCCAACGTACAAAGAAGTTATTTTATTTTCTTCGTCATCATCAAACGAATCTGATGACGAAGGATCGTCAAAATCCGAAGAGTCTTGCGGGTGTGGTTCGGCTAAACGTCTACAGACTTCTACACGTTCAAGTAAGTAGAAAATACACCAGTTTAATCTGGGGTGTAAGGGGGCCTCCAACATCTCCCAAGCCAACCTTACCTGCACGTGGTACACCCTATCTCTACTTCTTGTGGAGAAGTAGAACAACATTATGCTGAGACAGGACCTATTGGTTCGCTTTGTAGAGTCGCTTGTTGCTGTTTTTATATATACAATACGTAGTTAATTTTATAGTTTTATGTTCCTATTTATTTTATAATATGTAGTAATAGTAACAAATTGTACCTACTATAGTGTATCAATAAATATATTTTCTTTCTTCTTTCTTATCTAGGGTGTACCACGTGCAAGACCACGCGGAGGCTCTGGTGAAAATATCAAACAATCTTATATTATATAATTTGATAACTCAGATAATTTACAATTATTTTTAGTACTTGACACTGGCAGAAAAGTGTCCAACCAGAGACATATTGCCAATAACAAAGAATTATCACCAGCTTATTCCTTATTTACGTATTTTATGCTTTATTTTATTTGTAGTATTCTAAACCTGTGTGCGGCTTCACGGCATTTACGGCGCTCAATACGTAGGTTCTTTATATATTTCGTATAGACGAACATAAATATGATAAATGAAATGTGCAATTTACAAGATTGTACACCTATTTTAGGCGTATTTTGTAAATCATCGGCTTACTGCAAGAAGATGCTAACTATGTTAAATACACATAATGAGTTTGTCGCGATGAGCTCTACATTTTGATACAACTCGACTTATTTGTACCTATAGCTCTTTAATATTTGACGTTATGGCTTAGTCATAAAGTCCATAACTGTGCTTTTGGTATATGTGGTTCCTTAAAATACATTTATAGATTTTAACAAAGGAAAAAATACAATTCCCATTTTTATTTTACAAAAGTAGAGCAAAAAAAGCCAAAAATACTTGTTTTTTGTATGGGTGCTCCCATTTTATTTTAATATTTATTTGATTACTAGAAACTATTAATAAAATAAAGCGCGGTTTCGCGCGCGTTTCTTGTTCCTTTGGAAACGTTTTAACTTAAATTAAATTCGTTTATTGATTCAGACTTATTATAATATCCATATTGTGATTTATTATAGAATTTAAAAATTACATCATCATCATAGTGTTAATGTAAAGAATGCAATGCAATTTGAAATTACATTACATTCCCTACACCAATACCTACAATTCAATTTATATAATAAATTTGTTTAGCATAAGGGTTCATTAGACTTGACATCCAGTGCCTTTACAGGCTACTGCAATGTCTGTCCACCAGAACCCGTAGCAAGCTATTGGTGCTGCCCAGCATCCTGTGTCTGACGGATGTTATTTTTTGACGAATTACAGCGTAGAAGTCCTTAGTGTGTGCATCAGCAAACATGCCTGATGCACTACAGTGCCTGGGCAGCCCCACCATTACCCTAAACAAATTATTATAAAGGACTCGTAGGGCACTGAAGGACGCTTTGGTATAAGTAACCCACAGGCCGCAAAAGATTGACAGTAGGATTTAAATAGAGATACCTTGACATCTACTGAACAATGAGCGAACCTGCGGATCAACTTAAGGTCATTTATATCCCGTGGGAACTGATTTATGTGATAAAAAGGGATCTGGAACTACCTGTATGCTATATACGTCATTAAAAGTTAGAAATTGATTTTACTGACTTTAATGACGCCTTGCAGTAAGCGGACGAAATGGTATGCTTAATAGTATTGGTACAAACCGATTGTTTTACATAGGTACCTACCTACCTACATCGTAAATCTGCCAAAGATACGGCAAAGGCGCGCGTGCTTAATCTGGACGAACTCCACTCCATCTTATGAAAGTGCCAGCTCGTGTCAAATTTTTGATTTAATTAATTAAATTTTAATGCGATATGCTAAAATTGCATTTGCTTGCTTTTGTACTTAATCAAATACGCAATTAAAAAGCCCCAACATAAACTACTAAGTAGGTATAGCCCACCGAAGCAAGTGAAAAAAGAATTATAAGAAAATGATACACTATTAATGCTCAAAGCATCTATTTGCATTGATTTAAGTCATCCTCATCATAGAAAGATAGATAGAATATACTTTATTTCACAAAAGTTGTTCATAGGTGAACATAATGCTAGATTGCATTATCTAACTGCTAACTTTTGGGTAGTGTGGACAACAATTTAGTAGGTAGTGCTAGATTACAGATCTTACAGAACAAAACAAAAAATAATATCATCATCATCATCATCAGCCATTGCTATAGTCACGACATAGGCACCCCCTAAACAGCGCCATAAAGCACTGACTTCAACTTGACGCATCCAGAATCTCCTTGCAGTATTTCGCATCCCACCTGGCCGGCGGGCGTCCTACACTATGCTTACTGATCTAAATACCAATGTTTTATTCTGAATCTCTAGCGCAAAAATAATCTTGTATCGGTTAGATTAGATCTCAGTATCTCATTCAAATTCTGATCACCGATTGTTCTGTAATATCTAGTTAATATTACCTTTTGATTGCGAGTTGTAAAACCTGTAAATCAATAAAGCGGAACGCTGTACGTTACTTACATTTTCTTCAGTTATTATGCTATTAACCACACAATTCAGTCGGATAAGAGCTGTTGTTCTATTCCGTTGTACCGGTACATATTAAAATCCGATCAATAAAGTGATGTGATATTGTGCATTTCTTCTTTCTTGGATCAGATAACGTTTAAGTTGCTTATCCGGTATGAATATATACATGGCGTTGGCAATTGTCCTTAGATTATTAATGGCATCACGGACAGAATCAACAGAATTACCGATGATCAATGCGGGTAACTTTGCCTTTCCAAAAACTATTCCGTTATCATATCGTCAGCACCTTGGTTTTGGACTACGACCGCTCCAAAGATGCATACCATGCACACAGAATATACTGCTTAATACGTATCTGTCTAGAAATAGCCATAACAGCGTACCACAAATTTACAATATCTTTAAACAAACTTCCACTGAAAAAACATTTTATCGAAGATTCTACGACGCGGATGAACCGCATATAGATCTCAATCTACCTGCCCATTCCAGAAGCTCGACGGTCACGATGGACAAAAACCACCTTGAACAAATCAATGATTTAATAAATTCATCGAAAAATATCGAGCACGTGGTTACATCGTCTGAAGATATGGATCCTGATCACGAGATATCAATGAATCCTAATAGCTCAATTATACTTCGAACGGAAATGGATTCTATTCAGGATAAACTGACACCAACATCATTCGACGAGCTCTATTCCAAAGTATTTGATGAAGAACCCATAACTAAGCTCGCTGCAGAAAATTTTACAGACATAATTATTGAACACAAGGAAATTTCTAGACCTGAAAATTTTACCTCATCATCAACTGTAATATACAATAACAATTCAATGTCTTCAGAGGAAAATGATTTAGAAATTCTTTCGTCTTTGGACAAAAACAAAAGTTTAGCTAATGCTCTCGAAAGGTTTGAATGTAAATTTTATGAGGTGAGTTAAAAATAACAATATTTATTCTTTCAAAACCTAGTGGTTTTTTAATATTAGATATGTTATTTGGAGGACAAAAAGTTATAAACCTAAATTACAACTTTGAACCATTTAAGTGGAGAAGAATTTGCTTGCTGGCCGACTTTATTCTTATGGTATTTCAGTTTCTGCAATTTTTAATTACTATTAATCAAACTCTCTTAAGTAATTAGGTACCCAAGTACCTAGTTAAGTAAGTAATTTTAAACTTAAGTAGGGCGTTTGTAATACTTGGAGTACAATTGTATTAGGTATACTATTTATTGGTTACATAATTCGTCGTAATATTAATTATTATAATATAGGTAATTTTGCCATGGGTTGCGTGGTTCGTCGCTTACGAATTTACTGTTAGAATATTTGAATGTCAGGTTTAGAATTTAAAAGTTATCGTTATTGAAATCAACCTACTACCACTTAGGTAGGTACTAAGACTTAGTTGCAATGTCATCGAGATCATTGCCTAAATTCCGTGAAGACGCCCGGAAATGTAGTGAAAAATGTATAGATATTTTAGAAGTACCAGTGGTTCAAATTTTTTTTTAAATTTATTTATTTAGAATGAACAAAGACATAATACATATATGTAAAATATCTATGTATCTAAGCTTAATTTAACAGAAAATTATTATAGATATTTTGGAAAAAAAATATTATTTATTTTATTTAACTCAAATATTTATTTAACTGGGAGATCGCACGTGACCGTACTGAGTGGAAAGATTTGGGGAAGGCCTTTGCACAGCAGTGGGACGAAACAGGCTAAATAAAAAATAAAAAAATTAACCTTGGAAGGTACTGTTTTTTTGTTCTCAGATGGTTCTAATATTTATTTCAGATAAATTTCGATAAATTCTCTGCTTTAACGCCAACTACTCACGGGGAAAATGGAATGAGCTTCGTCCAGTCTGGTTTATTCTTGGCGTTGGCGCTGATCACTCTCTCAGCAGAAGTAGAATCCGATACCAAAAAAGAAATCGAAGAGATATTCGGGACGATCGCACCGGATTTGACGGACTTGGTATGCAACGTTTCCTAATACTGTAGGTTAAGTTTTACGTTTTAGCAAGCTGAGATTATGTAGAATTCATAGGCCAGGTCTATCTATAACCGCTCACTGTTACCTGGTCTGGTAGCCATAACTTTCAAATAACTAAAAATACACAAAATTTTCGCAATGCAAGCAAGGACAAACATTTATTACATTATTAGCATAAATGCATATTTTTCCTCATCCTTGTCTAAAATGTCAGGATATTTCCATATAATTTCCAGTGAGGTATCTGATAACCCTTCTCTACACTCATTGTTTTGGTGGTATAGGTTATATAGGTATACACTGGTAGGTAAAGACATTCCTTTTAACGCCAGTTCAATCGGTCCAATGCGATTCCATCCACAGTCTGGCATCTGAGGAATTAGATAGATAAAATACTTTATTGCACCCATAGTTTATAAGAACAATGTAAATTAAAAACTTAAAAAAACAAGATACTCTAACGACATCATCTAACCATCTGATCATGTACTCAATAGGATAAAATAAATCTAACCAGACGAGTGATTAACTCGCTCCCGGAATCGAGGGAAGGGCTACGCTTTCGGTGGTCGTCCCACCTGGTGCTAGGCCAGGGTCGGGAAGTCAGTGACCAGTTCAAAGCTGGAGCCGCGGCAGCGCTGCAGCTGAAGATTGACCACTTCGAAAGGAATCAGACGCCTGCTGCTATGGCTGAGTTTCTAAATCGGATGGTAAGTAGACTAGGTATTACATATTTATTTAATACTTACACACCGAGTCGATAAATTTGGGGGAGTCCTTTGCCCAGCAGTGGGGCGAATCAGGCTAACATAAAAAAAAAATTACCTACGCGTAAGCGTGAAAAATCATTGTTTTTACACGTTTACAAGGAAACTACACAACTTATAAAGAAACTGGTACTTAATAATTATTAATAACCTACCCATCAAAAATAACTCATTTCAAAAGACTCTTTCAAATCGGGAACGAAATTATTTATTTCTATGAAGGTTGAACACTATCCGACCTCCTTCCCTACGATAAGCTAAAATTAGTTCAGTTCACAGAGAGTTGCAACTCCCATATAAAGTCTTAACCTGTTTTTTTGGGAGATTATTTAAAGATGGCGCTGTCCGACTAGAGAAACGTTGTTCCACACAAGCCAAATTATCATGGTACGAACGGACGCACTGAGATCTAAGCCTAGTTTGACAACCAAACCCGGTTCGCCCCTTAAACTTTTCACTCGCTCGCTCCGTTGACGTTGCCTTCTGATTTAGATTCTAATAAAAAAAAAAACTACATAACTTTTTACGATTACCGCGAAATTGCGATTCACCGTTATTTCCTTAACTTTGTTTTATCTGAGGTTCGTTTTGATCGGCGTTACTTCGTTTGTTATAAATTTTTTACCACCAAAATAATCCTCGAAAATATTTGAAGCTGTCACCGTTATACTTACTTTTCCTATTGATTTTCTTGCCGACTGGCGGAAAAATCTCATCAATTTCGTGGCTCCTTCTGCTTACTTCCTTCTTCTTTACTTCCGCCCTCCAGGACCGCCAGAACAATAGCAGGTCAACTCTGACAGCCACCGCAATAAGGCTAACCAAATTATCGATTTAATTCGTTTTTTTTTATATAAGCCTGTTCGTCCCACTGCTGGGCAAAGGCCTCCCCCAAATCTTTCCACTCAGTGCGGTCACGCGCGATCTCCCACCAAACTCTGAGAAAAACGTTAAGGTCGTCTCGCCAGCGCTTTCTTATTATCTAATAAATATAATTGAGAACAGTATCGAATTGTAGAGGTCAGGTAGTGGTAGGGGCTGCAAAATTTTAATAGCCTACTGGCGGCAAATGTGTAAATCTTTCACTGTTCACTATGTATTATAAGTATGTATAATTAGCAATCAAGCGTCTATAACCAATTAAAACACGTAATATTTTGAACGCCTGCTGTTTTTAAACGGGCAGAGTAGATGTGTGTCTTCTATAATCCCTACAAGGTTTGGTTTTAACATCTCTGCCCGTTTATGAAATAAATTAAAAAAAACATTTCTTTCCATAAAAAAAAATAACATTTTCTCAGAAACGGGCAGGTTATATAAAAAAACCTTAATTTGAAAAAATCTGATCAAAACGATGACTTTTATGTCCCTGATTTCATTAATCGGGACCAGTGTGGACGACGCGACGAGGTTATGTCTGGTCAACATCATTATTATTTAACTGCAAAGTATGCTTTGCACGGCTTCATCAATAAATAGTGGACCCGTAAAGTGCCCGTGGTCGGGACCAGCGACTACTCGTAGCATTAAAAATCAATGCTTGTAAGGGCATTCGTTCACCTTCATTAGAAACACGATAGCATTAGGCACCTACCTACACGAAACACTGTAACTAGTAACTTATAGTGAGGTATGTTGGGGAAGTATAAAACTTAAATATAAACTCGTTGTGCCCACAACTTGGCTTCACAAGGTTAATGTATCTTTTATTGACAAAAATTAAATGTATAGGTACACTACAACAAAACTCGTGAGTTGCAAAAACTATCTGTAAATAAATTCAAAACAATTCTAAAAACCTTTGTGTACAAAAAGGCTTACTACAAAATATCAGATTATCTAGCGGATAAAAACCTTGGGACGGGTTTTGCGCCGACTCGAAAAATAACGATAGGCGAAAAGGTAGCTTCATTACTTTAGTCGACATACTCTTACCACCGCAGCGACAGAAATACAAAATATAACATTCGTTCCGTGTTAGTGTTTAATTTCAAGCATTTTATTTTTTCTAAGTGAAGTTAAATTGTTTGTATTTTATGAAAGTAAGAATATTTTAATTTGATTTGATTAGATCTATAGCAAAATTATAATATAAATAAACATAGTTACTACTTATATTTCTTTATGTAATATTAGGACGCCAACTCATTAAAATAAAAAAAAATCCAAGAATCTACACTACATAATCCTCGGGGTTCAGAATCACCCCCATGTTACGTGGACCCGAGTTTAAAATAATTACAAAAGTTCTATGTGTTGCCACTTAATACAATGGTATCCTAGTTACTTTAGTAGGTATCTATAATACTGCTTTGTTTCCTAAAATCACGGAAAGTACCTGAAGTCAATCTGTTAAAATCCAGGGCAAGGGGTTGGTTTGGTTGGTAGTTTAATGGTTCGTGCAGTTTTAAATTAGGTACCCAATAATAAATAGATAAATAAGGGGGCGAATCTTAATTATATTTATATGAAAAGATCTTAACTCACAGATAGAAGAAGACTCTGGAGCAATTCGGGATACTTTCGAAGAGAGTGATCTAACGGATAACGAAGAAGCGGTCCTAATAACCACCCTGTACTTCCGAGCCCGTTGGCGCTCGGCCCCGACTTTGCTTAACGGAACCCAGAGGTTTCGAGACGCGCAAGATACTCCTACAAGGACCGTCCGAATGATAAGAATAAATGATGTTATGAAGTACATGGATATTCCTGAATGGGATGCTGAGGTAAGTATTCGGGTTTAGTAGATTCATAGCTTTTATTATTCAAATAAATGCACTCAAGTTGTCGTAGGAAAGTAACAGCAGTCAAATTGATGGCTAAATGAAGACGACATGACTCTACTTTATACGAAGGTGTCAGGTACATTATTTTATAGTTTATTCAAGTATTGCGGAGCCTTCTGAGTCTATTCTACCATAAGGAATGTACGTGAAGATAAGGATCAAGTAGGTAAGCACACACACAATGAATAGACCGCTGTTGAGGACGTTGGCGAACTGGATCCAGTCTACGCTGACGCGCGAGCTGTCTTCGGTATGGTCTTCAGCCAACACTTTAACCTCCCCTGTCGCGTCGCTCGGGTCGAACTCGGTGAAGACGACGTACTTGCCTGGTCCGCTGCTCGCCAGTCGGTTCACACTCACGATCCAACTCGGCGCTGGCTCCGTTTTCGTCCTCAACGACATCAGCAGCAAAGTCTCCAGAATACCGACCAAAGTGATGACCATCGAATCGCGCAAGAACAGCAGGATTATAGGCGTGTCCGCGCTGTGCTTCGGTATGTTGTACCCGATTTCGGTCAAAAACATGAAATGTCCGAAGAGACTGAAGCAGATCATTAGCAGTCTGATATTGTTTTTGATATCCAGCAACATAGAAATCAGTGTGAGTATGATTATGACAACCGATGGGACGACCACGATAGCCGCTGGTCCCGCCGCTACTCTGCTGAGTACAAACGTATACTTCAGCATAGGGTATGAAGTATTGCCGAACGTTCCAGGCAGGCGTACGTGGTCGACGGTGTTAAGGTGCCAGCCTGGGCCATTCTGGAAATCGTCCATAACGACGGCTTCTCTATCATAGAAGGTAAAGTTGACCTGTTCTCCGGTGTGCATCCACGATCCGAAGTATAGGGTACAATTTTGCTGATCGTAAGGCCATTTGCGGAGAGACGTGCGGCAAATACCAGCGTGCGTGATATGAGGAACGCATACCACTTTCCCCGTGTTTTTCACCAAACAAGTCGTGTACAACCCATCTGAATCCATCAACGTGGCATCAGAGTTGAACAAGGACATGCGAGGTGTCCAGAATTCGCTACTGTGCACTTGCAACTCCTCGAGTCCGTCGTAATTCTTCGGATCCCATGTCAGGAACTCGTCAGTCCACGCTAGGGCGACCCAACTATGCAGGGTGAATGTTTCTTCCAACGCGTCGAAGCTGAGATACTTTATGGCGAAGCGTACTTTGACTTGAATTGCTGTTTTATGGTCTTTCACGGGTCGTAAGTCGGAGAAGGCGTAGGCGCAGAACAAATCGTGATGAAGTTGGGCTTCCTTATGGAGTTCCGGCGTGCGGTCGGCGGGGCATTCGTCGGCGGCGACCGCCCAGCTGCTGAGCACGAGCAGCGCACAGAGTGTTGCGCACCGGATCATGGTTGTACACTTTATGATCGGTTCTGCGCAATAACCCGTTATTAGAAACATAATATCGGAATACGCCCCCATAGATAACTAAATACAGATGTTGTAATCAATAGGATATTGGCCATCACAAAACAGCCGAAAACCTAATTACAATGTACCTATGTATGTAAGCCATCATCATTATCATACGCACTCTAGGGTACCTACCAACGGGCTATTGTGGCACCTATAGACCTCTTCTTTTGCACGATATAAGATACCTAATACCAATTCTTATACCTATTAGCTGTTTAAATCATACTATTTGCACAGGCAATCGAAATTCCGTACATGACGCAAGGACTGACCCTCCTAATGCTAGTGCCTCGAGGGAACTCATTGAAGCCTCTCGTGGAACACGTGACCAGCGCCAACTTCTCTACCCTCCCCCAAGAAATGAAGCCCATGCGGATAGCTGTGAGGGTGCCGCTTTACACTCTGCGGATGACGCTGTTGTTGCCAAATAAATTGCAAGCAGTGAGTAACAACCTTGGTTCCGTTCATAACTCGTTGTTACCTTTCATAAATATCTTTCATAACTGAAGTAACAATAACAAGCCAACACTTAGCTCAGTTTGTCCCTGGATAAAAAGACACCCAATGTAAAAAATTATATGGGACATAGCTAAGCTTTTAAACATGCCCGCTTGGTGCCTTCACTAGTAGGTAATCAAATGGTCGGCAAGGCTCTAGGCGCTAAGAAAGTATTCAGTCAGTGCATTTAGACCCTTATGGTTTCATAAATGTGTACTGAACCCTGAATATCTGTCGGAACAGATGGGAATATCGCGCCTAGTGAACGCCAGCGACCCGACAGACAGCTCGCTTCGCTTATCGCAGGCAGTGCAACGGATCATGTTCTGGGCCGAAGCGGGGCGGAACGCTTTCAAAGATGATGGTGAGTGATATCTGTACCTACCTACCTTACCTACTTTATATAAGCAACTGCTGTCATGTCATCCACCGCATACACGGCAACTGTTGGTAGGTAGTGTTCAATAAATAATAATATTTTTTTCTCTAATAAATATAAAATAAAATGTATCGTGTTAAAGTTAAGTATACAATAAAGATTTTTCTATATATCTATCCTATGGATAGCGCAGAATTAGGTTGGATTTTTTGATTTGGATTCGCGAAAATTCTGTGGGGACGCCTTTCCCAACAGTGCCTACCAACCTAAGTAAAATTCGGCTACCAACACCATTACAATATAATAACGTGTATTACCAAATTACCTACTTATACCTAGAAGCAGAGCGCGGAGATTGGTTGGACGTTAATATTGAGACGTCTCTCATAATTTCTATGGCATTTGGTAGAGCGCCTCTACCGTGCGCACAAGGAACTAAGCATGTCCCATCCCACACAAAAAATAGTGTCGTTAAACCGAACTCAGGCAGAATTCAAAAAATTCTGTGCTCCTACTAATGAATTCAATTTCTAATTTATTAGTATCTATCTACCTAGTGGTTTGTTTGATGACCTCTATGGTGTAGTGAGCGAGTTCGATTCCCGCCGCAGAACAAACGATTGTATGTGTTTGTATGAAATGTTCAGCATTATTCAATTTATTATGTATATACCTACTTATAAGCCATGGCTTAGAAAATACGATAGGTATGCCGCTGGATCGTAGAATACGCGCTTGTAAAATGGCTAGGTGGTTCAAAAATTGCAAAACTGTTATATGGCCATTGAAAAATCATGAATATTGCTATTCGACGAATAAAGGCTATCTGATTGTTTATCTGACGATTGAAAAATCGGCCCTAAGCCTCATTTAAAACCATCTCGTCGAATGAAATTACAAACCCGGTGCGGCGGCGGCGACATTCGAACACTAACTAGCAAATACTTAAGAATTAGATATTTAAGCACGTCAGTCGCGATTTTCTGAGTTTTTAATGAAAATCTATGGAAAACCACGACTTATGACTTGCTTACATCGAGTTGCGTATAATATTAGGGGGAAAGATACCTATACCTACCTATTTCTACCGCAGGTCTGGAGTGGGACGCAGAGCCTGAAAAAGAGGTGCTCGTGGATCGACCCTACATATTCTACGTACGATGGCATAACCTTACTATCATGAATGGGAACTTTGCCTTATGATCCACATTGAAATGACAGTTTGAGAGTTGAATCTGGCGGGTGTTTTTAGACCTAGATATTGTCGGTACCTACATACCTATCCATAAGATTATGATCCTTATTAAGTTTATCCCAAATACTCGTTGTTTTTTCTTTAAGTACCTACTTGACGACCGATGTGGCGCGGCAAACGAAGGTCCCCCCTGCGACGCAGGTAAGGGTTCGATTCCCGCCTTGGAACAAATATATGTTCTGGGTATTTCTATGCATAGTAAAATTATCTATCTATTTAATGTATTATGTATATCAGTCATCTAGTACCCATAACACAAGCTCTGCTTAGCTTGGGCTGTGTGGGTTGTCCAGCATTATTTTTTATTTATTTTTTATTGCCATTTACATAAGTATAACACTAGCTTCTGTCCGCTTGCTTCGCTCTTATAATGACTAAAGGTCCCTAACAGTTGGAGCGGTTTATATGTCAAAATCTGTTTACAACTGATTAGTTTACCTATATCTTATCTATGCCTGTCTTCCCCAGAATACCTAAAACATTGCAAAATATCAATAATAATCGTGTTTTCGTAAAACTAAAGTAGTACCTATACCTACCTAACAGAAGGACGGACTTACTTTCGCATTTATAATATCACCTAGTACCTACTGGTACCTAGGTTTAGCAGTATGGATTGACATAAGGCACAAAAATTAGCTGAGATCTCACAACCAACCAACTATCTACTATACCCACCATTTAGATTCAATTAATTTAACCATATGGCCACGGCCGCACTGCCAGTGCCTTGGTTGACGGGTTACTTCGATCAAATGTGAATTTGATAGATAGGCGCGAAGCTTAGAGTTCAAAATCCGAAAATAATTATCGAACAGATTAGAAGTGATATCTGTCAGTTGCTTGTTATCGATATCGTATCACTCTGCAGGTGTCTAGCTTTGGCAAGCGTCTTGCTTGATGCAAAGTGCTTTTAACGAAAGAAGTCCCCTAGACATAGCGCTATAGTGGAACCGAATGAGTTTAGCGTTAAAAACTTTTAGTTCTACTAATAAACATAGGATTTCTTTTTTTAAAAGCCCTTTAGCGAGGCGATGACGGATTCGGATTTTGAACCCTGTTCAGATCTGCGGTATTCGCTACAAAGAGCGATTACGTTTAAGTTTCGCGCGTTCTGCGGTATTCCGTCAGTATTTAAGTTAACAAGTAGGATGCCTTCTCAGACTCCGCTACCTCTAGGTAGAGGAAGCCTCGTAGTTCTGAACTGAACAGGCGTTAGACCACGAGCCTAGCTTCGATCGAAGCAACCCGCCGAATTAGACGCTTGCAGTGCGGCCAATTTCTAACCGAAAAAGTTAAGTCTGACATGAACGTTGAAATCACTGCAATTATTAAATTTACGTGGCTGTTAAATTGCTATTAAAATAATTGGCCAGAATAGTAATAATAAGGCAGAATTTTTATACAAAAAAAATATATTTACTGACCAGCTAAAAAATAAACATAAAAGATAGGTATAATTAAATATAATATACACAGATAACTAAATTAGACTTAAACCTGTAAATAATTTTCACGTTGGTGGTTATAAGAAATCATGCATTGCTTTCTCTTACAATTATATTATCTAGACTAGCTGAGAAATACTTCATGTGTATTTTGGAATACTGCTTCCTGCAAATAAGAGAGAAAAAAATAAATTATTACATGTTCACGAAACAAAAAAAAGTGATGAGTACCTACAAAAGAACTGATATATAAAAGTGCAAGGGCCTTTGGTTGTATCAATAAGAGATAGATTTTTCTTATGCAGACTTTATTAAATTGAAAGTTTTAAGTGTAATATTACATTTTAAACATTCTTGACACTGTCGTTATCAATACTCGATGACTAGTATCATAACATTATAATATCTATAATACATAATACGAATTAACAGATGGCACACCGTAGCTCGCTACACTAGTCTACAAGAGCAACGGTGGCGGCGGCAGATACTTAAAAGCTTCGATTATATCAATTGTTTTTATTATAATGCAAACGACTACTAATTTACAGTATATAACACACTTTTAGACGAATATAATTAGAAAAATTGAACAGTGGAATTATTTTAAGTGTTACATAATAATTTGACTAAGCTTAGGTGTACGGTGGACATTCAAAATGTGTGCTTAACACACAATCAATATACCTTAATGCCTATGTAGTTCGTCAACCTAATAAAGTTTTAATTTAAATAAATTAATTAGTAAGATAAACTGGATTAAAGAACATTGGGTTCTGATGAAGGAGACGGATAGTGTACAAAACTTAAATGTCGTCGTCTTATAGACCCAAATTATTAACATTATCACAATATAGACTTACAATGTGTACGAACCAAGAAGAGATTTTTATATATTTTCAAAAAATTCCAAAAAAGGTTAATTGTTTTTTCCTTTCGTTCAAAAATTGAAAACATTTCATTTCCTAGGTATCATTTTGGTCAATACTAATGTTCTTTTCAAAACGCAGATTCTACATCTAATAATTTAATCAATTATATAAAAATCTGGGCTGTTCTTGCATTCATGAACTAAAATATAACTAAGTTTTAAGTTTCACAAGAAAATATAATAATCATGAAACTAATAAAACGAACCGACTTAATCTAGGCCTTAAATACTATGTCTAATGTAAAACAATACTTTCTTGTCAGTTTAAAGCATCGCAGAGTGCAGATTTAAACCGATGACGTTAAAAACAATTATGTATCAATTCAGATGTAGCCATAACTAAACAAATTTTACAGCATTAGAAATGATGGAAGTCCGTTTCATAACAAACGAAATAAAAGGATGACATCGGTTTTAATGCTCTGAAATTAGATTAATTTTGGCGATATTAGAATAAACACCTATGTATATGGTAGACTTAGAAACGAGCCTTGAAAACAAACATCGGCCACGCAGCTGATGGACGTGATTGTTAAAATAATTACATTTATTAAAATTAAAAGATGTAAGGTACCTATATATTATAGAATAACCAAAGTCCTGACACAATTATTAATTCATACTTAAACTAGAAATAAAGGAAAGATAATAAGGATGATGAGTTAGTATTAAGGAATTAACGGCAAGAACGATAGGTGTTACAATATATAGAGATGCAAATTTTTTTAGAGATAATTCAAGTTAATCCAACCTAGGTAGCCAATTTATTAATAATGTAGTAAAATAAATACTTATTAAAAATAACGTACATACAAGCGTCATGTTAATTATACTTACTTTCTAAATACATATTCAGTTTTGTATATAACTATGACATGGTGATAGTAGCAAGAACGTGATAAACTACCTATTATGAGGACCCACTTACGTTTCGACAGGAAACATCTCTTAAATTCCAAAGCAAAAGGAACAATGGCCTTGTACGAATGAGGTCAGGGCACAAAACGGGACATAGGAGGCACGCCAAATATGACGCATTCAATAACTTGATACAATTTCGTTGCCCCAATTAAATGATGAAATTAATTTCTAGCTATATATTCATACATGAATATTAAAAGTGGTATAGCGTGTCGGACGTAATAAGCTAAATTTTTCTCAACTGATTTCTGATCGAGATAAATAAATGAAAGTGTATGTACTTATGGATGTTTCAGTTGTTGACTGTTGAATGGGTTGGCAACTGCTACTGTTACTTGTACAGGATGTTTCTGTGTATTTTGTAGATTTATACTGCAATCACTCATCCGTCTGCGGAGTGTGGTGATTAGGACCAAAACCCCCTTGTTTAGAGAAGGCACATTCAGCAGGAAGAATGTGAGATGATGAGGAGTAATTTTTACGTGAATAAGAATGTATCCTATTTATCGAATTAGAAAACCTATTAATTACTTTACATTCTTATAATATGACGGAGCTGGTTCTTCAAATAAACCAGTTTGCTGTAAGTACCTGTCTGCCAGCTCCAAATAGACACTAATAAAGTATAACTAGTATTGTAATGAACTTGCCAAACATGTGCAGATTGTCTTTTGACAATTAGTTTAATTAAATGTTGCCATTGCAATATGTATCTTTGTGAGTTTTAAACGAAATGATGTTGGACAAAGTTCATCATTCAAAGGTTCTAACATTAAAAAGGAGCGAGTTAATATTATTATTCTTAAAAGATTGGCTTGGTTTTGATGTGATTTTTATAAAAGCCTTTGGTCCAGCAGTGGAATAAAGGAGTCTGAATATATTTCAAAATAATGTTTTTTTTTTCTTTTAGTTTAAAAGTACCTTCAACACAGTAACAGAATCATTATGTTATAAAATTGATAAGCTACTAACATTTGCCAAATAACTGGAATGTATCATTTTTTACAATACAAAACATGTTTTTGTCAGACAGTTTATTAAGAGTTTTTTAAAGAATGGTCTAAATATAAAATCTATTTAGGCACATTATTTTATTTCAGCAAATTCTGAAAATTACTTGTACTAGCCATGAAGTAACACTTTATCCATACTCTAAATTAAGTAACTTGACAGCCAAGTTTTTTCGATCTGATTTCAATGTAAAAACAACACAAAATAAAAGAACATTGTGTGAATGTTTCAGAATGTGTCGTACTTTAAAAATATGTGTCACAAATCCAAAATTATCATTATCAGCAGCTTCAGGAAACAAATGAATCCTTAACAGATAAGAAATGTATGCTAACACCTAATTCCATTTTATAACATTGTGTGATAACATCAACATTAAAATTAATATGAATTAACATCCTTCAAGTTAAAGAAAGATGGAGTTCACCAACTATGTACTAATATGGTAGATGTATGGTTGATGATCTACCAGAAAATAAACAATCCATTTATATAGAGTAATAAGCGTGTAGCAACATTAGTTCTCTAAGCTTTTATGCCATTTAAATCACGTCCAAAAATTACCAAATTGATAATGTTTTTATCACCTGAATGAAAATGATAGTAGAATGGCAATCATAAAAATGGAGTAAGAGTAATTCTTTAAATGGATTACTGTGAAATTCCATAATTGACCCCACCTGTGTTTAGGCCAGTGTTCTCGGAGGCACCTGCAGTGGTGGGGGCTGGCATGGGCAGCGGGATTGGGGGCGCCTGTTCGCCCTTGGGCCGACCCTCGCCGCCGGGCTGCGCCGTCACGGGCTGCACGCCGTCCGAGTCGTCGCGCTCCAATGTGTGGTAGTCACCAGACTCCTCCGGGGGGCGCGGCTTGCACTTCCCGCAGCAGCAGTTGCAGCAGCAGCACAAGCAACAGCAGAAGTAGCAACCGGTCAATATTCCGCACACGATAAATAGCGCCTTGCACCAGGTACTTGTTACTACGAAATAGGCGTTGACGTTCTCTTCCCCGAACTGTTCGGCAATGTAGAGTCCGAGCGATCCATAGTTATCGTAAATGTTTCGTTTCGTAGCATCGCTGAGTATTGTGTGTGCACGATTTACTTCTTTGAATTTCTCTGCGGCTTCTGGATTGTTAGGATTTTTGTCTGGATGAAATTTTAACGCTAATTTTCTGTAACTTTTCTTGACGTCGTCGGCAGTTGCAGTTTTTGGAACTTGAAGTATTTGATACAGGCTATCGCCTGCCGTAGATAATTTCCTTTTATCCATAGTTGAATTGAGAAAGTGATGTGGATTTCAATGGGATTTCGGAAATAATTTTAGCAAAAAGATTACAATTTACTAAAAAAAATCCTGCTGTCTGGTTATGAATGAACGAGTGAGTGAGTGATTGAGACAGACAAATAAGAAAATACACTGCAAGCGCGCTAGCTGTCATTTTGGGTTAGCGTCTCTCAAATAACAGAGTGGATGACCTAGAAAGAGAAGTCCATAGAAGGATAGCAAATGCCACCTCTTTCACACAAGAAAGAGATCAATATATCCTCAAAGCCTGAGAAGAAATGAGATAGGTTGACTGTATTTCTGTCTTGCTCAGCGTGTCAAGGTCAATCAGTCTAGTGATCAACAAATGTGCCTGGACATCGGTGGGTTTCGACGCAATATTGTTGTTTTCAACCTTACAATAAGTTTTCTTCAAATTTAAATGTGCTAGAGTGATTCCGCGAACATTACTACACCTGCAATCAATAAAGAACCGAAGTGAAGATGGTTCAGAGCAGTGTTTTTCAGTGTAAAAGTTACAGTGAAGTGAAAGTGCCGGATTCATCATTCCACTGGTAAGAACAATTTATTTTGACTACAAAACGATTCAAAATGTACCGTTTCTTAGATTCCCATCGAGACAAGGCTCAAAAATTGTGTTTAAAGTTAATTTTCAAAAAATCATGAAAATTTAGGGTTGCCTGCACTAGAAAATAAAATTACCCACATGTCGTATTGAAACATTTTGAATTCCTTCATTGTTTAATAATGCATTCATATATAAAATAGAATTATGTAACGATTTTACGTCTTCTTTGACTAGAACCCACGGGTCGCAAAGATTAGGAACCCAATAAATATTTAAAATATGTATGAAACATTTTGATGAAAATTTATTGATAAAAAAGAAACAGAGTACTTATCTGTGCCCTCAAGCTGTTCCAAGGCTGGTAAGAAAAATACTTTAAAATAATGCCTCCGTGCCACAGTGGGTGAAACTCTGTTTGAGACTCAGAAAAGTTTGTGATACTATCTTTTAGTGTTCCTACTACCTAACTACTATAATAACCAACCAAAATATTTTAATTCTATTGGGTAGTATTACTAATATTACTTTTATATGTACCTATACTTGATATCCATATGCTTCAATATTTTATTTCAGACATGTAAGATAAAAACTATAGAAAAGGATCGTATGGAAAGTGATCTGTTTTTCTTTTACCTCTAAGCACGGATTAAGTCAAATCTACCCACGTAGAGGTCCTAGGAAGACGATAGAGGACTTATTTGATAGCCAATAATGTAGACAATAAAGTAATAACATTGCTGCAATTTCTATTTCATAACAGAGGAATACCAAATTTATAAAACACAAAGTAAGTTTTTTAAATAATTAGAATTACCATACCATACCAGAATTACCGTAGCAATAGATTCCCTACCATAAATGATATTTTAAAATTGACGTATTATGGTTCTATATTATTAAGGTTTAAAAAGAATATTCTGTCGCCTATGCCTGAAAATGATAGAGTTTTTTATTTTTGTTATATTAAAGAGCTTACATACCAATTAAATAGGTAGCTAAACGTTGTTTTATTTATTAATTGTTTACCCATTTCCGCATACTTTCTTATTTCCTAAGAAAAACGCAAGTAAAAAATAGGACCTATCGGGTTGAAGAATTATACCTTCAGGCTGTAACAAAAATTAAGGACCAAAAACCACCACATTAACCTACTAGTATAGGAAAGACCTACAAAGGTTCGGTGAAATTCTAGGTTCTGAATTTCTTGAAAAAGCCTGAAATATTTATGAACTGGAAAATCGCAAATCATATCCCAGGAATTTTAGGACATTCGGCATAAACCAAGTACCGAAATAACATTCGTATGCATCAGGTAACTTCGCGATAGTAGGTTTGATAGGATGTTTATTTCTTATAATATTGGGGTTATTAGCTATATAAAATATCACCAAAAAACCTGACATAAGAAATCTAAAATCAGGGTAAAAACTTTTGATGGCAACACTATTTCGTATTATCTGTCCCTCACACGAACCACGCTACCCAGACATCTTGTACTTTATTAATCTATGGTGGATGAAATGAAAGCCTATTTAGATCGACTACCTATACTATGACCTATACTATAGCTTGTCTGACACGCTAATTCGGTATAGTCATAGTTTGTGGTATAGTCGTACTATTGTATGGTTGTACCCTCATAACCTGACTGGTTATGAGGGTACAACCATACAACACAATAACATTTATTTCATTCAGCTCGCACTAAAGACATATTTTGATCTCTTATCTCACAAAAATAATATTGATATTAGTTAGGGTTGCGGCAACCCTAACTAATATCAATATTCTTTTTATGGGTTGCCTTCATGTGACGGCAAATTGATTTTTGTTACCGGTTTTTCACTGTGAGATAAAATAGGTTTTTATTTATTTATTTTAACCACCTACAGGTGATACAAATTATAGACAAAATATTCAAAATAAATGTCGCATCAGGCTGCGAACTGCAGTGTTTTATTTCACGGAGCGCGTCGGTCGTCGTCGTCGCTCGTCTCGTGTCGTCGTGCGCGTGCCGCGCGCATGTGAGAAGAGAACGAGATTAAAGACAGACGACTTTGAAGAATGAACAGAAAGAAGGTGGTCATATAGTCATTTATAGAATAAATTCAAGTAGTGACAATGACATGACATATAGATAGAATAGCAGTCGTTCTAGCGTAGCAGTCAATCATGCATGAGGAGGACTCGGACTGACATGCATGACTGACGTGAGTGCTATATGGCATCTATCTACGTTGGTTGGTTTGGTTGGTTGTTTTGTTTGTTTTTTCTTTCACGAGGTTTTGTTTTCATTGATAGACCAATGTAAATGCACAATGTGAAAAACAGTACTTAGGAACTTAAAAAAATAACCCTAAGCCTTCATTTGCTTGATCATGGTTACAATCATGGGTCGAGGAATGATGAAAATGTATCAAGATATACTTTATCGAAGACCTTATTTAGTTCAAGCAGTACAAACTGGCACATTAATGGCAGCAGGAGATGTTATATCACAAACTTTTATTGAAAACTCTGCCCTTAAAGATGTAGATTACAAACGAACGATAAAGTTTGCTTCTATTGGATTTTTTGTTGGTGTAAGTAAAGTAAAGCTGCCTTCAAATTGTTTTATTTCTGTCCTTTTTGACTTAATCATGTTTTTTTTATGTTTAAGGGCCCAGCTCTTCGAGTTTGGTATGGTATCCTGAATAAGAAAATTGGATCTCAAGGAACAAAAGTAGCTTTAAAGAAAGTGTTTGTGGATCAAGTTATATTCGCACCAGCTTTCTTGTCATTTATTCTAATAGCTGTACCGGCAATGCAAGGCAAATCATGGAAAATGATAAAAAATGATTTAGAAACTAATTATTTTGATGTGTTGAAGACTAATTATTATGTTTGGCCTTGGGTGCAGCTTGTTAATTTCTACTATGTTCCCCTTCAGTATCAAGTACTCTTAGTCCAGACAGTTGCACTGTTCTGGAACACATATCTTTCATGGAAAACCAATAAAAAGCAACATACTAAAACTTAGTCGAAGTACTTAGCCATTTAACTTAGTCCATGTATAGCTTCATATATCTAGTGAATTTTTGTTAAGAATCAATAAAAAAATACTTACTATTATAGGTATATTCCATTTGATTTTATAGTATGTAGATAACTAACTAATGTAAAATAACTATTAAATTCAAAATTACATTCTAATCAATGTTTGCTGAACAGAACCAAAATGTAGTAAGTATTTAGGTACCATCTCTATGTTAGATAACATTTTCTTTTAAGCTTATTGTACTTATTGTTAGGTTGAAAATAAAAAGTCAGTCAGTGACTTGTTATTTTCAACCTAACAATAAGTTTAGGTACTTTAAATTAAGTAGGTAGGTTCTTACCTACCTACCTGTTGATGGTTCGGTGCAGTGTTTTTCAGTTTAAAAGTGAAAGTATGTACTACATTTATCTTATCATTCCACTTGTAAGTACAAGTTCTTTTGACAACAAAATGGTTCAACATTTACAGTTTTCCTATATTTCCATAGAAACAAGGCTCAAAAATATTTTACTGAAAAAAAATTAGGGAAAATTTAGGGTGGCCTGCACTCGAAAATAAAATATTAAGTACCTACCTGCATGTAATTTATATAAAAATAGTGCCTCTGTGGCACAGTAGCTGACCACAGAAAATTTGCTTACCTACTTTGTTCTTTACTTTAAAACTAAGGTTTTCTTATGGTATGGGTTGAGATTTACTATCATATTATTTTTATTATATCGTATCATTCTAGTCTAGTAGGGTGTTATTTCGGTCGTAGCCGTTCAATCACACAGCCAGCACGGATTGGTTCCTAGAAACTACTAGAAAGAGAAGAATCTATGGATTGGTTGGTTGGTTTCATTTAAGTGTGACCAGATTCAGTATTTTAACGAGGGTTTAGAGTACAGTATTTTTCTAGTTATATTCGTGGAAGTCTGTATTTTCTGTGTATTTAGGGTAGCACCGTAGTATAACTTTTAAAACTTATAGAACTTAACTACATCAGGTGTACCTACGGTGGAAATAAATAAACAAACAAACACCGTAAGCAATTCACCCTCGCGAGCATCAAAGTTCGTAGGAACTTTCTCGAATATTGTAAGTTCCTTACCGGTTCTTACTTTAATCCAATAATTCACCCAAAAATATGTAAAAGTTTGCCTACGTAACTTACCAGTTTTGGAGAAGGTTTAGGCAACCAATTATTTTCACTGAGTTTGCAATGAATCGGGCTGCTGAAAATTAATTATATAATTTGCGTAGATGTAGGTCTAGGCTGGAATTATTATAATATTGGCTTATTTTTATCCTATAAGTATATATCCTATATGGGATAGATATTTGATTGTGTGCGAAACCGCGGGCCGAAACTAGTAAAGATTATTTAGCATGAAACTGCAACCAACACATACATTTTCTCATTTTTCTCGTAGCGCACACTAATAGGCTAACGATTTGCGGCAAATTACAAGTTGGGTACCTATTTCTATATTCTTTTTATGCTTTTTAAAATATATTTCAATATTTCAGTATTTTTTGTTAAATTTAGTCTGGTAACACTGTTCATTTCATTTATATCGTAGGTACGTACATGAAAAAATACTTTATTTTTTGCGGTGTATGTACTTCATGAAACAGTTTTTTCATCGTTTTACTGCTTTCACGATTGTTAGAGTTAAAACACCTTCACGTCTTCGACATAATCAGTGTGAACTTGTAAGTCTTTTCTTGGGGTTAGGTTATTTTCTAGATTCTTTGGTTCATATTTTAACAGGACTCTTAAATAACAGCAGTTAAATTTCAGGGAATGATGGAGAAATTAGAGCAAGTATCATCCAACAAGATATTTGGGGGTTACCAGAAAGTATACTCCCATGATTCTTCCGAGTTGAAATGCAAGATAAACTTCTCTATCTACTTACCACCTCAAGCAGAGGGTGGAGATGTCAAATTACCTGTTGTTTACTACCTATCTGGACTTACATGCACTGAGCAGAACTTCATAGCAAAATCTGGCTTCCAAAGGTTGAGTACCTACTTCTACATTTGTTTTCATTTGGCTATGAATGTAAACTCAAAATCCCCTATTTAAACCAACTTTAAAGAGTGAAATATTTAAACTATGATATCTTACTTGCTCATCAATTTCTTTGAGCGTCCAGATAATGAATTTACTTAATAATTTCTAGGGTCCCCAAAAATTACAGATTTTAACTATTATTTCATATAGTAGGGCTCCTTTGAAATAATAGTTAAAATCTGTATTTTGTGACATTATGCAATTACAATTAATGGACATAAATCATTATTGCACAATGTCAGAGCCTTATCAATGTCTCTGTAGCCATGTTGTTGAAAAGTGATAATAATAATCACTGTTTTCTCTAAAAGATAAAAATAATGACTGAAACATCAAACTGATAAAAAATAGCCGAAGGTCATAGCGGGACATTACTCAATATTATAAAAAAATTACATAAGTACTACAGTTAACCATTTTCATTTACTTAACTACAGAACTTAACTGTATTATTCTCCCTCACAGATATGCGGCAGAGCATGGGATTATCGTTGTTGGCCCTGATACATCCCCCAGAGGTGTAAAGATACCTGACGATGATGAGTCCTGGGATTTTGGAGTATCAGCTGGCTTTTACTTAGATGCAGAAAAGGAGCCATGGTCCACTAACTACAGAATGGGTAGTTACTTGAACAAGGAACTTTATGAGTTGGTGATTCAAGCATTTGGAAATGTGGTGGACCCAGACAGAATTGGCATCATGGGACATAGGTTGGCTAACTTTTACGTTTTTTTGAATCTCTAAAAAACCAAGACCTAATATTATAATATTAATATTATTAATAACAAAAATGCTGGACAATTCACTTATTTATGATGTTTATCTAAGTTTTTTGTCAATGAATTCAGCAAAATAATCACAACAATGAAGACTTAGGTACTAACTACTAAGTAACTACCATTACCTAGCCCTAATTGGTACCTATACATATTATTGAAACCTATAAATTCTTCCATTTTAGCATGGGTGGTCATGGAGCACTGATATCCACACTCAAGAACCCAGGTCTTTACAAATCTGTCAGTGCATTTGCCCCTATTTGCAATCCTACAGCTTGCCCATGGGGTGTCAAAGGCTTCACTGGCTACCTGGGTGATGACAAAAGCAAATGGAATGAATGGGATGCCACTGAGCTAGTCAAGAAATACAATGGACCCCCACTTACTTTGCTCATAGATCAGGTAAGCTAATTTCAACCAGGGTTTCAAGTTTCTGGATGTAGTAAGCAGAAGATATGATGCTGAAGTGCTGGTTCTCATTACGGGAGGCCTATGTTCAGAGTCAACTAGCATAGGTTGAGGATGACGTATTTTATAATGAGACTGAAGTTTTGATTGCTTTTTATATGAAAACTTCTTGTGAAGAATATAATAACTATCACTTGGAAGAACAAAAACAAATAAACTTTTTAACATTTCTAGGGCACAGCTGACAAGTTCTACATTGAAAAGCAACTTCTTCCGGAAAACTTAGTCAAAGCCTGTCGTGCTGTGGGCGTGCCAGTAATTCTCAACTTACGTGATGGCTATGACCATTCTTACTACTACATTTCTACATACATCGGCGAACATTTCAATTTCCACGCCAAAATCCTAAAAGCTTAGCTTTGTATTGTTTACTTATTAAGTTTTATTGCATTTATGCTCTGATGATGGTTTTCTACTGAAAGGTAATAATCGACTTCAATTTCTTGTTTGGTTGGCTCATTGTGTATGTGTGTAACACATAGGCAATAGATCAAAAACTTTACTTATTTCAAGATAACTTATTTTTATCCATTATAAGGAAATGAGGTGTGGGGGATAGACCTCAAAACATATGCCTAAAACTAGGTGCTATAGTTCAAGAGATCATTAAATATAAGAACAGAATAATAACTGAACAATTTTTTATTTTATTAATAAAATCTATTTTGTATAATATGTTTTTTTATTATTTTAAATATATTGTATCAACAGATTTTAAATAATTTGCTACTCTCTGGGTTGCACCCAGGCTAGGCTAGGCCTGAGAATGAATAATCAAATATATTTATGATACACACAGTACTCCTCTTTTTCATCCTGGTTTTATAACAATAGACCACGTGTTTGTTATAGATCACGTTCACGGTGCGGTACCGGTATCACCTGAGGTCTTTTTCACATGCATACGGTCACGGCACGGTCGCCGCGCGCCTAGCGTGTTATGTAGATATGTTTGCGACGGGCGACACACCACAGTCATAACTCTGTCGCGTGCCATGTGAAATCTGTCTATTAAACTCGTACATCACTACTTTACGAAGCACAGCGACCGTAGCGTGTGAGCAGCGGCATTTCTGTCCCCTGCGGTTTGTAAGTTATTGCAGATGGCGCTGCAGGAACATTTGGCAGATTTCCGTATCTTCGGAACAGCTGGACGAACAATATGGTATTTTGTGAGGCGGTTTTACTCGTATTATGTGCCCTAGTAGTTTTTCCAAAAAATGGTGTATAAGTTTTGAACTACTTATGACACGTTTCTGATAAAATACCACCTACGCTATAAACGTCTACAGTCATTTCTGCTTACCCGCATTTAGGTACATTTTTAACTATCGTGATCGTGAATCACCATCACTGAGATGGTGATTCTGGATTTTGCAGTCCTTTGACAAATATGGATATTAGATACAGCTTTAACGTGGAAGTACCGCGCGCTCACGTGTCAACTAAAATCATCTTCCGGTATCGCCTTTTCTAATGTTATGGTAATACTGAAGGAACTTCTCTCTGTTTCCCCATACGTGGAAAGAGCCCCAGTAGCACCAGGCACTGAAACAAATGCAACTGTCAAAAAATAAATCATCCTAATTAATAGAAGCGAACAGAGCACGATTATTTTGCTACAATATACACTTATAATTTAAACATTACGGATGTAAGCGGGTTTACTACGAACCTTATTTGTGTTAGAATAACATCAACGGTTCATCCCATAACGAGGGACTTCTTTAGGGTGAGTGCGGTTCTAGCCGGGCGCGTACCGCGGCCCTCAGAGCCATCAGTAATGAATTCATTGAACTACGATAGTTTTTATAGTAACACTATTAAATGGTCAAATTTGAAGCTTTGGGGATTGTTGTCTCGGGTGGAATAAAACAATTACGTCACATTGTCATCGAATTCGTAAATGATTGAAGCTCAAACTTTCAAATCTGATAATTTACGCAAAGTATGACATTGAGATTTCATTTTTATCTACTCTTCCCTATACACCAATCCCCGTGCTAGGCCTAAAGATACATTTTAAAAGCTAGCGCGATTGCCTTATGTTTTTACGTACAAATTATCTACGCCGACGATGCGGATGTCGCTAATCAAAGCACAAGTAAACGAAAAATAAAATGGGGAAGGCGCCGGTTTTTAAAATTATATCTATGTATACTCTAATTTTGTTTTCTAAGAACATTAATTTTAGTGATGCCGTCTCTAAATTGCACTTTATTGCCATTCCCTGTAAGAGATTGCTTATAGCGATAAGGCCGTACTGTAATTTCTTTCTTTGTACAATAATAGTGTTATGTTCTTAGAATATGATAATCCGTCCAACTACAAATACTTCTCATCTACGAACGACTCTACAAATACGTCTATCTGACGATAGTAGGTAGGTAATGTAGGTATTGAGATGTGATCGTGACATGTTCGTATATTTGTTTGAGATTAGCGTAGTTACCTATCCGTACGATAGAGGCAATGTACGAAAACCTATGGTCAAATGAGACTTCTCGATAACGTCTCGAAACTATCGTTAAATGGACTCGGGGGCTCAATACTAGTGCCGTGCTACATTATCTATTGAATACTAGTTAAACTAATTAATTTTATAGCATGCTGCATAAAAAAAAATTCACTAGTACAAGTAAAAAATCATTATGAAATACGAAATTTAATTGTAAGTTTTATTAACTGTCTAAATTATAAAATAAACATCCCTCTAAAATTAAATTTAGCGAATCAATATTTTCAAGAAATCATATATTTGAACTGGTGAACATTACATTTGTCTATAGGTAGTAGGTACTAAAAAAAATCATCTTCCTTTTTCTGGTTTTCTCAAGAAATGGTAAAATTGTAGGACCTTTTCTCTGTGACCCCAAATATGCTCAGTGCCCCAATAACACCAAACACTGAAACAAGTTTAAACTAATCTGAAAATATCGGCCTCTGTCTGTGATAAGCGATGTGTGCAGGACATATTATAGTGCACAAGTGTGTGTGCAATCACAGGTGCGTTTTCTATTCCCTCATTCTCAAAGGCGCTTTTTTTTATCTATTGGTACGTAGTAATAAATAATTAAAGGACCAATATAGTTATAGCTTACATTCCTAATAGGGCACCACCAAGATGAGCAGCATGGTCAAAGAATTTCCATCCAAACAGGATTCCCGCGAAGTCCACACCCATGATAGCTTTGATAGCCTGAAAATATGGTTAATATATGCAACTGTTGGATTGTTTGTCAAATATTTTATTACAAAAAGAATTGGTTGCTAAATATAAAAACATTATATTCCTGGCATACGTATGTAGATTAATGAATTTGGTACATGCGGGTAAGAAATCCGTAAATTTATCTTTACGGATTTCTTGCATGTACCAAATTCATCGCGTTTACGGTGAAGAGTTTCTTTGACGCCGAACGCATTGACGACCGCTGTGGCGCGGTGGGCGAAGGTCCGCCTGCGTGTAGATATTTGTTCCGGGTGTTCTTGTCGTTATTTATTATTATTATTTATTTTAAGCTATTATTGTCCCACTGCTGGGCAAAGGCCTGTTTGATCGCGGCGTTGGATCGCGGGGAGTGGATGGAGAAACCATCCACTCCCCGCGATCCAACGCTGCAACAGGCCATGATGGAAGATGTACCTCGAGCTCGTCGCGCCATCTCATCCTGGGCCTTCCACGTCGCCTATTAGCGTTGTGTATAATAAAAAATATCTATCTATGTAATTTATATCCGTCATCTAATACTGATGACTGATATACTTGTGGATGATCCTAGATGATGCTGTGTGGATCGTCCAGCATTATTGATTTATTTATTCACGCGTGTAAGTCAACTTACGGTGCCAGCCGCAAATGTGTACATAGGCAGGAAGATGATGCTCAGCTTTGTGTCAGGGTATTGAACGCAGACGTAGGACACCACAGACATTATCGCTCCTGACTGAAACAGATAAATTATATTGTAAGGAAGCTGCAGATGGGATACCAGAGTAATCTTCTATTGAGACATGTTTTTGGTGACCACGTTGAACCAATCACCGCCGCTAGCCTAGATGTGACGGCAATTTGTCCCGATGCGTCTCCATTGGTGAGTAATTGGTAACCTTTGTCAAGTGTATATACGACTATAACAAGATTCTTTATCAGCAGCTTACATTTACTTATTGAGATAATAACATCATAACAGGTTTATTTATTAAGCCCTAAGGCGATGTTATAACTACTTATACTAAAAATTACATATTTTTGTACATACACACAATACTAAATAATTTATAATTTTGTTTCAATAACATTTTGTGACTTTTTCATGGCTTTATGCAGGTTTTCGTAAAATATGTCTACGCTGTTTTTGGACAGAACATTGAGTAAATATATCGCGAGTGACATAGGGGCAAAGTTTAGTAGGTTGGTCCTACAAGTGGGCACCTCCAGCATGGCGGGGCGGCGGCGCGCGCCCAATTAGTCGTTGGGCACGCGCAGCCGCAGTTACATAACTTCACCATACAACATGTGCATGGGTAATGTTACATAACCCATGAACGTTTTGTATGGGAAAATGTTAACACCGTCACATTTATATTATTAGTAGGTAAGGAAGTAAGCAATAACTTACGGCCCCAAGACTCAAGCCAGGTTGGTTCACCAGCACTTTGTACAAGAAGCTTGAAAATGTGCTGATCACTGCGGAGCTTAAGTACAAAGCTGTAAATTGTTCCTTGCCCAGGGATGCTATAGCAGCTGTAAAGACAAAATATTAATGGTTCAATGGTTCATTTATTGGTAAAGTTATATCATTACACGTCAACATAGTAGGTACACCTTAACATACGTCGATGTAGAATGTTTGTAAACAAATCACGACACAAATAACCAAAACTCACGTGCCGTCGAGTTTCGGATATAATTGTAAGCAATACTTATTAACGGTCGACTGGACGACATTATAATTTATTTGCCACTACAAGTACAAATCTACAAGTAATATACGTATAGGTAAATGGTGTATAAAAAGACGCGGCAAAAGAGTGAATTTTAGGTTAAGTGTGAGCGGTTTGTTTACAAACATTCTACATCTACTTTGGCTAGTGTGAAGGTACTAAGTTTATTTACTTATCTCTTTACATTATTATAATTGATTTAGATTTCACTGAATGAAAGGCATTTCACACAGTTTAGAGCTACAAAAATAATATTTTTACCTGGCATGAAACTATACAGCACATACATATTTGCCGCTAAATGCAGAGGTGAGTGGTGGCTGAATGTTGATAGTAGCATTGGCAAGCAGACTGCACCTAGAAAAAGAAAAAAAAGATAGCTTGTCAAGTTTTTCATATTTATAGTGGTATATGACCATGTATACGACCACCAGTTAGCCCTGCAGCATTTTGAAATGCAGTTTTTGTTTTTTGTTATTTCCTTTATATACATTTTTGTCTATTTCAAGTGTTTTGGCTAGCATATTACCTATACAGGGTTTTCGACACAACGTTAGTAATAATAGAAACTGGTGCAATCAAAAGATTGGCAGTTTATATTGATGTTTTAGGGAATTAATTAACAATATATTTTTTTTTTCTGAAATTTTAACTATTAAATGCTGTTACTTTATTTGTCCAAAATAGAATACCCTACAATAATTAGTAATTTTTTACCAATAAAATGATTATTTATGTATCATCATATAATGTTATGTATAGCAGGTATGCGCATGCGGGTTCATAGCAAATGGCTCAAAAATATTTGCAAAACTACCTTGCCACATAACTAAATTTCTTGTAGTAATACATTGCCTGTTGCAGCGTTGGATCGCGAGGAGTTGACGGAGAAAAGGGAGGTCTTTGCCCAGCAGTGGGACAGTAATGGCTCAAAATAAATAAAATAATAAATAAATAATACATTATATTAAGGTATGTGCGTGCATGGCATACCTCCTTAAACTTCAACTATCAGCAATTGACTTACGGCCTTGAGGATTTGAGCAAAAGTACTTGATCATGAAAGGCTGCCAAGCTTTAACCCTCCACGCACCAAAGACCAACACATTTACAGCAAGTATTGGATAAAAAACTTTCTCATTGTTATTCAGAGACTTCCACCATTTTTTAATAGGGCCTGGTTCATTCTGGAAATAAGAAAATAATATTTTATTTAATTTAAATGAAGGTCAGTATCTTTTTGATATAACTCTAGGTTTCAATTATCGTAAGTCTCTTGTCCTTGCCTCAGAATAGTAGTAGACCTTAGGTCAGTGAAGAGATGACTATAGCTGGGTTAAGATCTCTCTTCCCGCTACTGTTTACTCTAGAAATGGCAATCCTGACCTGATGAAATACTTACGAATTGTGTCATAATTTTCTTTTGCTGTGCCCCCAGCCATGATCCAGGCTTTCTAAACAGTGTGTAGGCATGAGATCGTAAGGTTTCATACTCCCAAATAACACTGCCAGCTAAACTTGCAACCGAAACCTGGAAATGTTTTTGTTAGTGAATTTATTATATACTTTCTTGACTGAGAAAGTTTTCGTTATGTACTTATGTGCGTTAAAATAATGCGCTTGCGTACCCCTAATGTAAAGAAGAGTGGTTTAACCAATCTGCTTGCATATAGAGGCCCAGAGTCAAAGTGGAATGATTCTATTGGCTCTTGATTGAATTTAGGCCGACGCGCGCCGCCGCTTCTTCTCGCATTGTGCAGTGAATTTCGATAAAAACCAAGATAGTTCTGTCTTTGCTTCAGCAGCGGCCTGCAGAAATATAAGTGTTTTCATAAGTTTGATTCAAACATTTCTAACCTCAGAAAACATCAGAATCGTTTAGGTACTCACAAAGTCTGATTCGTCAATTCTGCGGCGGTCCAGACATTTCTAAAAAACATGGTACTATTTTCAGGATTTCTCTGTTACATTCTTCGGTCTAATGGTTGTTATCTTGTAAGCCAGTGTTATTATAAAATTTCCAGGGAGATTTCTCACCAAAATGAAAAAATATTACTACAGTTACAAAACATTTTTTTGTTTTGAGTTGTGTTTGATGGTTTCAGATCTGACGTTTGACATATCGTTGATGTCGTGACAGTAACTTCAAAAAATACGGTGTAAATCGGGTTCCAAGCTTACGAACAAAATATGTGTTCAAAGATTTATTTTTGAAAATTGAAATTTTTGATTGTTTTATTTACGTTAAATAATAAAACCGGCCAAGTGCAAGTCAGATTCGCGCACGCCATAAGATCTTGAGATCATTCTATAAATAGTAGTTATTTAACTATTATTTATTTTAAGCCGTTATTGTCCCACTGCTGGGCAAATGCCTCCATTTTCTCCTTCCACTCCTCGCGATCCAACGCTGCAACAGGCCATGATGGAAGATGTACCTCGAGCTCGTCGCGCCATCTCATGCTGGGCCTTCCACGTCGCCTCTTAGCGTTGAACTAACTAAAACAAAATTATACCGACATACAGCCGAACATAGAACCTCCTCCTTTTTCGAAGTCGATTAAAAATAGTACCAATTTCAGAATAATACCGTCAAAACATAGATATATGTTAAAAAAATTAGAAGCGTTTGAGACTTTAAAAAGAGGCTCTTTGTAACCTAAGCCCGCTATGGCATGTAGGTATGGCATGGGTATGGTATATGTACTTGTAGAATTTGACAAGAGCGCGAAGTGCGCTTTGCCTGGTTTAGGTAGGTACAAACAAAAGCTGCCCTTTTTATCCGACTTCGAAAAAAGGTACCACCTCCTTTCGACGGCGGTTTTTTTCTGTGACGGCGAAGCGCGAATTGGTAGGTACCCGGGGTGGTTTTCTACCAAGCTCCCCTCATAAACGGAAACAAACATACTGAACCGCCTTTGGGGAGCACAGAGTGACGGTCGTAAAACAAAAATTATACCTGCATATAAAATACCCAGTACACCCGGAACAAATATTCAGAGAGCAGATCGTTCAAATATTTGTCCCAAGGCGGAAATCGAATTAGCAATCTCCTGCGTCGCAGGCGGTCCTTCGCCCGGGCACGGGGCGGCCTAGCCACATCGGTCACCTATGTACATAAATGTGAATAATTAGGTACGATTTATTTATGTAGGTATGATTTGGGTAAAGTAGGTGTTTGTAAAATTATGAATGTAGGTAGGTACGAGCATTATTAATCACTTGTGGAAAGCAAAATTAGTACAAAAGGCTGTTATTCAGTAGGTTTCTGACCGCTTTTTAAACATTCATCCATTTCTGACCTTCAACCTTTTGATACCACACCTAATCGTAACTTTTTTTGTTATTTAGTGCTTTTTAGTGATTTCCGATCTGGTTCAATAAAAAATCTAAACCCGCTAAGTATCTGTCTACCATGCGTATTTTGTTATATTTTGTGCCTTCTTTTGTTAGAACTACTATTTAAGACCGACGTTAACCTACACCGGACGGAACAATAAAGGAAGGGCGCTTTTCATAAGAGCTAAACAATTTTATTGACAATCGAGGGTTGCTGTGCTGAGGTGGGGTGGCTCGGCCTTGGATTGCGCATGCTCCATTCAGTCTGGGGCAAACACGGGGCAAGCGTGACCCTCGTCAACTTCAGTGTTCGGCCGAGAAGCTCAAAGCTACCGTGCTTTACACCACTGCGAAATTTAGGACTTTAAAATCCTATATCTAATCAAAGTGAGTACCCATATACATTTTGTAAAAATTAAATTAAGGATCCAAGTGATTATCTATCATAATTAGTCGGATAGCGATGTCAAGGACCATCTACACCGACACGTGCTCTAATTAGAAAAGTCTAAAATTAATTACATATTTTGAGCTGATGATGCAATAAAAATTATAACTCCATGAAGATTAACAATGGTAGTATATGTAAATGTTTGTTTAGATATGAATAAATGTAGAGATTTTTCCTGATGGGATTTCCCGCGAAATTCATCATCAACATCAAATGGCGGAGATTCGGTGAATCTGTAAATCAATAACATGTGGAGCTTGAGCTTGAACCAAATTTTATCCTTCTACAAGATACCTACCTATTGGTTCTGAATCAATTGAATGTAGGCACAACACAGACCTAACTGTTGTTAAGATTTATGCGCTGATTTGATTGGGTCAATAAATTCATATTTTATTATGTAGAGCAGTAGAATCGTCGCACTAGGGAACTCAGTGCTAGATAGTGTGGTAATAATTATTTATGTAAGTAGGTAGATATATTAATGAACTTTTATCTTGCAGGAATGATGAAGCCGAAGTTAGCAAGACTTCGTTGCCTTTACGAAACATCATTAAGAGACTCTGTCTTGTGACGCACATAAGCAGAGACACGATAAGTTCATTATTTTCTTAGGTTTTATTTTTGAACGCCTGATAGTTACACTATACCCACTTTCCTAAATTTTGGAATTGCGGTTTATTACATGAGATAATTTGATAGATAATATATTAACCCTTCGGTTTATTTTTGTACCAAGTCCCTACAAATTAGTTTAGGAGTTAGGAGTGATAAATTATTTAGAAAAATATGTGAGCAAAGCTTGTTGTTGATTGTTATATTAATCTGGAATCGGTGCTATAATAATTGAAAACAGAGATGTTATAAAGGAAACTTAAATCCGGCTTAGAAATGGAACCATATTCTGACGAATTATTTTGGCTGGTAGTATGCGGGTTTATCGTGGCTTTTGTACTGGCTTTCGGGATCGGCGCCAACGATGTGGCCAACTCCTTCGGCACCAGCGTCGGCTCCAAGGTGCTCACTCTGACCCAGGCGTGTATTCTCGCGACAATCTTCGAGATTGCCGGCGCTGTCCTCATCGGTGAGTTCTTCATTGAAATGTCAAAAAACGTTATAGATTACCATATATTTATTTCACTTCATTGTATGTACTTTCAATCCGTCTATTCATACCCTCCCTCAACGTAATTTCTCGGTTCAACGGTTCCCAATAAGAAACTCGCATGTTTATATAATTCCAATTTGTATTATATTTAAGGTTACAAGGTCTCGGATACAATGCGCAAAGGCATCCTAGATGTGTCTTTGTACGCTGATGGTGGGGAGAAGCTACTGGCTGCGGGATGCCTGGCCGCATTGATAGCTGGAGCGACGTGGCTGATGGTGGCCACTGCTTTGCGCTTGCCGGTTTCTGGAACTCATTCAGTGGTCGGTGCGACTGTGGGCTTCACGTTGACGGCTAAAGGACCGGTCGGAGTGCGTTGGTCGACGCTTGGCGCTATAGGTAAGACTCTACCATATTAGACACACATTTGATTACAATACTACTTACTAATACCTGATAATACTGAAAGTAGGAACAACAATTGTGTGAGACAAGTTGTTAAAGAACTACATTTATGATATTTTTCTATAAGCTGGCGCGACGCTTCAGTTTTTTCATTAAAGTATCCACGCTGACGTCATAAATCTTCAGTAGGTATATGAGAAACAAAATTCGCGCCAGCATTTAGAAATTGATCTATACCTATTTCTAACAACCAGGAAAAATCTAATAAAATATGGGTTCCGTTATGATCGGAGTTTATTGAGACGATTGCACGCAAATCTATTTAAATAAAGCGGCCGGTCGGTACTTTCGGGAAATGTTTGCTGGGAAATTTGTTGATATCATGCTTGATACCAATTTTCATTTGTTTAACTGACGTTTATTCCTATACCGATTTATTGCGTGTGCTAAAATGGAGTACCTACCTAAGTACTCAAGGTATAAATAGAGCTATGTTACCGATCAATGATCTTTAAGAGTTAATAAAGAAGGTAACTAGGTACTACAGTTTTCCTTCCATTCAAATGGTGAACGAGTAGGTATGTTATCATATCAGTTAAATGTCTGTGCTGTTCTTGTGAACCTGAATAAATGCACCATAATGCACCACTTACATAACCTTCAAATGGATAATGTTGCCTAGTAATACAAACCAAGGTAAAGTCTGAAACCAAAATTAGGACAGAGCTTTACGGCGGCATTACCTTCCTTATATGGAGCCGCCCTTGCTGTTCCCAAAGCCCAGCCCCGTTGTAAAACAAACGAATCGTAAATACCTAACACGCGGCCAAATCAAGGCCAAATAGTATGGTGTAAATCGCTAATTAATTACCTTTGACCCCAGCTTGAGCTTTTATGCGCTGGATGCTGGCAGCACGGGACTTATTTCTAATTGTACGCCTAGCAGTTGACGTCTATTAGCTGATGATGGCGATGATAAATCTAGTTGGAAGATGCTTCAACGATTGTTGACGACCTCTGTGGCACGGAAGATGAATTAATTCCGCCTGCGACGCAGGAGGTTGCGGGTTCTATTGCCTCGGGACAATTGTGTGTACTATCTGCAGATAATTGTTCCAGTTGTTCTGGTCGTTATATGTATAATAAAAGTATATATCCGTGCAATGGATTGTATTAAATATTATATCCGTCATCTTGTACCCATAACACAAGCTCTGCCAGCGCTAGATGATGCTGTGTGGATTGTCCAGCATTATTTATTTATTTACATATTGTTTATTGTTGGTTCCAGTGGCTTCCTGGTTTATTTCTCCGGTATTGAGCGGCACTGCATCAGCGTTGATCTACTGGCTCGTGCGTCGGCTCATCCTGAGAGCGAAGGATCCGCTGAAGTCAGGCTTGAAAGCGCTACCGTTCTTCTACGGAGCCACACTGGCGGTGAATGTGCTGAGCGTTGTACACGATGGACCAAAATGTAAGTTGACTCGTTAGGTCCGGTGAGTTGGCTCATAACTTTGGTTTAGATCGAATTCTCATATTAGACGATTTTGAAGTATAATTAAGAATTCCCATCAAAAAGGTTTCCGGATATAGGTAGTTATACATTTATGGCGCTAAGGCTACTTAGCGATTTTATTTAGGGCTGCAAGATTCTCAAGTTTATTTTCACGAGCTTGGAACCTTTGACTTTCTTTGGCAAGTATTTATATCGATGTTTTTGTGTTAAATTCTAGTGCTAGCAATGGATAAAATACCACTTTGGGTAGCGTTATCTGGATCTGTGGCGTTGGGCGCATTAGTGGCGGGCATCGTTCGTCTGTTCCTGGTGCCACATTACCGGAAGAAGCTCAACAAACCGCCACAAGTGAACTTTTCTTTAGGAGTATCCAACGGTGAGCGATTTACAGTTATAATTTTTATATATACCTTACTCGTATTATATTTTTTTTTACAAAACCTATTGAAACGTCGGGAAAAATACGTAAATAAACGCGATAAAGGTACCTGTATTAATACTTATAATTATGTGTTCGGATCGAAGTTTAAACATATTTAAAATAACAACTGATTTTTATTTTTCAGAAACAACTCCGGCCAATACTCCGACCCACTCAAACAAGAGTAGCGTCCCACAACGACCGACATCCCTCCTGTCTGAAGATGGCAAAGTCCTCGAAGCTATCGAAGAGTGCGCTGAAATGGTGACTCTCAGCGAAGCCGATAAATCCTCCGTCGAAATCATGAACGTTAGGAACCGAGTTCTACTAGCGACTATGGATGACTGCAGCATACTATCGCGAAGTCTCAGCCCTCCAAACAAATCAAGACTACAACTCATAGACGCGGACCCTCAAATTAACACCTTGAAGTACATTGATGAGACGTTGAGTTGTTGTAAAAGTTTGGACTCTACTCAGCTGATGGGCATGGGAGAAAGCTACGATTCGAAGAGCGGGTTTTTTGGGGGTTCCTGCGATACGATAGCAAAAAGCGACTTCGATAGGTTTGCAGCGACTAGGGTAGGGCCTGTTGTGGATTTTGAAACGCCGACACCAAGAATCGAGAAGGTAAATATTAAGTTTTATGATTGAAAGTGTATAGGTAAATATTGTGTTCAGGTGACGAACACACAGAGATATTTAATGTATTTAAGTCGTCGACCCACCTCGCAACTGGGTGCTCGCGGCTTGTATTGCCCACTTCTGTCAACAACTATAGTTCGCTTTGTTCCAACATTGGATGTGACTACACAAAAACTTCGGAAGGCCTGATGATGCTGTTTAAAGTACAGTTGACCTCGACAGGAAAGTGCAAATCTTATCCCAATTTGTTTTTTCAGCTTACTTTTGGGCTAAATGATGGTGTCTAGCATTATTTATTTATTCGTTCTAGGCTATAGAACATCCAGCATGGAACACAGAACGCGACTCGAGCACGCGTCTTGTCGGCATGACACCTAACTCGAGCGCAGCACCGTTGCTTCGAGCACCGTCGCCTCCGGCCGTGCCGCAGCCAGCTCCGCCGCCTGATACGTACAAGCTATTCTCGTTTCTGCAAGTCCTCACTGCGACCTTCGGCGCTTTTGCTCATGGGGGCAACGATGTAAGGTAAATAAATTTATTACCTAGTCTTAAAGAACTTTTAAATTACTTTGTAATGTTTTTAACCCCGATCTGATGATGCAATTTTTTTGTGTTTGAAAGATAAGACCTTCTCTAGCATCTAAGAACACACTTCTTTGATAAAAAAATCTGTGGAGCTGTGCACCTAATTAATGGTATTTGACAGAAAAATCGCGGAGCATTTTTGAGGTCGTGGATTTAAGCATCCCTTTAACAAGTTTTTTTGTCGTCTGTTTAAAGTAACGCCATCGGACCCCTAGTTGCTCTCTGGCTGCTGTACTCCGAGGGCGGTGCTCACGCTCGAGCTGAGACTCCACTTGCTATCCTCGTGTTCGGCGGAGTGGGCATTGCGCTTGGCTTGTGGCTGTGGGGGCGACGGGTCATACAGACAGTTGGAGAAGACCTTACCAGCATTACTCCTGACACGTAAGTTATAACTGTACAATCACAGCGAGCGATGTGTTAAGTCAAGTGAAGTCAGGTCACACTGTGGGTCGCTTTTTGGACGAAGCAAGGTCCAATTAGACAAATCGTGTTTTGGGTTTCCTGTGGTGATTCCTGCAAGTTCTCCAAGACCTTCCATGTAGTGTAAATTATTCTTGCTAGGTTTGTACGCTACTGATTCAAACGCACAAACGGGAACTTAAGTCACATGACATTAGTTTGATAAACTAAAAGTTGTCTTCAAATACCTCTACTACTTATGTACAATGTTTTTTAAGTTATGCGGGACTTAGACTAAACCTTCGGGAATACATTTTTTATGGAACTTCTTGGGTGTCTATTCTATATATCTATCTATCCCGTGCATGAACGGGACGGCTTTAAACGGGTTTGATCTAAATTACGATTTATGATAAGACATACTTCCCTCATGCATTAAGTGTCAACAAAAAAGTGTTTCTTACCCAGTTGATTTGTTGCAGCGGCTTCACGATCGAGCTCGGCGCAGCCCTCACCGTCCTGGTTGCTAGCAAGGCTGGCCTGCCGGTGTCCACTACTCACTGCAAAGTTGGTTCCGTGGTCTGCGTTGGATATTTCTCCGAGAAAGCCGTAGATTGGAGCTTATTTCGGTACGGTCATTGTACTCTAGCTTTTTATGCACCGATGCTAGGAGAAGAAGTTGTTTTTTATAGACTATATACCGTACCCCAACCGATAAAGGTTTTCGCAGATTAGAGGCGCACTGCTACCGCACAGCTCAAAAATGTGTATTTGGATATAGGCTCTGACACGTGAAATGAGATATTGATTGAGATGCATTTCGTTTTGACGGCATCAGATAACCAGGTTTATTTATTTATTTTTAGACAGGTTTTTCGATTATTTGTATCAAGTATTATTATTATTGTAAATTGGTCTATATTAGGTGAAATTTAATATTGAAAATTTTTCGTTGTTGCAGGAACATAATTTTCGCGTGGGTGGTGACTGTTCCGGCGGTGGCAGCGATCGCCGCTCTCTCGATGTTGGCCTTAGAGGCGTTTGTCGTCTGATCTCAATTACTAATATAAGGAAAGATGAAAAAACTACGACCATTGCTCGTTAGTGTACAAAATGTTTTTGTAGCATTTCCGCATAATCTGTCTGTAGTGAACATCGAGTAAGAAGCCTAACTCGATGGTAGTGAATCGATTTTTCTGACTGCGATCTACACAATTTTCGGTAGTGTCTTCTACTTGATTCTAATATTACCTTAGTAATATCTCTATTGACCCTACTCTACTCTGATCTGACTAAGATTAATGCATAGTTTGTTAATCGTGTCAATGTTTTGCCTATAAAGTTTCGATGATGGACGATTGCAGAATGATCTTTGTATGATTGAAGGTAGCTGTGATTGATTAGGTACATCATATAAGTTCATATTTAATAAAGCAAGACAAAAACTCTGATAGAACCGTATAATTCTCAAGTTTGGGTTTATGATGGATGGAAATTTGTAACTTCTTTACACCAAAACAACGGATCAGGTTGGAACTTTGCATAGATATAGCTTTAGCTAAAACAGTTCCAATGGGATAGAAATACCTAACCTTTGAAAAGTTCCATAGACATAACACGTTCGAAGCAACGGTCAGAAACTAGTAATAAATAAAACGAGCACTATTTTGACGCATGTATAAATATAGAATCATCAAGGCCTCACATGGACGATTTAATATCAACCCTGACACTGAATACTAATTTGAGATTAAATATTAGCCTGTGGTCATTTACAAGTAGTTAGATTATATTTTTACTGAGCGATGTAGGTAATTGTACTAGTAAGAGCTTGCAAAAACAGATCGAGAATTTCACACAGTTATTGGGAGAATTAGGGCCAGTGTCATTGCAGTATTTTGAACATTTTATGTACGAGTATTGAGTCTTGAACAACTACTTATAATGTATAAGATGATATAATTGTTGAATAAAGATAGTTGAAAAAAATATACAACTTTGTTTGAATTTGCATACAATTTGCGGTAAGTCCTTTATAACTAATGCAGATGCGTCTCGAATTACGACGGGCGGACGATAGTTTAATGTTCACAAAAACTCAAATATGTAATGGGTATGAATAAGGAGAATAAACTGGTTTGTAAGAATTTTGAAGCGATATTTATATCTCGGAGTGCGAATGCAGTTTTTATCTTGAGTGGAGGAACGACAGGTTGCGACTCTATGTCGTTCCTCGTAATAGTAAAATAAATCCAAAACAAAACGTACCTAATCAACAGTAAAAATAATTCATAAGACGGAGGCATAAAAACAAAACGTACCCAATAAATAAGGGCCAAGCGCCCATCACACCGCGGCATAAAGCGCCAGAGTAGGGAATCTAATCCCGCACCACAACACAGCTTGTTTTCTTTGCTTTCATTCCTACGTGCAAAAGCGTCGACACATGGGGATAATAAACGCGAAAGTTTAGATGGATGGATGTACGGATGTTTGCTGCTTTTACACGTCAAAACTACTGAACGGATCGGATTGAAATTTCGCATAGATGTAGCTATGCGATACGAGTAATCCTGGAAACAAACAAAGGCTACATTGGGATATCAATATAGGTACTTTAAACGTTTCAATACAAACAAAGCGTGCGAAGCCGCGGGTAGAAACTTGTACATAATAATATAAATAAAAAACCTAAAATATATGTTTGACAATCCACACAGCATCATCTAGCCCCAAGCTAAGCACATCTTGTGGGCCTTTAATAACTCAAATGTGAAAATCGAATATTTCAGTTTAGTTTGGATTCCGCATTCATATAAATAACTATTTTAACACTTTGACTGCGATTTTTTTTCGACGACAGCGATCTTTTTTTTAACCTAAAAAATTCGTGCTGCCACTCTACACAGCGGTTGTGTTGCGCCGCACATGCGTTTCGTTCGAAAAATATTACGGCTGTGCTGAGTCACAAGATCTGTATTTTCTCAGCCGCTGCGCTAGTGTGGATTTACGCATATTAGTCACTTGTAGAAAACACACACCGTGTGATTTCAGCAGTTAAAGTGTTAAGAAGTTATTATTTTAAATACCAATTGCGCGTCAAATACACAAGTTCTAAGAAAACACAAGGAAAGAAAGTGGTTTAGTCGATTGCTATTGGGGCCGCGACTACTAACTGGTTATTAAGACGTCTGCGTACATTTTTTTCAATTTATTTTTTTTTAGTCCCGCGAATCCCGCATTTCCAATCCCGCAAAAATGATGTTGGATCCCACGTTTGCGGGATTAGATTCCTTACGCCAGAGCAGATGAATGTGTATTTTTGGAGGTCAAATTTACTTCAATTAAAATAACATAACAGGGTATGGTAAGCGCAAGCCTTTACGACCATCTTCAATCGATTCTGTAATCACATAAATATTAAAAAGCGGAAGTTTGGATGTGTAGATGAATGGATGGATGTTAGTTACGCCAAACCATCGGACGGGAACGGATCGTTCCGAATTTTTTCGTACAAGTAGCTCTAGGCCTGGAATAATACTTTTATAGGCTACTTACTAATTTTCCCATAAATTAGGTAAGGCCTTCTATCTAAGCCATAAGGCTGCCCATTGTACTTGTAGCATGTAATGCCTTTTTTGTAATGATCTGCAACTGGTGTGTACAATAAAGCATTTTTGTAAGGTTATTTCTAAGCCATGGGTTAGGTATAACCTTAAAACATTTCCAAAGAAACAACGCGTTTGAAACCGCAGGCAGAAACTAGTAATTAATAAACTAGCACGTCACGAGGACGACGCGGCGGCGCCGCCACACCCGCACTTGCCCCGCGATGATCCAAACGCCAATCGCTTTTGGCAAATAAACTAGAGCTCGGCGATCTTCCAAGCGAGATAGTAGTGTCTGTTAAACTCCGCTGAGGAATTCGTATCAACTTTGGTATGTTGTTTACTAAATTTTAGGCTTAGATAGACTATAGGACTAGGTCAGTAGGGTCTCTACATTATATCGCTTGTTTTATAACATTTTTTTTGTCAAATCTAAATGAACCTTAGCAGATTTGACCTTGGTTACCAAACACGACCTACCGGTGTGTTATTCTTTTACAAATATAAAACAAAAGAGTCTACATATGTAGAGAACATCGATCGATAGCATTTGGTGACTCTATTTTAGTTAATGGTCTTTATGATGGTTTACCACGAAGATTGATAGTTTGAGACCGCTTTACGACCTCACGAGTTACTAACAAAATAATTGATAAAACTGTAAAAAGAACTAAGAACCACACGTTTTCGGGAATCAGTAGGTAAGGGGTCATTGAATCTACATTTTCAATACTTAATTTATAACAATAACACTAATATAAGAAATGCGAAAATTTTAATGTTTCGATGTATGGATGAATTTGTTACTTTTTACGCCAAAACTACTGAATGGATATGGAAGAAATTGCATACAGGTAATTCTAGGCTTGGAATAAAACATAGGATAACTTTTATTCCAAGAATTAGTTCCCATAGAATATAAATAACAACGCATAGCCACGGACAAAAGATGATACTAGTATTATAAATGGGAAAGATTAACTGGATTGATGGCTGGATGTTTACTTCTTCACGCCATAACAATTCAACGGACTGTAGTAGTTATATATAAACCTGGAATAAAACATGGGCTACTTTTTATGCCATAAAACAGTTTCCATGGGATAGAAATAACCTACCGTTACGCATAATATTAAGAATACAGACTATTACATTAGAATGTTTTAAAGTACCTATATTACAAGTGACATGTTATTTCTTAGAATTTGACAATACCTATCATTCAGTAAAATTTCGAGGTTCCTCAAGGACCCATACTGTTTCTGAAATAGGTGAATATTTAATTTAATTTAGCTTTTTGTGCAATGTCCTAGCTTTTTAGTTTGTTAGTGTTAAGTAGTTAAATTATGATGAGTAGTGACTGAGAGTGAAACGTAGATAAACACTGCACCACACACTGGCGCTAGAGGCGGTAGGTACGGTGTATTCGAAATTTTCTACTTGGCGGTTACTTGAATTCGTAGCTCTGTTGGTTAGCATTCCCGTACTGAGGGAAGGTCCCCGATTCAAGTCCCGCCGAAATCGTAATTTTTTGGGATATTATTTAATATTTTAAACAAAGACAAGATAATAACGATTTTACAGTCGTAACATACATACGTATATGGACTTTCTTTTTCAGAACAATGGACCGTGACCCGCCTCTGTACCCGAAAGTATACCCCTCACCCCAGATCATGCAGAAGGAGGCCGCAGCTATGGAGGCGCCAGGATACGCTGGACAGACATCCATCTTGGTACCTCCACCGAACCAGGCAAGTTTAACCAGCATATATAGGACTCAGATAGGAGTGGAATTTCATTATGTTGCCATGCCAATGGTCGGTCGTGACGTGACCACGAAACACGGGACGCACCTATTCTGAATTAATTCCATTGAAAAATACACAGTAGTCACGAACTAAATATAACCAACCGTTATACGTGATGTATTTATACTTTTGACGGTTTGATTTTATTAAGTGTGTTAGCTCGTGGTCTCTATGGCATTTTAAGAAATTTTTAAGAATTTGCAATCTGAAGTGGCAGTGGATCAGCAATATCTCGCGAAGAACGAACTCAAGAAAACGTTTACCGAGACCCGGCAAAGGTAGTGTAGGACGCCCTTCGGCAAGGTGGGATGGGGATCTGCGAAAGTTTGCAGTCAGATGCTGGATGCTGTTAAGCTGAAGACAGGGCGCTATGGCGCTAATTAAGAGAAGCCTATGTCTATCAGTGAACTAATTAAGTCTGATGATGAAGTGCAAAACCTAAGTTACTTATACATTTTTAGCACCAACTTCTTCTGGGACCAGAGAATACAATCACTACGTGCATATTCTGCCACGCTTCCATCAAGACAGCGGTCAAGTACACCAATACTACTCGCACGCACATCGCTGGGGCGCTATGGTGTATTGCTTGGTAAATATAAGTATATTTACAGTATATATAAGTATATTTAGAGTCAAGTCTAGGTTTATTGACGTCATAATACTAGGGCTAGTACTTGCTGCTAGAAGTGCCTGTAGGTACTCATATTTTTCGAGTCGACGATGAACTGTTTATGGATTTTCTCTTCACTACAATTTGATAGGTTTGATAATTACCAATTTGATAAGTATGTCATCTACCCTAGCCGATCTTAGTCGGGTTAGCGGTAATCGAACGAATGGAATGGAAGTCAGCTATTACAATTGCCTTGAATTGGTGAAATAAATGATACTGATGTGATCTGTAGCCTGACATTCATGTGTCATGTACAGATCACATGTATGCAGGGGAACTCAATGATTAGGGACAATTGCGCAGGAACCGAGATGACAAATATTGATAACGGTTTGCTCGTGACGGTAGGCATAAGTGTGTGTGTGTTAATCTTATCAAAGGTACTCAAATGGTGTAAATCTGGTTTTTCAGTTGCCTGTGCTGCGTTCCTTATGCATCGGACTCTTCAAAGAATTCAGACCACTACTGCCCCAACTGTCAAAGATACTTGGGTACATATGAGAAGTAAGGGCGGTTAGATTTCGGTCAACAATAACGAAGTGCATTTATTTTCTGTTTATTATTTTTTATTCAAATACGAATTACGATAATATATACATAAATAATTGAAGTTCATGGTTTTGAAAATTATGACCAATTAGTTTTTCTGTATGACGTAGCAACTTATCTATGAGCTTATTAAGTTTATAGAATATATTAAGATAACCTAGCCGCGTGCACTTTTGGATGTCTTAACTATGACTGTTTTTAGTAGATTTTAACGCAACAAGTAGTTATGTACTAGAACTTCTGAATGAGTTCAGCACTAAATTAAAACAATGTACCAATTACCAAAAAAGTTACTACTACGGTTAATTATCTCAACTTTTTAAACGATCATGGTTATTAACACAAGAGTAATTTATAACGGGATATTTACCATGTAAGCCATGATTTGATTTTAATTTTTCCAATATTTCGGCACAGTTTCATACGCCATCACGGAATAACTAAAGGTTAAGTTTAGGCGAGTAAGTTTTATTGGCAAATCAAATTGTAAACAAATCACGGTAAATATCCCGTTAGAAATTACTTATGTATTTATCTGAACATAAGTATATTTATTATTACATTTAAATTTTATGTAATTTTTACGACTCAATCGAAAAAAAAAAGAAAAGTATGCGTAATTTTGAATTAAAGTGCCATAATTTAAAAATTTATTTTTATTATCGAGTTTAATAGTACGCCTATTATATTTTGGTTTATAAGTTGGTTTTAAAAACCATGGCCATTATAGTAAATTTGATAATTTTAAAATACTGACCGTTGCTTATAAAAAACATTAATATCATGATGTTGAATGATATTAATTTGATACATTATATTGAATAAAGGCAATTAAAAACAACACACATGTATTTTTATAAAGGTATCTTCACGGTATATATTGATATAAAACCAAGGAATCCAATGAAGAAAATTATTTTCATCAAAAATTACAATAACAAAAAGATTACTATAATAAACTCTGTCAGGATCACGTCACATCCTCGCCGGCTAGCTTGCCTAGAGGATCAAATAAACCATCATCAAGCAGCAGCAGAACAGAGTTCTAACTGGTAGGTAAGGTAGTGTTTGCAAGGTTCTGCAGCAGAAGACATTTGTATGAGTGAGCAATTGGTAACCTTTGTCAAATTAAAACAAGATCCTTTGTCAGCAGCTTCCGTTTGTCTTAAGTTTCAATGGACGACCATAAAAACCTATAAGACTAAACCTATAATCAGATATTTCGGTTTTCGTTTTCTGAGTAGGCCCACAGGGCACTCACTCATGTGCAATCTTGTTGGTGGGCGCACTACGCAGCCCAATCTTACGCAGCAATTAAGGTGGCTTTAAAAAACATTCGAATTGAAAATCAGCTGATACACCCGCCCGACTATAGGACTTAGGTAGAATAGTCATCAAATGTTATGTTATACCTAAATAAACGTATTATTTTTCATCTTCATGTGCTGCGTTCCATACTGCTTTGTGTCTTCAAAAACCTCAGACCACTAGGTACTGCCCGAATTGTCAAAAATACTTAGGTACTTACCAAAAGTAGGATAGACTCTCGGTTTGATTTCGATATCTAAATAATCGATTCTAGAGTCGCAAGATATTTTTTAGAAAACCTAACGAAAACTAATAAGAAATATATATACCAAGTAACCACTAAAAACATAAACAAAATCTTTAACAACGCATTGCACAATTGCACACAAAATGTAAAAAATCCAGGTAGAAAACATTGTGTGAACAAATTATATCGACAAAATTATTTCAAAATTCTGCGATTTGTTCCGAGCGATAATACTTTCATTCTTCTTACTTTTTTAATATATACACATTACTTAAAGCATGTATTTCAAATGCGCATAATTATAAGGTATGCTTACTAGTATGTACTAGACTAGAGGTAGGATATTAAAATAGATTATAAATTTAGATTTGTTTATTTTTACAAGATATCTAACCTAATTATAAAACACACTTTGTACATTTGTAGAACATATTTTTAAAAATTAGCTTACAAAAAAGTTTAATTATCATAGGTATACACTATGTTAAACACAGCGCCATCTAAAGACGCTCGTGTGGCACTACGTTCTCATCTTAGATCGATCGCTTCTTGTGTGGTTCGGGCAATCGCCGAGGCGGCGCCGTTGCACGACCTATATAAGAAGGTACAAAATGGCGCTGGCCCTCTTTTCCGCTCCATACCAAAACGAATCTTGTATACGCAAACGTCATTGTCTGAATAAAACTTCTTTCTGTTATTCTGGCTTTGATTCCCTGCAATTTTACACACTACATTGAGGCTTATACATATGTGTATTAGCTTTAACGCTGCCGTACGTTGATAAAAGTATGCTTCTTGTTTTGTTAACATTATTAAATCAAAATTTATAAGACCTGCTTTAACTTACACGTTCGCAGCGTAAGTCTTTAAAATAATTTCTGTCCATTATCTGAATAGGAATACTTAGTAGACAAACGTCTTTACTCAAAACAATGTAACATCGATTTAAACCCATTATAAACTCCCACTTACAAAATTACTATCATTTGTTTTATAAACAAAAGAAAATCTTTATCTTTCACGAGACTTACTGGATCGTAAGCGATCTCAGTGTAAGATTCTTCTAAGTGAGACCGCTTCTTTGTAAAACCCTTACTAATGTTACCGTTCAACTCTAGGGCTTTGACTGCGGCAGTCTCGAGAGATACAGGGACAGCAGCTAACTAATATACGAGACAAAAGAAAGCTCTACCTGTATCACTCAAGCGACGTATTGATTCGTAAGCGCTCTCAGAAGTCGTGATCTTCTAGTCGCGGCCGCTTCTCTCTGTATGTCTTCACTGTTGTTAGCGTTCAGCTCTAGGGCTCCAGCGGCTTTGACCGCGCGAGCCCTGCGCCCGCCCTCGCCTCGCCTCGCGTGCATCGCGACTGCAACTTCTAGGAGAGTACCGTCCCATAGACAGCCATAGTACCCGTCCATAGCGTCTGCTGCATTGCTTGTCTGTAAAGTTACCGTCTCTAGTTTATTATGTAGGCCAGAGTTTATATGGATAATGAAATTATGGTGGATGAGCTTTGTCCGTGGATTCACACGCGATTTAAGGGATAAAAATTTGCCTATATTCTAAGTCCCCTTATTCAAAAGTCTGTTAACTAAAACTGTTGCTAAATAAAAGTGTTATTCATCACTCTAGCTAGACATACGAGTATGTTACTTAAAGAGTAACTAACAGTTTAATGTGAATGAACCAGGGCGTACAATTAAACAATTATGTATAATTCCTGTGGTTAGGTAGGTTTTGGTACGTACATACATTCTAATTTTTATTTACTATATTAGTGCGACGTGTTTGGCTTCATGCAGTGTTGGGACATGAAGACATTTGAAATAGACCCCTGATAAGCAGCGGGTATTATTAAAGCCATGAGACACAATATAATATTCACATCCCACATACCTTCTCAGCGAGGCATTTGAAGGCAGTAGAATAATCCGCATCCTCAGGCAGTTGGCACAAAGCAGCCGCTTGCGTTGGTGAGTTGAGAGCGAGGCAACACCGCGCCGCACGCTTCGCGATGCTTGCTTCGTCCGGCGCTCGTTTGCTGAAGTGCCACGACCCGGCGGCTAATGCACACAGGTATCTACGCAGGGCGCCGCCCCAGCGGCTTTCCACCATCTCTATGTCACCGTAAAGTCGTAGCCTGAAAAAGATTACAAAGCAGTCGTTGTTAGATGTGCACTGTGTAAATTACGGGCGCTCAGGTAGACTCTTAGCTAGTACTAAGTTTTACTGCCCATAACTATGTATGTATAGCTATATAATGTGTTGGTACTAAGTTAACTCTGAAGTAAATTTATTTAGTGGTATAAATACCTATAATTAACTTTAAGGCTTGTAAATTTGAAATAAAAGACCTTTTTTGATATTCTTACCCTTGAGGGATTCTGTAAACGAAGTATTTCTTGTGTGCCTTTAAACACTTCTTATAAAACTACTGCTTATTATGTGATACGTCATAAATATGAAATTACGAAGAATAAATCTATGCTCTATCCCCCTTTTAAACTATACTAGAGGAGCAGCAATATTTTCAAATGTTTTAAAAATATCGAAGGGACAACGCAGGATTATATTGATATTGTTAATAGACTCACCAAGAAGTATTATACGGGAACAGCTTCAAACTCCTCTCCAAAAGATCAGTCAAAGATTCCAGCACATGCTTCACTCCATAGTTATTCATATTCGATATTGTAACAGGCCAGAGTCCTGTGTACTCGACAACTAGTTCCAGCGACGTGTCGTCTGTTAATACGTTGTGTATTCTAGCTAACAGTGATAGCATCACACCGATTGCAACAGGGTCGCGAAGTGTTGCTAGGAAAGCGTTGAAAGAGTTTCTTGCTTCAGAGCTGTGCTGGGCGTCTCGATCACGGGCATGGGGCATGCCACCCGCGTTGCGTTTTGTGCCTTGCACTGGCATCGTGACATACACTGATAGGGCTGAAACAAATTATATATTAGAAATGTATTCAACTTGATTATGTGTAAGCAAAAGGATCCTTACATTCCAATCAAATCTCAATAAAAATAATAAACAAATAAATAATGCTGGACACACAGCATCATCTAGCCCCAAGGTAAGCAGAGCTTTTGTTATGGGTACTAGATGACTGTCATACTTAATATAATAGATTACATATGCACGCATGTCGTCAAAATGAGATGACAATACATACCATAATCCCACAACGGCCTAGGAAACTTCCTCACGCCCTTTCCCCTCTGTAGGTCGTAGCAAGCGATGCACAAAGCAGATGCCAGTTCTCCGGGACCATTAACAACAGTTACAGTTCCTTCCCACTCACAGGCGTTTATAAGGCAGCACCAACAAGCTTCGACCACCTGCAAGTACGTAAGGCGTATTTAATGTTGGTGATGATGTCTTAATTTAATTGGACTAGGTTTTAAAAAAGTCTGTCTATAAAACAAAAGAAATGATATAATGATGTAGGTAAGGTAGTAGCGTCCGGCATATTTGCCGATACGCGACGAGAGGGTTCGCCGCATGCATGAAGAAAAAGTCAGCATCACTGCTGAGCAGAGTCCGTGGGAGCACCAAATAACATCCTGAGAATGATAGTGGACAAGAGTAATAAACTTGCACACAACACATAAATACAATACATAATACTTAAGTAACATAGACTTAAGACTTAGATATAGATCAACCCAATCATGGCTCTATGTTATTTCAAAATAAATGCTATTATTATCGTATTTACCTGTGGTCGAGGAATGATTCCATCTCCCGCTGAGACCGCCGCAATACAGGCTCTGCATTTAGTTGCCAAAGCCTTCAAATTTAATCTATGATGAGGCCATTCACTCAGCATTACGTTTACTTGCAACAGCAATACTTCCCAGGAAAGAAGTCTGCATAAGCGGAATAGGTTAGGATCATTCCCTCCTGCCAGTTGATTTCGAGCTTCGCCTTCCAATACTGAAAGGAGGGATAAAGCAGCGCGCGCGCATCCCGCTTCAGCCCTTGCTCTTGCCGCTCCAGACACTATGAACCCAAAGTCTTGCAAGAAACCTCTAGGAAGAGACATGAAAGCATTCGCTAGACCCCCTACTGGCTTCCAAGACGGGCTTAGCTTCCACAGCGGTAATGCTGGCGCAGTACTAGCTAGCTTCACTAAACACATTCTTATGTCATCCGCGGTTGACGCCTCGATCAGTCGCTTTTTTAGCCTTCCTATTTCTAGATCGGGTACAGTTTTGTACTCAAACTCTGTCATTTCCCAATCATCGGTTAGAAGATCGCGAGGTATGTCCATTTTTTCATCATCCATGTTGATTGGATCATTCATCAAGGTGTTTTGCTGTTCATCAGTAATCAACTTTTTCCGTATACAGAGAGCTGATTCTCCCACATGTTTCCTTAGATACTCATCTATTCTTTCAATAGGAAGTCGAGATTGTGATGTTGCTAGATGGAGGAAGAACATCCTTAGGTTGTCCCAATCGGTTTCAGACAAATTTGATGTCAGAACAGGAGCTAACGCCCAAAAGAGAAGATCAAAGAATTTTATTCCTACCGTCTTGAATTTATTGAGAAAGTCTGGTTGAGTTGAAGGTATACCCCCATCTAGTGCATACCTGACAGCGTTTAGGGCAGACACTCTATTGAGTAGATCTCTTGCGACAGTAAAAGCGCCACTCGAGGCAGATCCTTGAATGTCTAACTCTGCAACTTGTCTATGGATCATAGGTATTTCCCGTTTCAGGTTATCTGCTTGTAAAACAGCTATAATACCAGCATAGTGGTTAGCTATTGATTCCTGCAGCTTCTGTAATAATGACGGCTCCTCATTCAATAGTTCATCACCCAGGTTCAATGCTCTGATGTATCCTAGAATGTCATCATTTGTCATGCTGGCATAGTAAAATTCACCCCAAGGCATATGTTTCTTAGACCCATAGCCATAAACTGATATTTCTCTTTCTAGTAGGTTGGAATTTTCCCTGCAGCCAAGAATATTTTTCTTAGCTTGTTCATGTTGTCCATAAAAAAAGTAATTGTAACAAAGGTCAAAATGAATCTGCATTGCAAGTTCATATTGATTGATTGTTGTGTCACCGATGTTCCAATTATGGTTCATGTCATCTGAGTCTTCTGATAGATGGACAAAAGAGTCCATTACCGGTATTTTGATTTTTCTTGCCTCTTTTCGATCATTGCTTGGCTCATACAAGGAAACAATGTCTTCTAGGAACTTTAGGCTCTGCATTCGATTGGTTTCACTCAGGCGCAATATTTTCTCAAAGTTTTGATTGATTGGAGTGTAAGTGGTTTCCCCTGGCATACCAGGCCTGCAATGTAATTAAAAAGTCTAAGACATTAAAAAAATAAAGAAATACAGCCTCTAACAAAAGCTCTTTTTAGTTTGCGGCTAGATGATGGTATATAATATCCAGCATTATTATAAATAAATAAATAATGCTGGACAATCCACACAGCATTATCTAGCCCCATGGTCAGCAAAGCTTGTGTTATGGGTACTAGATAACTGATATACATAATACAATACATTATATAGATAGATATTTTTTATTATACATAGAAAACAACCAGAACACCAGGAACAAATATCTGCAGATCGTACACACAATTGTTCCGAGGCGGGAATCGAACCCGCAACCTCCTGTGTCGCAGGCGGACCTTCGACCACAGCGCCACAAAGGTCGTCAGATAAATCTAGCCTAAAAGAGTAAAGTACTTACATATGCATGAATGACATTTTAGGTGATTTCGCATACAGAGCTGTTTTGACAGCAAATCTGATAACCCATCTGTGGTACATAACCAGAGCAAACTCCACCTGCGGCTGTTTCAGTAGTTCATCAGGAAGTGCATCCTGGAAGAAATACAAAGAAAGAATAAAAGGCTGAAAAATATTGTACTGAGAGTGGGCATTGGACTTTTTATTCTTTTAGATTATTTTATATCCAAAGATTGGATTAAGGTGATGATAAAATGAAAGTTAGGTTATAGAAATTTTCTTCTTCCATTAAAATTAAATAAAGCCATTTGTTCCATAACCTTAATAGTAACAGTAAAAGTGCATAATGATTAATATGTAAAAAATAATAATAGCTTTTATACCTTTTTTCAAGTCAAATCATATAAAATTAAAATTAAAAATATATTCAGTTAGATTTTCTTAACATCATTTCAAATAATTAATAATATAACAACTGCATGCAATTAAAACGCAAGTTTAATTAAAATTATGTTGGTTAAGAGCCCTTTTGGGTACAGGCCTCCTCCAGCTCATTTTTATTATGATCGTAGTTTTCTTGATCTCTTTGTGCGTCATATTATTTCTTGTATTTAATATTTCATTTCTTATTTTTTTCTTCGATAATTAGGCAGTGATCCTACTTTACTACTATCCTTCTGTATCCCTGGTTATTTCTGAGCTGGAGGGTTTTTCATTTCATTACTCAACATAAAATGAGCAGTTTTAATATGTATGCAATGATCTTATGGAAATAAACATTGTTTTGCATTTTGATTCTGTCAAAGAACAGATAAGAGCAATAAGCTGATTCTTTACAATAGTATTTCTTAATGTAAAAGATTATAATTACCTGTGGTGGTACTGCAAAAGCAGTATCTGTAGCCATGTACACAAGATCTTGCATCAGCTGCTGTTGTATTTGAGGAGCGAGCTTTTCTTCTAATAAATCTGCAAAAGTGTGATTCACTTAATACAAGTATGATTTAAGTATTGCAATTAACCCATTGATCGAATAGGAACCGCCATCAAATCTAAGCAAGGGGTGGCTTCATGCTATTCCTAGGTTGTGCTATTATTATTTACCTAAGTTCCAGTGCAAGTAGGCAGCCACTTTGAGTGCAAGAATTTTCAATGCAAGTTGTTTCTTTGTATAATGCAAAGAAACAGGCGTTCCTGAGGAGGGTGGTGTGGGCGGAGCATCTATATCCACAACTCTTTCACTTGTTGGTTTGGAGTTGCCATTCTTTAAGTCCACAGACAAGAACTCTTCTATCAGCTCACATGCTGTTGGCTCTGAGAAAAGAAATCATGGTTCAGCATATTTATTGTAGGAGGGATTTATAGGGAAAGGAAGACAAATAAAATAAATGTTGTATGGGTTGTGAAAAAGATGACATGGGTAAGAAAGACGTGATGTCGGCTGTTAGAGGATAGTCGAAGAAAAGACATGTTGTGCCGACCATATTATTGAGTGGACTGGCAGATACAACATATAGTAGGAGTTAGGGAGTGGAAACTTACCCGGGTTCTCCTTAGCCAGATGCTTTTTGAGAAGTTCTGGGTCTAGAAGAAACTCAAACCAGAATATCGTATCGGGAGATATCGGGACAGTGCCCGGCCGCAGTAAATCCACATCCATTTGTAGCTAAAATGTTTATAGCCGAAAAATATGTACAAAGCGATGCAAGACTGTTACGTGCTAGCTTCAGGATTTAAAAATTTCACTGAAATATCGGCATATTTCACTAAAATAGAACAAAAAATATAGTAATAAGTAGGTAATCGTCAAACCAACAACACAGCACGTACACAAGAAGAGAAAAGAAGCAAACAAACAAAATGTCAGTCAACAAATGTCAATTTTCGACATTTGTCATTGTCGTTTAAATCAATGTAACGTAACAATCACAGTCAAATTTAATAGAACAATTTTTTTCAGGCATATCGAGATAAACTTAACTCAAAGTTATGTTATGATTATGACTTATGAGGTATTGCTCCTCTGCACAAATGGCTCCTTCCGTGGTCATGCATGACTATGACCCACACATATCGCCTAGTTATCCTCGTTACGGGACTAGGCAGTGAATGCCTGAAAAGTAAATAAAAGTGGCTTGGCAAAACTGTTTGTACACAGCGCAATCAAACATCATAATTTTTTTTTGCAGTACCTGTCAAACAATAAAATACCTACTAAGACTGCAAATAATATTGCGATCGAACTTTTTATCCTTTCGCGATTGATCATACACAGGTAGGTACCTAATTAAAAATTATTGATGGTGCGATTTATTTTATCACTAGGTGCATAGTATAAAACACGTGTCCCTTTGTAATGCTTAGCAAAGGATTTTAGTGCGGTTTTGTTTGAAGAGATAGAGTAGGTAATTCAAGAGGAAGGTTTATATACCAATTGACACATAGATTTCCACGCGGGCGAAGTCGCGGGGCGCAGCTACTCGTCTATACATATATTAGAACTTTTCAATACCTTATTCACGATTCGATAATACATTAATCGGGAAATTTATCGCATAGTTTTTGTTATTATTTCTCTTATCTTTCTATCGCATCACTGTTTGAGCCTGTATTGAGCCGAGATTTGATGGCAGTCCGGTACTGTAAGTATGGACCGTTTTTGGATAGGTGCTTTCAGTAGCTAAGTATTAAAAAACGGTCAAAAAGTAGATAGGTGGTAAACTCGTACGATATGTACATTGGTAAGGTGTTAGGTAGCTATGAAATGTTTAGTGGATATGCTGACGCTACCTAAATCTAGCACACCCATGAGAGCCCTAGTGTCTTATCTACTCGATAATCAATAACCAACGCTATACCATACCATTGGCTAAACCAGCCGTGTTATCACCACTTATCACGCTTCTTAGTAGCATTTGTGTTTCAGTCAATAACAAAAGCCACATGTAAAATTAATAAAGTGTTTACCTAGGTGCCATATTAGCAATGTTTTTAGGTAAATTATTTATAACAGTTTCTTACTGAGTTATAAAATCTTTGTTTATTATATTAAACAACATGAGATAGAAGTTATTTTTCTATCTACATACTATTCATATAACGGTGTATCCTACTATCTAGGTAGGTAGTAAGTACCTATTAATATATTGAGTTAGCGTCAGTGATAAACTCGTCACCTTCGATCTAAGTTGAAACAAAAACAAGTGAGTAAGTATTTTATTTGTTTTGTTACATTCTTGGAGTTATGTAGTTACATTACCGTATACCGAAAGACTGCAGGTGATGCTTGATGGTTTGATGCTGAATGCGGCAAGCTGAAGACAGGGCGCTATGGCGCTCATTGGGGAGGCCTATGTCCAGCTGTGGACTGCTATAGGCTGATGATGATGATGATGATGATTACCGTATAGTCCTGACTTTTACAAATACTGGGATGAAACGGTTCCTACGTAAAGAAATTCTATACTCACTAGAACAAACGTGTTTTCCATTCATGGCATTGGCTGGTTAAGTAATTAACAATTTTTAATCTTTCGTAATGTAGGTATAATAGATAGGTAAGGCTGGTTATAATTATACGTTGGTACCTAACTAGCATAACTTGTCAACCAACTAGTACCACCCCCAATTCATCATTATTATCAGCCTACAGTACTCAACTGCTGGACATAGGCTTCCCTTATGAGCTAATTGGTTCCTGTTTATTTATTCAGACTCAGGGTTCTGTTGTTTATTGTTAGGGCCTAACTATTACTAGTAGTTAGTCCCTAACAATATCGTCGCGATCTTTTTAGTTTCATTCTTCTGACTTCTTAGTGAACCAATAGCGGAGTTTTGCTGCTTCTCTTTCTTCTTTAATTCAAATGTCTTTCTTGTACACCTATCAAATTTTATGCAAATCGGATCAACGGTAGGACAGTTATGCTCGAAGTGACTATTTCACCATAAGCCCAAATCACCCAAGCTGTCACAGATAACTTCGTTTAATTACTCAGATAGGGAAATATGAAATTTGAACTAGATGTACAACGAAGACATTAAGAAGGAAGAATAGAAGGAATTGATTTATATATTTTTATTTATTTAGGTGCAGAGTTTAGTGTTTATGAAACTTATTATTATTATGTCTCTCATTTACCATGATCTCGGGCCATAAAGTGACCCGGTCCTTTGGAAGGCTTGCGTGGGGCCGAAGCCAACAGCACAGAGGCCCTTTGAGAAGTTAATCTAAAGGCGATGGCTATACATAGCGGGTATCATCCTAGGGTGCACAATATGATACACCCAAAGATAGTATCCGCCAGGTGTAGAGACTATTGCAAAGAAAAATGAAAGAAATAAAACCAGGCTATTGTGATGGATGGATGGACTGGGTAATCGGGCTATAGGAGAGATTGCGGACGTCTGCCATAAACAAGTCAATCATAATGTTAAGAAAAGTGGCAGACGGTGGCTTGCCGAATGCTGGATGGGTTCCTTAAAAAGCCGGAGTAAATTACCGGAGAGGAACAACATCGGCGCAAACGACTGAGGGGTGTCGAGAGGTGCGGCCCCGATTTCACCATCACGATTATTATTATTAGCCTGTGGGATCCCACTGCAGGGGAAAGATGAAATAGTAAAATAAAAAAGGAGTCCTTATCCTAGTCTTTTCACGTACTAACTTCTCAGATATATAATTTTTTTTCTATTACGTTCCTCCTGCTTCGTATGTAGACCTGAAACCGCTGCGTGCGTCACAGTGTCGAGCACGATAGAGCACGGATTATACCTTCTTTACTTCAATAATTACTCACTGTTTTCGTATTATCATTATTACACACACGGAGTGGGAGCACTGGTGACTTGTAATACAGGTTTTATTAACCAAGAACCAGGCCCTCACTAAACAGGTCTATCATTAACTAACTAAAAATGTCTATAGATCATAGTAAATATTATGTACGCGTCATTTTTGTAAGGCCTTTAGAGAATGGAATATAAATGTGTATGTTATTATTATTATATTAAATTATATGTCATAAAATAATGTTCATATAAACCAGCTCTCTTTTTAATGTATTTCAGTGGAATCAAACGCGTACCGCCAAATAAACCAAAGTACAGACAACTCGGTGCACATCGAGATGGATCTCCTGAACGTGGGCTCGGAGCCGGTTGGGATGCGATGTCCCTACTGCTCCGAAGACATTATGACGCGGGCCACTTACTCCAACACCACGCTAACCCACGCAGTGGCGATAGTACTCGGGGTTCTGTTCTGGTAAGTTAATAACAGGCATTTCAGTACATACTATGCAGGTAGGCCGCCCATTTTACTTGTCGAATGTAATGTCTTTTTTGTAATGATCTGTATCAGCCATGAGGTGTACAATAAAGTATTTTTGTATTGTATTGTATTGTATATATAAATATTATACATAGGTACTTAACCACTTTCCGTGATAATAATTCCCAAACGGGTGACTTCATTCGTGAATTTAATGAAAGTGCGGCTATGGCAACTTTGATTTAGCAATATACCAAGACGCCTCACACAATCGCACAACTTACGAAACACAACTATATAAAGAAATAGTCCTGTATATAAAACAACTAAAGATATTCTCGTAGATAGAGATATACTCGAAGCAAACAGTTGTAGAGCGCGTTTATGTCATTTGTATGGTATAGAATGCTCGTAGCATTTTTCGTAGCGTTGGCGCTACGTTGGCGTAGCTGATTGATGTAGCAAAGTATAGCTTTAGGGCGTGGGCTTATTTTTGTCTTTTTATACCCTTTTATTAAACTTTATAAAATATGGTTGTAACAGCAACGGTTCAAAAACGAACTTTTTACATGTTTACTTACGTACTAAATATCATAAAAAATTTCTTTATTTGTATTTCCGTTCTTCCAGGTGGATTTGTTGCTGCATCATTCCTTACTTTGTAAAAAGATGGAAGAACGTGGAGCATCACTGTCCTAATTGTCACAGATTTTTGGGAATATATGCAAGAAAATCATGCTTTACAAGTTCTAATAAATAGATACCAAAGTTGCTAGTTATTCTTAGAATTATAATAGTTTTATTAGTTAAGAATGAGTATTTTTAACTTACGTACCTACCTATTTGGATTCATTCAAGGTTGCTGAGGCCAAATTGTAAATAATAAATAATGCTGGACAATTCACACAGCATTATCTAGCCACATGGTAAGCAGAGCTTGTGTTATTGGTACTAGATAACTCATATACATAATACAATACATTACATAGATAGATATATTTTATTATACATAGAAAACGACCAGAGCACCCGGAACAAATATCTGCAGATCGTACACACAATTGTTCCGAGGCGGGAATCGAACTCGCAACCTTCAGCGTCGCAGGCGGACCTTCGCCCACCGCGCCACATCGGTCGTCGATTATACCATACTAATATTTTTAAAAGAACAAATTCTTTCCAGCTCTTTATTTTACGAGTAAAACTATAAATAAGGTATAAAGGTATATTTATATGCATACAAATCTATCACAGAATTTAAATATATTAGGTAATTATTTACCTATACATAGAAGTTAACCTTACTTAAATTTATTTTTATGTATTTTTTAAAATTCATCACACTTAAGTAATTACCTTAGTTTAACTAACATTACTATGGTACGAAATAAAATTATCATGAAATATATCGAGACAATTTAAATTAGTATAAGTACCTATGTATATAAAAATAACAATAATTGGCAATATTATTTACGGTGCACCATTTCCCGTGACTTGTAGTCTAAAAACTATTATTTTAATTAAAACGACAAGATTTATAGAAATTAGGTCATTGACATCTTTGTATGCACAAGCCACTCTCTATATCCATTCATATTAAATCATTTATAAGCAATATCTTATTATTTTGTTACATTTGAATGCAAAAAGGATTTTAAATCTAACAGTTGAAAGTTGCAAACGTTTTCCATCTTTCAACTAAGCATACTTGCATAGGGTGCCTGACCCATCAAAAATAATGAATTAAGAACCTATTCATTAATAGGTAAGCGCAAACAAATATTACGAGTAAGGACCAAAAATATTTCTGCCCGTGGCTTCGCACGCGTTACAAAGTATGTCTACATTCTTTTATTTTAGGTCTACACCTACATCTATGGAAAATTTCAGCTCGCAACTTTCGCATTTTTAATATAAGTGTGATGAGACATTTCTATCTAGCTGTGCTCGTATGCTTCACTAATTAGAATTAATAAATATACTGTTGAAAAGGTTAAAAAATGTTAATTTAACAAAACATGTTATGAAGAAGATGCATCGTCGGAGAAGGTATTCACATTTGGATAAGAAAACAAGTACTAACTGTGCTGATTACCTTGTATGGTCACATTCTAACACGGAATTTCGGAGATGAAAGCAAAACTCTTGCTCCGTTGATGATAAAAGATGATAACGCAAACAATAGTGTTGATTTAATTGTTGCAAAAACAAATATATCATATTTACTGTATCTGATTTGACAGCTCTAAAAATATCACTGGCCTTTTTATTTTTTTGATTGTAAAGATGAGAGGGCAACACTTTTTATCGAATTCCATTTTGCCATTACCGAATCAAATCCAACGACAGCCTAGACCCCGTTTTAGAGTGCGGTAAACATGTCTCCGTAGACCCTTAAAAAAACACTGGAAATCACGAAGGCGTATAAGATCCTATAAAACTTCTGCACGAGGGGCAGTAGTGGTTAGCTGTCTTGCAGGATTTCATGCAGTACGGGATGATGCAGCCACAGCAACATCTGGAACCAAATAGAATCTTCTGTAAGCAATGTGGATATTTCATTTGCGTAGTAGTAGGAAAACCTAGAGTCTACCCGGTTGGTAGATTCAGATGTACTCGTATTTGTGAGTATATCACTCATATGATTACCGTTTTTATTCGTATTTAAATGCGACTAATGAGCGACAAAAGTAGTATGCTACACGAAAACATCAGAACTAGCAAGCTATAGGAGGCTATTCATGGAGGTAGGAAAATTTTAGTCCCGAGAGCCTACTAAACTCTACATAGGTACTACAAGATACAAAATCAAGGGTGTCATAATCTGTCAAATATTTTGATTATGTACCTACTTGAAAAATTAAGTTTAATTTATGTGGCCGGAGTAAACTTTAAAGTGAAAGCAAACATTTACAGGCAAAAACCTGTTATTAAATGTCCATGATATTGTATAAATATCCTACAATTCGACCGCAATCAAAAGTAAAAAGCAATAAAATAATAATATATAATTGAAGACAATCCATCCAGACAATACACACACAAGATATGTATTTGCTACCATGGAATACGAAGTGTTTAAAGTCGTCTCTACGAAAAGACATTTAGATCTGTAAATTTATTATATTGGGCTCTTTAATAGAAATGGAATTTCAACAAGCATGATACATAAGAATCATAAGTAGTTGATATGTGCTTATTCACAGGTGCAGCGCATAAGTTAAATACCGAGAATCGTACATAATTAGCTCTATCATTCTTTTATACAATTAGTGAGTCAACAGAAACCTGATTCCAACTTACCCAGCAAGTACACAAAGTGCAGCGGAGACAATATGTGTCCTATTGTTCGGCACGAAGTCAACTCTGGTCACGATCGCCTTATTGCAGTTTGTGCAAGTCGTTCCGGTCCGGCCTGGGCCGAGTTTGACCGCGCCAGTTGAACCCGTAGTACCACCACCTCCAGTAGTGATGACTGTTGTGCGTGGGGCAGCCTCTGGGACCACGAACCCGGCTGCTGGTGGAGGGTGGTCTCCGAAGTAGGACGGTGGGGGAGCGGGGTTCGGATGTGCCTGCTCGTAAGGTGGCGGCAGGCCCATTTTGTTTTCCACTGGAAATATAACGCCGTTAGTAGGTACATGCGATATTGGCCATTATATGAAATCTACGGGGATAGAGAGGGCGTAAAGTATAGGGGATCTGTAGCTCTATGCTCCATTAGTTGTGGGCATACAACTCGATTAGGTAATTAAATTGATAAATTATGAATTGCGCGATTATATCGAATCAATAAGAATTTAAGCCACGCCACAACCACATCACCTTTTTTAACATAAATGTATTCGAAAGAGCCAAAATATGTACATATGTATCCAGAGAACATTTGTGCCAACGTGCATAAAATGCATAAAGGAACCATTATATTTATATTTATTTATTTTTTCATTCATTACCAAGGAAAGAGGAAGTGAAAGATCATCCATCTATGGATCATTCCCCGATAGCCTTTTACGTTTCTGCTGAGAAACCCATTTTGAAAATGACACAAAATAAGTTGACAAGCCAATTTAAATTAATGTTGACACGCCAAACATAAATTTACTGAATTTACTTATTGCAAAATAATGCAGTAAAACCTGCGAAATGCAGGCAACTAAATACCTACTAGCGACGAATTACTCCAGAAACGTGAACGCGCGTTGTTCGAAGCACAAGCATTCGTTGGCTCAAAAAAATTAATGAAGCTGACGTGACTTTAACAAAATGAATTTATAGGTACACTTGGTTAAACATCTCTCTATACCACTTTATTTAGTAGGTAAGATAAGATAGAGATGTAAGCGAAAACTTTATGAGGCCAACTTGCTCATTGAAGTCACCAACGAATTAAGGATAACCACAACCAAAAATGACTCAAGAGCAAACAAACTTAAAATAGAACGATTAGTATAGCTACATGGAGTGTATTATGTAACAAAAAATTGTATTATACGAAAATTCCAAATCACTGGATTGTGGAATAATAAAATAGGGACAACCATGGTTAAGTTATATTGACCGAGGATACCAATAATAATTATTAAAAACGAAAGAAGTTACCGAAATTAAAAAGAAAAACACAGAACGGTGAAGGAAGATAAACTGGTTTGAAGGTTTTGGCCCCACTGTTTTTTTTCCAATATCGCGGTGTACAATGAAATTTATATATGTATGTATTTGGGTAGAGGACACATAAACAAATGAAAATGTCCTATAACGTAATTTCCTAAAACGTCAGGAAGGTGCGTGTGAATGTCTCAGAAAACTCAATTATATTATACGATATTTTATTTTATAAAATAACTTTAACTGTGCACCGCGATTATAAAAAAAAAAATTGGGTCCTCCATCCATACAAAAAATTTAAAACTCAATAAAGAGATTACCGAATTCACAGAAACGCGTTGGTAAGGATACAGAACGTTCAGGCGGTGATGGTGGCGTGGTGGGAGACTGTGAGCGGTGGTGGCGGCGGTGGCGGCGGTTCCGGCGACCCTTACGCCCGCGGGACCGCTCATCTGGGTTCACAATGCGCACAATTTATTTATCTCCATAAAATCATTATGAAACTGATAGCAGCTATATATATTTAGGTAGCTCGTAGCTTGGGTAGGTGTGGCGAAGAGAAAACACTTGAATAACTTACTACAAATAATGTATGTAAATGGTTTTACCTAGTTCGTAGTAACGTTCATAGCAAAAGGCAAAAACTGAGGGTAGATTGGTATGCCTAGCAATAAAAAGGCTTAATAAGGCTTATATTATTTCAGACTGTTTTTAATTTCCTTTTATTATGTGTTTTAATAAATGTTTTTTTTGTGTGTGTGCTAAATAAAGCTTTATTCTATTCTAAAAGCTAACACGAAGTAAAGACCCTATTAGTTATTCCGTGATCATGGCGCATGAAAACGTGCCGAAATATTGGAAATCTCAAAAATGTAATCCTGGTCAATATCCCGTAATAAATGACTTTTGTGGTTTACCTGTTCTTATGCAATATATTCTAAGGTGAGTAGTTAGTATAACTACATATAATTATCTAGCCCATCTGTGATAAAATGTATTGATTCAGAATATCCGTATGGCATGCTACGGGATAACTACGAGTATATAGGATGCCCATTTAGATATATCTATTTATTGATTAATTTGCTTTTAATTAAGAGTTCTTTGTTTAATGTTGCCTATCTTATCTGTTTTATGGCTTTGAATATTACCGTACGTACCAGTAATCGTATGATTATTGTATTTTAATGTGTTGCCCAGACTCTTACGAGACTGGAGCCTCGGGAGACCCAAGTACACTTACAACACTACACACACTCACACACTACATTACCCACTCACACATACACGACCACGCGCAAAAAAAAAACTAATTTACGTAACTTAATCTACTTTTACTTTTATCTAATTTATTTTGGAAGAGCGAGATTCCCTAACACAGGTATTTCTTTTACTTAAAAGAGAATCTCAAACACTGTTATATTTATTGTACATTAAGTTAAAGAAATAAATATTTTGTATTTGTATTTTGTATTTTTTAATGTGATTTTTTATGTGATATGTAAATTGACGTATGTAAGTGTGACTTGAGCTCCTATAGCTTAACATCCTAATTAAAGACGGCTTAAAAATAACCGAGTAAAAAACCCAAAAAGCCGCCTCAAAATACGCGAATTAGAAAAAATCTGTATTGTCCCGCGATAGCGCCCTGTCTTCAGCTTGCCGCATCCAGCATCTACCTGCAGTCTTTAGCAGGTCGTCATCCCACCTGGTCGGAGGGCGCCCTACACTACGTTTACCGAAACACACAAATACCACAAAAATAGCGTTGAAAAATGTTGTACTTTTTGCACGGTGGTACAAGTATTTCGCAGGGTATTGGTTTACTGGTTATGAGAATGGTCAATGATTGCTTTGTTATGTTACATAGTTATGTTACAAGTACGCTAGTTTCGCGTTGCGCTAGTATCTATCACTTGTGCACGAATTCAGCTTTGGTTTGTATTTAGGAAAAGTAGAATACCCTATTTATATAATTTTATCTGCTTATACCTCGGGACAGCAGAGGTACGTACTACAAGATGTGGCTTCTATTCTTCAGCTACTGATTTATCTAAAGCCAACCGAGAATCAAATCGAGATTGTTTCTTTAAAACACCGGGGAATTCACTAGGTAACTTAATTTATTATTCATTTCCTAGGAAGTAGAAACTTTGCCTCATGCATTATGTATAAAAAAACACCTTAGTATATATATTTAATATGATAAAGATTATAGGCATATGAGTTGGTTGGTGATTCAGTTGGTTTTGCTTTTATTGATTATTTATTATTTAAATAATAATAAAATATAAATTTTCCTCTAGCTCCAAACAAAGCACAGTTTGTGTTATAGGTATTAGATAACTGATATACCTAATACAATAGCTATTGTGTATTTTTCATAACACATAAAAATCACCCAAAACATCCGGAAGAAATATCTGCAGATCGTACAAAGATTTGTGACGAGGCAGAAACCAGCACGGTATGCCGACTTAATTGAATAAATAAAAAATCTAAATCGTATTAATTTTTAAATTGATAATAATTCAGTTTCTGCACGTAGATGCAACAGAGATCATCAAGGTGGGGGAGGGGGCAGTAAGCGTAGCTACCAGAAAATGGTCTTACGAGACCACGATGGGAAAAGTTTCTTACTATTTCAGACATTTTTAGTACTCCAACCTCAGTTGGCCCGATAGAAGGATTTGATCAGTATACAAAACAGGGTCGAATGGCATCAAAAATGTTTCGTATAAAATGCCAAATTTTTTGCCAATTTTCAATTTATCTAAATGACAGAATGCTGATGAAAATTTCGAGTAAAAAAAATTATATCTTTATTTGCCAGCAGTTCTGCTAAAAAACTATGCGTATGAAGTTCAAAATGTAATTATATTGTTTCTTTTTTTATTTCTTTAAAGTCCCACTTCCCCGTCATAGAAACCCACCCTGCATTCTAGGTTTGGGATTACATTTTATCTTTTTTGAATTTTATCGCAGGTGGTGTATAAAATCATTTTGTTATTTATTTAAGAAGATAGCAGTTTACAGTAAAAAATAAACGTTATACGCATGTGATTGATCTTTCGTCGGTTGATCACCGATAACCGATGATTTGATGTACGTAGTAATATTATTTATTTTAAGCCATTATTGTCCACTGCTGGGCAAAGGCCTGCCTTTTCTCCTTCCACTCCTCGCGATCCAACGCTGCAACAGGCCATGATGGAAGATGTACCTCTATGTAGTAATAAGTAAGATATATTTATTACCTCAAAAAATCTGTAAATGATATGAGATCACTACATGGTATAAAACACATTCGCTTCCCGCTGTCTGTCTGTCCTTATGTATGCCTATATCTTTAAAACTACGCAACAGATTTTGATGCGGTTTTTTTAATAGATAGAATGATTCAAGAGAAAGGTTTATAAACTATTCGAGTACATTTCCACCAGGACGCAGCCGCGGGACGCAGCTAGTAGTTTATATAAATGACATTGTTTGTGTAACTTAGTAGGTATTAACAACAAAGAGAGCTAACACATGAGACAGGAATCCAGTACCGAAGAAGATAAACAAACTCGAGGATTGTTTGGCATGTTGAAAGAGACTGGTCTGTGAAAAAGTTAACCTTCGTGGCGCATTGGGTGTAATAACCGACGCAGAACAGTGCGGATTTGCTAGAATGAAGATATTACACTATGTTTGCTTTGCACGAACTATACAGGTATTAATTCTGCTTCTGGTTTTTTCTGGGTTTATTATTCATATCATTTATTGTAATTTCATGCATACAGGTAGTTTCTTGGTGTAGTCTTAGTGGGTAGGTACACAATGCATAAAAATCCTGTCAGGGCACAACAATTATATATTAATACGAGCATTAAGCATAAAGCACTCATCAAATATGGCTTCTTAAAAATAATTTTCATACTTGGATCAGTATGTTGTCCCGGAGACTATTATTATAAAAAAAAATACTGAAATATAAAAATAATACTGAATAATCCACACAGCATCATCTAGCCCCAAGCTAAGCAGAGCTTGTGCTATGGGTACTAGATGATTAGATCGTTTTTTATTATCATAGAAAACGACCAGAACAACCGGAACAAATATCTGCAGACCGTACGTATATTTTCCCGGGGACGCAATCGAACCCGCAGCCTTCTGCGTTGCAGGCGGCCCTTCGCCCACCTCGTCACAGAGGTCGTCAACAACATATCAATTGAAAGTATCTATTGAAAACAGGGAGGGTCGTAATGACACACGATAGTAGACGTAATGATATAAGATAGAAGATTGTGTTCGTGAATGTATGTTGTAATTTATCTAGTGATATTCAGGGCATGGAACAAGGTTTTAAAGAGAAGAGCCGTAATGACTGAATTGCTTATCTGAAGCCACTTATCTTTGTTTGTAATCGCAGCATCATTACGCGTTGGTTTCTATTTTTTTAACAAAAAAATTAATTGATCACATTGGACACGTCTAGTTATTTGGATAGGACAAGTTGTCTAAAAGAGGTGGTATGAATTGGATTTACTTGACAAAAATCTAATCATGGTAAATATCCAGCTTTAAATAACTTGTACGGTTTAACGATAAAACCATAGAAGTTTTATCCGTTCGTGTGCTGCTTAAATAGCTTTAAGCAGCATATTATAAAAAGCTATAGCTTTAAGCTATTTAAGTGAAAAACTTAAGGTTTTTTACTTAAATAGTTATTTGGATTGGACAAGCTGTCTAAAAGAGATCGTATGAATTGGCTTTAACTTGTCAAGTGTGGTGGTCAAAGGTTAATATAACATCAGAATTGGTACGTATAAGGAAAAACCTGAATTATAGTAAATATAGGCGTCGAATCAGCATGTAAACATGGAATCTGTTTCAATTTCAATTTTCTTAGTATATTTATGCGTGGAATGCGTAAGTTGAGTAAATTAATTGCAGAGGTATTGCATTTTAATTATGAGCTAATATGGCGTTTGGTAGGTCTTCTAGATAGGTATTATATTTTATCGGCTTGTTATTTTAATGTAAACCATTTATCCAGCATCCTTTGAGATATCATTAGTCTTTCCAAAAAACAAGGGGGAAAAAACGAAAAATAATCCTATTTCGGCATAAGACATAAGACGCTGATCGATTACAATCACCAATCTTGGAAAATCGTGACGTACTTTATAAAACGTAAAACCAGTTTACTTACTTGTTGCGTCCATTTCGTATGATGAAATTCAACCTTCGAACTGATTTCTCAAGCACTAATGCACGGACACTGTTAATTGGAGCCTCTAGATTTTTTTATTAAAACCGCGGATATTTTTAGTTCTTAGTTCACACTTTACGTTCTCTTTCGGTGTTTACGGAGAGTGAATGCACTCTTGGTGCGCGGGCGCATTGCGTCACGACCGACACGATTCACGGCTTGCGCGAGCGAGACCTCTCTCAAGTTGCTCAAGCCGCAGTGAGCGATAAAGACAAAGAAACGTTCTACGTCACGCTTCTTGTAGTTCTAGGCTGAGAGCCGAGTCCGTTGAACCAACTTTACTTGATGTTTTTCATTTTGGTCGCCTTTCACTATTGATCCTACGTCTTTAATCTATCATCATCGGTTGGTATAGGTTGTCTAACTAGATAAATTTATAGGTCGACGCAATTACTAATTGCAAAAATGTCACCTAGTGTTTCCGGAAGCAGAAAGAAGCACCGTCATTGGTGAAGATGGAATACTAGCGGACCTAGTTTTTTTAGTGTTAGAGAAATGCCCATTCATGACATTCTGAAATCATTTATATTGTACTAGCGGACCCGGCAAACTTCGTACTGCCTAACAGTCAATATTTCACAGTTACGAAATCTATAAACATTTTGTACATATATAAAAATATTTTTTTTCTTAAATTTTCCAATGTTTTTAATAGTTATTCTGCTATTCCAGACAGAGACAAATACAACAAACAAAATACAATGAAAGTCGATCCAGCCGTTATCGAGAATGCTGATGTAAATTTCGTATGTTTTTGTTAATTTCGTGTCAAATTCCTACATAAATCTCTGACCGATGACCCAATTCTGATACTAACTACCTTATTTCTGGGTCAATTAATTTATACCTAACTAGTTTCAGCTGATAAAATTTAAAAATACTACATTATCTCTCCAACTAAGCGTTGTTTACATTCCATCTCATCAACTATATCATACGTATAACATACGAGATAAAACTTGAATGAAGCCTAGCGTAGGTATAACATGCGCACGTAAGGATTGAAACTTGGCATGAAACTGCACAGGCAGGTATTGTGTATAGCCCGAAGTATTCGCCGCCAAATGGCTCGTAAAACTTATATGGGTTAGGTGGATACCATTGATTCTCGACCACACAAGTCGTTACTACCTACTTCAGAGAATAGCAGCTATAAATCTGCAACTTATAGTATACTCTAATATGTAAAATTAACGACACTTGACAAGTTTGTTTAAATTACGATATAATTTATGTAAAAATTAGTTTCTGCCCGCAGCTTCGCCCGCGTTATTTCTATGGAAATATTTAGAGGTAATTTATATCCCTTGGGAACTGTGTGGCTTCGAATATTTAGACTCTTACAGTATTACGACGACCTCATAAGTTATGAACATACTAGTGTTTTCTTCTCACTTCTTCCACTGGTGTACAAAAAATTGAAGTGAACTATAAAATAATTTAATTGATAATAATGAATAGTATAAATATGACCTGTCTAAGTGCTTATTTGTAAGCTTAAAGAAATAAAAACTTTTCATTTTCATTTTCTGTGGCGCTGTGGGCGAAGGTCCGCCTGCAACGCAGGAGGTTCCGGGTTCGATCGATTCCCGCTTCGGAACTTAATGTTTGTACGACCTGCAGATATTCGATCCGGGTGTTCTGGTCGTTTAATAAAAATGTATCCAATGTAACGTATTGTATTATGTATTATGTATGATCAGTCATCTAGTACCTATAACACAAGCTCTGCTTAGTTTGGGGCTAGATGATGCTGTGTGAATAGTCCAGCAATATTTATGTATATTATTTATTTATTTATCACGATTCAAGTGGTTGATGCACGGTTTCGATCAATTAGAAAATGTACCTACCTGTGGGGAGATGTATGGAGGAGGATGTTTGGGGGCCTTTGTTTAGCACTGGACGTCTTACAGCTGATATGATCATGAATTATGTATGTGTCATGACTGAAACATTGTCATGATTGTAATAACAGTTACTTTTGTATGAGAACAAATTTAAGATCCATCAAAGACGCATAGTAAAGAAAATGTTTATAGTTGTTTGTGTCATAGAATCTAGTTTTTATAGATCTGAAAACATTCGTTAGGCTACATACACTAACGCTATGCTAACTAATGTTTGCTAGTAGTGAGTAACAAACTTTTTTTGATTTCATTAAATAAATGTGAACTAATGAATTTGATTGAAACTGTTATCGTATTTGAATTTTCAAGCATGTTTCAAAGATCCTCAATCGTTTCAATTGTCCACATTATGGGGTCAGTTGAACAACTTTTTCTTTTAGTCTATATGTGGTTATTGTAGATAAACAAAAAATCCCTTAGGGTGACACGATATTACTCTTAATTGAAAAGGATCTCCGTCACATAAAGTCTAAGTGTTTCGACCAAGAACAGTCGTCCCTAGTATAGTTCAATTATATCTGTGGTACCTACTAAGGTTTTTGCGTGATGCTGCGATTAAAACGCCATCTGTTCGGTTAACCCGAAAGTTAATAAGTTGCGAATGGTTCACGCTGGCTGTGTTGGATGTGAGCCGGTCGGGAGCCAGAAGAACGCTAAATCAGTTCGGTCACGAGAGGGCGGGCATCGGAAAAACAGTGTATGCGCGCGTCTCGTTACATAACGGCAGCATAGGGCTGTGGCGCGCGCATTGGTGTGCGGGGCGCGGGGCGATCGATGCGCACCCGGGGGGAGTCAGTCGAGCGGCGAGAGAGCGACATGGCGGCGCGCCCAAACCGCGCGGCGGCCCCGCGGCCCTGGCCGCGAGAGTAGGTCGCCATGCGCGATGCGGTATGAGGCAGCGCCGCGCCCGGCGGGCCGGCCCCCGCTAGCGGCGCCGCCCCCGCCATGCGAGCGCCGCCGCTGCTGCTGCTGCTGCTGATGGCGGCCGCGGGCCTGGCCGTGAGTCCGCTCGCGCGCCTCAACCCCTGGCTGAGCGCGTGCGACCTGGAAGAGGAGGGTGGTGGCGGCGAGCGAGAGTGCGGGGGCGCGGCGTGCAGCGGCGGCGGCGGCCACCACGATGTGCTGAGAGGGCGCGACGTGCCGCATCTGTGCGCGCTGGGGGCCGGTGCACGCGCCCGCCGGCTCGCCGAGCTGCGGCTGCGCGCCTGCTGCGAGCGCTCGCCCGCCTCCGCGCTCGACCGCAGCGCGCGCGCCGACGTGCAGGCCGGCGGCCCGCGCTGCCAGGCCACGCTGCGGGACCTGCTCCATCTGGACAACATGGTGGCGCGCGTGCACTGCGACTTCGTCGACATCCTCACTCGCTACGACTGCGACCAGCCCTACTCTATACACACCTGTGACGAGTGCCAGGTGAGTGCGACACAGTGATAACCGCACATCGCATGCACTAACACACCAGTTCATACCTAGTGATCATGTTACGTCTATAGTTTGGTTCATTACAAGCAAACGTATAATTAAACTCAGTGCCAAAAAGTTAAACCGAGATAACGAACTGATATTCAAGTGCTTCCGGACAGAATCTTGGAATACTGCCCTCGAATCTCTATTCAGGAAATACGGATGCAATATAAATTTAATCTGCTATGAGTAGCGCAGTTATACCGATTTGATTACTGGCCGTAGATTTCCAGAGACGCCGCGTAGCCCGCACTGGATTGCGATAATATTATATGCGTGTATCGATCGAGTCGCGGGTGAGACACGTTTCTTAACCCGGTATAGTGGGCCACGGGAGCCCGGAGCCTGCCGAGGCTGTGTGGGAGATGGATCCGCGCAAATCTGCCGCCCCACTATTTGTCAGAGCGGAGTGCGCGTGACAGCCACGCTATTGCATACTTTACGTAGCCGTCTCGGTTAGCAACAATACAAATAAATTACTGCGTTTGGCATGATGTGAATGGGAGATAACATCACAGAGTTATTTATATTTATTGAAGAGTAATAGGTGGGCAGAGACCTATATTTCACGTCCACTTTAGACGTTTACTTAAATAAGGCATTTCAAACCACTTCGGTTCATTTTGTTACATTTCACGGCAGACAATCTGCCAGACCGCGCGTAACCAACCGTAGTACACGCTCGTAGAGGGTCTACGGATTTCAGAATATCATGTAATGAGCTCGAATATAGATATAATATAGATATATTGCATGTTTTGATAAGATTATCAAAACATGCAATAGATCTATATTCGATTAGGAAAACATTTTTCTAAAATAACAAAGTCAAAATCAAAACAATTTTAAAAAATAATAATTAAATTGTATCTTTTATTTTACCAGAGACATAGCTGCGTAGACGTTCTAGAGGCTACGGAAATTTAAGACTTTCGATGTCTACTTCTCTAACACCATAATAGATTATATTTATAAAATAAAGACATAAAACAAAACAAATGAGTTATCCCCTGACTGTTGCAAACAATCTAGAGATACTAAATGATTATTCGTTATTAGTTGATCATGGCGCATGAAACTGTGCCGAAATATTGGATAAATTTGAATTTTTTTTGACATGTGGGAGGGCAATGGCCTATCTAGAATATAGCTAAGGACCACAAAGAAGACCAGACGATTATTTTGATATATATTTACTCGTTTCTCATTTATCAAAATCGCTTCAGCCGTTTTGATGCTTGGAGGTAATAAAAAGATCCGCCAACCACAGAAATACTCGAAAAAGTAAATAAAATACATAGTATTGCAAGAACACACACCCAAAATGTAAAGGTAAGTTGTTCAGGTATGGATATCTATCCAATGTAGATGAAGATGAAATGAATACATCCAGGATTCTTAATAACTACGAACAAACGAAGGCACGGGCAGAATACAGTTAATTATAATTTTAGTTTGTCATATCGTGTGGAACAAATGTGTGTACGATCTGCAGATATTTGTTTCGGGTGTTCTGGTCGTTTTCTATGTATAATAAAAAATATCTATCTATGTAATGTATTGTATTATGTATATCAGTTATCTAGTACCCATAACACAAGCTCTGCTTGCCATGGGCCTAGATAATGCTGTGTGAATTGTTGTCCAGCATTATTTATTTATTATATTATTATTTATTATTATATCGACCTCTTTGACTCTGTGATATTTCCTTAATTTCCAGTTCAATCTTCAGAATGCAAAAATCTAGGACGTAAAGGCTTCGTTGTTGTAAATGGCAGTTAACTGGCCACTGTCGTTCGTGCTCCTATTTACTACTATTCTACTATTCAGCCGTGAGCAACCGCTGGCTATGGACCTTCTCTCTATTACACTATAATCTATCCTATCCTGTGCCACTCTAATCCAGAGTGGAGGTAAAATTGCCTTGTGGCAGAAAAAATATATTAAACTTCTGTCACCTACAAGTGACACTTGGAGTTGAAGAGTTTTCCAGTTCAATCTTCAGAATGCAAAAATCTAGGAGGTAAAGGCTTCATTGTTTTAAATGGCAGTTAACTGGCCACTGTCGTTCGTGCTCCTATTTACATTCTACTATTCAGCCGTGAGCAACCACAGCTGGCTATGGACCTCCTCTCTATTACACTCCACTCTATCCTATGCTGTCCCGATCTAATCCACTCTATCCTGACTATATTAACGATGTCGTCTTCCCATCGAGCTTGTGGTCTATCTCTTTGTCTTTGAGCGTCTCTAGGCCACCATACCGTAATTGCTAATAATTTAGGAAAAATACTACTCGTGGTACATCAGCATGAATAACTTATGGTGTAGGTTCAATGAAAAGAAGTACTTACTCTTTCTTATATGAATAGAGTGCAAAATATGTAAATATGTTTATTATAAAAATCCATGATAAACCTTTCTAGACACGAGATTGAACCATCATCGCCCACGTCTTCGGTCTAAAAGCAATCATTCATATTTCGTCTACAATGTTGTTATTTACTCAAAGTGCACGTTCCACACCCTCCCTGTTGTAATCAAGAACCCTTTCAGGATCATATATCAACCTTATCAATAAATAGTTACCGTGAAACAATAAGCGATGAGTCATTTCTAGTCTGTGCTGTGGGTGACTCATGCCTCATGAATGGGCGGGCATGTGCATGGCGTCAGTATTATTTCAGTTACTATCGTCAGAGCCTTCAATGGCATTTACTATCATTACCAACACAGTAGGTATCTATATGTTCTTGTGCTAACGATTAATATGGAGTTTTGCTGAAGTAAATTTTCTTTTAGTTCTTATGAATAAAACTAGATTCTGCCCGCGGCTTCGCACGCGTTGTTTCCATATTTATCCCATGAGAATTGATTTATGGGATAAAAAGTAGGATATGTTTTATTCGAGGACTGAAAAATTAATACCTGCGAAATTTTTAGCCCGATCCGTTTAATAGTTTTGGCGTGAAGATGTCACAAACATTCACCCATCCAAACTTTCGTATTTATAATAGTAGTGTGACGTGATTACATTTGCTTTCCGAATCCTAAGTACGGTTTGTGCAATGTTTATAAATAAATAAATAAATAATGCTGGACAATTCACACAGCATTATCTAGCCCCATGGTAAGCAGAGCTTGTGTTATGGGTACTAGTTAACTAATATACATAATACAATATATTACATAGATAGATATTTTTTATTATACATAGAAAACGACTAGAACACCCGGAACAAATATCTGCAGATCGTACACACAATTGTTCCGAGGCGGGAATCGAACCCGCAACTTCCTGCGTCGCAGGCGGACCTTCGCCCACCGCGCCACATCGGTCGTCAAAAATGTTTTACGATACCAACAAAATAGCTTTCGATTCCTTCAATACATTTGGTGCCTTGCAGCACCCTGTAGAAGCGCGAAAGCACGAAGTAGTTTGACAGCTATTGAATTCTCGAACTCAGTTATGGTTTTCGAATAGTTTGAGAGATTTAAGCAAATTTTACGGATCATCATATGTAATTTTTTTGTACGTGTGAGCGAGATAGATGTACCTAATAGTCCATCAAGCTCACGGACACTTTCTTCGTATTCGTATTTTGCACACTCATACTAAGCATCCTGTTTCTATTAAAGACTAGCTTCTGCTCGCGGTTTCACTAATGTCACTCAGGGATATTGTAACTTTCTGTTAGTAAAAGAATTGTCCATATCGGCCGAGTAACTCTCTCAAATTCATAAACAAAGAAATTTTACTTCTATGTAAACATAGTGTAGAAATGTTGATTTCATCCACTATACCATCGCTAAATTACCAAAATGTCCTTATGGACATTTTGGTAATTTTCTTTCTTCGATCTTCGAACAAAATCCGTACTAATATTATAAGTGAAAGTTAATCTCTCTCTGTGTCTGTATGTAACGTTTTCACTACAGGGAAGTATACCTCCCACACACTATGTTTACATAGAAGTAAAATTTCTTTGTTCGTTTCGTTACATATCCTTGTTACATAATAAACGTAAGCTACTTTTCATCCCGGAAAAGCGCATGCAAAGCCGGTGGCAGAAGCTAGTTTCTTAATAAAAATATCCCCTGACTGAAAATTTGTATGAAGAATGATTCATTTCTTAAACGACCGCGTAAAAAAATGTGAACAGATCTTTACTACAAATGGCTATTGTAGAAAAACTATTGAGTATATTTTTTCAAAATGAATTGATTTCAAGTTTTGAATAATTAAACTATCTCGGAACACAACAAATGTATACCTTTTTCTCGATTTTGTGTGTATTACACTCATAGATTATAACGAGATAAATTGATATTGTCCTTCGTTTTGGATGGTCAACACTGTATTATGCACTGGTACTTACGTAGATGGGCTGGAATATCTGGACACTAGGACACAAACCAATTGTTGATTTCTGGATGGTTTTTAATTATTTCCAATATTGCGGCTGAGTCGTTTTGTGAAAACTTTTTTGAGAGGTGCGTGGAGTGAACGGGGTGGGGGAAGAGAGGTCTAGGAATAGGGATGTACCCACGACTAATCATAATGAAACCTTCGACCGATTTATGATGTTGACAGATACTAAATACGAAACAAACATCAAACAGTGTTTCAGTAGTAGTTACCATTCCACGTTTGTACGGAAAGATGAGCGACTAGTTTAACCTTAAGAAGTGACGGATTGTCAAGGCCAAGAACTATGCACAATCCATTCTAAGGACTCAGTTGTTATGTACCTATTGCAGCTCAGTGCATAGCGTGACTGCAGGCACTTCCCGTCCTTGAAGCTCATCTAACTTAAACTGAAAGCTTTCGACCGTTATCCACAACATTAACTCCAACTGTATTAAATAGGCGTGACGACATTGCTTTGTTAAGTTATCTGTTTACCTTGGTTCAATGTCACTATTATATTTACCTGCTGATGTACCTTTGACGTCCGCCGTCCGACCAGGTGGGATGACGACCTGCGAAAAACTACTACGACAGGGCGCTGTGGCGCTCTTTGGGGAGCCCTCCAGCAGTGGACTAACATAGGCTGATGATGATGATGATGTACCTTACACATGACAATGAAGAACAAAGTTCTTAGTTCTTCCTGCCCTTCCTCATCATCAGCATACAGCTGAACATGACCTTCCTTGAGAACATAGGGGGGGTTTTGCCATTTTTGTTTCTAAGATCTAAAGAGTGGTGTTCTTGGAAGATGATTGGATGATTTTGAGCTGTCCTTATTACAATATTACCATAATAGTATTATTGTAAAAATTTGAGTAGGTATTATTATACACTAGCTGCGCCCTGCGGTTTCACCCGCGTGGTGATTGGATAATATATGTACAATATACATATCTTTATGAATTGTAGCCTATGTGTTATTCTGATATGTAAGCTATATTATTGTGTTTTATCAAAATCCATTCAGTAGTTTTTGCGTGAAAGAGCAACAAACATACTTACATACATCCTCACAGACATTCGCGTTTATAATATTAATAGGAAGTAGGATACTTATTACCTGAAGAAATCATGACAAAACATGATCGATTTATCAGAGTTAGGAAAATACATAACAAACCATAATAATGTGCTAGTGAATTTTAATGTACATATAAAGGAACAAGTAATTTTTTGGAGAAAACGCCCAGCCCAAACTGCAGAATCTTGAAAGCTGAAAATGGAGGGTACCTACTTACCTTTTACTACGTATATTTGAAAATTCAACCCATAGGGAAGTGAAAACCACCAAAATAAAAGTTAAAAATATCGTTTTAATGGTGTTTTTCGTAACTCTTACCAGTGCAGTGGGTCAATTTGCTTAAAACTTACAAAAAAAACCTCTATATAAGGGTAAAACGTGCGATGCGGTTTTTTATAAAAGTTTCAGAGTCATCTTGCATACAAACATCAATTTCGACTCTTACAAGATTGGGTTTCAGCAGATCTCGAAGCTTATTATAGGCATTTACCCTTTAGTTCACGTGAATTAAATCGAGAGCAAGTCAGCTCGTATTGTGAAAATTCTCAAGTTCACATTGTATATGTTTCTAGCATCTGCACATTCGTGTCGCATTTTAGAAAATAAAAAAACTATAAAACTTTGAAGAACCGATAGCCGCTGGGGCAAACGAGTTCTTGAGTGGAGACCACGACTCGGTTAACGTAGTGTAGGATGCCCTCCGATCAGGTGGGATGACGACCTGCGAAAGACTGCAGGTAGATGCTGGCTGAAGACAGGGCGGTATGGCGCTCATTGGGGGAGGCCCAGCTATGTCCAGCAGTGGACTGCTATAGGCTGATGATGATGATGATAAAACTGTGACGGCAGTTTTATTTGATCGAATTACACTACCCATTAATTCACCAAGACACCAATTCTGCTTAGCAATTGCTTCACTATGACAATGATATTATTATCGTCCTTAGTAATGAAACTTCGGATAGTGCGTGAAGTGCGGAATTATTTAAAGAATGGTTTCCAACTTATTAGATTGGTAATTAGCTATAATTCTGCATATATGGTAGGTTCCAAAAATTGTTTGGCTGCTCGAAGTTTATTTAAAACTCTTAGCTTCAGATATTTTCTCAGATATGTGAAATGTAATTTATTTTGAGAAAATAAATATTCTTAAACCGAAACTTGACACTTTAGACGGGTTTCTGGCCATCTGTAGTTTATTCCGTCTTAAGTAGAATACCAAACATGTCAACGTGATGATACCAGTGTCATAGTGAAGTGATTAATTTAGCAGAATACAGCTCCTGATTTCTTACACAATCAAAGATTCGAAATGCTCTATCAAGCCCCTATGATAAGTAGAGCGAAGCAGGTGTGATCTCTGGATTTATTTAATGAGAAGTATTAGCTCCAGCCCCTGCAATCAAGTCACGGCCATTATTTGCGCCAATCTATTGTGGAGCTAAACGTTTTCTTAGTTAAGTAATTGCATCGTATTATTGTGCTTCTGATATTCTACAGATTCTACGATATCTGTGCCCGATTGCGAGGCACTAAAGAATTCCCCTCCCTGTCAAAAATTGTTTACGTTAATACCTCCTTGCTTACGTTTTTTATGAGGATGTGATTTATTTATTTACCCTGCATTCGTGTACTGTGTTTTGTCGTCTATTTAATCATTATTTCGAAAAAAATGGAATTGATATTGGGCGAGCTAGAGGCGATCGCAGTAGCAAGACTAATCTCTTGCTACTGCAATCGCCTCTAGCGGTCTCCATTCTGCCAACCAATTGCTTCACTATGACTTGACTATGGTATCGTCGCTGAATCGCGTCGTAGAGTCCATAGATGAAAGAAACTCCAGATAATGCGTCGTATTTGCGTATTTGTCAAAAGTACGACACAGTACGACAGGTTCAATCACGGTCTGTTGTATATTTATTTTTACACGGTCAGATCTAAATAATCTTATTTGATAATAATTTTAGTATAACGTTTGACTTGTCTAGTTGCTTATTTTGTAAACTTAAACAAATAAAAAAAATGACCTTTCTTAAATAGTTAGTTACATCATGGTCATCCACGTTTTTCCATTCCTTAAATTCATTCTTCTATTCTTTCAAAATGTTTTGCTCCTCTTCACTCCACCACTAAGTATCCTTATGTCTTCTTCCTTCCGTTTCTTCTAATAAATCCCTCACCACCTTTCTAATACAAGATATATATATACTTTTATATATGTATATAATTTTATCAACTACCCGCTTTTGGAATTCTTTCGCATACTCTTCTTTCTATAAGATGCCATAAATTTTTTGGAAGTGGCCTGAGCTTCTTTGAAGCAGTTTTGACTTTTATTCTAGTATCTATTCGATGTTCACTATTCAGTCCATGATCGAACTTATTTTGCCTCATTTCCAACCTCTACCTACTACCGACCACTCAAAATCATAGATAACACTCAAATCCAGGTGCTTTTTACTTCGCCAAGTTGTATAAAGTATCCATCAGATTTATCCCAGTGAAAAATCACCATGAATGTGCGAAAGCAGGTGTGATTCTTGGATTAATTTAATGTTATATAGGGGGTTAGAAGCTTTAAGAGATGATGTATTCATTCAGCGCAGTTCAAACGAAGTGGGGCGTTTCTTTCATATTATGAATCAAACTGTATAAGGGCCGATGGTTTTCACTTCTGCAATAACAGATACTTTTATCTGTAGGTAAAAACTTTCTGACAAACTCTACAAGCTAGCCTACGGAGCTACCGCGGAGCGCACCTAGTTTATAATTTCTAATATTGCATTGCTTGACAACTTTTTATGTAGTATTCAAGGTTACCTAACAACGTACTTACATTTGAGTAAAAAGCCTAGCGTTGATGAAAAGAACGTGATAAAATGGATCATTACATCGAACCGCCTCGCTCTCCCCCTCCCGATCATTCTCAAAATGTTCAATGCCCGTTGAATGAAACACTGAACGTAGGCATCAATATCTCCTAATGCTGAGATACATATTATCAACTCGTATTATCAAGCGACTTTTTCTCACAAACTATGTTTATGTGTCTACAGTGTTAGCTTGATCCCTTAGTACAGTTTACTTCTTATTTGATTATCAGATGGCTTTCTGATGTTTTTAACGTAATATAACTCAGCTCGAATAGGTTAGATAAGTCAGTTCGAGAGTGGGAATCGGCTAAAAGCAAAGTACGGTTGTGAAGTCGAGGCCGGTTCGGAATGAAGTTTCATTCAAAAACACGCCTCGGATTGAGGTTAAGTGGCGGTGCGCAGGCGTGTACCGCGCGCCTGCGCCAACGTCCTGCCCCGCAATGATTTCATCCACCTATAGCCAATTTGAACTCTATGTTATCTACGTGAAAATGTTTTCTACACTAATGTCGGCGCTTCCTGAAAGGACGCAGTCAAAAGGATCGAAATCCCTGGCCACTAATTTATAACAATATCAAGTAGTCAGTATTTTTTCAGTAATTTTTTCCTCTTTAGGTCAATCCATGTCCAGTAAGTGACCTCAAAAAGTAAATAATGGGCATTGGACGTAGTCAATAGGCTTTTTAAAAAACCGATAGCTGAAGATGACGAGTTCGTGGATAAAAGAGATCCGAAAATATTAGTGGAACGTAGGTACCGGTACCGATCCAAGTGGGGCGAGACAAAGGGAACAATAGGCAGGGGAATTACGGTCTCAAGCCTTTCAGGCCACGAGTTCTTGCCGATCCTTCATTAGAATCTACGCTGGGGTAATTAGCTACACTTTCTATCATTTTTCATCCCTTTTGGTTTAGTTGTGAAACATTTGTTGGAACAAATCGCAGAGATATCAGGTGTAATCCAGTTCTTACACTAACCTTTTATTGGAGGAATTTGAATGTAATATTAAAATTCCCAAATGTGTGTATGTGGATCGTAATGCAAGTAGGTCAGCCTTTGGCCCCAGTCAAATGGGCTGGCCGTGGAGTAGATAGATTGTGGATACGCTTCTGAGGGAATCGAATTGAATCAAATTAATTGTGACTATTTCGCCTTACGGACAGTGTGCGAGTGCGGTTACAATTTCATAGAAAAACTATTTCTAAAATTCAATTAATTTGGCTCCCTCGGAGCGTTCGGCACGGAAAGCTGAGTTTTCAGTGGCTTCAGTCGCATACTTGGAACTTAGCTCCAGAGCTAGCTTACGTAAACATATGGCGACGAAAGTCTATACTTGTAGGAATTCAGAGTCAATGACTTCCACATTACTCTTTTCTTCAGAGTTCCTCAAGGCTTTTTCTCTAAAGTACAAGAAATTACAACACCCATGCCATACAAAGTCACGTATCGTAAACCAGCAAAACGCGCCCTACGTTTGCTCACCTTGCACTCCTAATAAGTATTTTCTACTCCGTAGAACGGGAAAGCTCCGTTACGTAGTACGATTTCTGAAATATATTCACTACAAACTTTGTAGCTTTCAAGCGAAAGAGATGACGCATAATATAAGGTCCGTTTTCTTAACAAATATGTTTTGCCTGTTCCTGTGTGAACATTTGTTTCTTTACTTGCTGAGCTACCAAATTGTTTGGTAAATATGCTCTTTTACCGAGCATTTGCAGTTTATAATCCCGTTTCTTTATTTTGTACTATTTGTAGAGTATTTTACTCCAATTGGAATGATTCGGAGTTTTGCTTTGGAGTTTTATCACATCTATTTACGTAAAATTAGGTAGTAAAATCATGTAAAAAAGCTCTCCTAAAGACCTTTATAACATTACTTTTATATTCATGGCATATACAATAGGTTGCTTAGTGAACTATAGCGTAATTAGCAGGCCGATGGGTTTATGATATCAGAGGCGCGGTCGTGATTGGAACCCAGCCAGAGGAGCCCAAGAGATGGACGACTAATAACCTCGTATAAGAAGGCTTATAATATAACTCTCCCATGCTTGCAAAATGGAATCTAGCACTCAATTAATAAACATGGTTTTACGATGGCAAATGTTACACCTCTCAGTAATAATTAATTATCTTATCTTTAGCTAAGGCGGTAAACCAAGGATCATCTTTGTATTAGATTGACAACTTCCGTGGCTTGCGTCTGAAAGGAGCGGGTAATTTCCACAGTGCTAATAGTTTCTGATAAGGTGTCACGCAGGGTGGAATCAGGATGTTGTTTATTGGCAATTTATATCTATCTGCATTTGTTGATGTTTATAAATATTAAAAAATACTTTACATCCTGTATATACAATAAATGTACATCTCTTGTGTACAACAAGAGGTCGATTTATTTAAGTCTGAAGCGTCCCCAAGACTATTTTTGATATCTGATTTCAAAAACTTTATTTCTTTAGGCTTACAAAATGAGAACTAACACAGACAAGTAAAATATTATACTACATCACACATTAGTATCCATAACGCATCATTGCTTAAATTAATTTAGGTAGGATTCCTTTGGAAAAAAAATATAGTTCGGTTTCACGTATCTGAGAGAAAAAACTACTAAACAATTCTTATTAGGTCAAAATAGCCTACGTTTTTATTATTTTATCAACTCAGTGCTATCCCAAAATAAATAAATAGTTCGTTATAGCCGTCCTTTTCACATTTCATTCCGTACCTCCATAACCGCAGAGGGAATTCCACGCCCGGAGGCTTGCCCAATGTCCTTTTCCCATAGTCCTTTCCGTGATGGCCAATGCGCCATAAGTAATATTCAATCCGAGTCTAGACACTTACAACCTGACAAATAAATAGCTTTTTTTATGTTATGTTTGGGTTTCCGTCTCGTATGGTGAAATACTCGAATCGTGTGCCTCACTTTTGGCCAAATATTATTACCGTATCATAATCTCGATTTCCTTATGCCGGGTACTGACCGATGTTAAGGGGCGTAATGTAACAACAGGTTACACGTGTCACACAGCGAGCATTCGTGCAGTCTGTACCTCGGAAGAAGGCGCTCGCAACGAGAGGGAGTTTTGACGTTTCAAGCTCGCTACGAATGATATTACCTACGCCCCGTACCCGGCATATTCGTCTCTACACATAAACTATGAAGATTACGTAGATGTCAATGTTGTTTGATAAAATATATTTAATTTGAGATAGCTATGACAAGTTTTAAATTTTATGAGGTTTTCCCACACCTAAGTCGATCTAGAAACATCTTCCGTCGCTGGCTGCTATTTGGCCACTGAACTTTGGTTGGTAGTCTATAGATGCTAATGTTTACACCTCCGTTGCATATTTATTAAGATTGTAGCAAGACTTACATTATGCACCTCACTGAGTAGGGTTACAGCTTGATAAAGTGAAGAGTCACTTGGGGCTTGTTTGCATACGAGCACAAGACTACTTCGCTAATTAGTTGTCTTGTAGGAACACGATAGTTGCTGATACAGCTAATGGAAAGATAATGGTGGTGGTTGAGGTGGTTTGATTTGAACAGAAAAGAGGTTTCGACCTAGTTATTGAAGGTATAGGAACTATTTTATGACTAATGACGATATTTTGTTTTGACTGGAACGTGTTCTCATAGGTATGTCCAATTTTCAGAAAAGCAGCAGCTTGCAACTTTTATCTCTGCTTTTCATACACACCAGAAAAGGTTTTAATAAAAAAAAACTGATCATTAAACCTTATAGTTATTAGGTCCCTAGACATGAAATTATTGTTTTTTCCAACTGGCCACTTTGATCTCGGATATCTGGCGTTTGGTTACGAATTCCAAATTCAAATATATTTCAAATTTAGGCTTGTGTATTTGTGTTTTGAATTTAGTGATTCATTTGTTTTTGCGCCCTTTGAATTTTTATGATGTTTCTGTTCATAATATGAAAAACTTGAAATATCATGTTATTTACGATTACGAGTTCCACCGTGGCACCAGCACTGCAGAAACAGCTCGAAGGATTAATGATGTGTACCGAAAATCTATATACTGTCAAGGAAAATACGGTACGTTTATGTTTCAACATTTTCATTCTGGCAAGGTTATCCTACAGAACAAACCCTGTGGTCGTCCAGAGACCCTAATTGACAACAAAGAACTAAAAGTGAGCGTGAGCGGATCCATCGCAAACACGTCAGAGTTATCGACAGGCTTCGGTGTGAGTGATAAAACAATTTGAATTCACTAGAAACAAATTGGAATCGTAAAAAAGCCTGAAAAATGGGTAACAGATGAATTGAGTGAAGCACACCAACAACGCGTTGAGTGCTGCGTTACATTATTCAACCGTCACAATAACGAGGGGGTTTTGAATGTATCGTGATGAAAAATGGATCTTGTACGATAATCGGAAACGCTCATCACAAATCCGTTCACTGCATCACAATGGTTGAATCAGGAGAACCGGCCAAATCTTGCCCAAAGCAAATTTGACCCAGAAAAAGATACAGGTAAGCATCTAGTGGTTGTGTCATGTGACGCCCTCCGGCCAGGTGGGATGATGACTTGCGAAAGACTGCAGGCAGATGCTGGATGCGGGAAGCTGTGTATACAGGGCGCTATGGCGATCATTAAGGGAGGTCTATGTCCAGCAGTGGACTATTATAGGTTTATGATGGTGATAACATTAATAATTTTTGATTTAGCATTTTTCATGTGTAAGGAATATTTTACACTCAATTAATCAACCCCTATTTTTCACCTCTACCAAAATGAAAAGTTACAAGGTTTTTGCGTTGTGATAGAATGTTGTGATATTCCGCCCTCACTTTTCTATTCGGATTTGTCGGTAATCAATGTCAAACGGAAACAGTGCTGTATTTTGTTTCTAAAGAACAAAAGTTTTTAACACGAAAAAACCGTGCAAAATGCTGACGACGGTAGAATCGGGTCGCCGTGTAACGTTGCCGCAAGTTTTAAAATGCGAGTTCTGTCGGGCTAATGTTTTGCACAGAATATATTTTTTTATCTCATTCTTATTTTAATAAGTAATTAAAACTGGGTCTTGTTTTTGGTAGCAGGTTTTGAGCATTATCATTCATAGCATTTCAGTTTATCTTCCGTGTTGTCAAGTCAAACTCGGTTTGGAAAAACAAGGAGGTTACGAAAGTTTTCGTTTACATGATTTCGAAAAATACTGTTTTTATCACAGCAATAGTAGGTAGTAAGTAGCCAATTGATCTGACAAAGGACTATGAAGGGTTTTTTGTTTTGTTTTTTTGTACCTTGTGGAACTTTTAATGACTCATAGATCATGTAAAATCATGAAGTATCGAAATTGGATTTATTCCGGTAATATATTTGGATTATGTAGCTTCTTAAAATAACCTTAAAGTATAGAAACTAACAAAAATTAGAACCTAATAGTATGTACAATTGAGTCAGTTGACCTGATAGCAGACTGATTCATGATGCACTGTCACTGAAATGGTTTTTAAGCTACAGACTTCAGTTACTCAGGGGTTTTCAATTCCGCTTTAAAAATATCGTTATTATTTTAAAATTATGTAAAATGCATGTGTAATTTCTGGGCAGCATGATCCGCTGTCCGTTTATTGGACGCTCTACATCAACGCGTACACTCATGTTTTATTTATATGCCGCATAAATTACTGTATGCAACGTTTCTTTTGTACCAGGAAAATAACCACGCATAGCCCTATGCGTGGTTATTTTCCTCGTACATAACTGGAATACTTTGCAGGGCTTCCATATTGAGAAGAGACGAGTCGAACGCGAACCCACCGCGCGCTTTGATTGGTAATTTAAAACTAAGGATTCACTGCAGCACACATGTTTAGATAATTTATTAGTATATTTGTTTTGAAAGCCAGTGGAAATGTTGAGTTTAGATGAATAATTCAATGAAAGGAATGTTTTCTGCAAGAATATTATCAAATGACGTGTTAGGTTACTTATCAACATACGGATGTTGTAAATTGAAATGTTGAGGATAGCTTCCTTTTGTAGTGCATTACACGGCAGTTGTATTGTGTATGAATGGTTTTCTGAAAATTCCTCGCTCTCTAGCGAGACATATACTTATGTAGCACAGATTTCCTTGAAGTGTAGGTAGGCAGAGCATTGACGTTATGTGTGAAAGTTAAAGTTCTTATCTCGGAAAGATTCCACGAGACAGTAATTTTCACTTTAAATTGTGATTCATGGAATAAACATGGGCCAGTCACACAGCATCATCTAGCCTGAAGCTACGCAGAGCTTGTGGTATGGGTACTAGGTAGTAGATGACTGATATACTTAATACAATACATAACATTACATACATAGATCGATTTTTTTTAATTAAGCATAGATAACGACAAGAACATCCGGAACAAATATCTGCAGAGCGTACACACAATTTTCCCGAGGCGGGAATAGAACCCGCAACCTTCAGCGTCATAGGTGGACCTTTGCGCACCATGCCACAGAGGTCGTCAGTTGTTCTAATAATGTAAAGCAGTATAACACTTTAAGCAGTCTTCTGAAAATTTCAGCATTTTGTTTGGATGTTGTCTAGCGTAGAGGTATCGTTGCTCCTACTTATTGTTTCGCATTATTGCTAAATACTTCAAGTTCAGTTCCAGTGACAAAGGTATATTGCGGTTGTCGGGAAATCGATGTTTACCATGGAGCCCCGCAGTAGTGTTTACATATTGAACTAGGTCAATGACCCGGGTGTGTGATTATATATTCTGAGTGTATCTAGATAAATAGAAAATACTTTTATTGTACACTTAATATATTATATTTAGTACAATAAAATGCTAAAAACTAAGTTACAATTGGCTCAAGAGCGGTCTCTACCAGACAACCATGGATACGCGCGTAGAGAGAAGAGAAGCTGAAGTAATTCAATTATTAATTACGGATGTAAGCGGGTGAACGATGAACCATATTTGTGTTGGAAGATCACTACCGCGCGTACCCTGAAGAACTCGCTCGTTAAGGGTGAAACGTTGGTGTTCTTCTAACATTAGTAAAGGTTCGTAGTTAACCCTTATACATAGATCCGTAATGAATTCATGAAATTACGATAGTTTTTATAATAATATAGGTATATGTCAATTATGTTTACACGTCTGTTAGTATTTCGTTTGTGTTCAATTCAGAAATCGTACTTACGCACATAAATTTCCTAGTGTTACAAAATGAAAACAGTGTGCCATTTCTAATAGGTATTTTTACGCTAAAAGCAAACCCACCTTAATATATTATTAGTTTTAAATAGGTACGTGAAAACCTAAATAATAGCCTTCTGCTTCTGCACATTATGTTCTGCTAGTTAACCTTGTAGTAAATAAAACAACAAGAATACTTTCCATTTATTGTTATTTAGGTGACATAAATAATACACTTGTCAAACTTGTCAAACCGTCAAGCATCAAGCTACGATAGATTTTTTAGTTAAATAACTGAAACCAATGTTTGAGATACTGAAAATTTTCGGTTAAAATCAGGTGCTATCCGACAAAGTGGCGTAGTTCCCGTGTTTTTTTTTCGGTGACATAAAAAATACACGGGAAAAATAAAGCAAAGCAACTTTATCAAAGCATCAGCTTGCCGAACGCTGAAACACAAGGACTCAGTTTAAATAAACTTACACCTGAAATAAAAGCTAACGGCTGTATGTAACAAGAGCTGTACCGAAAGTTGTTCGTTATAATTAGAAGCTTGGAAATTAATACCTCTTTCGGGCCGAGCCCGTAACGCTCGCATGCTCAGTAATGACTTGACTTTAGTCTCTGTTTTATTTTCAACAATATATCCCCGCATATACCATGAACTCATTAAGATCTGTTATTTTTGAGGCTACAGTTTGTATGTTTTAATTTGACAAAATGATATATTTCGCTTGTAAATGAAACGTATAAGTGGTTATTTAAAATCTATATGAAACAATATTTATTTACGGTCAATTGTCAATTTGTGTTGCCATATAACCTTTATCTAATTTCATTCATTTTTCCTGACTTAAAAAAGGGTACTTATTCTAAGAGGTTTCCATAGTGATAATTCTGTCATCTGTGAGAGATCCATTCACCCACTAAAAGATGACAGAATGATCACTATGGAAACCGAAGAATTCCACGATGGATTTCCTGTCTTCACTACAGACAGGAAAAAAATTAAAAGTACCATACAATCAAAACAAAAGCTATCGGAAAATTTGCCAAGAATCTGTTTCATGCTATCACGGGCAATATCATTGTTACTCAGTCGAGATGAGAGCCCAGGGAGCCTCCGGTTACGGCAAAAACGAAGCAATTATGTAACGACGTCAACGAATTAGTGTTTGTGCTGGCTTCACGCCAAGTGCACACGGATGCAGGCCGAGGAGGGGGCAATGGAGCGGGGGGATAAAGGCCTCATGAACTGTATCGGATAATATACGATTGACCGAACACCAAGAATCGGCTGTCTCCGTAATTCGTTTTATGGACCCTGTATACAAATCTTTTGTTACAGTCTGCTGCTAATGGGATGTATCTAATGGTCCTTGGTTTTATATTTGCGGCCATTATTTTGTGCTTTTGTGTTCCATAAGCAATATCTTGCTTGGCTATTATACCTACAAAGTTTGAGAAGTTTTTCAAGATTTTGAAAACTACAGTTATAAACTAGTACGGCTAAAAAACTTTTTTTATTTGATTTTTATTTACTAATGTACTGCATTATTTAATATTGTCCAGCAATATCAAATATCCCGAACATACCGTATTGCCAGTTCATATCTAGTTCTAGTCAAATAACTAGAACTAGAAATATCTAGTTCTAGTCTTTTGACTTCTTACTGCTACCTTATTGCCAGCTAATAAACTGGCAATACGGTAGTAGTAAGAATCGTAGCTAAGTACCTATCTAGCTACGATTCTTCCAAACTATTAATATCCACCAATCACGGTAATTTTCCTCCAGCCTCTGGCGGTTGTTTATTTCTAGTGCTGTTTAAGCTAATCATTGTTTCAAATTGGAGTGATTCATATCTGCGAGCGGCGCGAGGCAGAAAATTATGAACTCCAATTAATGTTGGTAACGAAAACATGCGCGGATCCACGTTTATACTACGCCACTTTGTCGAATAGCTCCTGATTTAAACCGAAACTTCTCAGTATCTATAACATACATATGTATACATAACATCGATTTCAGTTAAAGAACTAAAAAAACTATCGTAGTTTGATGATAAGGATGAACTACGAAACTTGTCAAAAATTTCGTAGTTCACCCTAATTCCACTAAATTCATCGCTTCACTGTCACAATGGATGTCAGAATGACAGTATTTGACATTTTACTTTTGATAAAAACAATTCAGATGGCATGTCAAAAGTGTTAAGGGTTGCAATCAATCTATCATTATTTCCATGCAAATAGCACCACACGCATTATCTCGTGTTTCTTTCGTCATTTTGACACTGTCATAGAAAAGTAATTACACGTAGTTAGCAGAATTCGGCCTACTTTACTATTTTTTCTTTCTCATGAAATCATGAAGAATAAAGAAATCATGAATCATGTAGAACTTAAGAAAGAAATGTGTAGTAAAGTTTTGAATCATTTATGGTCTTCAAAATCAACGAAAAATAATAAAGAAACTACTAAAATTAAACACCTTACTATTCATCATTAAGTTTAGGTGCGTAGAACAGATAATAAAACGTCTTATTGATCAATTCATTATGAAATAAGCTTCTGAGAGCTGCTGTAGAGATCGCTCTTGAGCGATAAGACTGCCAATTGTACTTTATTTTAAGTTTTTACTGTACATAGTTTATAGTTAAAGTGCAATAAAGAATTTTCTATTCTATTCTAAGCTTCAGTAGATAAAATAACCTAGGCGTAGCTTGCACCAATTGCAAATTGGGCAAAGCATGCTTGTGTAAACCGCTGGCCGAAAATGTAGGCAATTGGATGATAGGTATTCTCACTATTCTACATATATGCGCAGTGTATGCGTTCTGTGAAAATGACCAGCTGTGGCTCAAGCTCCACACCAAAGCAAAGTTTCGACGTTTGCGTTGTACGAAGTTTCCAGCTCGGTTCGGGACCGAGTGCACTGCGGGATTAAAGTACCCTTCTACCCATTTATAAACTGTTTAGAGGCCTGAGTTCGATTACTGGATAGTATCAAGACGTTGCATTTTTAACCTACAAGGATCCGTGTTTTTCGAGGGTAATATACATAGAAACACTCTGAAAACACCTGGTTGACGGACATTCTTTATAACGCTGTCGCCGTTATCACAAAATACCGTGTTTTAATTAAGTCTAATTATATTTTATATATGCTAGTTTTAAGGTATATATTAGTAAGGGCCGCAGAATATGTTAAATAAGATCTTCTACTTTTCTGTGGTCTGAAATAAATTATTATTATTTTTATATCTCCAAGTAACAAAACTGTAAAATCGATTTTGATAAATGAAAAAACGAATTTACCACCGTTTGGAAATCACAAATTCTGTCGGGACCGCTTACTCGTATATAGTTCTCAGCTACATTAAGTTGGCCTGAATCTGTTGGATCGGAATCGGAGCATACGCAGTGTAAGAATTTGTTGCCTTTTAATGAAATCTATGGTATCCACAGCGTGGATCGTCTTATCCGTCGATACTGATGTACAAATGTACTGTGTTATATAGTATACGTAAATATCAACGCCGTGTACGTTCCTACTCCAATCCGATGTACCCGTCTTTTTTTCTATTGAAAATTATAAAAAACCAGCTTTGGACGTTGCTTTTTTTTGTAGATTCTTGTTTTTTATTTATATTAGCTTTACTACAGCCTCTATCATGCGGATATGGAACTACGTTAATTCCAAACAAAAATGGAATAACGCGATACTACTCGTATTTACACACAAGAACATAATATACAAAAGGATTCCAAAGGAGTAACCAAACCTGCTTTGGTCTAGTAGTAGTTACCTTAACATTAAATACGATAGATAATCTTGTTGCTTAGATGTTTCAAAGCATTTGTTTTATGTTGTTAATGTTGTAATAGGTGTTGAATAGACGTGGGCCTATTTACGTCCAAATAGGCCTTCCTTCCCCTCGTTGTCATCATCACGTAGACCTCCAAACTGTCTTTTTTACAGCTTACTGTAAAAGGTACTTTAACCTACATAGAAAGTTCATGCTTTACCTACAGAGTGATCGGAATAAAGTAACTGAAACAAAAAAAATGTACTTATCTAAAAATATGCAACATTTTAATAGATACAAATATCAAAGTGCTTTATTTTCTTAAGACATGTCCTTTAAAGTTTTAAGAAAATAAAGCAGTTTTACATTTTCAACACGTCAAAAAATTTAAATTACGTAAAACTAGGAAATAAAGTGATCTCTTGGTTTTTTGTTCACTACATAGAAAACTTATATGATATCAAAACCCTTCCTATGCATAACCATACCTATATAAGTTTGTATATTTTGTTCGTAAAAGCATGTCAGAGGGTAGCCGTAAAATTATGAAATACCACAGTAGCCACAACTGTTGATGCTCCATTATCCCTTTGACCTTCAGTGTGGGCAATGGGTAAAAGCTCAATGAAAATTATATTTAAAAGGTAATGGATGCCATGGGCTACATTTTATATAGGTACGTAGGTATAAAGTAATTTATGCCACGTGTGGCGTGAGGTAGTGTCTTATCTTATCATATTTCATATCACACTAATATTATGTATACTAACGAATGCTAAAAGAATATGCTGATAGAAAACAATTTTAAGGTTAAGCTCGATTTTAATATAAAAATACACCCTGTATAATTTCGTGACACGCGACTACCTTCTAAATGTCACTATCGATATCAAACATTTAATCAGATTACTGCAATAAATAGCAAAACATCGTGAAAAGGTCCATTAGTCGATTATCCAATAATTGATATTTTGTAAGCCTAAAGAAATAAACTTTCATTTCATTTCATTTCATTTCATTTCATTTCATTTCATTTCATTTCATTGGTTGTGTTGCGGCGATCGGCTTACTGCCAGCCCTATAATATTACGAACCTTCCATTCTGTACATTTATAACTCTTTGATGTTATTATGCTCGTTCTACATTTGACATTTCACTTCTGGATGTCGCTTTTTAGACGTATATGAATTGATGATTAGGCATTTATCATGATATTATTGGTGACTGTTAAATAACAAGCAATTTGGTTACGTTGATGCTTTTTCGGTTCCCAATCCCGCTAACCGATCGCTTGTCTATATAAATAGATAATGTTGGACAATCCTTATAGCATCATCTTGCCCCAAACTAAGCATAACTTGTGTTATGGGTACTAGATATCTGATAAACTTTATAGGTACATTAAACTACATAGATAGATATGTTTTATTATATACATAGAAAACACGTAGAAAACCCTGAACAATTATCAGCAGATCGTGCAAACATTTGTCCCGAGGCGGGAATCGATCCCGCAACCTCCTATGTCGCAGGCGGACCTTCGCAACATACGCCACAGAGTTCGTCAATGACGACATGACAATGTATTTTCGCAGAATAGTCATGTAGAATCCTTAAATGGGAGAAACACTAGCTAGATAGTGTGTGCGATGCTATGTACGTACGGGAGAGATTGATAGAATGGTATGTACAAACTTAGATAATTTTGACGAGCGTCCTTCCATCTGCAGTTTCTTTCACCTAAGGTATAATTCCAAAATGTGCCATTCTTGGATGATACCATTATAAAAAGTAAAAAAAGTAAAGTAAGTACTTAAAAAAATAGCAGAATAGCAGTGCCGCATATTTCTAGTATCAAACTCAAGTATGTATGATACGGACGTTATTAAATACATTATACGAAATATTTTGTTTACATTTTCCCAATTTCAAATAACGCCATACCATTATGCCATTGGGAAACGAATTTTCTACGTTTTATATTGTTTGAGAGTTTTAAAAGTTTCACAAATATTTATTTACAAAGTTTCTGTGTCCACAAAAAAGCTTCGTTTACATTTTCTTGAGTTTGTTACAAAAGGAACTGTACAATGTAAAGGAACTTAGTTGTACATAAAGGGTATTATTGTAGGTATAGAATTGAGTGGGGTAAGTATGGCCACGGGGCCCTACTCATGCACGCGCCCCTTCTTAACCGTAAAAGAAACTCTTGAAATTCGTCTACGCCGCTCGCTCGTCTTGCCTACTTTACTTTAGGCCTCGTTCAATTTAGCGCCAAGTGGACTTGGCTAGTCACGTATCGAACAGCCTCTGTATTAGCTAGCTCTCTAATACACTAGTATTGTGTCCGTACAAAAGATTTCAACGCACGCTCTGAATCTGTGAAATCTTGGGTATAATCATTTTCCTTAGTAGGATTTTTGTATGGAATTACAGTGACGGTCAGAAAGGAGCTGGAGCATAGGCATTTTTGTGAATTTATTATTAACTACTGAAAATTAATGATTTGAAAATAATGTAGTTGTTTTACGAAGGCAGCGGTATATGTAATTCGAAAAAAAAAACATTTTTTTTTATCAAATATATATTTTTGAATAATAAAAAATGTACAATAAAATAATTGAAAAGCGTTTCGATGTTTTTTGTTTTGTTAAAGTTTTTATTTAAACAACACTGTTTAAAATAATCCAGACATAATTTACCCACCAAAATTTCCAATACAAATAGTTGATTGTATACCTCTCACTCCACCGGTAACATAACTACATTCGGGCATCGTTCTGTTTGAGTTGAAATCATAAAAGTTGTTCTCGTGTATTAATCCAAGGCGCGGGGTGTGCGGGGGTCGCGGGCGCGGCGCCGATCAAACAGGCCGGGAATCAATATGGCCGCCGCCCAGCTGATCCGTGACCTCCCCTCCTCGCGCGGCCCGCACAACACCCCCGCCGCCCTACACCCGCAAACTTGACGCGCGCTCTACCAAGTTTTCTCATGACGATCTCCAACTCCCTTCGCTGATTACAGCAGTGATAATCTTTTTTTTCACTGCTGAGTGATCAAATTTTCTTCTTTTGGGATTTATGGGGTAATTTTTTTACAGGAGTTTATTTTTGTTCACTAACGTCATTTAAAACGGGATATTTACCATGATTTGAATTCTGAGTATTTTCTTTAGTGTAATAACCATTATAGTTTCAAAAGTTTTATTTATTTTTGTTGTACAGAACGTTCTAATATTTAATTGTTTTTTAGTATATTAATTTTATCTTTCCTCTAGCCCACACTGCCGGTTACTTCGTGAAAAAATATTGTCTTCCTCCAACTCACACCTTCATCTTCAGGCTTTAAATAAGTAGCTTCAACTTTTCTGTAAAATAATTACAAACAACCACTCTACCAACTTAATTTTTTTGGTAAAAACGCAGCATGAAAATTGAACGAAGTACTGGATTTGTCTGGTATAATATTTTATCAAAACGCCCATCGTTTTATCAAACTATTAATCCCAACCATTCTCGTTAACTGAAGTGGTGGACCGTTCAGTTAATTATAAAAATAGGGGGTAGTTTTTCATCGGCGTCGCGATAATCGCACCTTTTTGTATCGTCTTAGCTTCTTTAATTATTTATTCTATAAAGATTGCCGTTTAAGTTTCTAATATAAACAAGGCGTCCCATAGCTATGGCACGTGGAGGGAAAGTATCTTAAATATTAGAGATACATATAACATTTTGCTGATAGAATACTCCATATTGATTTTGAAAACAATAATCAATAAATATTTTTTTGCCTGAAAAACTGGTTTTATTACCAATTTTAGTTACATGCATTATCTTGTGCCATAAAGATTAAGTAAATAAAAGATTCAGTACTTCCTGTTATATCTATCTATGTAATGTATTGTATTATGTATATCAGTTATCTAGTACCCATAACACAAGCTCTACTTACCATTGGGCTAGATAATGCTGAGTGAATTGTCCAGCATTATTTAATTCTTTATTTTATTTTGTTATTTATTTGTTATATTTTTAGTCGTAACGTATTTTTGATTTATTTCGTAGATTTCACGAATAAACACGTCACGTAAACAAACATCCAGATGTCTGTTTATGTTTCATGTTATCTGGTACCCATAACGCTCAAGCTCTGCTTACATTGGGGCCAGATGATTGTGTGAAAATGTCCAGTAAAATGAAAATGACTGAGTAAAAGCAATCGGTAAATTCATAAGTAAAAAACTGAATTTTTTATAAAACAAAAGAGAATATCTCGTTACGCTATCAGACCTTATGGCAATCTAGTCCAAACGCTATGTAGTCCTAACGCGATGTGGTCTACTGCTATTTAGTCAAATCAAGATGTACTCTTAAAGCTTCTAACCCAAAAAAAACATACTTACTGTCTCCTATAATAAACCTACAATGAACTGTGACTATGAATGAAAATCGTAAAGACTGTTCTAAGTGAAAGCAATCGAAAAATCCATAAGAAAAAAAAATAATATAACTCATCATCAGGTCGCCTAGAAGAGATCGTTCTGAGGCCGCACTTTATATCTTTATTCTATGTTTTTATTTCTGGATTGTTTTCTGTTTTGTGTGTTATAATAAAGTGTTTTCACTCTCTCATCTACCTATCATACTTACTGTCTCCTATTAATAAACCTACACAATAAACTGAGACTATGAATAAAAATCGTAAAGCCCTGTTCTTCTTTGAATTTACTCTTCTTGTATGCGCGGCCTGCGCTCGGCGATACCCCCACGCCAAAGTTGGCTAAAGTTCAGCGTACTAACGAATAGCATTCCTACGGATTTTTCTCTTGAAGGAATCCTACCCACTTTATAAACATCATCATCATGATTGGCAGTGACTATAAACTGAAAACCAATCATATTCATATCCGTAAATCAATAAATCGATTACATAATCATACCCAGTACTAATATTATAAATATGAAAGTAACTCGGTCTTTCTGCCTGTTATCTCATCACGATAAAATGACTGAACGGATTTTAACAAAATTTGCCGGAAGATTCTTAATATCTGGAAGGACGAAGGCTGGTATCATACCTGAAAAAGGCGTGTAAAGTCGCGGGCAGAAGCTAGTGGTTTTAATAGCCATACCTTGAACTTTTATGTACAGGGTGGCTTGACCAAATCCGGCTCCATGGAAGTTAGAGAAAAGTCGTGAAAGGAATCATGACCTCGATTTATGAGAAAACAAAACTGTATATTTCGATGTTTTAAATGTTTGCATTTTATCTTTTACAAGAAATAAAATTGAGATCATGCATCAATGAGAAAATTTAAAATATTCTTGTCAAATACTGGGGTGCAATTAAATCTGTATAAGTAACGAGGGATTTTGTGAAATCTTTTAAGAAACTTTTAAATCCCTTTGAACTGTGATACTCAAACTCGAAAACTAGTTACGAGTACCTATGGGTATAATTATACCATCGTACGCCACAATACGCAAAAAATAAATAATACTTTGGTTTTGTCCTTTAATTGGTTAAAATTTTACTGATCTAAGTATGTCAGTATTTCGTAAGCCCAAAGAATCATAAAAAGTTACACACGATTATCAAAAAGCACAGAAATCCGACATCTTCCTATTCACTTCCACCGTTCTTATGTACTTATAGTTATAAGAACAGTTTGCATGAGCAGCATTTTGTATTTGTCTTGTCCATTGAAGGCTTGGTAGCTCTTTATGAATGAACGTTGAACCGTAAGGCGATTACGTTGGTTTATAAAAGTGAGGTTAATTAAAACTCGCCGGCGGCTGGCGTGCATCGTAAACCTCGGCGCGTCCTTTTATGAAAGTTGCCCCTTTCATATACCTACCGACTATAACCCAGTGTTTGCTACTCTTATGTTCTGTTACATTGTGATCGGACATTGAGTGCTACAAATAAGCTTCTGTTTTGTTTATGACGCGTATATCAAAGGTTAGTTGTAAGTTTTGTAACGTTGTTCTTAGAATTGGTTAGTACTTTGAAAGGTTTTTGTTTTTATAGTGTCCTCGCACTCGGGAAGAATTAAAGTAAGAAATTAAACAAAATCCCAAAAAATCCGATTTCGACCTTTGGTGCGGGGATTTAATTTCTTTTTCTTTTTCGTCGCTCAATAATTCTCTCGATTTCGAAGGCAAAAACGAATCTATGTGTGAGTTGATAATCATAACTACGAGTATAACACCAGTGCCTTATGTATACGAGCCCTGAAATACGAATAGGAAAAGAGACGTAATTATGGTATTTTTGGCTGCACCTCGTTTGTGCCTACTATCATTTAGGCCTATTTCATCTAAGACATCAATGGTTCTCGATTACTTATATAGTAATGTTATTGTTTCCGGTGGTACAGCATAGAAGGTGATTAGCTTTCCCATGAAAATATTTGCACACATCACTATTTCCGTGGAAACTGAAAATGATTTCTTTAATTTTTTAAAGAAAATATAGCATGTGTAAGACCAGAACTAGAGTTAATAAAAATAGAATCTAAACTTAGAGCTCATTCAAGACTGTTATGAACCGCAAGTGGCACAGGACTTAATGCCGTAACCTGTTAACTTTATTGACTGGACCAGTCGAGCGTGAGTAATCCTTGTTTGTCGCAAGCCGAGCGAGCCGGCTCAAGTAATTATACACTTTCAAAACATCATAAGTAGGTGTATTTATAGACAGGTTTACAGGCGGCAACTTGAAAAGTTTTGGGACTTTATAGGTAGTATGTAATGTGAACCCGAAACATTTTCCTTAAATCATAATCAGCTTTACAAACTATTTTAAGTTATTGCGCCATCTCAACTACGATTACAGAACATTGCTGTAAGTAGTGTTATTTTGTTTTTTAAAGCAACCCTTTTTTATTTAGCAATTTATACAATTAATTAATTATTTTTACAACCCGAGAACAATATTTTAATTTAATTTTAGTTCGTAAGAATTACAAACATTTATTATAAGATCATTACTAACAAATTATGGATCTGTAGTAGTCCGAAATAAAAGAATTTTATTTTATTTATTTAATACGATTTTTGTTGAAAATATCGATATTAAACGACGAGCTTTCAAACTAGTCCAGAATTAAGTCGCGAGCGAAGCGAGAAACTTAATAAATCGATAGGTTATGATTGTGGCTCATTTCGGTAACAAATCTGATAATCCTCGACCTCGAAAAGTACATAAACATTGACCTTGAAAGTAAATAAATAAGGAAAGAAAGAAATATTTGTGTGTATAAGTTTATTAAAAAACACGAAACACACAATATTTGCTCATATCTGATACATATTTTCATGAGAGTAAATTCACTGTTTTTTCACTTTTTTTGAACAGAAATTTAAGGCACTGTTTTCGAGCGAGAGATAAAAAACACACTAAATTTAGTCAATAGCGGAAAATTTAGTCAATAGCGGAAATTCTGCAGCGGCACGCTTTCGTAGACTAAGCTACGCCGTAGCACCGACGTAGCACTTTCTCCAAAATATATATTAGAATATTGGTATACGTACAATGTTTTTTATCTATTTGTATAGAATATGATCATATAATGGACGACCTTAGGGGCGCAGTAGGCGTAGGTCGACCATTGACGTAGAATATTGCAGATTCGATTCCCACGCGCTGCAGATATTTATTCCAGTGACTGGGTGTTTTCTATGAATTACTTTTATCAGACATCTGGTAGATATCAACAGCACCTACTCTGCTTACATTCGGGCAGATTATGCTGTCTGAAAATGTTGAGCATTATTTATTAATTTGTAAAAATAATTTCATCTCGAAACAACACTTTTATAGGTATACTTTGTTTCGATTTTATCCCAAATGCCGATTAATGTCACTTTATTTCCATAAATCTTATCTAACGTTTTCTATTTAGTAAACAAACGAATAATATACGGTTTGTATATATATAGAACTGTTTGTTTTTACGTTATAAACAACGGAACATGCAGTTCCTATCTACGCTGATACCAACTTACCCCTCTCTAACACTTAACCGTTAAACTTTTAAGCATGGCTTTCTCCCTTTACTTTTATCACAAGGAGCAAGTTTTAAAATTGATGTTTTTCTCCGGATCAGTCTACGACTTTAGTTTTAAAACGTGTTTTCTGGCTCATTAAATGCAGTTAGTGGTAAGGATTTTTTGATTAAAGGAAGATGAGTATTTTTTGTGTCAATTATATAATCATTGAAACTATTAACAAAAACGGATTATCTGATCGAATTAAACATAAATGATTAAATTGCCAAAAACTACTTTAACGCTTTCAATGAAATTCAGGTAAGATTTGTAACTTAGAACGGAAAGCCTGTTCGAAAGAAAAATATTACTTTTCTTAGCTATTTGGATCCTGAATCTTAAGTTAACTAAAATCAAATTTAACCAGGAAATCGATTAAACCATCAATGGAACAATGAATTTATGGAGGCTTGGTGTGCTCAAAATTGAGCATCTCCGCCGAAGTGGATGAGACATCGGTTTAAATGCAAATAAGGTTACAATTATATATTTAGATCCTCTCAGAACCCACTTGCGAAACAAACCTCTTATACGGGCTTGCTTGATCAAGTATTTAAAAGATGTTAGTTAAGCTGTGGATGTATGGATTTTTAACGTACTTAATAAGATGTGTGTCTAGAACTATAAATGAAAAAGTTCTTATGCACAAAATTCTGAACTTTGTGTGTTATTATTAAAAGGGCTCTTGTTACCACGTGGTTTTTCGGAGAAAAAATATATGGTTAATATATATATGGTTCGCCACGTGTAGGGCACGGTCGTTAGTGTTGTATGGATCACTGTGGATACTTTTCCTGTTACATACGGCAGCGGCGCTACGGTACGTAGCCGCTGCCCTATGCGTCGTGTCTGTCTTTCGGCACCCCCCGTCTATGCATGGTGTGACTTACGTATTGTATTGTTGAACCAGAGCTTCACGGCACGATTTCTGAACTGTACAGCGTGATAGCCAAAGCTTTTTTTTTTTTTTTTTTTTAACCTGTTAAGGCTTCCGTTTGTTGTATGAATCATAACTTCCGTGTTAGTAATAATACTGTGTTACGGCAAGTTAGAGCTCAGTACCTCGCATGGCGCTATTATGATAAATATTTGGTTACAATAAAAGAACGTATTAACGTTAATGTATACTAAAATTTGAAATTTAAAAAAAAAACTGTAGGTTAAGGAAAGAAAAACAGTATAAGAAATTGTGGCTATTAATGGCAAAAACTAGTATTAAATCTAAGATAACAAACTGTTACATACAAATTAAAATTAATTCGTTATTTAAAAAATAAGTAAGTACCTTATTTGGATTACTTAGTTTCTATTATACTTAAAAATAAATCTAGTTTATCATATTATACATAAAAATAAATCCTATTCATACATAAAATTTAACTTAAAACGAGTTTGGTTATTGTTAGGGTATAAAGTATGCGACTTTTGAAGCGAAAATAACTTAATTAACGAGCAACAGTAAGAAGATGTTCAGTGTCTTCATAGCTTAGTGGTTGAAGAAATGCATGCAGAATCTTACTACATACAAATCTGGTCTTTCCGATTAAATTTTCTTTAGTCACCTTGGATAAGCGATTATAAAGAAAAGGTCCAATAATATTAGTACTACGACGGGCAAACTGGGTTTTACACGTAGGTACTCTGAATACCTCGTGAGACCTTCTTGTGCAGCGATTGTCCGTTCGATATGGTAGTGAGTGTTGTCTTAATAGCGTGGTTTTAATGTACAGTTGCCTGACAGTTAACATCCCAGTCTCTCTGTATAGCTTTACTGTTGGGTATCTGTATCTCTTAAAATGTAGTACTTTTAGAATAGAGCGCTGTGCTCTTTCAATTTTAATAAGGTTAGTTTTAACTGCAGATCCCCAAGCGGTAATACCGTAACTTATGACGGATTGACATAGAGTTTGGTAGACAGTTTTGTTCGTGTAATCGTCTCTTAAGTTCCTAATTTTCTTAAATACGTGTATAAGCTTACGAACTCTCGCTTTTAAGTGATCTATATGAGGTTTCCAATTTAAATTTTTGTCTATTATTATTCCCAGATATTTTATACTTTTAACAGCACTTAAATGAGTGCAGTCGCAAACAGTACTGTTGAAGGGACATGTGTGAGCTTTTAGGGTGAAATTATTAAGCTTCTTGTTAGTAACATGGTTTCTTAACCAGTAGTGCGAGCCGTACGATTAAAAAAACCACGTCGTAAACAAGAGCCCTTAGGATGTATGTATCAGTGATAAATGAATTTGATAAAAATGCAAAACTCGTTAAAAATAACGTCACGCGTTTGAATACACAACGCGTCCAGGAAAAAATCGGACAAAAAATATCTAAAGAACGTAACAATGTCGAGTGGCAACTCGGGCAGTGGGTAACATCAATGTACTTTTGAAAATATGGTACAAGCAGAGACCAGACCTCTCGACGCGTAATAACCGTGGAGTTCTCTCCAGCCCGCCACAATGCGCGCCACTGGATTACTTGTCAAACAACTTGACAAGGTACGTGAAATTCGTGAACCCACTTTTTTAGGGTACCGTCTTTTTAAACCCATGCGATCAGCAGACTTAAAGTTGCGGGTTGGTATTGTTTTCAAAGGGAGGCTTTTGCCCTGTAGTGGGACACCGACGCCTAAATAATTTTACAAATCACTTGAAAATAGACTGCAAGTTTTTTTGTAATGATTAGTGTAGCATTTGGGGTCAATAAGGAATTTTAAACGTTCTAGAGGTACATAGTAGATTCAACGTTATAATAATTTCGACAATGAGTCAGTCGTCATTAACCAACCCAAGCTTGTTTCAGATATACCTACCAGAATCTAGCAGTATGTTACTACTGAAGCAATACACTTTGCTTACATTTGTAGTTAAAGGTAGATCCCTAATGAAATGGAATTGATGAAACCATCAATGGCTTCCTCCTATTTGCTTGTTTGCTCTGCACACAAGCTTTGCGCACATGAATCCAAACTTGCTACCACACAACACAAAAAAATGAATTCAAATATGGGTTAAACTCGCGAGCTTAGACCCATATTTATATGCATTTTTTTAACACGCATTATCTTTCAGTGACAAAGCGGCTTTCGACAAGCTGCAAACAAGTGGCTCGTGAGCTGTCTGTCACCTGACGCTGTCAATATAAAATCTACCTAAGCATTATGAGATAAACCCTTACAAGAATGCATATTTTTGTGCTGTGTGGCAGCATCGTGGCTCTGAACTAAGACGACTCTTGTAACTACTAGTTTAAGCCGGCTCCCCCGGTTGTATGGCTGTAAAAACACTAAAACTATTCTACGTACAGACATCGTCGTAGGAAATACCCTATCATGTCAATTGAAAAACTTCCTGGAAAACTAAGTCCTATTCCTATTAGTTCAGTCTATTTGCTACGGAACCGCAGGACTCTGTCGAAGCGTTTCCGACACCCTCTTCACTGAATTTATTTGATACGCGGCTCGAGCCGCCCGCAACATTTTTCAACAGCCTATCGAACCGATTCAGCCTTTTTCTTTTCAAGATGATCGAAGTTTTTTAAATCTTGGGTACCTACAACTTCAAAAACTGTAAAATATAGATTATAAATAAAATATTCTAGGTGGCAATAGCCATCCCCATTTGTACATGTCAGACAAGATCAAATGATCTCCTTATAATTGAGTTTTTACATGTTCACTCTGGACATATTATCTTTCTCTGTATGGCAATGAAAGAGTCCAAAAGGGGTTTGTATTTATTTTTGAAGCGCTACAATAGCGCTCAAGTCCCATGAGATACCTAAAAACATTGTTTTATGTAATTTTGATACCAACGTGTGATCGTCATGCGTTGATTATGATCAGTTTGAAGATCTTATTTTGTAATATCTCAGAACAAATATAAAACAAGTAATTTTTATATTATGTCGTAAAACACACTGAAACGAATACATATGTATAACATCGATGACAAATTATGCATTCGATAAATTGGCGCAAACGAGTTCGATACGTGAAAGCTACACCGGTCGTAATCCGTTCGACCTAGAAACTAAATAATGGGGCACGTGGTGGCATAGTGGAAGGGCGACTATAGGTAGTGTGTTTGAATCTTGGGTCGCTTTTTATTATTTCTTTAGAACGAATACCAAATACAAATACCAAACAAATCAAAAGTGGTATTTTATTCCAATGGAGTATGACACATCATTTGATTAAAAAATTAACAAAAACCGAATTCAATAGAATATAAATAATAGAAAATGTTTATTTGTGTTTCAAAATATAAAACAATACAAAGTAGCTATTAAAAATTACTATTTAATTACGAAACAGTACAAAGCCTACGAAATTAACAGCGAGAACACAAATAGGCTACCGACTCAGCATTAAATGCTCTAATGACACGGGTGCCAATGCAGCGTTGGTTTTCAGCGGCGGATACTAAGTGGTGCACTTAGTACACCACCAATCACAAATAGCAATAATTTAACAAAATAATTAAGTTTATACAAAGGTTAAAACAGAGTGGCTTTTAAAAAAGGTAAACAATAAAAAATTATTAAGTAATAATTAGCGCCCATGGTTATAATTTTATTACAGAAAACCCTTATAATATTTATTATATTGTATATGATACAATGTCCGTTTTTTATTCACTGCGTACAATCTCTTGCACATAAGGATAAAAAATAGAACTTCCTTTTTGTGTTCCTTTTGTAAATAATAACTGGTGTAATCATAAATAATAAAATCAAGTGTAGAGGTTTAATACCTACGGTGGAAATAAATGGAATACCGAAATAATAAATAAATAATCCCGGAAAAATCACACAGCATTATCTAGCCCCAAGGTAAGCAGAGCTAGTATGAGCGACTATATATGAAATACTTTCATCATCATCATCATCATCAGCCTATAGCAGTCCACTGCTGGACATAGGCCTCCCCCAATGAGCGCCATAGCGCCCTGTCTGCTGATAGATACTTTAGCTCGTCCCAATAGTGGAATATCGTTGATCAGACTACAAAGATCCCATAGCATCTTGACCTACAAACTAGAGAGGCAGCGCGACGATCGCGTCGATAGCGCACTGCTGGCCGCGAGCGGACATATGCTGGTTATCAAATATCGCTTACACGATCTAATTAAGATTTGCTTGTCTAACTGGCTGGCCCGGCAAACTTCGTTTTTTTCCGTTCAGTCAGAAAAAATCTTGTCCGTTTTCAGAAACAATGTTAACTAACATGCAAGTCGCACTTTCGTGCAACAATATGTACAGCAAGTAGTATAAAATCTCCGGATTCAAATAAAAGACAATGCAGGGCTTTTAGACTCAAAAACATAATGTTTCAGCTAATAAACCGAACCATAAAGTTCAAAAAGCTGCGCTTATGAACACATCTGGCATTATTCCAGCTTGCAGCAATTAACTAATACATCTCTGTTACTATGTAAATATACTGTTGGGCATTCTCTACCCTGATTGCCTGTGCGGCATCTCGACCTCTATTATTATTACTTTTATATAAGAAGTGTAAACTTTGCAAGTAACAAATCATATAAAAGCATTCCACTTCTTATTTTTCATTAAAACTATGGTGGAGCTTTGAGATTTCTGCAAATTATGTCAATAACACCGTAAAAAAAACTAAAATTCACATGCGAGTCGAGACAAATATATAATTCTAAACAATATGTAATTCTAAACAAATGATCTTATTTCGACAAGTACTTACTATGAAAAGTGTTTCATCAACAAAAAGAAAGGTAATTAATGGTTAAGTACCTATAATGCGATAGTTTATTATTTTGAAAACTAAAAAGTCCAGTATAGTATCTAATTAAGCCAGTTTGTTCGCTCATTTATAAGCTTACCAATGTGTAAGCAGTACAAAACCGAATCGAATTTGTATATTCGGCACACAGTTTACGGGCCGCAGTATCCGACATAAAATATTATTCAGAATTTACTGCGCCCTTTTGCGTGCCCCGCTGTCAGTAAAGTCTTACAAATTCCTCGGGCAGTATCGACAGTTCCGTTTCGTGATGATAAAATATTTGAATGTAATTTATATATGTGAGAAAGTGTTTTCTGTGAGTTTTCAATAAGTATGTCTCGACACATGGGTGTTCGGCCGGGCTGGAGGCTGCGACACTCGCGGGCGCGGGAGGGATGCGGGGGACGGGCCGTTGACCTGCCCTTCGTCCCTCACCCCATCCCACGGATTCTCCAAAATATCCGCTCAAAATCAACCTTAGCTCCGAACGGTTAGACGTCGTTTCCCTTACTCTAATTTCAGCAGTGAAGTCGGCAGAATTGTTCTTAGCCATTGGCAATCGTATGTCGAGTGAATTTGGTGTAAATTGTTTTAGTCAAGGTTTGTGTATGAAACATGGATTGTAGTTATTTTTATCGGGCGATTTCTGACAAGTATGAATATTTAATAATCATACGAGTGGAGTTTCTATTTGGAAAGTGATTTGTTGATATCTAAGCATCTTTTTATAAGAATACTTTAACTTATATAAAATTCTACGACACATAAAACAATAAACGTTACCCTGAAAATAAAAGTCGGACCAAAATTTACTTTCTACGCCTACAATGTAGCATCGCAATTTACAAACTTGGATTTTCGCGAGGTTCTTTTTATGTTTTCAACATTTTACGAGTAGCTCTGCGCTTCCCAAATAAAAAATGTCGTAATACCGAGCAGGTTCCACACATTATGATGCGGCGGCGGTTGAAACCACTATGTTTCGTGGTTATGCTGCAACCGCATCGCCTGATTGAACAGGTTAAGCAGGTATACCTACCTAATGGTTTGTAAGGTCACGTGAATAACATACAATTAAAAAGACTAACTTTTTCGTAGCTCGTAGACCTTTCGTAGCGGTTAGACAACGCGTAGCACTTTCGTAGAGTGAATGCAGCGTAGATACTTGTCTAACATTTTTGTGATGTTTCATATTGTATCAATGCGCTGTGCAATATTGAATCTAAAAAAGCTCATAAAAAGAACGTAAAAAGATAGTTTTCTACGAATACGATCAAAATTACGAGCGAAGTTTCACATAATTTGGCCAGGACGTGCCCCAGTCAGTGGCGATTTGCAGGAACACATACTTGCACCCGCTGGCGCGCTGCCATTTATACGGGAGTTATAATATTGAAATATACTCGGAGTTATAACAGGCTTATCTGTACAAAACCGAGCCAGCAAAATGTGCTGTTATTGTCAGAAAATAAACTCTTCATTCTGATGACTTTTTGCCGGATTGGGCTTGGCTGGGGACTACCGCATTCCGCAGTTGCTTCTGCGAATCTTTATTCGTTTTATGATGTCTCATTTGTTATGTTGTTTTTTATTAAGAAACTTTCATTGTTTGGTTTTTTAGAGGTAACATATTTTAGAGAAAAAAAGTCATAGATAGATAGATAACACTTTATTACACCACACAAAACAGAAAATAATACAGAGATAAAAACTTAGAATAAAGGTATAAAGGGCGGCCTTATCGCTGAGAGCGATCTCTTCCAGGCAACCTTGGGATGGACTGGACATGAACGAACAATATAGATGGTGGCACTTTAATAGATAATTGGTAACAAATACACTAAATACCATTTTTTATTATTATTCAGTTCGTCTTTTTCCTGTTCGCTAGCATTTTGTTGAAGGTCTGTTCTGACTTGTACCTTTGACTTTCAGTCGATATAATAGGCTAAATATGTTAAAAAGTAATTATATTGAAACAAAACCATTGAATCAGTACTGATTTATTTTATCATAAAATCCCATATGTATATATTCTAAGTGATTAGGATTGAAATAAGAAGGTACTCAAAAGTAAATCCAGAAAATCTTTTGTATTTTCTACATCATTAAGTTCTAGATAAGTTGGGTATCAGTAATGTATTCTGTCTATGGACTGGACATAAGCGAAGAGGCAATCAATCATTGTTCAGTGACATGTCAGATAGCCACATGTGATACAGTCATGCAACATATAGCTGGTAATTATTACTCAATCAGTGATTAATTATCAACGTTGTCGTTGTGAGCGCTAGCATTGTAGTTGAAAGATTTTTGGTATGTACTGTGTCATTTAGGGGAGGCATATGTTCAGTAGTGGAGGTATACGGACTGATAATAATAATAAATAAAATAATACTGGACAAGTCACACAGCATTATCTAGCCCCATGGTAAGCAGAGCTTGTGTTATGGGTACTAGATAACTGATATACATAATACAATATATTACATAGCTAGATATTTTTTATTATATATAGAAAACGACCAGAACACCCGAAAAAAATATCTGCAGATCGTACACACAATTGTTCCGAGGCGGGAATCGAACCCGCAACCTCCTGCGTCGCAAGCGGACCTTCGCCAAACGCGCCACATCGGTCGTCTACGGACTGATGATGATGATGACTGTGTATGTTGTTGCAAAATTTTAAAGCAATATTCGTGCATTCATAAAATTCAATTTAATCAGATAGTGAAATAAATTATGCTGGACCTATGACATTGTGTTTCCCGATATTTTAATTTGTTGTTTACGAGTATTAAGGTTCGGCTGTTTACGGTAGCCAATAATTGTTCATTCAGGAAGCGTAATACAATTATTTAAATGATACTGTACTTCACAATTTACAAACATTGACAAAAGTTTGAGAATCTGACAAAGTGAATAAAGGAAACCTGTAGTGAGTACGGTGAACAAACCAACCTCTGGACCCCACTTCACCCTCGAGTGAACATTTGAAGCACGCGCTCTACGCAAGGAAAACGTAGCCATATTTCTAAGGTTATCGCTATCCTCAATTAGAGTTTGGACCTGTCTCTATGGGTGACATTCTTGCAGCGAGAAAATAACAAAAAACGGTCATCTCTGCGGAGCTACATAACCAAACTCATTTCTCGCATTTTAAACACAGATCTAAGCAAAACTTAAAACTAAAGACGAATTGACGATGTTGCATATAATGTCGACAAATTCCGTTATACATATTTAAAAAGAAAAGAAAAAAGTATATTATGTTTAGATCATGGCGTATACAGCCTTATATAAAGAAACATCTTATAAAATTCACTTCTACTTTATAAATATAATTTTCTTTGTTAATAAAGATTGTATATAATACACTAGCCTAATTTGATACGACACGATTGTCTAGTGTATCTATACCATCATCTACACTAGCCAAACTTATCGTGGTTTACAAACATAGGTACCTACCTATATTTCTAATTTCTACAAGTAGGTAGTAAGTGAATTAGGTATACCTACATATCCAATTGTGGCCAAACCTTTATGATATATACAGGAAGTTCGAGAGCACATGCCTGTCGAGAGCTGGTTGGCTATTCCATGGCTTGTAGATGAATAGTGTAGTGAGTCACGTGGGCGGCGGTCACGTGGCGGGCGGGGTGCAGGCTGCACGTGGCCCCCATCGATTTACTCCATTTTATTGTTTACTCCACGATACAATGAATCGGCTACCACCGAATTTAATTGGGGTGAAATGTTGAATGTTTTTGTTGTCCCTGTGGACTTACGACTTCTGTGGCGTGGTGGGCGAAGGTCCCTCGACGCAGAAGGTCGCGGGTTCGATTCCCGGTCCGGGACAAATGAGTGTACGATCTATAGATATTTGTTTCGGGTGTTCTAGTTGTTTTCTATGTAAGAGTAAAATAAAACATATCTGTCTATGTAGTGTATTGGATTATGATGTACATACATATATCAGTTAACTGGTACCTATAACATAAGCTCTGCTTAGCTTGGGGCTAGATGATTCTGTGCGGATTATCCGTCTATATAGAACTTGATAAACATGGTCCACATATATCAAGTTCTATGAAACCAGTCCAAATATAGCTGTCTACTGTAACATCCCTTTGTCAAAGCAATGCTATACGGATCTCGTACAAATCAGTATTGATCTTACTAAAATAGTTGGTGAGTTAGCGGAGTGGTTGTCATGTCTCGTTGTGCCTCGCGTGTCGGGCTGTCAAACTAGCATCGAGATTCCATTTCGGTGTGGAGATGGAGTTGGCCACTGTAGGTGGGAAGCTTGCTGCATATTTGATGTGAGCCGCCGAGGCGCGCCCATCAACAATTTACTCCGAAGCTTACCTAACAGAGCCCGAGGCAGTGCTTAACTACTCGCCGCCTAAGTTGCCGATCGATGTTGCCGTTTAAATCTGAATTAAGCTGTTTCGATGAAGTGCTCGCATTGTTCGCCGCAGCCCACGGGACCACTCGCTTGCAATATCCAAGGTGTGAGATAATCCAGCTGTCGAACACATCAGCTATTCGGCTTGTTTAGTTTACATTTAATTTCGATCAGCTAATTTAGTCTCTCACGGGAGTTGTGTGAATAAACAGCGAAGGGACCGAATCTGGGCGGAATGGATGAGTAGGGTTGCTGAAGAAAGTTTGTGCTAATATGAGATGTCGCAGTCGCGCCGGCGGGCACGCGACCCGAATCTACAATATTTTTCTTTAACTCGGTTGTAGGTAGAACTATACTAAGTCTTTGTTGAATGTACGTATTAGGGATCACCATAAAAGTAGGAGAAAATGAACCCTAGACAAAGTCGGCCTTTACCTCATAAACATGCATTAATTATTAGAAAAACTTCGGCAGCCTATTATAAAATAATTTGTTGAAAGTTATAAACTCCCTCTTATATCTTGTTTCGCGACAAGTTGACTGCACTTACGAAGGAAATATAGCTCAGACTGTTTTAAGTTCGAGTTGATAAATAATTTCATGCATTATTAAACTGCGTCGTCAGAACTTGGACGAGAAATTTTAATAAAGCCCAGAGTTGTGACACTCAACATTACGGGCGGCGTAGCGCCGTCGCCGTATCCATCGCATAAACATGCTACTTCACAAAGGACACAGTTTTCCAGCTTTTCTTTATAATTAATTCAAGTTCTCAAGTTGGGACTTGGGACTGTGCCTCTCCAAGTAGACCGGAATACCGTTTGAGATGTTGCCTATATCACCACCCACTTCCTTGTTTGTGTTTCTTTTCAAAGACTATTCGTGGAATCAAACGATTGTCGTGAGTGTACAAAAATACACAGACTACTTCAAGTTTATATGGAATTGAATATGGGTAGTAGGTAACTTTATCTACAAAGAAAGTACATTCTTATTCGAAGCAGAGCATACAGTTGCAAGACACAAGCATTAAATATATAGTTGTCTTGCATAAAATGAAATGTTCGTAGAGGCAAATAAAACGGGCGGTTAAATAGCGTAGTCAATTTCCTCGTGCATTTGTCGAAGAAGCTAACCGATAACCGTGGACAAATTGTTACAAATAGCGGAAAAGCGCCGCCACGGCCGGCCCGGGACAATGCGCTGTCACCTCATTCAAGGCACCTCTCTAACGCGATGATGAATTTATAAATTCTAATAATATTATAAGTAGATTAAAAACTGATTTTTGATTGAAATTGAAAAATTGTATATTTGTATAAAAATATGTTACGTACGCTACTTTCCAGACAGTTAATTGGACATCCTTTTAAGTATATTAGTATACTTGTGCCAGGATGTCCTGCTCCTCCATACAAATACATGAATTTAACAAATAAACTAAATTAATTATTAAGTATTTATATACAAATTGAAAAAACATTGACTTCGTTTTGTGGTTATTATTTGTACCTCTACTAGTTAGACACTAGCACTTTTTTGCTATTCTGACAAATATTATGAACCTCAGATAACAATCGAAATATACAGTTCTAAATGAAAGTTACGGTCTCGTCATTTTCTTTGCAACACAAGTTTTAGGGTTCCTAAAATTGTACACGAAGTTCATCAATTAATTAAAGAAACAGTAAATGATCCCCAAAACGTAGAGAATATTTACGATTTCACTTTATGAGTAGTTTTATTTATATTCTCGGTGTCTAGTGTCTAGACGAGTTTCTTGATTTATATTTGTAGATTTCTAAGTTCGTTCGACATTAGTACTTATCTAAGCAATATTTCATGTCATTGCTACTGAGTTCAGATTTTGAAATACGAGTTCATTTATGAACGTTCAGATGTTGGTTAGTTCCAGTACTGGTTCTATTCTATCATGTATCAATTGAACCTTTTTGTTTCTTTTTAGTTTATAACATAATATTTTGGTCGACGATCTGCAGATATGTGTTTCGTGTGTTCTGGTCGTTATCTATGTTTAATAAAAATATCTATCTATGTAATCTGTTGTAAATCATAACACAAGCTCTGCATAGCTTGGGGCTAGATGATGCTGTGTGGATTGTCCAACTTTATTTATTTATTTCACATTAATTTTAATAAACACCTAATACCTAATAGTTTCTAGTAATAGATACTCATCCAGTATTTATCGGATAATCGCTCGGCAGGCATTAGTTGTAAACAGGTTATCGGGCGACGGCATCCGCGCGGTCGGCGGCGCCGGAACCGGAAGAGACGTGCGATAATACGATAAGGGGATTAGGAACACCTGGAATTGCATTTATTTATATCATTTATACGATCTACTGCTCTTACAGTTCGTTAGAAATCTATAAAATGGTTCTAGGATAACGGCCTTTTGAAATAACTTTAGGTACCTTAGGTTTTGAAATGATGTCACCTCTGCATATGTATCTTACTTATTAAATACAAAAAATAATTAAAGATCTTTTGACATACCACATACTACTACAATAAATTAACCAATTTAGATGATTCTTTAGTTTTTGTACAAGTAATGGTTAATTTTGATGCGGTCTCATAAAATTTTGATCCTCGAGGAATTGACCGTCGTAATTTTTTTTTGGTTGGAAATTTTTTCTGTTTATAATTTTTTCAAACACATCAAATTATTTCATACAACCTGATAACATTTTCATGTTATGGTATTGAATTTAGAGTTATATTTTTTCATTGGAATTTTGTATAACCACTATGAAAAGTGCGATTTTTGTTGGCTGCGAAGTGACTTTGTATTTTTTTATGTGACTTTGACAGTTGAATGGGATGTTTAGCCGCGGGTGATATGAAAAGGAAATTAAGCATATTATTAACTGTATATAGCCAAGGCACCTAGCATTTAACTTTAAATTATATTGCAATGCCCTTGCAGGGTGTTGTAATATTATTTAAAGATCTATTTGTACACATGTAAGCAATGAATCATTGAGTCAATACTCAATGTTTCATTGCTTACATGTGTTATACATGTGTCGCAGCATACTCAATGGTATGCTGCGTTCAGACTGGGTAAGTAGCTTTGCAAGGCAGCCCAAATAATATATATAATAGTGTCCAGCTGCCTCGCGTATTGCTCCCCCAGAGGGCTTAGCTATTGAGATGTCTTTGGAAAACTGTAAAAAATACGCACCGACTCCTGTCCCGTCCTTAATAAAAAATGCACCCTAAATACAAGGCAACTAGGGGTATTTTAGCACCTGCCGAGCAATAGACACGTGGTAAGTTGTAGCCGGAACCGCGCGATCAGCCGGCGCGGGATAAAACGATAAGGGGATTATCCGGAGTCATCTACTGCCGTCTATTTATTTTGTTAATTTTGCTCTTTATTTTGAAGCCATTACGGTCGTCGTTAGTTCTGTTTTATAAGACGAGTCTTAACTTTTTAATGGTTGCCGCAATTTGTAGAAAAAGTTTTTGGCTTTTTTACAAGAAGGTACGTTCACTCGACTTGCTAGATTATGGTTGTAAGCGAAAATATATGCTTACCTTAAGAAAATACAAGAGATCGCAGTTGCTTGATTCAATGCGCTGTGTATCTTATTATGAACAAGCAAACTTTACCCTTTTCATAATTGATATTTTTTATTAAAACAACAAAGACAACTTTAAACAATGATAAAATCTTTTCCAACAATGCAAAATAGGAATAGTAGTTATTATCATGGTTCGAATCGACCTCCTAAGTTCACCGACGGGCGACGTGAGCTTCACAATATTTGCCTGCAATTCTTTTGAAAAGAGTTGAGACTTTATCCCATATCGCCTATTAAATAGGCCCACTGGTAGATATAGATACATATTTACCCCATAGATACATATTTCTCTATGAGATGCTAACCTATAATTTGATTGGCATGACTCGACATTTGCACGTTCGACCTTCATCCATCTGAGGCGTCAGGACTTCGGTCATTTTCAAGGAAACGTCTTATTAAGGCGAGCGCTCAACGACGACCATTATTCCGTCTGGCCCGCTCTGATTGGGAGCTATTTTGTTGAAAACAATGATTTTGCAAATAGCTAACGTTAACGTAATCAATAGTTGCCGGAAAAAGTAAAAAGTAATGTGGAAACTGGGCCAAGTTTGGACGGCTTCAGCGATAAAAGAGTTGAGAAACCATTGAGTTTCCTCGGAGTTTCGTAGCAAGAAAATAATCGAAGCAGTGGTTTCTTTATTTAAAAGTAATGATATTATCACTACATAATATAAAACGAAGTCGCGTCCTTATGTATACTTAGATCTTTAAAATTACGCAACGGATTTTGATGCGTTTTTTTAAATTGATAGAGTGATTCAAGAGAAAGGTTTATAAACCATTTGATACTTATATTTCATCGCGAAGCCGCGGGGCACAGCTAGTTACCATATAAATCTCATTGTTGGAAAATTCTGTGAGATGCTATGAAAAACGGCTAGTTTTATGAAAAAAGGCAGATACGTGTAGGATTGATTCCTCTTACGAGAACGCTACGAGGCTACGAGGTGTGGCGACTCGGTTGCTATGGCTGAGTGCTACGACGGCCTTGCGAGTTGCTATGAGAGGACCACCATTGGGAAATGGAGCCTTAATAATTATTTGAATGTTTGATTCGGCACTCTTACCTTTTCGCTTGATTTACTGCTAGCCGTCTCTACATTTTGCTCGCTCTATTGGCTAGATCAGTATTATTATTGTTATATCTAATTTGTTTCTTTGTTTCTTATTTCTTTTTACCTACCCTGATCCTAAAATCTGACAGAAATCAAATATCTCAAAGAAAATAATAAATAATTATTCAGGCTATAGATTTTCATTTGGTTAGCGGTCTGTGTAAAAAGCAAACACGAGATTTTTGTAAAAAAAATATTTGATATGTTTGTTATGAGATTTATTATTATTGATACGTATTGTCTACAGACTGCTACTAAACTGCAGGTAGATGCTGGATGCGTCAAGCTGAAGACAGGGCGCTATGGCGCAAATTAGGGGAGGCCTATGTCCAGCAGTGGACTAATATAGATGATAATGATTGTTTCTCTATGTATAATAAAAAAAGTCTTTGTTTTGTGTGGTATAGTAAAAAAATCTACCTATATGGCACGGTTGTTTAGACTTAAATAGGCAAATAACCATGTATTAGACATATAAGAGATGAACATGCTAGTGGTTTCCTTTTCACTTCTTTCACTAGTGGACAAAAAATTGAAGTGAAAAATTATTATCAAGTAAAATAATTTTATTTGATAATAATTTAATGTATAAAATATGACTTGTCTAAGTGCTTATTTTGTAAGCCTAAAGAAATAAATGATTTTTTACTTTACTTTACTTCTGATAGAGATCCTTCTTGAGCGATATGATCGCCAAATTGTCAAATATTTTGTATTTTTTATCTTGTTTGTTTTATGTTTTAAGTATGCAATAACAGAATTATCTATCTATCTATATTTTATCCAAATTTTAATCGTGAAGATGGGTTTCGTTTCCTCTCTCTTCCTCGTAGAATCCTGTGCTTAGTGTGATTCTGAAGACGTAGTGAGGGTAGTTGTGGAATGTCGCTAAATCTCGGCTGTCTCTTACAGTGATCCAGTCAATACCCGATAAATAATCATCAATCTGTTACCAAATAGAAAAAGTTAAAAAGGTTTAAAAAGCAAACACAGATTTGCTTTTTACACACATAGAAGACTAATCTGTAAACAACCCCTGTGATTGAATCAACTGTAAATATCAAACTAAAACGTTGAAAGGTAACCTATCGTATTGTGCGTAGAAGGTATATTTACTCTCTAACTAGTACCAAGATCGCTCAGTCCCGCCTCATGATTGATTGGTTGTATAGGCTACATGCCTCCCACAGGCCCCGCGAGAAGCTTGCTTGACATGATGTTCATTTGTTCTGATTTGTTAGACAACACTACACTACCCAACATTACGTGATTAGAAAGCATTAGTTGGTAAGTTGTTATGTGATAACGACGAAGTAATAAATGTGCCCATATAGTTTATTACTAGGAGTATGATAGAGGTTGCGTTGCGTATATGTTTCTGAGTGGAGATTAATTCGTATTAGTAAGCGTATATTTTGATTAACTGCTTGGATTTGGTATATTATTGGGGATTTGCTTTTTTAGTGCTACTTTATTCCGTATCTCTTCTATGAATGAACAATGCGACAAAGCTCTTTTCGTAAGCTGTTTGCCACCTATTGAAATTTACAACGGAAAACTATGTGTCGTAGGAACGTTGACTGAATTAGAAACTGGTACATGTACGTAAAGTCCTACTCATCGATTGCGTGTTCTATGTACCAGTAGCGCCATCTAGTAACGTTTGTGAGAATCAGGCATGAATAAAATTTCATCGCGGCTGCTAACCGGGAATGTACAGATGTTTGGGTAAATCTAAAATATTATCTACTTTCTTTAAAACAACGCAACGGATTTTAATGCAGTTTTTTTAAAGATAGAGTAATTTAATAGGAATGTTTATAAACCATTAGACACATAGATTTCCAGGCGGGCGATACCGCGGGGCGCAGCTAGTTGAAAATAATTATAAGCATTCCTATCCAAAAATATATTTTTAATTTTCACTGTTTCTGTAGGTAATTTATAGAATAAGTGAAAAATGAGGAAACATTTTGTTTCCGAGAATAATAAAAGGACTGTCTTTTTCCTCCTCAATTAGACAAAATGTTCAATGGGTTATTAAGCCATAACAATGTATGCTATCATCTGTGGGTATAACATTTTCCATGGCTAGCTTTTTAGGGACGGGACTGGAATATTCTTAACATTAGCCATGGCTCGCTTTTTAGGGACGGGACTGGAATATTCTCAACATTAGCCTTATTCTAACTATTTTTTTTATCTTCATTAACCCGACCAATTTCCCTTTCGATTAAGAACTAGCTGCACCCCGCAGCTTCGCCAGCGTGGAAATCTATGTGTCAAATTATTTATGAACCTTCTTCTTGAATCACTCAATCTATTAAAAAAAAATGCATCAAAATCCATTGCGTAGTTTTAAAGATCTAAGCATACATAGGGACAGACAGACAGCGGGAAGCGACTTTGTTTTACACTATATAGTGATATGTCACTTTTACAACAAAACAGAACCGGGATGTTTCTGATCTATATTATATTGCTTTGGCAGTGCATTATCTATACTAATATTATAAAGAGAAAAGGTTTGATTTTTTGTTTGTTTGTTTGTAATGAATAGGCTTCGAAATGACCGATTTGAAAAATTATTTCACCGTTGGGAAGCTACACTATCCCCGGTGAACATAGGCTATATTATGTTTTCAAAAAAGTTAGGGATCCGTACTAAAACCGTGCGAAGCCGGGAAGGTCCGCTAGTTTTGAATAAATCAAGTGAGTGACCAGTTGACGACTTAATTGTATTGAAGCATCTAAGTTTTTGATTTTGAATCTTCAGTTTTTAATACATTTTATATTCCGACTTTATCATCTCTTTCCCGACTCTACAGCACAGTGGATACAGGGGGTATCCCAATTAGCACACCCTAACAATCGGCTAATAACCAATACAATGTCCTTTACGAGTCATTTGTGCGGGTAATCACTTGCTAACATCGTTTATTATTTTGTTTGTAAACCGTTTAGTACGAATCAGGGGAAAAATTTATAATATCTGATAAAACAGCTTGTAAGAAATGGCTTTAGGAGTTTACTCTTTCTTACATTACAAGCCGAAAATTTTCCAAGTTTATCGTTATAATATTTATTTATTTTATACTTTTTGCACGATAAACTACACAAAACTTATTCTAGAAAATTAATACAAATGCGAACTTAACCCTAAAAAGAGTTCTCTTCCAGCAAATCTTATTGGGAGAAAGAGACAAAGTGAAGAGAGAAGTGGGTATATGTGCATAAATAAAATTAGAAATAGACAGAAGATTAAATTTTAAGTTACTTGTTCAATATACTGCTAAATACTATATATACTACTAAATACTATAATAGAATACTAAACAAAAAATTATATTTAACCTAAATTCTATACTTACATATAATACATATACCTAATAGATATATTAAATATATAAAATATTTTTTCATTGTTTGGCCCACGAGGCGTGTGGGTTATACTTTTCGAGTGTCTATGTGATTGGCGGACACTCTTTATTTTTTATATTTTAGGGAAAATAACAGCATATGAAACCTTACTAAATTAAACTTATGACTTATTCCTATCCTGGCGCATCGACTCCGATGTGGGTTTTGGCCTCCGTCACAATAGATGCCACCGGCTTCTGTCCTCCGCCGCTTCCATCCAGTCCGGTGAAAATATTCGAAGCATAAAATAATTTAAATAAATAAATAAAATACTTTTTCAAAATATCTTAGGACTAAGGGATACCAACCTATAATATCATCATATATATCACAAATTAAAAATTGCATCTATATATTTGATGCCAAAGGAGTTATTTTCATTGAAATCCGTAGATTTTTAATGGTATGTTTCTGTAGGAGCGCATATTCCTTGCAATCTGCGGTGCGAGCCGGCGTCTCCTCTAATTAATCACTGCCTCAGTGAACACCGTAATTTCCGCACAGTGAAAAATGCTGAATAACGATAAAAGTGAGAAGGGTCAGCCCAGCTGACGCTAAATCGAGGCACCCAGTATTTCCTAATATCAGGCCACGCAGGACATCTCCAAGGTACATTTATCGAGTAATGTCCTGGATTTCAGCCGTTTAATCATGCTCGCGTGATCTATGCCATTTTTCATAAACGCCCTCGCTCTATGTGAGGGCTTTCTGCGCTGCTTTATCTTTGCTCATCAGCTTTATCTCTTTTTCAGCTTTTACCTTTCTTTTTTATTTCCTCAACGCGTGTGTTACATGTTACATATATCAACATCATCATCAATCTATGTTAGCCCACGGCTGGACATAGGCCTCCCCCAATGAGCGCCATAGCGCCCTGTCTTCAGCTTGACGCATCCAGCATCTACCTGCAGTCTTTCGCAGCTCGTCATCCCACTTGGTCGGAGTGCGTCCTACACTACGAGTTACCGAGTCGTGGTCTCCATTCATGAACATCGGCCGTCGGTGTTACATACATTAACTAAGAAAGTTTTATTTATTCGTCTATTTCATAAAGTCTTCTCTGTTTGTTTGTGTGTTGTCTGTGGTTTGAACAAAATATCCTGCCTTATACAAGTTATACATCAGCGTACCTACAATAATACCAGATGATTTATTAACCTGTTTAACGATGGACCAGGGACCACCTAAGTATACTTTAGGAGTTCATAATTTTAAGGTATGTAGGTGAGTATTTTCTTTGAAGCCGGAAAGGTGTTACGAGACTTGAAGATGCTTTTCTACAAATATACGGAGACAGAATTTTAAAGGAGCATCTTTAGTAGACAGTAATGTTTTGACGCCAGCTTCAGTAATACAGAAATACAATGTATTGGTAAAATCAATTTACTTTTTATTTAAAACAATTTACTTCCATGACATAACTTGGATTTCAATAAGACTCCGAGATATAATGACTTGACTGAAAAGTCATTCGCATAATAAATACCACTATCATAAAAACCCAAAAATTTGGTTCCGTACCTCTACGTACAAATATTAGGTACACGTTAGCAACCTCTTTAGCATAGCTTTAATATGGTTAGTCTGGTAGAGACGCTCTTGAGCGATAAGACCACCTAAGGTAACTTATTTTTAATTTTTTTTAAAACATAGTTCTTGTATACTATGTGTGCTATATATCTCTATCTATCTATTTATAGGGGGAGTGATTTAATTAAGTAATTATTTTTAGTATTAGGTATAACTAACCCTAGTAATAAGTACTTAATTTATTTACTAACAAATTATGGATCACTGTTGTTATCTGAAATTAAATGTTTTTATTTATCTATACTAATATTATATTTGTTTGTAATGAATCGGCTCCGAAATTACTGGACCGATTTGAAACATTCTTTCACCGTAGGGAAGCTACACTATCCCTGGTGAACATAGGCTAGGCTATATATATTATATTTTCAAAAAAGTTAGGGATCCGTACTAAAACCGTGCGAAGCCGGGAAGGTCCGCTAATTTTATTTATATATTTATAGCTACGTACATATCAACCAATAAAGACGAAAAATTTTCTATTCCAGGAAACATACCGGCGGTGGGCGTGCAGCACGATGGTGCCTCTGTGGGTGGAGGAAGGTTTAGAAGAGGGTGGAGAGGAAGGCGAGAGCCGGTCGCGGCGCGCCCCCGCGGAGCACGCGGCGCGCTGGCACGCGCGGCACCTGGAGCGCGTGGGCCACCTGGACCGGCGGCGCGGCGGCGTCGTGGGCCGGTGGGTGCGCGCCGCCGCCGCCGGCCCCGGTCGGCCCTTAGCCCGCCTTAAACCCTGCCTCTCAGTCTGCCAGCTCGTCGAGCAACACTGCCCTTACTTCTTACCGGCGGACCGCGCGCCAGCCTACCCCACGCAGTACGCAGGGGAGCCCACCTTCCTATGTCTCGGTGAGATACTTTTGTTCCCAGCAATAGGTTTCCCTCCTGGACTTTCTTAGAAATCTTTTGATAGCCCATATCATTCCACCCAATACGAAGGGGAGCCCACGTATAGCCTTAGTTTATCGTTGCAATCAATATCAATAGGTTTCTTTCCGGCCCTGGTGGGGGCACAGAGAGGGGCCTCGAGGCTTGGCCTCATTACCCCGGCGTCAACTCGAGGGGTGGTGACCCCTCGGTCCTTGGGTTTTGTGGGAGTCTTTTTTTTCCCTTATTCTCCATGTTTTTTTTTTTTTTTGGCAGCATTTAGTTCATAATCTTTTTTTTTTAAATTTTTTTCCGTTGCTCATCTCCTCTCTCTTGAAGAGCCGACGCACCAATGACGGCCCGCCGACAGCCCACCGACCGTGGTCTGACATTGTAGTGCGTGGAAACTTGTCCAACCCGCCGTGGTCTGGCATTTCAGCGTGTGTCAGACATCTGTGTTAACAGGTTCTGTGTGGAGAATCGATTATTTTATTTATTTATATTTTATTGACGACGCTAATGTTAAAAATCATCTCGAACCGAATGGTCTATGGCATGACGATGGACAATGGATGGGGCCCAACGGTATGACAGTCACATGGGAGTTAGTGAGGTCCATTATATTGGACGTTCATGCGTTTACACACTTGCGCCTTTCCATCTTCCGTAGACATCCGCGAGGGCTGGTGCGGCGATAGATTTGGCCTAGAATCGCAAGAGGACGCAAATATACAGGTCTCGACAGAGCTTATGTGGGGCCCGCCGGGTTTTAAAAAAATATCTAAGCGTCTGATCGAAGTAAAGTGTCACCCGGGAGCCTCTGTCTGACGTATCAGCATCCATACAGACCGGGGAAATGCATCCAGCGTTTGGGGACATTTCCGACTGGTGTTGATATGGATTAGTTGAGCGATTGTTGTAGATTTATTGCAACAGTCTTTAGTTAGCGCAATTGTTTCAATTCTAAATACTATTTCTAATTTATTTCTATTATTTGATTGTCATTTTCTTTGTTGATAAAGGAGATGACTACGAGATTGGTATCGATGTCTACAAGTCCTTACAAAAACTAGCTCACTGAATGAATGAGTGAAAGAATGTAAACTTTATTGCACTAAAAAATAACAAAATAAAAACCTTATATAACCTTATAAAAGTACAATACGCGGCCTTATCGCTGATATCGATTTCGCCCAGGCAATCTTTAGTTAATCCTCAATTTAATGTTTGAAGAGCAACATGCTCTTCAAGTATCTTGCATTAAGTTTCAATAATTCTCACCTTGTCTTCTCGTTCAATTATCTTATTCCGATCCCCGTATAATTGACAACTGGGCACAGATACCAGGCGTAAATAAATGAGGTGACCAAACAATCGTTAATGACCGAGCGTAGTCGTTATTTGTTTTGATATAGATATAGGGTGTAATAAGAACGAGCATAGTGTCATATGCCCGGCCCGGCAGGAGGCCCGCACAAACTGCCCGCATATGGAAAAAAGAGGCAAGAATTAAGGGCGATTAGCTTCCGCCACCACTTGGCCTGATCTCAAAAGTAAAGAGAACAAAATAAAAACTGCTTTGCTGGCTAAACGCGCGTTTGTTTTACTTTTAGGCGTTGCGCTTTGAGCAATTGTTGCTTCGCACCTTTTGATTTAATTTGTTTCTTTGTACACTTTCTCTATCTGTTCTATCGATTCTCTTTTAATCCTAAGGTTTTGCTGTAAGAAAACTCTTTGTTAGGGTTAAGCTCGCCCATGTACATATCTTTTTTTAGTTAAGTTATTATGTAAGTTTTTAGTGTACCTACAATAAAGAATTACTAGAATTACAAGATCTAACCTGAGATTCCAACATTTATAATGGACATGCGGGATTCTAGGAAATGTTCTAAAAACCCTACATTTGGGTAGTAATTTCAGCATAACAGTAGTTCATATTGTAAAGAAAAAAAACGCACATACATAAAGTTAATTCATAAATTGAAATAAAAGCTTCACTTTAACCAATTGTTGCTTCGCACCTTTCGATTTAGCTCCGAGATTCCAATATTTATAATACCAGCGGGAAATGTTAGATTCTAGGGTTGGTCTGGTATTAAAATGTTGATGTGGTATTCCAGACTCCCGCATCCCGGAGACGGGAGGGCAAGCCAACAAGTCGAACTATGGGTGGGACGAGTGCTGCTACTGGTACTGCGAGGGGCGGCTGTGCTACGTGTGCGAGGCGCGGCTGACGGAGACGGCGCGGCCCGAGGCGGAGGCGTGCGCGGCGGTGGAGGAGCGCGTGCCCTCCTGCTCGGTGCCGTACCAGACGCCGGCCACCGCGCCCGCCCGCGCCTCGCCGCCCAGCACAGCGCTGCTCGCCTCCGCCCTCGCCTTCTCCTTACTCTCACGGACCTACTGGACCGCGTCCATGCCTCTAGTGAAAGTGCGCGACTCACGGTTATAGTTTTACGTTTGCGGGTGCCGCACACCCAGGAACCGCGTCCGCCGAATTGCGGTCCGAACTTCTATTAGAACTATACTTATGATAATAAAATACGTGAGTTTGCGAGTCGGATGACCTCCGCGGCTCGCGGCGGCGGCGCCGGGAACGCGTCGCCACCGTGAGCCGTTGGCGTGTAGACTGTAAGTTAATATTTTGTGTCTGATTGTTCGATGCAGCTGCCAAATAAAAACACCATGATGTTCTGAAGAATCCAACTCACATTGTTATTAGTGCTGTTAGCCGACGACGTTCTGTCCAGTATGTCAATAGTACGTACGATTCGTAATTCTGATCCCAACGCAAACTTTTACACATATTTATGTTTTATAAGTGGAGATGTTATGTGTATCTATATTTTAGTTACTATAGTGTTTTACAGTTTATTATAAGGCACACGTATTTTCAGTTGATTTTGCTGTTTAGATTTAATAGAAGCAATATTTTAGACCAATCAAATACGATTTAATAAAATAAGATCATCTTTTATTAATTTTAATAACGTTATCATCGTGTAAATACGCGTACTTTGTGTTAACTGAGTTAGGGAAAGTGTGATCTCTACTACAATATTATATGTACTTAATTACATCAACATTAAATGCAATAATACAAATAACTTATGTACATCTAATTAAAACTACATTTTAGGTATGTGATAAAGAAAAGACTTCATATCGTCTAGACTAATGTCAGCCTAAATTGAGCCCGCATAAGTACTTTAATAAACTTTGATCTGAAGTCTTTCTTCTTTTGATCATGGTGACAATAGAATAACGAGTAAATGAGGATTGTTTGTTAGATAATTATTTTTATATGATTGCAAAATGGTGCGAACGGACAGGCACCACGACGCGCCGCCACCGTGCATAAAATACTCAAAACAATATTCTAAGTAGGTAGGCTGCATACAGACAAACATTTTGTAAACACAACATTGACTGCAGATTGGGTTAGGTATAGCCAAGTGGCGTTTCTGATTTGTGTAAATAATAAGGTGTGCAATAGTCGAAGCGATGTCCAGGCCGGAAAGCGAAGCCTAATAGTTGTCTACTACCGTTTTTCTATGTATAAGAGATTCAGATAGACGTAGTTGTTGTTTTATAAGAAGTAAAGTGTGAAAAATACATATAACGAAAGTTATATGTAATATATCCGTCTTATGAAGGTACATTATGCAGTTTAAAACATGGTTATAAATGATTTTTATATGAATTCACTTATATTTATTATTGTATTTAAATATTGTATGGAATATTGTTAACTAAATAAATACAAACACCACAATAAAGGGTAAACTCAGTTAATTCTTAATAGGTAATAAATTAAATGTGTTAGTTAATGAGTTTTCTTTTTTATAATATTATAGCAGTGTAGGGGTGTCGTTAAACATTTTGTGATGAAATCCTCTGTATGAAATTGATGAAGACTTTGATAATTGGCATTTGTTGAATATTGTCATCGTTAGGGGATGTAGTTGTTGTATTCGAATGATAATAATATTAAGTAAGTTGTTTTTTACGTTTTTAATGTGTATATAATGACGTCCTTACAGACATTGTTTTCTTTTCAACTTCTCCTTGAAGCACTTCAGATTAGGTCTATAACATGTTACTTCCAGCTTTGTTTTTTGGCCCTTCCGGTGTGTTGCTGCTTGCTGTGATCCAAGCGGATAAGCGACGCAACCATCATTTCGTGGCACAACCGCATTGTTGTTTGAATTGATTGCTTTATTAATGTCTATACAATTATAAGAAGGAGTCTGAAGCAAGCTAGCGGCAGAAGAGGTATTGTGTCAGTCGAGTATCGCTCGTGATCCCTAGTGCCTTCACTTTCCTCAAGTGATTGCGTCACGTTTTATTAATTTACCGAAAATTTATAACATTTGTTCATATTTTAATGTTGCGTGTCAGAGCTAGGTTCTCATTTTGGATACGCAGACTTGAATATTTTTGGTAAATAGTAGCTTAGTATCTACTTAATTCTATTAAATAAAATTGTAGCTTGAAACATGTTTGAAACTCATGGATAAACTTATTGTTATTACAACATTTAAAGCTTCTTGAATTAAACTAAATAAATCATTTTTTGTGAAGTTGTTTACGTTAAGCGTAGAATCGTGTCTTAGTGCAGAAGGAATCATTCATTTGCTCTACCAGGTAGAGTTCTTTCACTATCTATACGTAGGTAAAATTAAATAATTTTGAGGTAAAAATTAGGAGTATAGTGATTGAAATAATAATTAATTGAAACAAATTTTGAGCACTCGTTAAAACTTACACATCGACCGTGTATTTCCTCTTGAATGTCGCTACTCTACTGAAATTGTTCGCTTTTCTAACTAGAGTAGATAGTTGAAGACCAAACGACGTTTCATCGAATTAAAATCATGTGCAAAGTAAACAATGTCGAATTCACGTTTTCACTAATATTTACTAAATGTTACATAAATTTATCTAAAGTCCGATGGTATAGAGCATTTGATAAGTTACAAAGTCGATTTTCGAAAACTCATCATTTAAATGTAAGAAATCAATTTCATCACGAATTCAAGAATTAGCAATAAAGGTAGGGATAAAGTCAGTTAGAATCATCAAGATTATCCATGAGTCGTCCGTTTAGAGCAATGAGGGTAGTCCGAGCGCCTCGATGTGGCGCCGGCGGCACTCTCGCGCACTATGAGCTCCAATAGATTAGTATTTAACTTACGATTTGAATACTGGTCATGTTTTGATGTTTCTTTGTTCGGTGATAGCGTGTTGATTATATATTTCTGTTATATATACGTATATTTTGATGTACATAAATAAAGTAAATGTTTAACGCACAAATACCTTATTATGAAAGACATGATTGCTGACTATGTGAAGCTGAGTGGAGTTATATAACTAGCTGTTAACTGGAATTTGATTAGGATTATGATAGATAATTTATGTGTCCGTTTGCTGTTACAATACTTTGTGTTTTAAATTACTCGTGCATATAATTATTATCTTTTTTGGACTGTTGGATTCACGCATCACGTTCAATTAAAGCAATAACTATGAAATATGTAAAATTTGTACAATCATCTCCATCGACACAGTTGACTGTCACAAGCGCAAATCATTTAGAAGTTGCTTTCGGGGACACCTACTGATGTGGAAATTTCAAGCTCTATCTTATCACGACCCTACTTCAAATAGAATAATGTAAGCAGAACACCAATTTGTAGCCTTTACAATACGTACAACTAACATGATACATATACTTACAGTGCAAAGAAATAGTAATATGTAAAATATATGTTTGTAGTTATTTATAAAATACAGAGTTATTTAACGATATAATTCATCATCGCCGATAGAAGTCTTATGTTTAGATTTACGAAACTAATATTAAGCGAATTGAGAAAGTTATGAAATATGAACAAGTGTGACTCCTTTTCCTCTTCTTTAATTGATCCAAATAGTCAATTTAATAGTAGATATTTTTGTAACCAGGTATATAAATCTCTTATGTTTTAGTACTTCAATTTTTATAAACATTTTTCCGACTGAGTACACATAAACTTGGCTCAATTTCACTTCATCTGGTCTTGCAAATCACTGCGCCGATAACACAGTACATCAAAATAAACTTTAATAATTTTTGTTGTGCGTAAGCAATCATAGTCGGGGTTATTTGTAAGAAATCAAATAATATCTTTCTACCAAAAAAATCTCGTGGCGCAATTCGTTATCGATTTCCTGTACAGAGGAAGACTGCAAACAAATGTTTTAAAAATATTATTTGATATCTTAAACTTGAATGAAATAACATTACGTATTTGTGGTTGCATAATCAGATGAAGTAGGCGCCAGAAATATGAGAAAATACATTAGACTGTTCCTTGAAGCAGTAAGGTTCTTTCAATAAGCCATGCAAACACGATAGAGTATAACTACACATGTCTTAGATAATCGTCCAGTTTTACGCTACAAGCTAACCCCTATTCATAACACACTGTTATCTTGAAACAGTTCTATGCAGCGTTATTTCTTACTAGATGCACCCAGCGGCTTCGCCCGCGTGGAAATATATGTGAAAATAAAACTCTTTAATCACTCTATCTAATTTAAAAAAAACCTCATTGAAATCCATTGCGTAGTTTGAAGATCTAAGCATACGTAGGGACAGACAGACAGCAGGAAGCGACTTTGTTTTATACTATGTAGTGATTCTAAATTAGGTCAATAGACGAAGTCCGCTGCGAACTATACTGCCATATAACTGTTTCAATTACACAGATTATTTATTATGAATAAGGGCGATAGTTTTGTTTGGTTTCCTTTTATAAGAAATCAAAAGTTTCGTACTTCATTTAGAAAAGAAATGGGAATGGATGTTTTGGTAACTCACCAAAACCCGTGTGCTTCTCACACTTTTCACACAAAATATTACAACGAATGCAACATCCAAATTGCTTTATTACGTTTTGATCATTGTATATCTACTTATTATAAATTATAGTACTAGTAATATAATTGTTTTGATAAAAATTAAACTGTCGTTTCATAATCACACTATTATTTTTCTTTCCTATCGTATTATCTGTTGTGTCTTGTTTATTTATTTGTTTCCTTGCTCTATATGGTCTGTGTGAGACGATTAGAAACGTACTGTATGTTGAACGTCATGGCCTTTCCATTTTATAGAAGTTGGAATTAGTAATTATAAGAATTACAATTGAGATAAATTAAAAAATCTTATGAAGAAATTAAAGTGTATAATTACTAGATTTGTAATAATTTGTATGTTGTTTAACGCGCCAAGTTATTAAGAGGTCCATATTTTTTTGCAACCCCGAAATTATCTTAATAACGTGGTAAACACACGTCTTATGGAGTGCAATTCTCTTAAATGATAGGTTACGTTTAGCATAAGTAGGTATTTTTAATATCGTTTGTTCAAAGGAAAAAAATAAAGAAACGCGAGTTTTTAACTAGATAGTACACATTAATATCTCCTGCTGTTTTTGTATTTAAATAAAGTGGCATTTTGAGTTATGTCATTTAAGTCGATGTAATAAAGTAGAGCTCGAATATTGATACCAAATAATATACATTACGATTATACGAACAATTTTAATAATGTAGGGAAGGCTTATATAAATAAAACAACTTAAAACAGCACCTACAAATCAATTGATATCGACTTGAATCCTACGCTCGCATTATAAAAAAACAATTTAGTTTTATAATTATATCAGTATTCTAGCCACCACTTCTTTAATCGTAACAAAATGAACTTATTCTTTTTTTTATATTATGGCTGTTGATAAGTTAGTATATTATAATGTATGTAATTATTAGTATTCTAAATTTATAATGTTGAATGTTTAAGTTTATTAGCGTTCTTTTGTGTTGACACAAATGGTTAATTGTCCTCGATGTCGGAAGACAGTTACTACATTCATTTATTTTGTACCAGATTCACTCGGACACAATGTGCTATTGAACAATTTTAATTTGGGCTCATATAACTCTTAATGTCGCGTGGATTTCATTATTCCTTATAAGTTCTAGATCATATAAATATATTTATAACGAAGAATCCAAAAGCACTATCTGAAGTTAAATATAATTTATATTTAAATATCGTTGTGGAGATATAGTTATTGCACTGTCGAATAAATATTTATGATTAAAACTAATTCTCTACCTGTCGACAGGTTTGCTTGATAAATAATATATTTAAAATATCATTAAAATGCCTAATGACTAGTGGGAAAGGTAGCGTAGTATAAAGTGTTATCTGATAATAGTACGACCGTAAGCACAAACGGCGAGTGCGCCAGCGAACACTGCCACACCACGCAGGCTTTTATATATTGATATGATCTAGGATGTGTCGTAGGTGTTTCTCGAGTAGTGATCGTGTAATAAGTCTTATGTTATGCCTCGATTAAACTGTTAGAATGCGGGCTCTGCGGCGCGGCGTGTGCAGGGCGGGCGGGCGCGCCGCCTCGCCGCCCTACGGCGTAGCGGTGGCGCTACGGCGGCGGCAAGCGACGCGGGCCGCGCCGGGAGCACCGCTAATGTAGACCTCGTTCTACACTCGAAGTAAGAATAATCACGTTCGAATTCGTAGACAGATTTTGAAGTTAAATATAATTTGCATTTTCCTAAGAGTTAGAACGATTGAGACAGTATGTAGGTCGCACGACCTTGTTATGATGAATTGTGGAGATGTTTATTAAAAATATGTTTATGAAAATGAAATAAAAACGAAAAATATTGTCTATAACAATGTAATTAACTTAAGAAGAATTATTGGAGAACAAAAAAGACGTTAAATAAACCGATAAAAAATACAAATGTGAGTATCATTTCTTTCCTCTTCCTTCCTTTAAATAAACACAAGGCGAGTGTTCGATGAGGGTTAATAAAAACTTCACTGTCACATTAAATACTTTAATACAAAATCTTCACTTACTTCAATATCACACTCGAACTTACATCATCTATTTATAGTAGGTATAAAACTATGACTTTGATTTAAATTATCGTTCGTGTAAAAATTGTCACTAGCGCAGGGAGTATACAAATTGGTATACAGGAAGCGTCCAGGTTCAGTCACACAACACTCGATCACAGCGCAGCGTGGACGCCGGCGGACGAGACAGGTCGGGGTGCGGCGCTAGGCTCGCACGCGCGCCAGCGCTACCAGCACTACCAGCGTCATCAGCGCCGACGACAGGACCGACCTCGACCCGCTGCTCCCACCACCCGATTCTGGGCCTTCTGTTAACAGACATAAGCGTGCTTATTGCGAACATATTGTGAGCACTGGTGCAAACTGTGTGCTGTACTGGTTACTCAAGGCCTATGCAGATGACGTGTTTTATAAGAGCCATCGACGCATGTACATGTACAGAGCGTACTTTGCACTGCTAAAATATGAAAGATTTGATGAAAGATAAAGATATAAAATCCTTGCAAAAGTGCAAGGATTTTATAATTCGCTATGTATCGCAGGCGCTTTAAAAAGTCGTCGTATGCATAGGTCCAAATCTAGACAAAGTTTAATACTGTGCATAAAAACAAACGAATAATGAAACGACAACACTGAAACAAATGAAGTCGACTTGAATAATGTAAGCACCGTGAAGTTCACCGTGATAAGCTGAATATTCAGAAGACATGAATTTTAATGTGCAACGGTGAAATTCACGTTGGCATATAAAATGAAAAGAAACCTACAGATGTGGGTGAGTGGTGTCACGGCGAGGACCATGCCCTCTAATGTACGAAGCGGGTCGGAGCCTCGACTAAGAGTTATTATAGTCGAGCTCCGTCGGACTGAATCTTGACCACTGAAAAATTAACTTTCTTTAGCTTTAAACTCTTACGTCACCGCAACCGAGACCAAGTGCTCAACTAGCTACAATGTACAACCAAGTCATTTTCACACGCGAATTTACACATGCAGCAATTATCTATTGCTCTACTTTTATTAAAAAATTCATCCGTACTGTATCGTGTTTTTATTAATAACGAAATGTATTAATTTAAACAGTATTAAAATAGATGCAAATAAATCTATTACATGCATTTCAAATGTTAGTAACAAGTTAAACGTAAGTAAACTACTTGAATCGTTTTGTATGGTACTTTTTAACTGTCACCACAATCAGTAATACTTCTAAAACTTCCACCGATTTATAAAACTAATTTTAATAATTGTAATTTAAGAATGTTGTGCCAGAAAACAACAAACGTGCTTCACTCTCACTCTTACTTTGTTGTGAAATTCGGCAATTTATTTGAAGGCAGTTTAGGCTTTGTAATTTACCATAAAAACCTTAAATTTTTGCTTCCGGTTACCTGTAATTTATACCGTCTATAACCTCGACTATTTTGATTTTTTACAATGTTTGGTTAATGGAGCTAATTTCTATGAATGAGTAAATGTTCTTACAAAACGATTTTAATAAATAACAATTACAGATGAAATCAAGTAAGTGACTAACTGTGAAAAGTTCTTGATAAAAAAACAACACATCAAAACATACGTATGGAGAAGTAGTTCACAGTGAATTACTTACTTGAAATTGACACATATAGTACATAATCTAAAATCTAACTAAAGTAACAATACTAACCAAAACCTATGCATGCAAATATAAAGCGCTTTGCCATCCAAGCTACCTCCAAACCACTAAAAGCAGTAGCGTAAAAACATGCACATGCAAAGTGTAATGAAATAGGACGTACAGGCAGCGTACTAGGCACAAAGCCTTCCGGTACTAAAATCACCGCTTTACTTTATAATCTCACTGGTCTCATAAATTTTCTAACTTATTTGAGTCTTTGTAAATTGTTCTATATACATCGTCCAGGACTCTTCGAAGCTATTTCCTGAACCAGAAGAATGATCTGGGAGCGGATGATTTTACACCTAGAAAAATACAAACACACATCCGAAATGTCCCAAGCACCGGTACGTCACATAGCAGTGTTTGGGTGTGTTGGAACAAATATGTGGATCAAACAAAACAGTTAGCACCTCAATCCGGTGCATCGGGCAATCAAGTGATGCTACACTGCGGTAGCATAACCACTGGTGTAAAATTTTAGAACAAAAATACTGGCTGATTCAACAAATGACGCTCGATGAAAGTATTCAAAATGAGGTTCGATGAGTATTGAAATTGTTTCAGCCAATTTCTTTGTAAATTTTAACTCATTAGCAAAGTGCTGGGTGTTTTTTAAATAAAAAGTTGCGTTTATCAACAGTGTGTCTCATTGTGGGTGTATTAAGATTAATAGAAAAACGTGGCGAATAGTCTATTTGTGGTAGTTAGATCTCGCCACATTTTTGCCGCTGGTATGTCCGTATTGCCCAAAAGCTACGATCAATAAGGGACCTCTTACCATCTGCCGCCACGCTCAAACCCTCAAGCCGCCGTTTCCCATAAGCCATACATTTATTAGTTATTCTGTTAAGAGCAAGCCATTTAGCTTGTTTTTGGAATTGGTTAGTATATTGTTAACAGTTTGAGTATCGCTGGAAATTTTATGTAAATGTAGCTTGGTTAGATGCTACTCATATTATATTTATTAAGTTTGTTAGTCTTGTTAATTTAGATTATCAGAAAAATTTAGTTAGTATTCGTGAACGATATTATTGATGTAAATAAAAGAACACAAAAATACACATAAGAAACAACACAAAACAAAACGAAATAAGATCTAATCTAATAGGTACAAGGACAAGTTTAAAAGAACAGGAGAACAGAACACAATCTAATAGATCACAAACACAATAATAAGAACAACAAAGAGAAGGAACAAACATTTAAGAGCCGTCGACAGGTGGCGAATCCCTTGTGATCAACTGGAATGGGTAAGCCCTCTTAATAACTTGATTTATGTCGTCCATTTATAACAGAATCTTAGCAAATGATCGGGGAAGATTCTTGGATAAAAATGCTTTTGGAATTGATAGTCGCTTAATTGAGAGCTACCCTCTGGTTCAGGAGACTAATGTTGCTACGGTACTGAAAATATAGTCCCATATTTCATCGTCTAAGTACAAGTACTTACACGTACGCGATGAATATATGGGATCCTCAGTTGGAATTTTTAAATAAAGTGCTGACACGTAAAATTATGAAACTGAATGACTGAAAAACGTAAAAAGATCTTGATGTCTTTTACGTTTCGATCTATCTCAATGTTAGCCGTTTTTTTAAATTAAAGTTATTTATTGAAAGATATTTTTCAAAAATATACCTGTATTTTTTCTAGTACGTCATTGCACGTTTCTCGCAGATTTCAGTACAAATCCACTATTAATATCGGACATCGGTCCTTCCACCATAAAGGTATTGCGAATATTCCCTACTAGCATTATTCCCACAAAGCTACCCCTATCAAACACTTGTACATACTGCACAGAACATTTCTCGCAGAGTACAAAAACCGCATTTCATACCGGTCGTCCAACCACAAAAGGTATCGCAAATATCCCCCGCTACTCGCGAATACAGACAAGATTTATTAACTTAACCATATTTTTTAAATTACAGTTGAATCAATAAATTTAATTTAATTTTTAAATTTAAGCTCGCTAAACTACTGTGACATTTGCATGCAAACATTTTAAATTTGCACACCTTAACGAGGAATGTATTGGAAATATGTACCAGTTTTATTAAGAACTTTTGTACCTATATTCCAGCGAATAAATGATTTGATTTAACAAATGTACCGTTAGCAACACTATCTCCCCCTATGCCCCTACACTCGGACATACGGACATACCTGCGTCGAAAAGTATATCGCCCTCATCATCGGAAGGAGAGGCGGATATCCTGGCGTTACCTCCGACGGTGCCGCGAGGGGCTGAGCTGCAGCCAAGCCACCAGTAGGCCAGCGAGCGGGGGAACGCTGGGTTGTCTGTGTCCACCTGGGGATTGAACAAGGTTGTTGAAACTGACGGTCCATATTCATATTTATTTAACTGCATCATTGTGTACATTTGTAGGTCTTTGTATCTAGGTAATGTATAAGAAACACAATGGTACCCAAGATGGGCGTGACAATAGGTACGGAGAGTGGAAGTGAGCCGGGTTCTATAAAATCGACGACCTCGGAATTATGAAAATAGTCACTTCATTTAGAACACTACTACTAAAATTGGTTGGGATTTAATAATGGAAGGGAGGCCCGGCCCAGCTGTGGGGTTCAATAAAATAATTATGTTCTTTGTATATTAGCAGTAGTATTTGGGTCCCTTTAATCAGCCCAGCGATGTATTCAAAAGCTACTAAGGGATCTTAAAAGAGATATAAGGGCCTCTCTCTAGGTACAGCTCAATTTCATACATTTTAGTGATCACTAATTTCGTTACGGAAATGTATTTAGGTACTAAAGTATATTTATTTTGTTATCATTTCTAAATATTGCTTCACAAAACCAAGAACAATTATAAAAATTACTCATTGTTGACATTGTTATTTCGGTTATCCTTGACCAAGGTGGCCTTATCTAGAGCAAATAGTGACAAAACCAACTTACACTGAACGTTCTATCATTAAACCGCCAGTATGAGCCACCTTTGAAGAAATAAGTGTATCCATTGGTGTATTGTAAGGCGGCGTCTATACTGTCTGGGATTCCATCCCAGTTTGACAAGGGTTTAGGATATGTGGCCTTGACTGGGGGCCTCTGTGCAGGGTCGAACCGCCAGAACTTTGAGCCCTTGTAGAAGTAGATCTTGCCGTTGCCAGACCAGACTAGGGCTGCGTCGATGTTGTCGGGTATACCGGTGAAACCTGTAATATTTCACACGAATATTATTATTTATATAAAGTAAAGCCTGTGTTGGCCTTATGTTTAATGATTAAGTATGTTAATTTTAGTTCTTAAGGGCTGTTGATTTTGTTTGTTAAATAAATAAATAAATTATGGCGCTCCTTAGAGGCCTTAGGTGACGATGTGGCATATCGTAAGGGCAGCTAGCTACTAAGCCAAAACTGTGAGTTAATGTACTCCAGTTTGCTCATTGTTTAATTTTTTCGTCATTTCACCTTACTCGAAGACATAGGTAAACCAAAGGTGCCAACCGTATACAAAACGACAGTTTCGATGACTGATGTACTTATCATATTTTTTCAAATAACTTACTGTTGCCTCGCTTAGTCATTATCAATATAGGCAAATAAATCTCATCAAAGTACTCACAAGTATAAAAATAAACTCAACAGGCTATATTGTGTTTACCTTCAAAAACAGGTATCGGCGCCTATTTACACGAAACATATTTACCAAGCTAAGTCATCTTATCTAAGAATTTGGCACACCCTGTAGAGTGCTATCTTACCATTACACTCAAGGCAAGATAATCCATATCAGTCTAATTCAAGCTATACTGATACAACCAGTATAGTACAGTATAGTAACAATGCGTTTTAACACTGACTGCGATTTTTTTTTGACCTAAAAATTCTCGCTGCCGCTTTACACAGCGGTTGTGTTGCGCCGCACATGCGTTTCGTTCGAAAAATATTACGGCTGTGCTGAGTCACACAGATCTGTATTTTCTCAGCCGCTGCGCTAGTGTGGATTTACGCATATTAGTCACTTGTAGAAAACACATACCGTGTGATTTCGGCAATCAAAGTGTTAAGTATGGCTTAAGCTGGTACATAAAGGATTATAGAAATTCATTGGCGTAATTTGTAATTACCTAAGAAATTGTAAATATCGCTGTTATAAAATAAAAGATCAATGTGAATCAGCATTCATAATAATAATAATATAATAATAATAATGTTGGACACAAATCACACGGCATTATCTAGCCCCATGGTAAGCAGAGCTTGTGTTATGGGTACTAGATAACTGATATACATAATACAATACATTACATAGATAGATATTTTTTATTATACATAGAAAACAACCAGAACACCCGAAACAAATATCTGCAGATCGTATACACATTTGTTCCGAGGCGGGAATCGAACCCGCAACCTCCTCCGCGCCACATCGGTCGTCATTCATTTTACAAACAAGTTGGTTACGATTGATAAGGTGTTAAACACCAGCCGGTTTTAGATTAAAGGTCAAAGTAATTAAACCCGTCCCAACTTGTTTCGATATGGAAGACCTCTCTGAATAGAAGTACGTATCAAAGTCATAGAAATATAAATGCTTGCGAAATTAAATACCTTAAATAAAATTCAACAAAAATAAATTGTGTCTTACTAGCAATTTTGTCTAGTAGCTAGAAATCGCGCTACATCGACTAATTAATATAATGCACGCAGATCCCCATGTTTAATCCAACGATCCTATCCATCCATGGTGGACTGGTACAGATCTCTTTTGAGCGATAAGACCGCCAAATTGTCACATATTTTATACACATAAATAAATAAATGCTGGACAATTCACACAGCATTATCTAGGCCCATGGAAAGCAGAGCTTGTGTTATGGGTACTAGATAACTGATATACATAATACAATACATGACATAGATAGATATTTTTTATATAGAAAACGACCAGAAACCCCGAAACAAATATCTGCAGATCGTACACACAATTATTCCGAAGCGGGAATCGAACCCGCAACCTCCTGCGTCGCAAGCGGACCTTCGCCCACCGCGCCACAACGGACGTCAATCATCACATATCTTGTTTGTTTTATTTTTAAGTGTGCAATTAAATAATTATCTATCTATTGACAGAGATCTCACCTTCACTGATTTCCTTAGGGTACTGTCCGTCCATCTTCTGTCCATTATACCTCCAGTACTTGGATCCCTTGAAGAAATAACTCTTTCCGTTCTTGTACGTGAAGGCAGCGTCGATGTTGCCAGGCAGGCCCGGCCAGGCGCGAGATATCAGTCTTGGGTAACCAGACGCTACACCGTCCTCGGTCAGCTTCCAGTAGTTTTCGCCTGGAAAATACGAGATGTTATATTTACTATGATTTAATTTTTTGCTTATTCCATGATAGTTTGAAATGTTTTATTACAAGAAGTGAGTTTTCTTCTAAGAATCTATTAATATTTTGTATTTACTTGGAAATCTAAATTCTTCTTATTGTAATGACTGTGTGTCATGTCTTTATACAGTGGAAATACCATCGTTTGAACTGATATTAAGTGACGATGTGGCCGACAATGTATCACGAAGACACCTATTGTCTCGAAAAGATCTACGTTGTGACCAAACCACAGCGGTACAAATGACAAAAGTAGAGGTGAACCGCTTAGTGAATATTACTTGCCTTTCCTAGGTATACTCGTATCTATTAATTTAAACCTATCTAAATCAAGGTGTACCTAGACTATCTCAGAGACTACCATGAGTATCTCTACTACGTGTATCGATATACTGTAGTACCCGTTATAAGAAACGGTACTGTGACTTCTGTCAAAATAGCAAGTAACCTAGGCATTGTATGGAAACGAGTTCTAAGCAGTTGACTGTATAATAAGTAAGGTAGGTAGTTTTCTAAATGGACACCTGCTTATTTTAGAATACATACCTACATATCTGAGATTAGTTCGTGAAAATTATTAAATATCATTTCTTAGATATAATTGTCAGTGACACTGTGTAATTTAGTTTGAGGATTAATCCTACTAATATTATAAACGCGAAAGTTTGTAAGTATGGATGGATGGATGGATGTTTGTTACTCTTTCATGTAAAAACTACTAAGATTTTAATGATACTTTACAATAATATAGCTTATACATCAGAATAAGACATAGGCTAAAATTTATAAAGATATATTGTAGATCATCCAAAATATCTATCACCACGCGGGTGAAACCGCAGGGCCCAGCCAGTATACCTATAAGTAGAATCTCTGAATCAGCATTTTTGACATCTTCTCTGATATATTATGTAACTATGCACAGTAGTATCTACATGTGCTTGAGTAACGCTTCTGACATAGAAAGTCATTACTCAAGTATAGATCTATTACTGAGCAAGCTTTTATAATACGGGCCTAAGTTCTCCCAAGTTTTAGTATCATAGGGAAAATATAATAAGTCACAGAATGAATAACTACCAATAATAAAACAAAGTTTTCCTGTTTTCGCGTGCAGATAACAACAAACAAGCGCAAAAGAAAGATGCCACTTTCATAAATCTAAAGTAGCAAAGGAATAAATCTGTCAGCATAAGTGTAGGTACCACGATAAGATGAAAGGTAACCTAACTAAATCATCAAATTGTTTGTTTTGCTTTCACCTTTACAATATTCATCATCATCAGCCTATTAGTCCACAGCTGGATATAGGCTTCCTCCAATGAGCGCCATAGCGCCCTGTCTTCAGCTTGACGCATCCAGCATCTACCCGCAGTCCTTCGCAGGTCGTCATCCCACCTGGTCGGAGGGCATCCTACACTACGTTTGCCGAGTCGCGGTCTCCACTCAAGAACACGTTCAATATTAATATTATAATATTGTATTAGTTCGTCATGTGCGATTGTTGTTGTGATTAGCTAATCCAAACAAGGTCTAATATACGCCTGTAAGTGCATTCATACCTTTGAATATAAAAGTATTGCCGTCAGCAGAGTTGAAGATGGTGTCAATCTTGGAGTCAGCACAGAGAGCAGGGTCTTCAGAGGAGGGAGGTTGGGTGGTAGCACGAGGTACTGAGGGAACGCTGCCGCCGATGTCTGTCTGCGTCTTGTGGCCATAGAGAGCCTGAAAATAATAATAAAAATACAATTACTCACTAGCAATAAACTTGGGATGTCAATAAAATCACTACATAGATTAAAACAAAGTCGCTATCATGTAGGTATGTTTAGATCTTTTAAACTGCGCAACGGATTTTGATGCGATTCTTTTAATAGATTGAGTGATTCAAGTGGAAGGGTTATAAACTATTTGATACATTGATTTCCACGCAGGCGAAGCGGGACACAGCTAGTAAAATATAATACAAAGATGTAATGGAAAAACTCGGTGATCCAAAGAACATAACTCTCCCTGCATATGAAATCCAAGATTCTATTGTGAAGGCAAATTTTACAGGATGCAAAATACCGAGGCAATAAATCGCTCTTTCCTGTGACTAGGTCAAAGTTTACGTAACCCATCAAAGCACGAATTGACCTGCTTCTACCTTACCTTTAGTCTGTATTATCTTTAGAAAACACAAGGTGTTTTCAATCACGACTGGACAAATAGAAATCTGTGTCATGTTTTAAAAATTTGATAAACAATATAGATAAAAGAATTGCGTTGGCACACCTGATGTTTTATTTGCTAATATCTATATTATATTTCCTACCTGAATTCCTTGAACGTCATCCTGGTCCAGCTGGAAGGCAGGGTCGAATCCTCGGTAGAAGGGAGCCATTAGAGCAGACCTCACATCACTGTGCGACAGCCCTAACGAATGTCCGAACTCATGAGCCGCCACCTACAATAATAAATTCAAATTACCTGAAGAATCTCCGAGAAACACATTGACAACACGTTTATACTTCTCATTTTATTCAAATGAAATGGTCTATCATATCACAGAAGCTACTGACGTAAGATAGGTTTATCAAGATGCGCTTCCTGTGCGTAATTGCCCTTTGTGGCGGTCTGGCGGACGTGATTTTCTTCATAAAATCAAAAGTGCGTGTACTCTATGAATATGACTAACATTTTGTTTGTACCTACTGTTACCTACCTAAAGTTAATGTAGCAAACAATGAATCATCCATACCCGCGTCTGTCATTTAACTAATAACCCATCGCAGCCAACAAACTTTACTCTAATTAGATCGTACACAGAGTTGTGTGCTTGCACTCAATTAACTCATCAAATAAATTAAACCTTTTACAGGAAGTGACACGAAATATTCCCATTTTTTTTAACCGACGAAACGAAAAGCAAAGAACGAGTATGATGTTTGGTATGTATTTTTTTATGTATGTTCGTAACTTATGAACCGATTTCGCTATAATATTGGAGAATAGTCTCGAGGTTGTGTGAAGAATTTATTCCCGGGGATAATTATTTGTTCCGATCAGCTTAAAATACTGTGTAAATACTATGCAAAATTTACTAAGGTTTAAGTTTTTTCTAGGTAATCAAATCGACTTATTTACCAAATGAAAGTTATGAAGGTAGGTAGGTACCTAGGTATAAGGATTATTTACAAAGTCAAATAATCTCAAAACTTCACTCGCAGCATCGCAGCTCAAAAATTAAGCTAATGAATTTTGGAGTCTGCTTTTTACGAGCAAAATTTTGGTAGCTGTTGAATTATTTTCCCATTATCCAACAAGGTAGTAGGTACTATACTGTTATATTATCTGTGACCAAGTTGAACTACACAGATGGACCACGGGTAATGGACGCTGATGTTAATACTTATGATTCTTACCTGGAAGAGATTGGTCCCCCTCCGAGAGTTGATCGACCAGACCTCGGCGTCATCAAAATGGGCATCACCGCCGTACACCTGAAAGTTTCCAATGATCACCTTGTATTAGCGTCGGATTATCCACGGCTTGCGTAACATTAATTGAAAAGTGTTGAGCAATGTTTAGAACCTTGGATTTAAATAAATAACGTGATGAAAAGTGCCTAGATTTGGTGATGAAAAAATTATAATTACTGGTTTTTATAGACAAATGAATCACCTACCGAATTATCTGCAATCGTTTTCCAGTTTCTATATCACAAAGATTTGAAGCTTTACGATATTTAATACTGAATTCCTATAACGTCTACTTAGAAAGCTCCTTATATAGAAACAATTCCATAAACGACAGGCAATAACAATAAAATATTATCAACGACTACATCGCATGCCCTTTCTGAAGATTAAGATACTCTGTATTATATTGGGCTATGAAGAAGCTTCTAAGAGAATATGATCCGAAGCTTATTTCCTTTTAAAACGTTTGAGTCTATCATGGTTACTGTTGTTTTACTTACTTTAATGTAAAAATGTGCGTAAAATTAATTATCAGCACTAAAAAATCTATAAAACTTTTAAAGTTCTCTTGGTTATTAACACTAAAGTCATTTAAAACGGGATATTACCACTATGAGTTTTCCAATATTTCGGCACAGTTTCATGCGATATGATCACAGAATAACTGAAGGCACTGCAAGTAAGTTTTTGTGGACAGACATGCCGATCTACCCTCAATTTTTTTGTCTTTTGCAACAAAAGCTACCACTGCCACCGTACAAATATCCCGTTTTAAATGACTTTAGTGTAATACCATGAGAACTTTAAAAGTTTTATAGATTTTTTCAAATTGAAATTATGAGTGTATCATTGTATGTTTCTCGAAAAAAGTATGAAACTAGGTACTCAATTTATTTTTAAAGTTATTTCACTAATAAACGGATAAAGTAAAATAAAATCTGCTTAACAAAGGCAACTAACAAGATACCGTGCAAGTAAAGCCGCAGTACAAGCTAGTGAATGAAACGGAAGCTAACGCTCGGAACGAAATTATCCCATTTCATCCACAATGTAACATGTGATTATAATTTTATCACACTTTCACTCTTTAGGTGACAATGGGACATCCGCGGGTGTGAAAATAATTTGAATATTTCTGTTATTTAATTTACAAAAACTGGAATTAATGTTGTCAAAATTTGTCTGTATACAAATTTAATTGGGTAATTTATTTACCTGCTATGTTAGTTCAAGGTAGAACAGGTTGTACTTTTTAGAATGCCTAATTCATTGTTGTGTGTATTATGTTGTATGTTTCTACATGTCCATCCAAAGGTTGACTGGAAGAAATCGCTCTTAGCGATAAGGCCGCCTATTGTGCTTCTGTATCTTTGTTCTTTACTATGTTTTTTATCCGTCTTGATGTGCAATAAAGCGTAATTTGTATTGTTGTGTGTGTATCATTATCAGCCTATAGCAGTCCACAGCTGGACATAGGTCTTCCCCAATGAGTGCCATAGCGCCCTGTCTTCAGCTTGCCGCATCCAGCATCTACCTGCAGTCTTTCGCAGGTCGTCATCCCACCTGGTCGGGGAGCGTCCTACACGTTGTTGTGTGTGTTTTTGTATAATAATTATGTTTTTACTTACAGGGAAGTAAGCATGGGCTAAGGTACCACCAGGTCCATCGAAAGGATCACCATCTCCGTGTTCGCCTTTTTCGAACCTACAAAAGATATTTTCATAAGGATAAACAATTTATTAGGTAGGGCACTTAGATAATGAGTAACTTAAAGTATTGCCTCGGGACAATTGTGTGTACGATCTGCAGATATTTGTTCCGGGTGTTCTGATCGTCATCTATGTATAATAAACAATATCTATCTATGTAATGTATTGTATTAAGTATATTAGTCATCTAGTACCCATAACACAAGCTCAACTTAGCTTGGGACTAGATTATGCTGTGTGGATTGTCCAACATTTTTTATTTATTGGAAACAAAATATCATCACTTTTTAGATTACTTAATATAAAATATAGACTATGCTATGCCACGCGGCCTATATCAAGATAAATAACTAATCGATTGACTTGACACCTCCCTCATTCATCAAAATCGAACACGAGTACCTAGGCGCGGTTCTACTATCATAATCTACTAGGTAACCTGTATTGAAAGTCGCTTTCTTTTTTGCATTCGGGTACTAAACACACAATAATAACGAAATAATCGTCCTCGAAACCAATGAAGAACTAATTTTACTATTACCTACCTATTGTGTTAATAAATTTGCAAGATTTCGTCTGTTAATGAAAAGCTAGTTACTAAATTGTTTGAAGATAAGTGTAGGTATTAATAGTTATGAAGGGCAACTTCTTTTGCAATGTAGGTATTTAATAATACCAACATTGCAAAAGAAGTTGCCTATAGTTTTATAATTTCATTGAAATTTTAATCTTGTTATTTTCTTCCGGTTTTGTATTTTGTAATGTGTTATTAAGGACTATGTTGTCTGAAAAATAAATTCATTCATTCATTCACAAGTAAAAAGGTACATTGCAATACATCAAGGTAGCAGATAAGTAGCCTCATGAACAACATGAAACGTTTCAATGACAACGGTTCTGTTACGCAACACAGATTACCCATGGATTGTGTCGAAAACTATTGTTGCTGGAAATCACAAATACTTCAGTTTGCTACGATTACAATTTAAATATGTTTATTTTAGAGTTTTAAATTGATTTCGTTTACGAAACCAGCAATTCTTTGTGTTCGGACTATTATTTATGTTCTAATTATGAGTTACTAAACTTTTTGTAATTATATTATGAATAGCTTTGGGTTTTGTAAAGCTATTCTATGATTATATTCTCCCAAAATGCATAGATAATACAATGAATGAATAATACATACAAAAATGCTCCTCCATTGTATAGTTTAATAATCGTGTTTTTTTGTTGACGGTTTTCCATATCTAACGTGCTAGCCCTGAGTCCGGTTGAAGAAACTATCGAGACGTGATCGTGACGTCTAATTTTAGTTTGGGATTTGCGTTCTCGTTTTATGGAAAAATGAGACGTGACGGTCACGACTCGATACCATCGTCAATCGGACTCGGAGATCTGGTCATTTTTTTAAATTTAGAGTTGATACCTAGGTATCAGCACCTGATAAATAATGGGTAATAAAACCTAGGTTTTATTCTATTTTTTTTTTAATGCGTGGCTTCAAAATAATGGTTACTAACCTGATTTCAATATGAACTTGTCCGGACCTCTTCTGAGTGAAGGTTAGGTCAGTGTAATCACTCCATACGTTGAATGCTTTGGCAAGCTCGTTGTCAACATCAGCTTGTACCAGTCTGGTTGGGTACTTCGAGATCTTGTATGTAAGGTTCTTTACACGCCACCTTGAACCTAGAAGGCAAAAACTTTGTTATTTTAAATTTTTTTTAATAATTTTAAAAATTCTGAATCATATGAGTTTTATAATACCAACGAAAAATTAATATAAACAACTTAATTTAGCTATCATATTTCATGATAGCGTCATCATAGCGTGCAAAAGAAAAACGGTCCACGAGAAAATAGCCATGTAGATTGTAGAGTAGCCGCATTGCATGAGATTTTGAGAATAACTGTTATTTGCATATGGCACGCTAAACACTGTATATTTTTCAACGAACTGGCTAAATGCTCCAACATATTGTTGAGCTTTTAAAAGAAAAGCGAAAAGAAGTATGAAAACTAGGTTGACAAAATAAATGGTGTTGGTTACCCTGAAGAGCGTATCTCTTGGCACGGCTCTCTCCGAAGCCAACTTTGTCTTTCACTCCGCATCTTGGCAACGACATCACTTTGGTCGTCTCGTCATCCAATTCACCTGCAATATGGTAATTTTATTTAGTTTCCACTTAAGTATTATATAATGCCTAGAATTATTGATATTATTTTATTGTTTCGTTTATTAAGGCACAAACAGTTAACAATATTCTTAAAGTTAACAGTAAATATAGCTATGTACACACCAATCAATTACGCAAAAAGATGTGAAAATTGTTATAGACTCTACCTGTTCTCATAGCTTCTCCCGAATCAAACTCTAGCGTAGAGTCTTACAAGTCTTAGAGAACATCTTAATACACTAAGTAAGTTTCAGTTTCATTTGGCAAGGTAAAAAACACCCTGTAGATTGAACAAACAACGTTTTTGTAGCTGAGGGAGAGGAAGTAATTACACAGTCACAACCGAAACCGCACGCGGAAAGCTACAAACAATCAGAAACGGTCCAACCGCAGCCAAACCAGTGGTCTGCACACTGTTTATTAAGTACCAGTGACAAACTGAAACCACATTATCATGCATGGAGTATCAGAGAAATCATTAATATGCAAACCAATATACCTAAACTCATAACTATGAGGGAAACATGTCATTATGAAACCCTTTGTCTCTTTGTGAAGGAACAAATAACAGCTGTGACGAACTTTTCCACTTTATCTCTAGCCAAATTGCAGACATGAAACGTGACGAAAATTTTATTAGCGATAATACAACATTAGAGCCTTAATCGTATCAAACCTTCCTAGCGACGGGCTTGGTCTCGAACCCAGCTCGTCGAACTGATAATGAATAATGTATAACTGTGTATACGACGCTTTATTTGCTTACATAATAATGCGTTCAGTCATAGAGGAGTCCAATAAACTACCTACTTCTCGTGTCAAAGCACGTACGTGCGCGAAGACGACTCAGGTTCTGCCCACATAATTCTACGGTGTTGTTCGAATACTTGGCTGCGGTTGGGTCCTATAAATTGCCATGATGTGTGCTTCATAATGGCAGTGATGAGAACGCATCAAGGTTACTAAATTGCGGAGCGTGTTACTAACAACTGGTCACTGGGTCGTTTTAACAACTCATAATATGACATAGTATAAACATTTTATCATCCGGATAAGGCTTAAGGGCCTCCGATTACAAAGCGGACATAGATAGGTAAGCGGAAGTTGATTAATTTTCTGATAATAACAATAATACTTGATGTGAACATTTTATTATATTAACTTAATCGTATGGAAAATACCTTGACAGGTGCAATTATATATGCAAGCACTAAAAGCTAGAAATATCTCTAAGAGGATCGGCGGCCAGCAAGGCCACACTCGACCGGATGGATGTGGCATTCGTAACATAATTACGTCAAACCACGTAATCCAAGAAATGCACCATCATTTGAATCGAGTCATTGCGAAGGCTTCTTGACAATGTATCATGATTGCATTGAATCTATTTTACAAGTATAATGAATTATCTACCTGAATCTATTTACTCGTATCGCCAGCCTACTTCGAAAAGAGACTTCGTAAGCAAAGTTCAATAATTTATTTTATCTCAATAATGGTTGAATTTTAGGTACGTGAAAATTCTACAGTTACAATAAGTTCTTTTGTCCACTTCAAATGAGTTTTAAAAGTAATCGTGGTACAATTTACTTTCAATAGGTTACGAAACTGTCATACAGCGCGGAATAATCTAATTTAATATCGACGCTTTCTCTTACCGCAACCAATTTTCCGCGAAATCTATTCTCTTAGATTCAGACTATAAGCTTCTGAGGGGCTAAAAAAAACGCCACCGGACTAGTCCGGATTCAATCCGTGTCTCTAGTAAACATAGGCATTATTCCTACATGGTTGGATGTTTCAGGGTGATTTTCGGGATCGGATGGCCCCTGATCTTATGTAGTCATTGCAGCACAAATTCAAATGTTTGCTATAGGATTGAATAAAGGCTCGTCCGGGGCCGTTTTGTTTCGGGGCCAGGAGATACCGGATTCTTATAGTTTTTTTAGCTTTAGAAGAACAAAAGTTTTTAGACTTTATATTTGATGTTGTATGTAGGACAATAATAATCTTATCACATCATTTTATGACACCAACAGTAGGTATCATAAAACGTCAAACGTCATTCAAGTCTGTGACCTAGGTATAGAGAATGTTGAACCAAAAAAACAACAGCCTACAAAGCGAAGCTTATAATCATTGTTCCTAAATTGTTGTACAAATATCTACGGGAAATACCTAAGATAAAAACAAAAGAAATTAGATAAATTTAAGTTACACTCACCTAAAACAAAAGAATAACTGTCTCTTTAAGTTGTTTCGAACAAAGAGAGCATAGAAAGTGTGATAAAAATACATTTAAGCCGAGGATTGAACCTAAAGGTTGGCTCACTTTGTGTAAAAAATTACTTTCCTGATGATTTTTATAAGAAACCTTACCTGTAGCATTAAGACCAGCAAAGCTTTGGAACTCTGCAATTGCCCGCCGCCACGAGCTCTCGTCCATGATATGTCCACTTGAAGGGTTCCGTACCGAAGGGCTGAGGTATCCATATTGGGCTAAGTACATCTGAAAGTAAACGTCATATTCAGACTGCTATTGTATTTATAATTTTTTTAAGAATATACATAATTACTTATATTAACAACACTTTAAACCCTTAGGGGTTTGACCCGAATGTTACATTCCTCGGGTTTCAATCTTAAAATAAAGTGTACCTACATCACTCAAAACTAAATTTAAAAGAATAGTGAGTGGTCGATTTTTTAGTACATCATCTTCTTGATTATTTTCTAAAGTAATAAACCAAAATTGCTAGGAATGTATTTTTGTACAAACTTTTAGATTATAATAATTTTATCATCAGTAGTCGTCCTGTAACTTTGTTTAGCATTAATTTCAGTAGCTTTTTGTGGAAATTTGTAATTAGCCTTCTGTATTTAGTCAGATATCTATTATTTAAGTTAGCTGTTAATTTCCTGAATATTGTTAAAATAAAATAAAATAATAAATAAATAAACTCTGTACGTAGATACGGGCTGTTTCCGGTAAGGTAGGTACCTGTTGTTTGCGGAAAGTATTTTGAACGAAACTACTGGTGCTTTTTTGAAAAGTGATAAAGATTTTGTAAAATAACATTACTAAAATAACTTTCAACATACAACAGATAAAAGGATGATGTTAGTACGTATTCTGTGTGCCTATTGACGTTGTTAATGTTTTACGTAAACACTGAAATGGATTTGTCACCATGTTATCATGTAAGTAGGGCAGAAAGAGAAGAGAAAGAGAGGGTGTAGTATTTATAAAGAAAATTACAATTATAGAATAAAAACAAATGAGAACTAGTATTTACAATAATTGTATAATACAACCTGCGCCCCACGGCAGCGCCCGCATGGAAATCAATGTGTCCAATGGTTTTTAACCTTCCTCTTGAATCACTCTATGTATTTAAAAAAAACCGCATCAAAATCCGTTGCATCGTCGCAAAGCTTCCCCAAGATGTAATGTAAATAGGTGATTTATTTATGTAAGCGACATCAACTTCTTTCTACTTGCACAAATAGTAACTAAATTTCCTACATTATGCATCATTACATCTTTTATTATTAATCTATAGGTACTTCTCGACATAGGTATAGTTGTAATTTATCTCATCTCAAGCAGCTAACATTATAAGTATTATCTCGCATGACTACAAGGTTACCAACCCATTGTTTATTGTCAACGTGCCTGATAAGGACATCGTGAAGATGTGACCAAGAATCATATCACAATTCGTTATCCAAGACTCAAAACTCAATTCTTTTATCAGTATCTACTCAAAATATTTTGATCTTATTCATATATAGTACGATTCCCGCCTCGGAACAATTGTGTGTACGATCTGCATATATTTGTTCCGGGTGTTCTGGTCGTTTTCTATATATAATAAAAAAATATCTATCTATGTAATGTATTGTATTATGTATATCAGTTATGGCAAGCAGAGCTTGTGTTATGGGTACTAGACCCATAACACAAGCTCTGCTTGCCATGGGCCTAGATAATGCTGTGTGAATTGTCCAGCATTATTTATTTATTTATTTATATTTAAAGTGCAATATTGCGATGTCCTTAGATGTCACAGGAGTAACAAAACATAATGACACGCGAAGGTGCCGTTATGTTTTGTGATAAAGTTGATGAAAGACGTACAAGACAGGCCTTGAGAGGTGGCACCGGTAGGTGGCGTGCATGGAATTAAAATACATCGCAACGCCAGAACACGGAAGCTTTGTCACTAGTCGTGGATCACAAGACAAGACAAATTCTGAAATAACGAAAGAACTAACTATTCATGCGACAACGCAGGAGGTTGCGGGTTCGATTCCCGCCCCGGGATAAATGTTTACGATCTGCAGATATTAATTGTCCCGGGTGTTCTGGTCGGTATCTATGTATAATAATAAATATACCTACATCTATGTATTGTATTATGTATATCAGTCATCTAGTGCCTATAACACAAGCTTAGCTTGGGGCTACATGATGCAGTGTGGATTGTCCAGCATCATTTATTTATGTATCTATGTTGTATTTCGTTGAATTGAGATTGCAGCGTAACTGTAAACTACGTTTAATAAAGAAGCAACAAAACTGCAGTATTTCGTGTCCAAGTTGTAAATACTAATAAAATAGCCGTAAACACCAAAAAAGTGCATTACCGAGGAATGTATGCAGCGCTGAACGTTACATGAATACAAACAAATAAAGCACTCAATGACTAACCGCATGAGAATCGGATTTGAGGTGTGCTGGGAGGATACCATAAGCCAAGAATCGGACATTGACTTCACCAACTCATTGTTCGGTACAGCAGCTCACAACAAGGGTTCCCGGAAGACTTTAATATTTAATTTAACATACTATATAATGCATTAAGTGTGCAAAATGAATGAATGAACATTTTATTGTACCCAAAATAACACCTTATATCTAATCCTTATATCAAAATGTCTGGTGACAAACTATCATACTCGTAGCGTTTACAACATGTCTGGTATTTGTGAGGTCTACCTTTTTCCTCTTCTAGCTGTGATTTCTTTAAAATTCAAAAAACCCAAGTGCTGTAGAGCCAGTATGTAGCGTATTACATTAAGACCTTACAAGACTCTTAGACACGTCTGAGTTCGAAAGGTAAAAGCCTCACTGTGGTGTCAAAGCCTCAAGAACATCTTAGAATTAAGTGTACCGTCGAAGTGCAAAATAAATGGTCTCGCAAAGATGAACTGCCAAATTATAGGCGATAAGTAATAATTCGTAGAGGCGTATCGAGGTCAGTGTGCCCAGAGTAACGGGCGCCTGTCGAACTTGAGATGCTGCTCCAAAGACCCACATTTCATGCAAATGTTACCGCCGGAGGACATCCAACGGCACAGTTTACCACGGATCATTGCTAATCTAACAATGCTAATTGATGATGCCCGCTCTCACTTCATCACTACGTAGTATAAAACAAAGTCGCTTCCCGCTGTATGTCTGTCCCTGTGTATGCTTAGATCTTTAAAACTACGCAACAGATTTTGATGCTGTTTTTTTTAACAGATAGAAAGAGATAATTATTCAAGAGGAAGCCGCGGGGCGCAGCTAGTGTATATACATCAGTCGGTATATATTAAAAGTATATACAATTGTCATATGAATATATTAATTACTATTAAACTAATATTATAAAGGCGCAAGTTTATGTGTACGTTTGTTAATGCTTCAAACTCAAATGGCTGAATGGGTTTGGATGAAATTTGGTAACGAGATAGCTTATATCTGTGAAGCCTTTGTTCAAATCCAGGTTAATCTATCCAACGTAAAAAAAAAGCCAAGTTTAACTTTTGATTCTGTAAAAAAACAGTTTTTCTGTGGGTTGACCGAGGAATACAAGCTCGACTATCAATACTTCTATAACTTGCTACAAAACAATATAGGGGAAAATATGACGCTACAAGCTACAATATACACAAATTATCACACCTTTCAGTGGTGTCTTTCGGTTATTCACAATAGGTAATTTTAAAATTAATTTATACGAAATAACATACCACAAAGAGTGAAATAATATGAGTAAGTCTGCCACAGTAAGGATAGAAATGAAACGAGCGTGGGGTCAGTGAGTCACAGTGGCTTAGTCGATGACGAACTTTCAATACAGCCTTGCACGGCATCGATGGTGTTAAAGGCCCCAGACTTAAAGAAAGTATATATACATATACATTAGATTTGATATATTTATTATTTTTATTTTAAGCCATTATTGTCCCACTGCTGGGCAAAGGCCTCCCTTTTCTCCTTCCACTCCTCGCGATCCAACGCTGCAACAGGCCACGATGGAAGATGTACCTCGAGCTCGTCGCGCCATCTCATCCTGGGCCTTCCACGTCGCCTCTTAGCGTTGGGTGGGCTCCACTCTGTGGTGGTCTTTGCCCACAAGTCGCTGGACATACGGCAGACGTGTCCGGCCCAGTTCCACTTCAGGCTTCCGGCTGTCTGACCAACGTCAACGATGCGTGTTTTGGAGCGTAGTATGCTGTTCCGCACGCGGTCTGACAGCTTGACTCCTAAGATGCTACGCTCCATGGATCGTTGGCAGACCCCAAGGGCGGACTTTTGACGATATATACATTTGATATATACATTGGATACTTTTATCATCAATTTTCAAAATGCGTCAATATAAAAACTAATTGACGAAATCTGTGGCACGGTGGACGAAGCGCCTGGAGGTTTCGGGTTCGATTCCCGATTGGATAACTGGTGTATGATCTGCTGATATTTGTTCCGGGTGTTCTGGTCATTATCTATGTATCATAAAAAATATCTATCTATGTAATGTATTTTATTAAGTATATCAGTCATAAGTACCCATAACACAAGCTCTGCTTAGCTTGGGTCTAGATGATGCTGTGTGGACTGTCCAGCATTATTTATTTATTTAATTCAAAATGTTGAACAGGAAACTAAGTTTATACAATAATTCTCAACAGTCAAAGAGCAAGAAGGCATTTTATGAAACCTTATAGTAGAATTCAAATGTGGGTTGGCAGAGTTTACTCTATGCATGAATCAGCAATCACAATAAACACTCATAGCTATAGGTATGACAATTCCTGCCAAGCCTTTGTTCCTAATGCGTCGACAAATCAAAACCTTGCACTTATCACGTTGGACTAACGGCAACACCTGTCAATGACCCACCCCACTCGATGGGCTTTCAGGGTTAAACTTGATTCATATACGGACAAACACCTACATTTATTGTATTGACATTTTATTTAGTAGGTAGTAAGTCATCGTCAGCCTATACTACTGCTAGGCATAAGCCTCCTCTAATGAATAATACTAGTTGGCCGGAGACGTCCTACACCACGTTTAACGAGTCCTGGTCACTACTCAAGAACACGTTTACCGCAGCGGTTGTCAGTTTTTCGCGAGGTCGCGTCGGCTGCCACTTCAGCTTGCTAATTCTTAGAGCTACATACATATATTGAAAACTTGGTTCTCTATTTTTTGAAATAAACGAGATTTTCGATAAATGATTTTATAATACGTAATTACAATATTATTTATGAGACTATTGAATTCAATATCAATTACATATTAAACGTGCTAATAGTAACAATTGCACATCAATCTTATTCTAATGGCACGCCTTCTTTAATTTGCATATCACCGATCAATTACGTATAGAGCAACCTTCATTTTTATGGTTGCAATCCAACATATTGAATGTATTTAGATATTCCTCCACGCGTAACAAAAAACGCGCAATAATCTCATATGTGTAGCACAATATGTAGGTACTGTAATATCCAGTACTATTATTATCAATAGTTAAGCTATTACATGCAAGCCATGCGGGCGTATGTAATGACAGCTTCGATGGTAATGGTCTGGTGTTCACCATTGTTGACATTGGGCTATTTAGCCGACGAACAGATGAGTTCGCATTTACCTAACATTTTGCTTCACTCATAATAATTCTAAAGTCCAGAGGCAGTTAAATTATTTTAGAGGTATTTTTAGTAATTAAATAAAAAACATTTGTCAATTCGGAGGCACTTAAGTGAGATTCCTTTATAGGTTAATGTAGAAGTTTTTATTGTAAGGTTATTAAAAAAAATACTCCCCACGTTTGTTCTAGAAAGATAAAAAGACAAAAATTTGACAAACAACGACGCGACGAGTCATTAATTGGATAGATCTAAAGTAACCTTTTAAAAAAATATATTAAAATTAGCTACAGAAAGATTAATCAGATACGCTCACCAAACTAAAAACACTCCTTTGTCGTAGAGGATTTAAATTGCAAAGCCATTTACCGTTTCTAATTTATTTCATAGATTTCCAAATAAAGAAACAAAGTATATTTAACATTTAACAAACTTATCATTGCATTGTATGAACTTTAATGAACATTAAAAAATCTGTTTGCATATCAGAGGTCTTCGTCTCGACAATAGGTAAAGTATGATTGGAGCTATGTCACGCTAGCTTCTAAGAAGTGCATCTGTTTTGATTGAAGAGATAGATATGTCATACTAAGAAAAATCATGCAGGTATTCAAAGCAAAGCTTAAAATAGGTCAGACGCAGTTCTAAATGAAGTCTTCGGAATCAGTCTTCATTACATTTATATGAACTTAGGCAATATCTAGGCAATTCAATTATACGAACAAACCTATTGCACTAACTTACTCTAAAATAAGGCTTTGCGGAAAGTAATCGTACATAAATGTACATACACGCACATTGCACGTCCTACATAATTGAGTTTCAAAGATGCCAAAATAATTAAGTTGAGATCTAGTTTCTATTTTACAGTACAAAAAGTAACCTAAATCTACGACTACAAAACTACCATCCTCCACGTTGCCTACCATACTACCTACTCGATGAATTATATTATTAATTTGATATTTACAATCGGAGTGGCAATTTTACCATTACCATTAAACCATTATTGGTCAAACTGTATTGGGCTTTGGGCTTTATCAATACTAACATACTAACAAATACTTTTTTTACCATGAACGACGTTGAGTAAAATTTAAGGATTTATTCCGATAAGTTTTGAAAGAATTTCTTAAATAGATCATCATCATCAGATTAGACCACAATGCAAACGTACCCGTTCTAAGAAAATGTGAATATGTACCAGTTGTCTTCTGAGTACCACGTATAGGGCTCGCTGGCTGCGATAGATGTATTATATGGAAGGGCTCAGGATTATCTACTAATTAGGAAATTCTCACTTCCTATCGAGTCAATCAATAGTTCTGAGAACCTTAGCTAATCAATCGTGGACGTAGTAAGAGTACAATGCTAACGACCGCTCTCCACACGCGACTGTTGCAACTCCATAGTATTATTTATACGTAGAGTGGCCTTATTCACAATCCCGGTCAGTCAAAATACAAATAAACCTATGTATCTATGTATATTTAAACTAAGAACCCTGTTCTTATGTAAGTGACTTTATATAATTTGTCTTTTTCAGAATAAATGAATATTAAAAAAAGCTTACATGCTAAAAAAAGGCTCTTTAACCGACTTCAAAAAAGGAGAAGGTGCTTTGTATGGCTGTTAGTATATTCGTCAATGTCTCCGTCAAATAAAAACAACAGATTTTGATGATTTTTTCTCTATTGTATAGATAATTATCCCAAGATGGTCCATACATTTTATTCCCGAGGGATTCGATTTTTTACCGCAAAACTTAAAAAACAATCAAAATATTGGAAAATTTGAAGTCTGTTTTAATTATTTACAAAACAATCTATTTATATATCAAAATATTGGGTGACTGAACGGTTGGCTTTATTCACTATGCCAGTTGATATAAACTTTGTCTAAAAATAAGCTAAATCATCAAAATGTTCTAAAGGGCTCACACCAATCCCCTCGGAATATATTGATAATAACAAGGCTCCTTAACTCTTTTAAAAAGATATTAAAGCCACACCCAACTCAAATAAATATCCATGTGAATAATTTATTTCACGTTCTCGAAGCACTGGCTTGACATCTGGATTGGTCATTACATTACATAGAATTATAATTGAATTAAAGCATGTATTGTTGTTGGTACTAGTACCTACCTATTTGTATACTACGCAGCTGCATAGAATACTAGAGATTATTGACACGTTTCTTTACGCAATTTCAATCTAGAATTACAACGACTTTATTACATCTATCTCAACGGTGGTATCGCGTGCATTTTAGCGTTGAATTCTCTACGTAGAGACTCTACTATAGAAGTATATCTGCGGTTGAGAAGAGGTGATAAGTTGTACATTTCGCTGCGCAGCTTACAACTCGTGGACTAAATTATGATTAACAAGCGTTTATTTAATGTAATAAGAGCACATTAGTAGTTATTTACTAGTGTTTACTACAAGGGAGTCGTGCTTTGTACTGCGCAGATCAAAAATTAATTGCTTCATTGCCTATTCATAGACACCGATGCGGTGGTATAAAGGGAGCAATCTTTTTCGTAAACACGTCGTGATTTATATGTATATTCGGATCAATAATGTTTACGTAGGTTCTACGGAATACCTGCATAGTAATTGACCTTTACTCCTAACCACAATCTACGTTACTTTAATACCACGAAGTATGGTTAATTAGGTACTTCTGGATTATTAATTCGCACTTCTATAAGGAAGGAAACATACATATAGGTACAAAAACATTATTTGCTTACCTCGCCCGTAGTTATTTTCACGTCCTGTATTTAGACGCAGGATTATCTTCCGTGAATGAAAACTGTTTCTGTTTCATTCATGATTTAAGCTCATGATTGTGCATAAGGCGGTTGCATGCTTTGGAGAGAGTGAACCTATTTTTGTAGAGTCGTGTACAATGTTACTTTTCAAATATTTGATGGATTAACCACAAAATACATTATCAGTATAACACTGTGTCATTAATTAACTCCATTCTCATCAATCAATTACCATGTGGTTTTTTAATAAGGCATGTGTTGATGAGGATATGTTACGTAAATTATGTAAAGCTGTTTTTTCTGCAACTACTTATGTATGAACATTTTAATAGAGCCTGGGGCTTTAGCCCCGTGTCGCCGACATAATTACATAAATGAATATTTACTTTACTTACATTTAAACGTGACATCGTAAAGGAATGCGAGTGACATATGCCCTATTTTCGCTTTTATTCCACTTGCCCTGATAAATTTGGGTTTTTAGCTTTTATTACATGCCCTGATCATTTCGGTGGAACAAATCTTGCAAATGAATTGTGGACCAGTTATTCTCAACCGATTCAGCTGAAATTTAGCATATTTATGTAAGTTCAGTGTTAATGCAATGTTACCATAGAGCTGGTTTTATGACGGAGACAGAAGGTGGCCACTCCTAGGAACTCCTAAACGAAACAACCTAACCACGTCGAGTTAGGATTCGTTGGTTTTATGTTCCCAAGCATTTTGATCCTAAGTCCCTTGACCTTATATAATCTTCCAATTACTTAGTAATTGAATAGGTGTATTGACAAATCTGAACATGGAGTTTTATCTTAGTTCCTTAAAAAGTGAATTTATTGTTTCAAATTAAGGGAAATCGATCTTGAAGGCACGTTTGAAGTTGGTTAAAAAGTTCTGAGTAGGAATGACCACTCCGGGGACTGAAAATAATAATAACAACCTACCTACATGATGACCTATAGTTACAATAGTGCTATTGATCAATTCTATCTGTGCTAGAGATACAATTAAGATGCCATGCCTGCTATTTACATAGGTAAGAAGCACAGCGCCACGGAGACGCCGTGATGCATTTAAGAAAATACACATAGCCCATAAATTACTGCAATAAACTCGAAATGAATATCTAATTGTCCCTGGCGTCTATTATATAAAAGCACAAACATGTTTTTTTCTATACTTATGGCCATCTTATTATGTAAAATTGTGTGCGTTGGAATTGTTTCTTACGTTCTGCAATAAAATTTATCTTATTCATTGAATCATTGATCTCCCTATTAGTTAAGTGCCTACTAGTTACGTGTATGAGTAGAATCTACTAGCTAAAGGAAACCTTTTTATTGTGCAACTGAATGCAATGTGTTACTAGCACTTGCCCGTTTGAATCTCAACAGCTTCGGATTAAATAAATCTTAGCGCGCGATAAGTCGTTTATCCGCAACGAAGAGGCGTCAGCGGATGACGGACGCGCGGCCAATAGAATAATTGCTCCCGCAATTAGTTTTAATTATGTTGTGATTTTAAAAAGATTAAAATAGAATTTATCGCGTGTGAAACACCACTTTTCTGCAGTAGAATGTAGAAAATGTTTTTTGCCGGGCGGTGGAGCCGGCCCTTTGTGAGTCGCTCACGTTTGTCACGTGGATAACAGCACATTGTTTCAACTTTCAGATATAATCGACTTTGACTCTGCTGATTGCTTGCCAATCATCTATGGATCTATAGTGTCTACACGTGTAGAGAATCGTGGAGATAATCGCTGACTACTTAATGCGGTACGTAACAAATAAAGGTGTTAATGTTATAAAGAACATACTATAAATTTGACTACACCGCCTCTCTCTACATCTTTAACATCTTTTCCTAACATCTTTTCCTAACATCTTTTCCTTACTACATAGTATACAACAAATTCGCTTCCCGCTGTCTGTCTGTCCCTATGTGTGCGGCGAATCCCATATCTCGCTAGAGTATCCTAACCCATGTGTAGTGATCATAACAGCATGGTGTACAATAAGCACCGACCAGCGGGCGGCCAGCGGCCGTGGAGCGCGTGCTGAAGGCCGCCCGCACTTCCTGCGTGCGTGACGTGCATCGTGAGCTGACGGACCATCGGCGACGACGCTAGATCACAGTGATAAGCCCGACACATCAGCGGAGATTTTTGTCTTGTTGTCGTTGAAAAATGATAGGCATTTGAGGATGGACAGAGAAGCTTTTGAAATCTAATATGAAACTTTGAGAAAGTTGATCTAGCTACATATTATATCGTATTTGGTCGTGTCACATAAGGTATATCCATAAACATTACGTTGCGTAAGCGTGTGCGATGCACTTTTGAAAAATATTTTTCAATCTTATTTTCAGAATTTCTAAAAAAATATTTGCGTGGTTCCCAGTAGGTAATGTCCAGTCAGAATAGGTACTAAGACAATACACATGCAAAAGGCTGGTTTTAAGTGATAATAGGGTGCTGAATTCAGCAATAACTAACCAAAAGCGACTAGGGTCAAAAACCTGTGAGCCCGTTCTATCGTTCGCGAATTATGGTGTCACGTCGTGGTCACGTCCACCATGCTCAGACAGGTTGTGATCAGGAGATACGAAAATGCTTTCCAAGTGTTCACAGTTAGGAATGTGCACTGCTCAAATACCACTTCAAAGATAACGCATGCCACTTGAATGTTAACAACCTAGGATGTCGCAAAATATTTTATGTCCACACAAATAAAATAATCTAAGTTGATTTATTTGCAGGTGTTTTCGGTTGAACAACCCGAGGGCTAGCACCGCAGGTTCATTGTTCAAAACAGTCAGAGGAAATTTTACGAGAGATTTCACGACGGATGGGACATGCTACGAATTTTTATAACGTATTATCAAGACATGTAGGAATGATGCAAACAAAGAGCTTATTGGCGCTTTCTGGCCGCCTATTGTTCGAATATCTGCAAGGAGAATGACCCCATCATTTAAGGGCTTCAAACATAACAGTGCCTGTTTCAAATGCAGGAAATGCCGGGCTGATGACAATGCCTTACAAATGTTTGTCACGTGTAAGTACAATGACCCACAAATAAATCTGTATCAACAAGCTTGTTTTGTATGCCCCGTGCTCCTGCAGGTAGAAATATGATTTCGTGACCGTAACCAATGCGCGTCGCACGACAATCGTTCCGCCCTAGCGTAGCTTAGTAACGATTTCAGCATTTCAATACTCCGGTACCATATGGCGATAAGCTTCAATTTAAGAATCATTTTCACGCTTTAGAACCGCTCCACCGCTACTCTATACAAACAAATCATTTATTTCTGACACAATAAGATGTTTACAATATGTTTATATAATGTATATTGAGTCCGCTGAATCCCAAACAAGCCTTGACTATATTGCAGGACCCTAGGCTTATCCTTCTATTTAACACCATTGTGTATCTGCATCTCAGCTATCTATACACGAGCACCAGCGTAACTTTATGTGATGTGGACTTGAGTGATGCTGTACTTTGTCTCGTTCAGTCAAGTGACAACAATGGTTTTTCCTTGTCATGTAGGTAGGTATTGATTGTCATTCGCTGTCAATTAGTCCGCGCCGTTCATTTCCTAATCACAGGTCTTGAACCAGTCCTCACCACAGGTGGTAATCCCAATCCGACCGGTTTTTGTTTTTACTTGATTTTAATCTTTGAACTGGGAAATATTTTAATACATAATATCATCTCCTTGTAACTAGTAATAGGATTACCGCAAAGGCTACGAGTTTAAGGCCAACAAGATTAACTAAGATGTCATTTATAATAGCAATAACAACTGCTCTGAAATATGGAACAAAAATACACAATAAGTATATAGTTACCCGTTGGTAATTTTAAACATACTCGTAACTTGTACCATAGCGTGAGTCTGATTGTTTTTATTGAATTGACACATATACTCTATAAATTTAATTTAAACTCAGCTCTACCACTATATCCGAATGATTCATTCAGTCAGACCTACTGAGTTAGGTTCAGACAACACAAGATACGAAATCTGTGAATCAAGACTTATGAATAGCGTTCACTCTTCAATTAGCGTTTATTATGATGACATTTAACGCATGAGCTACTTGGTACTTGCTTCTGCGGTGCTCTATGACCTAGAACTTGATGGCAAGCGACCGACTGCCAACTGGTTTGTGAATCATCATGCGATTCCAAGAAACCTTATTTTTATTGCTTGTACTTCCTCTCAAAACCCCCTTGTGTCTTTTTAGGTGATTCATTCGGCAGTAAGATGCTCTGGAATTTTGTTGGAAGCGTGGACTTCACAGTTTTGAACATATGTGTCGAGTATGTAGTAGGTAGGTACCTACGCCTTCATTCTTTAGGCACTAGTTTCTGCCTGAGTCGTTGAGTTGGCACACTTTTTTATATGGAACCGTTTAAAGGTGGTTGTCATGTCTACTCTGGTTTGTAGATAAAAGTACCCTATGTTTGACACCAAGTTTAGAGCTACATTTTTCTAAATTTTAGGTCAATCTGTTTAATAGTTTTAGCGTGAAGAAGAAACAAATATCCATTCCCATTGACATTAGTGTGAAGTGTCAGTGTTTGTTATTTGCTTGTTGATGATATCAGTTTTTAATTTAAAAACTTTAATATTTTTTATACGAAAATCACAAGTGTTCCGACCGTGTGCTGGCGGCAACAATAATCAAATTTTATTATTGGATTTCATTTTTTATTTAGGAACAAATTTTAAACGTAGAGTAATGGCTCTATTGTAGATAATAGTTGGTTTAAAAAACTTAGTAATATTCCAACCAAAAAATTAAGTAAATCGTTTTCCTTCCTATCAAAAAATCGATAAATACACTACAGTGACGTAAACACGGATTGGAAAATCATATGAATGACCAATACTCGTATAGGAGGTACCTACCTACTTTGTATAACACATCTGGAGTGTGTGTGATTCATGTGTTACGCAAACTAAACGAGAAGGCAAACAAAATAGTCTAGTGTTCTTGCGAAAGGAGTCCAACCTATCTCGGTAGGATATAAAGTGGATTTATGAATGGGTGATATCTGTCGCACCTTTACGAGCTACTACACGTACGTATGCAATTTGGTTACGTTGTACGTCCGTTCTTAGAAATATTGACTCATAATCTTCGTGAACAAGTCATATCCGATTCTTGAGATAGGATTACCTAATCTATGTTCTTTTTTGTTAAGTGCAAAGTTTGTTATTCTCTCTTCGCTTTCCAGACTCTAGACAAATAGGTCTACGACTGACAAATCCATCTCAATGTCACCACCAAAATACAGTTCATAGACTTGATGAGTCTACTGGATGTCTGTGTGTTTGTTTTACAAATAGGTAAAGTGCACTCACCATTGTTTTGTCGGTATTGAAGGCAGGCGCGGCGCTACTCCTCGTCAAAAGAACCAAGGCTGCCATCGCCGTCCATATCCTTAAAGTACTTCTAAAGCTAATGAACGCCATGCTTCTTGATAATAATACTGTTACTAAGCTCATTGATCCTAATATTTCTATAAAAAATATCGTAAGGTCACTTGAACCATTACTTGTAGGCTTAGTCTAATGTTTCTCTTAGCCAAGTCTGATGCAGTCTTGGTGAATAAACATCGATTTTTGTGATATGTTCGAGCACAACCAACGAAGATGAAGAATCTGCAACAAAAAAGGGGTCATCAGCTCTTAATACCACCTTCCAAAGGATAAAATAACACCGGTAAAGCATAACAAAAATATGGACAGGGGTTTACACATTTTTATTTTGGGAAATTCTTGTGGTACTTTGACTACGCTGCTTTATTATAAGGAAATTAATGAAGACCTTTTTGGCTTTACGGGTCAAAACGAACCAGTAGCTGATTATATTTATAGTATTTTATCATTAGATGACGAACGAAACGTTACGAGCAGTAATATGAGGGGTCATCTAGACACGTCATCTTGTAACTTATCTTTGGTGATTCACCAGATTACATCGGCTGCAATTTGAATCGGATTCCGACTTCCTATTTAATTTGAATATCTATCTGGACTTCATTCAGTTGCATCTTGAACATCGTTCTTTATTTTATATACGAATCATACCTAAAAAAGGTATGTAAGGTTGAGTTTTTTCGAGATAAAAGGTAGCCTAAGTTTAATTCTTTTAACACCACCTAAGTAAATAAGTACCTAAATATGTAATTTAGGAAAGGTTTTATTGAAAAAAAGTTAACGTTTTTTTATCAGGTCTACAACTACTTCTATGCAAAATTTCAGACCGAACTTTCAGTATGAAGAGGTAAATAAATAAATAAATAAATAATGCTGGACAATTCACACAGCATTATCTAGCCCCATGATAAGCAGAGCTTGTGTTATGGGTACTAGATAACTGATATACATAATACAATACATTACATATATAGATATTTTTTATTATACATAGAAAACGACCAGAACACCCGGAACAAATATCTGCAGATCGTACACACAATTGTTCCGAGGCGGGAATCGAACCCGCAACCTACTGCGTCGCAGGCGGACCTTCGCCCACCGCGCCACATCGGTCGTAAAACAGCGAAATATCAACGTTCACTTATAATATTGGTGTGATAGTGTGATAAGAAGTTAGGTTAGGTACCTACTCAATACATTATTGCGATTACATAGTTCGGTTGCACAAAGATCACTTTTACACACTTGCATATGTATTTCTATTCGCACGTGTTTCTTTTATTGCCTTGTCGCGTAGTGACCCACATTTGTAACAAGTGAAGTGGTCGCTATCTCTACGATAAAATTGTTTCAATTGTACCTAATAGGCATGCCAATGCCAAAATATGTGGTAACTAAAGATGCCACATATTTTCGGCGCTAAAAAAGCAACCATGACTTTAACACAATTCCTTCCTTTTTTTAGGCTTAGGAATTGATAAATTTTCTGTACTCTAACTACTACTAAATCGAAAAAATATCTTCATCAGCCTATGTCAGTCCACTGCTGGACATAGTCCTCCCCCAATGAGTGCCATAGCGCCCGGTCTTCAGCTTGACGTACCCCGCATTTCGCTGCAGTCTTTCGCGGTCGTCATCCCACCTGGCCGGAGGGCGTCTTACACTACGTTTATCGTGTCGTGGTCTCCACTCAAGATTACGTTTACCCCAGCGATTCTTTCTTCGGTCAATTCTTCACGAGATATGCCCGGTCCACTGTCACTTTAGGTTACTAATAAGAAATTACCTACAAATAACTATAATAAATTGATTACATAAAACCTCTATGCCCTTAAACTTGGAGATTGACATCATATGTCGATTGTCTATGCTATTCTCGAGGTGGGCACTGCCTCGCATGCAAATGAGATGTCTGCTCTCGCGAGGGTTACGTGTGCAGACTGTTTCGCAGCCGGCGACCCTGGTGCCTTCCTACTTCCGGATCCAAGAGTGCAATACTAATCGACCTGTCTCACACATAATGACCATTGATGATCACTTAGGTATGCGACATCACATTATCTGCTATCTTGATTGCTCTATTCTATAGTGAATTTTCTATGAATTCTGTGATGCGGTCAGTTTTGTATCCAATCTCCTAGGGCCATAATTACAAGCCTTGTTCCATCAATAATTCAAGCTATTATCTTATGATGTAGGTACCTGTTTATTGTGTTTTACCTTTATATTATGTGTTTCAGTAGCAAATAAATTATTTATCTATCTATCATTGTACTTTCGAGCCCCACAATTACTGCGAGTAGGTACCTATTCTAGGTATTCAATGTACTCGTACGCAAATTATAAAGTGATGATTTCATAGGTCTTCTATATTATAATTTGAACCATCGGGCGCATTCGGAAATCGTACACAGGAAATTTTGTTAAGATCTTACGCAAGTTAAGCTGCAGGTAGAGCTAGTCAGAAATTTAACAGTAACAACAAAAATTAAATGCATGTGTGCCACTACGAGCCTAACCGTAATATCTAGACAATGGTAGGTTACAGACAAAGTAAAGTCAAGTTCGGGCTCCGTGGCCCGCCTCGCAGCACAGATTACAGATGACTCACTCGACCGTGGTCAAAGCACAGTTGTTTGTTTACAAATCGTTACTGACATGACAACCCATTATTTGCATTACAAATTGAAAAAGCAATAAGGATTTAAAGATCTACATACGATTAAGCCTACCTTGAAGAGACACAGAATTTTATGAGTGATATTTTTCCATTAGTCCTTTTGAATTGCTTGTAGGAGTCAAATATATTTCACTTGTTTAATTGAGTCAAAATTCCACATTGTTAGCACATAATAGAATAATATTTTATTATATGTGGCACATCTACCACACAAACTCGTTATTGAATCCTGTTTCGCTTTAGAGATTTAAAATTTTACATGTATTTAACGATTTGTACCCAACTTTGCCTCTTTTGGATTTAATTTCACAGGTATACAAAAAAGGCTTTAATGCAATCGAAAACCGCTATTATAAAGGAATTCACAAAGAATGAGTTCACGTAGATCAGGTGCTATCAGTGAGATAATGCTCTTATCCGACTTTATCTGATAATATTACGACGCGTTGATATCGCTTTTCTTTTAGACTAAATACAATAGTTTTGTTTTAGTTCAAATATGAAACTTCATTTTATTTTCTGCTAAAGTTTGAATATGTAGAGTCGAGAACAAATTTAAGCTTTTGTATGAGGAAATTAGAATGATAACTTAGTTTTGCTACTGTGTGCCCAAAATGCCAGACCTAGTGTAGCGTAGCAGGTTACGACAATGTCAGAGCACAATGACCATGACACCAAACCGGCAATGAAACTGATTTCGATTATTGCACAGATTTTCCAATGAAATTCATGTTTGTTCTGGTCAATTTTTGTTGGTTTACTCAACTTCATAATTTTAGAATAAACAAGTCTTGTGGTGTACCTTGAACGAGGTATTTTCTTATCATTTTCATATCAACTGGGTGCATAAATTATCTTGTAAGTAAATTGTGGAGGGATAAAATGGATGTAGGTATAATCCTGTGTTTGATTGTATTGAGAAGTGGTTATAGTAAGAAGTATATATAAATTACGGCTACTACGCTACTTCGTGTAATTTTCCTGTATAGGAAAACAATGAAGGAAATATTTGCAACAATGTCTTATAAATAGTTTATTGTCATATGATGGATGTTAATCTATGTTTATATTTGTAATTAATCCAAAAAATACTAGAAATTTAAAATTAACCCGTAGATAGATACCCGTACAGTAAAATTTTAGGATTGCCTCAAAAAATCAGAACGTAAACTCGATCTGTTGATTCAGGATTTTTCAGGAAAGCTTACCTCGTATTCTTTGCCTAGGAATTGGAAAATGGGTTAATGTCAGTTTACAGTGATAAGGTAGGTATTAGATAGGTTGTAGGATCTGCTGAAACCACTTACCTGTTGAAGTATTCCAGTTATCAGTTTACGCAATCCTCACTACTTGAAACGCCGTATACGCCTCACTAGTGGAACACGAAGATGTTCTATAACTACCGAATTTTCGACAAAATATAGAGACCAATGTGTAAAAGATTGGTAGATCACAGACACTTTCAGTCACCGTTTGTCCCGCGTTTTCACTTTTCTTTGCAATGTTCGGGAATTTCAAAGAAAATGTGTGCGATCGCGGGAAGGTTCTGCGATCGTTGCGCCCTCGTGCGGCGCGACCTATCGCAGTGCGCGTGTTTGGATGAGTGTGCGCCGCGCCGCCGGCCCAGGCTTATAACGCGGAGCTTGCCCCCTCCGACCGCCCATGGCATCGCTCCCATACACGGCCCTTAGATCCTCCGCCCGCCTAGCTTGCACTTTTGACCCAAACTTTCTGTGTTTTTTCCTACATTTATTTTTTATGCACTAAGTAGATAACACTTCTTGCAACTACCTCCCATATTATGTACAATATAATTTAGTTATTTTATCGACAGATGGGTAACAATATTTTATAGAGAAGTATGGTAGGATTAAGGGGGCTGCTTTTCTACTTTAAAATAAATAAATAATGCTGAACAATCCACACAGCATCATCTAGCTCCAAATTAAGAGCTTGTGTTATGGGTACTAGATGACTAATATACTTAATACAATACAATACATAGACAGATATTTTTTTATTATTTCTACTTAGATAAAGACCAGAACACCCGGAACAAATATCTGCAGAGCGTACAATATGAACGATATGAACTAAGTAGATAACGATTCATGCAATTACCTCCCTTATGATAATTATCATTTACTTGTTTTATCGGCAGATGGATAACACAATTTCGAGGGTAGTATGGTAAGATTTAAGAGGCTGCTTATCTGTGTTAAAATATTTACAATTGGAAGTAATTCAGCACTTTTCGAAGAATCTTCTAGCTTTTTGTGATAGACGCAAAAATTTACGCAAAAAGTTCCAAGAGGAAAATTTGATTGGTCTGTACAGGAATTTCCATACAAAGTTCTTTGAATTTCAATACGTACGAGCTACCCATGACAAACGAGGAACTTATAGGTGCAAATGGGCGTCTAAATTACTATAATGATTTTCTGAAAAACGTTATTACGTTCCATAATCTCAATCGATCTTGTCGAGCCCATTATTTACCCATATTATAAAGGTACATACTCGTTATATTATTTACATTGATACATAGGTACTCTACTTAATGTATCACGTGCAACTGGCATTCGCTTCTTCGCAGTAACTTAGATTACATACATGTAATTAACTTCTAAATAGATCGTTCGTTCTTTACTTCATCATTATCATCAGCCTATATTAGTCCATAGGTTGGACATAGGCCTCCCGTAATGTGCGCCATAGTGCCCTGTCTTCAGCTTGCCGCATCCTACATCTTTATATTAGATCTTTACAAAAATTTTGTGACAGAGTCTGTGTTGGTGGAAATTTTCCGAATAAGTACGTTGTACTTTAGTATAGCTAAATGGTAAAAAAATATATATACATAGATATAATCAAGGATTTACCTTATTGCTTTATCATCATCATCATCATCAGCCTATATTAGTCCACTGATGGACATAGGCCTCCTCCCTAATGACCGCCATAGCACCCTGTCTTCAACGCCGTCTTCGTCTTATTAGCTTACCATGAACAATTTCCATTATAAATTTAAAATGGGCATATATGGTGGAAAACTAACAAATTCTTTCGTAATACCAAAAGTAAAACCCCCGAAACATTATTCACCCTTTCCTTGTAATGATAATCATAACCAGGCATCGATCGCAAATTTCCCTGTTTAACAAGACGTGGTTACGCTACCGTCATTGTCAGCCCATACAACCTTCGTAGAAGCAATGACAAAGGCATTGTCTTCTGCCGGTGACTAAAGCTTGGGGTGGCTTTTTGGTACGCCGAATACTGCAGTGGGTTACCAACTCAATACTTCGAAGTCCCCAAATGTTAACATACACTACTGTGTCAATGATACTCACAAAGACAATTCAATAGAAAAACAGCGAGTTGAATGTCTATAAGGGGGAAATTATGCAGAACTTAGGCATGAGCCTAAATAATGTAAGTTACGGTAAATATAAGAGTAAAGTTTTAGTTTTACATGTATTTGGGTCACAATAAAATGAATTCAGGGAAGTGAATCGCTTTAATATGTAGATATAGTAAACAAATTACATAATTATATTTCCGGGATCTTGATTGTCCTCGTAACAAATTAAACAAAATCTATAAATATTAGAATGCGACTAAAACTAGCAAAAGGTAAAAAAAGCTGGCAACTGGGTTTTCGGTGGGTGGCTAGTGGTGGCAAAGCTGATGGTGGTGAGGTCACCACGAAGTCGAGGTCATCCGTATTATGCTTATGAGTAGTCTGCCCTTCAGCGGCCATGTGCTGACTTGACGGCATGCCAACTTCTTCTTGAAGTTAGTACTTCCTATTGTTTTGTAAGGAAATAAATAATAATAATAAATAATGCTGGACAATCCACACAGCAGCATTTAGCCCCAAGCTAAGCCGAGCTTGGTGTTATGGGTACTTGATGACTAATATACATTATACAATACATTACATCGTTTATTTTTTATTATACATAGAAAACGACCAGAACACCCGGAATAAATGTCTGCAGATCGTACAAACATTTGTCCAGACAGGAATCGAACCCGCAACATCCTGCAGTGCAGGCAAGCCTTCACCCACCGCGGCACAGAGGTCGTCAAATGCTTGATTATGAACTGATTGAGATCTCTATGTAGACTCTACCAAATCCTTTACTAGATTTTATGCAGCAAATGTCCCTAAGAGGACAGGTATCAGGTGAAAGTACACTGGTGTACTTAGTATTGATTAGATAATTTTTTCTCCATCCTCTGAAATTTTATGATAACGACCGAACTTTATAATAAGGAAGAGTAGACAGCGGGTCGCGTTGTTCAGCCGAAAAATCGAAAAAAAAATACTTAGAGTAGTCGAACTGCCACTGCCACTGCTGTGACCTTGTGCTGTACAACAGTTCTTTATTTTCTGGAAGCATTTATATGTTTACTACGAACTAATATCAACTTTACGATTGAAATCAAATTCAAAGGAACTTATTAAACGTGAGTAATAATCATGAAATCCGTGAAAGCATTGAAATAATAAGGATTCGATAGAGCATTTTTCTCTGAAACCTGGGTTACCACAGTTTAATACATTAACTTGGCATGTAGGTGAAGGTCGGTGATTCAAACCACCCCTTACCCCACTATTACACATTTCACCTATCGTATAAATTCGGTGACTCAAAGTTAACACCAGTAAATTTATTGTAAACAAAAGAAAATCAATATTTTAGAGTGGTTATTTATTTATTTATCTGTTAACTGACGAGCAGCCTGTGGCTGATGTGTCTTTATCACACTGTGTTGAATTTATTCATTGCGCCATCTTTTTTAGTTTGTGTTTTAGTCTCGTAACCAGTTGTCGTGTATATTCTTCAAGGCGTTTATGGATCCTAAAGATTAATCCTGATTAATCCTAAGTGGATGGATAAGACCAGCAAGACATAATTAGAAACCCCTTCAAAGTTAAATTTTTCATAAGGTTTCGCTACTTACTACTATACTAAAATCTGTATAATTACTGTTCGTTGTCTCGTTTAAACTAAAAAACGGTTTGACCTATTAGAGTATTTATATTAATATGATTTATTTGAGTAAAAGAAAAAATATGGAATTGATGTCGTTGTAAATGTAGAGTAGCCATGCTAGTGAAGAAGCGGGTAACAGCTAGCAGAAGATAAGTATTGTATAAAACTATTTCCTATCGCAAAAACTATCAGTAGAGTTAGACAGGTGTAGTATTTACAATTTTTTCTATTGGAATAACCAACCACTTACAAGTCTGAAAGTGAAGAATAACAGTGCAAAGTAACATGTTAAGCTCATAATTGGCCGATAATAACACTTTTGACGAATCGCGTGTCGCCATTTCCTGACACATCCTTCGATCATAGAAATAAATTCTCTCTCTACAATTATGTACATAAACATTGTGTGGCAATCTTAAGGGGTAATTGCGTATCTTATTGAATTAAAATACTGCTTACCCGCCTTCTTATTATTTTATAACGAGATTCGAATTAAATGCTTGCCTACATAATAATTAAGAACCGGAAGTTATCCTGAATAATGAGTTTTCACAAGATTAGCTCACGGATTATAAAAACTATGTAGGATTTCGCCAGAGCTTACAAAGTCCGTCAGAGTTACAAACTGAATAAATATTAATAAAGCTAAATTTATATATTTTTTTGAATGGAGTGAGCGAAACGAACGAAATCTAAGTGGCAGATTCTGTGATTTGGCTCTAGGTGAATCAGTCTCTTCCAGCATAACTGTCCAACCGTTGAACCGATTTGCGTGCAATTTGGCTGCAACACATACACAATTTTTACAAATCTGCACAAAATACTAAACAATAATCATTATTTGCTTGCATTATTACATTGTTTACAACAAGCAATAGTAAATAAAACTTTGTCCCATCAAAACCTCTCTGTGTAATGTTAAGATGTGCCTTAATTATTAAATAATACCATGTGGGGTCTCTGAAGAAAGGTACAAAAATACTTGCGTACATTTCAAAATGGTATTATTTTTTTATTATGGTGTTAAGTTATTTAAATCTATACTAATATTATTAAGAGGAAAGGTTTGATTGTATTTTGTATGTTTGTTTGTAATGAATAGGCTCCGAAAGTACTGGACCGATATGAAAAATTCTTTCACCGTTGGGAAGCTACACTATCCCCGGTGAACGTAGGTTATATTATATTTTCAAAAAAGTTAGGGATCCGTACTAAAACCGTGCAAAGCCGGGAAGGTCCGCTAGTAATTAATAAGAGGTCTCAATTGGCAGAGATTCTATGAATTCGTAGTTCATTCTTCTTTAAATACACCGAGCTCCGGTCAATTGTTATACTAACTAATATAAGTAGGCATTACACCAACCACTGCGTTTTTTCTAAGACCACGTGTGTTCTCCACTTATCGTCTACCCACTTGGGGAGGCATTTGGATGAATCACATCTGTATTTCCTATGGTATCTTCGAACAGCCGTATTGCCGTTACTATCGAAGTATGGTAGGTAATCTTCCAAGGATGTAGATAAACATAAATAATAATGCCTTGCGAGCCGAATTTCGGCCACGGCGGCATCGGTGTAACAGCGCCAACAACTCCAGGCTGCTACTTTTTTTTTGTAAGGCTTAGTAATCTAATTTTTAAACTAGGTAATTTATTTAAAGTCGGTAACGGGTTGTTCTACAAACAATTCCTAGCCTAGGTAAATTTAAAAAAACTGGCGCGATTGTCTTCTTATTTTTCACACTGACGCATGACGTCTCAAATCTGTCGATACTGGAGGTCTACTCTAGTTCTTTTTATCTGCAGTTGCTAAAAGCGGCCGCAAAGTCAACATGTAGCTACTCGCTTACTTACGAAATGGCATTTTTCGTGCGAATTTCATGACCTTTACTTTCTAACATATTTATAAATTATAAACCATTTTTGGAACCAACATTTCAGTTTCGAGTAGTAAAAAAATATACTGTCATCAGAACAAATTAAAAAAAAACAGTTTAATCTTGTATGAAATTTCCGTTTTCATTCAACTAGAAGGTCGGACGATACAAAAACGCAATTGTGTAATGAAAGTAGGCCGCCGCCAGTATACGAAAAACAAAAGCGGATCGCGCCAGATTTTATTAAATTACCTATGCATAGTAAGTTTATATTGGAAGAAATGCAATTTACCTACTTGCGTCACTAAAATTAGATTTCAAGAAATGAATAACTCATAAAAACTAAAGAGACTAGTGGTCCGGGAGCCAGTGACAGATTTTCATGACCAAGCAAAACTTCGTAATATGCATCAGGGATTAATACTCGTATTATAAATACTCGTGACCGTAAGCTGCGACTCTGTGGTTGGGTTGGGCAGTGGCAGCATTATTCCCATGGATTAAGGTTCAAATCAGAAATTAAAATTCGCATATTCCAGAATTTTTGCTCCGGAGGAAATAATTGACCAAATTTGTACCTGGATCCCGGACCATAGAGCCCAAAACACCAACGCAAAAATCAGAGTTGTGCCACACTGAACATACATTTTGTCCTGTACGTACAGGTACCTCTATTTATTTGTTAGTACGCACCAGCTAGGGAAACAAATAAGTCAGAATCTTGAGTATTGTTCCCTATATTTCTTGCACAAAGCTTCCTGTTTTTACAACGTCTTTGATTCATCGCTTCCCTTCCTTCCGGGCTTTCGAAGATACGGCAAAGACGTCACGGTAAAACCTGCCTTGACGAACGTCACACCTACAGCATAAAACTTGCTCTTAATAATTACCATAACCAGGTCTGCTCCACATATTTACGTGGAATACCAACACTTGAATATTCCATTTACCTTTGAACTTTTGACTAATACTAAAACACAAATCATAGAAAATATTGCTTTGGTTACAAAACAAAGTGACTTTTACCATAGGTAAAGCTTTTGAAAGTATCATGGTCAATAACTGGATATTATGAGTTATTCGGTGATCATGGCGCATGAAACTGTGCCGAAATATTGAAAACTAAAAATCTAATCATGTTAAATAAATATCCCGTCTTAAGTGACTTTTAAGTTGTTTTGCGTGATTTTGCTTTTGGTTCTACCGTATTTTAGTTGTGTTATTTCTGTGCTTTTTGTGAATTATAACGTGAACGCGCAAACAACAAACAATAGGTAGACACAAATTGTTAAACTTTTGTCATAAATGTGCCCGTACAAGATTTTCCCTAAAAGCTCTCTACCGAGAACACAACAAGGAAAAATGTGTCAATCTCTATCTGATAGTAAGAAATGAAACTTTTTGCCGCGGTCACGTACAGTAATCCTTCAGAAACTTTTGCTTCAGTCTACCTTATTGTACTAGGAGATACCTAATTAATTATGGAATAGAATATATCTACCTATCTACCAGCTAGATTTAATTGAGAAATTAAAATTAATATCGCAAAAAATCGATTTCGGCGGGACTTAAACCCGCAACCTTTCCTTAAGTGCCTACGTATTAATTTCTTTGATATTTCCCTGAGTGCGAGGGCTTACACACTATTATAACCAAAACCTTATATCGATATTTTTTCACAATTTTAAAGCAATAATTTGCATTAAAAAAATCGATAAAAAGCTAAACTTTTATTTAACATTTTATAGTTATAAAAAAGACAGGGTTATAAAAAATAAAATAGACTACGGCTAGTACGAATCATCGAAACCACAAGCTCAATAAAGCCTCCACATATTCGTCCCACTTGATTCCTACAAGAATGATTCACTGGCTGCATAGGTACTGTCCTAATTTCGAGCGACATAGTTTAGTTTCCTGAAAGCAATCCAACGGCGAGCGTCATAAGCTTATCTATATTGTTTTAGCTTGATTTCCTGCGAACAGCTTTACCGAAGAAGAGGTCATAGTACAGCTAACAAGTTTTGCTCATAATTTTCCCGGTTTAATTAAGCCTAAGTAGTTATACATACCCTGTATAACTACTTAGGCTTAATTAAACCCAAAAAAAAATTAAAATTAAACCCCTGAATACCTGCAATCCCCAACATATTTGATCTTAAGAGTTTAATATACGACCGATGTGGCGCGATGGGTTCGCCTGCGACGCCGGAGGTTGCGGGTTTGATTCCCGCCTCGGAACAAATGTGTGTATGATCTGCAGATATTTGTTTCGGGTGTTCTGGTCGTTTTCTATCTATAATAAAAAATATATATCTATTTAAAGTATTGTATTATGTATATCAGTTATCTAGTACCCATAACACAAGCTCTGCTTACCATCGATCGGGCTAGATAATGCTGTGTGAATTGTTCAGCATTATTTATTTATTATTTATATATTATTGTAAATTCAATTTATTCACCAATGCATTATCACTAATATTTGACATGTCAATTAAACACTAAAGTGTAAAGTACAAGGAATAATCTCATACATACTTAACCCTAATTAGTAAAGGTAATTTACGATAAGGATGATAAAAATTTATCAATAAATATAAATAATAATTAAAAGTATATATAAAAGTATAGTAAATAAAATTGTTATATTATTTTTATGTACAACCATGGACGAATAAAATAAAAATTGTTTCCTTCATCTATGGTACAACTGACCGACATCAAGTGTAACAGGTGTACTTACTACGGTGGAACTGAATAAATGGAATGAAATGAAATGAAATATATTTATGCATAATATACTGTATATAAAGTATAAATACTGTATAGTTATACAAATAGTTATAAATATAGTTATAAAAATGTGTAGTATAAAAAGTATAGTTATAAAAAGTATATATACTGTATAGTTATTCAACTAAAGTTAAATATTAATACGATAAAATAGTACAGATTAATAATGCTGGAGCAATCACTTTGATTGACATCTACCTGCGAAAGACTGCAGGTAGATGCTGGATGCGGCAAGCCGAAGACAGGGCGCTATGGCGCTCTTTGGGGGAGGCCTATGTCCAGCAGTGGACTGCTATAGGCTGATGATGATGATGATGATGAATCACTTTGATTGCAAATGATGCTGATGATGAAGAGCAATGTTGGTTCTCATTTCTACTGTTCCATGCGAACACAAATGACTTCACAGATAACTTGAGTGTTGTCTGATGATTTGATGAGACACTAGGTACTCTACATACAAATATAATATTTAGGGATATTATGTTACCAAAGAACATACACATATATGTTACCAAACAATAGGTCATCATCATCATCATTAGCCTATGTCAGTCCACTGCTGGACATAGGCCTCCGCCAATGAGCGCCATTGCGCCCTGTCCTCAGCCTGCCGCATCCAGCATCTGCCTGCAGTCTTTCGCAAGTCGTCATCCCACCTGGTCGGAGGGCGTCCTACACTACGTTTACCGAGTCGTGGTCTCCACTCAAGAACACGTTTGCCCCAGCGGCCGTCGGTTCTTCGCGAAATATGGCCGGCCCACTGCCACTTCAGCTTGCTAATTCTTTGAGCTATGTCGATAACCTTGGTTCTCTGTCGGATGTATTCGTTGCGAATCCTATCCTTCAGAGAAACTCCGAGCATAGCTCTTTCCATAGCTCGCTGAGCGACTTTGAAACAATAGGTACCTACTAACTATTACTATCCCCTACTTTTTTTTTTTCGAATGGACATAGATGCTGTTGACCTCAGATGGCCATGACAGCGTTACCGGACTTTTGGAGGGCGCAGAGGGCGCCTCGCCGGTAAAAATTAGGTTGGGGCAACACGCACAAGGGCCACCACTTAGGTGCGAGCCTCGGCTTGGGCTGTTGCCAGATGCTACAAGAGGGTAGGGAGGTAACGCCTTAGGTGCACGTGTGCACCTGAGGGCGGAAACGGGGAATTCTTCGACCCCGCATCCGTCGGGGTCGGTTATTGGTCGGGTGTGTAGTGTGCGGAAGCTGAGTTGTTGCCGACACTTCCGGGTTAGCGTCAGTGAGTGGGTCAACGGGGTCACCAAGAACGTGTCTCGGTCTACGGAGGAGAGACTATCCCCTACTTCCATATAACTGTGATCATAAATAGACACAGGTCAGAACAATCGGTACAATTTAGAAGTGATTCATCCAACTCTTCCTTTGATTAAACTCTCACAATGAGTCATGGCCAGTTTCTAACAGGACCTTTATTCCTGGGAGGCCCCAAATTGTACAGATTGTATCCGAGATATCTTTGTAGTTATATACATATATTAGGTAGTCGTATAGAAAGATAACAGGTTGAGGATTAGTCATTCTTGTTGTTGTTTTTAATATTCATATCAGCAAAATTCGTATTTATAACTTTTAAAACTACCATGGTTAACACAAAAGACACAGACTTTTGACGACCGTTGTGGCGCGGTGGGCGAAGGTCCGCCTGCGACGCAGGAGGTCGCGGGTTCGAATCCCGCCTCGGAACAATTGTGTGTACGATCTGCAGATATTTGTTCCGGGTGTTCTGGTCGTTTTCTATATATAATAAAAAGTGTCTATCTATGTAATGTATTGTATTATGTATATCAGTTATCTAGTACCCATAACACAAGCTCTGCTTACCATGGGGCTAGATAATGCTGTGTGAATTGTCCAGCATTATTTATTTATTTATTATAATGTTAACTACGTTGGCATAGTGGGTAGGTGATTTGTGTTCAGTCAGATAGGCTCCTCACATGGATTCAGACTGGCTGAACTGAACTTATGTGATGTTCAGCCAGTCAGCGTCATATACCTACTTAGAACTAAGCCTTTAACCAAGCTAAAAATATAGAACTTCCAGAAGTATTATTTGTATACCACCAGCAGGGTAATCATAATAATTATATCTAAGCATACACTTTGATTGCTGAAATCACACGGTATGTGTTTTCTACAAGTGACTAATATGCGTAAATCCACACTAGCGCAGCGGCTGAGAAAATACAGATCTTTGTGACTCCGACAGCCGTAATATTTTCCGAACGAAACGCATGTGCGGCGCAACACAGCCGCTGTGTAGAGCACGAATTTTTTAGATTAAAAAAAAGATCGCAGTCGTAGAAAAAAAATCGCAGTCAAAGTTTTAAAGTGACACATATTGGTGAGTTTTTTTCGGTTTCTTTATTTCGGAGTTTTAAGATATTCAGTGTTGACTTATTTTAATTGCGGCTTGGCCTTTGTGGGCTGATGTTGATGATGATTTCGGACCAGTTTTCAGACGTACCGTACATAGTCTAAAGTATGACGTTTGGGTTTTTTAAATTAAGTACCTTATTGATTTCAACCCCATAAATACATTAAGGAAGACTTAGGCATGCCTACGAAATAGCGTCAATTATATTAATGCAATTATAGAATATGTACAAATAAGTAAATTAATTATTTTATACCATGTTTTGCGGTTTTAAGACGAAAGATGTCATATTTAAAATGTCACCATAAGTCCACGAGGACTAATGAACAGTAATCAATGTACGTCAATGCGAAAGTAATCATTAATATGAATCAGTTGCACTTTATTGAACTTGTGAATCATGTAGGTACTTGTTTAAGTTTACTTTACCTACACCATAGAGGTCTGTAGTTAACACCAAAGGTTTTGCACACAAGCTCTTGTTAAACGTGGCAAGTACGAGTACCTCGGTGAAACAAATTATAGAATATTTTATAATTTAATTTGTTTTTAAAAACTGAAATACCGACTTTAAATTCCTTTTTTAACTCTTGCAATTTTTTGGTATTGATGAGGTATTAGAAATGTATGGGTAAATAAAACAAAAGTTATAATTCTTATGCACAGTTTTGTAAGTTTATTGGGACAAATACTGATCCCTGGGAAATATTTTCACAGGACAACCTCGGTATCATTCTACATAATTGAATTGAGACAGTTCTAAACCAGTCAATAAATTGACGGAGAAATCAAAGAACATACGAGTATGTAGGTATATAAAAACTTCATACACCCGAGCGTACTGTGCCCGAACCTAGAATCGAGAAACATATGAGAATTCTTTTGTTTTTTGTTTCGTTCGTTAATAATGCATGATTTCGTCACCTTGCGGATAATTTGTTCGCAGTTGGTAAATTCAGAGTAGGTAGCCTACCTACAATACAACAAATAGAAAAGCTACGTTAACTTGCATCCTAAGAAAATATTGGCACTGCATTTCTTTGAAACTCTGCAACGAGTTCGATGGTTTCACAAACAATTATAAATATTTGTGTATTTATAGGCATCTACCTGAATCCTTAGTATGGGTGGTGCAAATTTTGCGAAAACTTTTATTAAATCAATATAAGTTTTTTATTAAGTTTCTTTCGCATACATTACCGAAGCGCCTTGCAGAGTTGCAGCCTCGGATAGAGTATATCTCCCTACCGAACATAGGTAGTAGAATTACTTTTCGTAGTATGACAGCCATCAAATAGTTTCATGCGGACTCTTCTTCCTCTTTCTTTCGTAGCTTTTGCGACTATTTGCCACAATTCGGCCATTTCGAATGTAGTTTTCGAATAATGTTTAGTGATTCGTTGCGTGATCTACTCGTATAGAAATAAAATAACCCCTATTTCTCTTGGTCACGTTATAACTTGAGAATGGCTTTACCGATTTCATTCATCTTTTTTTAAATGTTTTCTCATACCTTGTTCATACCTGGTTCTTACATAAAAAAAATAAGAAAATTGCGCAGAAATTTCCACGCGGGCGAAACCGCAGGGCGCAGCTTGTATTAAATATATTTAAGCAGTACAACTTTGACAGGTCATCGATAGTAGGTACTATACCTAACTAAACGGAAAACTTTTTCGTTTTGGTATTGTGCAAACCCATACTAACCAAAGTGAACATACCTACTACTGGTTATCCTAATTGAAAACCAAATATAGTTATGGTGAAGCATCGCTTAAATTTAAATAAACCTCCATTTTTGGATGAAATCCTTATGACTCATATTTTATCCATAACTTGATTGCGATTTGTATAGTGAGATGCTTTAGCAAGACAAAGCTTGTACCTTAGAACCTTCAAGGGCAAATAGTACTTTACATCATAATTAACTTACTGCAGCGCTCGGTTTCGCTCGCGTTTGTTAAAAAATCACCAGGTAGGTTTTTGTTATTCTGGGTTGGCCGTCTGGTAAGTAGTTGAGTAAGCTTTTGTCTTTATTTTCACACCCTGACCTATATTCGATAGGTTCATGTAACACGCGGCATACAAAGAAATTTAAAGAGAGAAGTAGACTCACACCGTGCGTTAGCGGTCCTATTTAAAGAGAGTTACTCTTTAAATTGTACCTACTAGGTAGGTACTCATCATTACTCACCAGTCTTGTAAAATATACGTGCAATCGCGATGAAAGCGCGCACTCATCTGAACAGCAAACAGGCGACTTTACTTTATCTGTGAGAGACACATTAGTACCTACCTATTCGGTTTTCAATAAATATTATATAAATTTCTTCTTCCTTAGTAAAATACTACTAAATAATTAACGCAAGTAAAGTTGTTTGCGACTGTAAATTATTCTAAATCAAGGCTCCTGATCACGACTATACAAACATGACCTGATTAATAAAACTGTAATGTAGAGTTCAGTCTATTTTATTACGTAAAATACAAGCAATCTCAACTGGCATCGCTTTATGTCTATCACTCGTACTTGAATTACTAACATTAGTGCAACTTGATTGATGTACAGCCGCCCTGTCTTCAGCTTGCCGCATCCAGCATCTACCTGCAGTCTTTCGCAGGTCGTCATCCCACCTGGTCGGAGGGCGTCCTACCGTTTACCGAGTCGTGGTCAAAAGCACGTTTGCCCCAGTGGCCGTCGGTTCTTCGCGAGATATGGCAACTTTGAACTGGCGTAATGTAGCTATACAATTCGCAGCGAGCATGATACGTTACACCACCGCCTTAGAGGAAGGCCACTGCGCACCTTGTTCTAAAACCCGTCTCGTTGCTCGTTGCGAGCGCCTTCTTTCCCCGCACTGAACGACGTACGAACGCTCGCAGTGTAACACCTTTCATCACGCTGCGTAACACCGGTCAGTAACATACCGACCAATATTACTGTAAATTACTGTAAATAATATTTATTAACTGCACTTCTGCCACAGGGAGCCTGGTGACCTGTAACACAGGTTTTTTTTACAAACCTAACACAGGCACCAGTCTCGCACAATGTTGTTCTTACCAGATGGATCGTTATATACGTACTATTCTAGTTTTAAACCTAAGCTCATTGTGTGAAGAGAATAAAAAAATATATTATTATTATTAAATATAGGCTGTTTAGGAAAGTAAGGCTAACTTCCCTCAAGAGCCTATATCGGTCCACTGCTGGATGCAGGCCTCTCCCTGATATGCGCCTTATCGGATTTTATCTCATGGAGGCATAATTCCCATGATCCCATACACCCAAACGTAACTTAGGTATCGAATGAGGAGCCTAACCCTTTAACGCATTTAAACTTGAAACGCAGCTCTTCGCTCAAAAATCATATATTTTAGGTAAGAAATAGGTAGGTTGGGTACATAAAGTCAGATAGATGAATTTCTGATAAATTAATTTGAAGAAAAACTTATGCTGTACTTGTGCCTGTCAAGCATAAGTACGGTAAGCATACATACCTATAAATGCGAGCTTTTTTTTGTAATCTTTTTAGTTTGCTAGATAGCAGTGTTACCGTTTCATAATAAACTTAGATCTTTATGAATTGTCATACGAAGCACAGAGCTGATTCTTCAGGAAGTAGGTACACCTTTGATTTACACCGTTCTATGTGATTCAGGTAAGGCCATGCCAGCCATTTGCCCTTGTTTTGTATTTTTAGCTTTTTGCTGGCATATAACCGGCGGTGCCTTCGGAATACTGATGGTGTCTTGTACCGGTGTCAATTGATTAGTTATTCTGCGCGAGCGCACGGAATTAACTACATCCGAGATGCGCAGTCGAGCCTATTTGCCTACCTCACAACTAACAGGAGATAAGATGCTTGTTTATAATATAACGGACGATAGACATATCAACCACGTGGCTGTTTGCACTTCCTCAACTTCCTTGAAATTTTAAATTCCCTTGTTTTAATTGCATGATCTGTATCAAAGTAAAGAGCTATGCTCGGAGTTTCTTTGCAGGATAGGACCCAGATCCGACCCAGATCCCACCCAGATCCTATACGATCCCTACCAGATCCAACCCAGATCCCACCCAGATCCGACCCCGATTGGACCCCGATCCGACCCAGATCCGACCCCGATCCCTACCAGATCTGACCCAGATCCGACCCAGATCCCACCCAGATCTTACCTGATCCGACCCCGATCCGACCCAGACCCTACCCGCTATCCACTCCCCTCGACCACCTACCCGACGCGACGGTAGTATAATTTAATACCAGCGCCGCATGTCTTAGCATGCAGCACAATGTTGAATATACCCACTTTACCTGTTCTAAGTAATTTATTTTTGTGTTCAATCTTAAATACATAGTTTTGGTTAAGAAATTTATAGGCAATAAATGGTTTTTATTATTATTAAATATCTTAAATGGAAAAGTTTCCACGACCTCCTATAAAATAGCATGACCAGTTCACACAGAATACTAAAATGCGATATCCGATGAACCAAGTGCATTGACATCTCACGATGCACCGGCTCACGATGTGGTCATCCGTCCGCGTTTTTATGTATCTATCGCACGTGCTTCGTCCAAACTTCCTACTTCTTTGTAGTTATCTGAACTAGATGCCTATTGAACGGCTATCGCCGCAGATTTGGTATGTTTCTCACGTTTTATACCAATTGGCACATTTAGTGTTGCAGTAGTTTACTATTTCTTGTCTAGAGTTTTAGTCTTCTTTGTGACATATCTTTATCTAGCTAGACTTTATAAGCTTAAGCCTCAAATAAGTAGGTATATACAGGGTTATTGGTAATTCGGCGTATTCCCGTTAGGAGGTTATAGGGGTGACTATTTGCTCATCCTGAAAGTCCCTGCTCACTCTACCTCTTTCTATGACAAATCATTCACTGTACAAGCTACCCGTTTATGGAATGCTCTCCCTCTACACATCAGATGTGCAAAATCACTCCCTATATTCAAAAAACTGCTGCATCAGCATTATTTATCCATATGAAATATTGATAGCCTTATCTTATGTCTATGTAAGTTTATTATAATGTTTGTAATGTAGGTATTTAGTGTATTTGTTACCAATTATTTATTAAAGTGCCACCGTCTATATTGTTCGTTCATGTCCAGTCCATCCCAAGGTTGCCTGGAAGAGATCGCTCTCAGCGATAAGGCCGCCCTTTATACCTTTATTCTAAGTTTTTATCTCTGTATTATTTTCTGTTTTGTGTGGTGTAATAAAATGTTATCTATCTATCTATTTGCGATAATGTTGTGTGACTTCCCCTATTGCATTCGCAAAGTCGCATTATTTTTCTCAGTTGTGACTTAACTACTAACTTAACCCTTAACCACCTAACGGCGGTCACAGTGACTCCAGCGGTTTTTGTTTATTGAATATTTCTGTTATTATGTGAGCTATGCGTCTGTGAGCCCATCTACTTTACCCCCCCGCTCCTCAGTACGCACTGTGCCCTCGATCGCTTCACACGTTTGCGCGTTCAAAAGTTACAGGTAATTTAATTTTTTTTGCGGTCATGGTGACCGCTGTTAGGTGGTTACGTAATTTTTTATAAAATCATTTCTTTTTGTTTTTGTAGTTTTATAATGTGTGATGAACGACTAAACCCTACACTAAACCGAAATATGTTGGGATAGTTACAACAATTTTCTGATTCCGAGAAGGAAAATGAAAGAAATGAGCCAGAATTGCCAAATGAAGACTGCAGTGACATCGAAAATATTCCAGCGGACATTGTCATTAGAGGCGAGTGTCAGTCTGACTCAGAAATAGAAGATAATGATCCAGAGTGAGACGAAGATGGAACCTCATTTGGGAAGACGTTTGAGCAAGCCCGGTTTACATCGAGAACTTAAGGGCGTTATTCGCCGCATACTGAAGATGGACCAAGAGCCTAGCACGTCCTCAACTGATAACATCGAAAAGTTTGAAATCAGGAAGACTTGCTCAACCTGTGATGCTAAAAAAAACGCAAAACATACGTGTTTTCAATGTAAAAAACCCATTTGCGTTGAGTGTTCGCAAAAAATGTGCATAAATTGTCGTCAAAAATTGTAACTGTTTACCCATTGTAATTTTATAAAAAAAGTGATTTGATTTTGCCATTAATAGTTTTATATAGTAGGTTACATATTAAAGTACCAAAAAATAAGAATATTTTATTAGGTTTCACTTAAAGATACTTGTCAGATCTTAGATTTTTTATAATGCCTCGATTTTGTATTCAAATGTTTAAGTTAATTATAAGCATTGATTTTTAATATTATAAGTTTCATTTTCAAAGTTTAATAAGGTAATTAATTAAAAAATATATAAAGTTAAGATCTGTCTTTCATTTATGTCATTAATATTTTTTTTTTTCATATAAAATATAGAAAATAATATGCGGTCACCATGACCGCCATTAGGTGGTAGTGTAACTCAAAAACAGGTTAGGTGGCTAAGGGTTAATCAAGTAAGTATGTGAATAAATAAATAAAAACTTTATCTTATCTTTATATTGTGTGTACGATCTGCAGATATTTGTTCCGGGTGTTCTGGTTGTTTTCTATGTATTATAAAAAATATATCTCTAGGTATGTAATGTATTGTATTATGTATATCAGTTATCTAGTACCCATAACACAAGCTTTGCTTACCATGGGGCTAGATAATGCTGTGTGAATTGTCCAGCATTATTTATTTATTTATTCTATCCATTTGTTTCACCCTCATATAATACAGGGCATATCCAATTAAGTACCCCTTAACCCTTTTACTTTCAAAATTCCCAATTCTTAATGAGTTATGCATAGACATCTCATAGACATATTAGGAGCGCCTAGTGCTAATGCAACGCAAAACTCTGTTATATCATATTATGAGCCATATCACCCGCTGTGAACTGTAGAACCCATTGACCACTCAGAGAGTTTCGGGAACTTCTGCTAATTAGAATGATGTCGGCGGTACAACTTGTTTTCCTTTTGGACTTTGTTTTTGATAGTACCTCGTACTCTGAGCGGGGTCGTTGTCCCGTGCGATTTCGCGGAATAGTGCAACGCGCGTGCAAGTGCAGGCTGAGATGGTACAGTCATGAACAGTTAACTCGCAAGCATTTGAATTTCTTTTACGAGCGTTGTTTATGTTTTTTCTGGTTATCGGACACTCAAGCATCAAAACGGCTAAAGCAATTTTGATAAGGTATCAAAATATTCGCCTGGTCTCTCTTAGCTTCATTTTGTAGTCCTTCGTCGATGTTCGTCCTCCAATGTAGTAATTATGAAACTTACAAACGTTTCGTAACCGTGAACCGTTTGGATGACATTCATGACACTATTTCTGTTTGTTTCTAAACCCTGGCATACCACTTACCTATATATTTTTTTTTTTTAGCTTAATAGCTATTGTAATGGCTATGCTACGCCTTTAATTACTCACAGAACATAGGCACCATTAGCTTTCTGGTAATTGACGGGCTTTTACGGCACAATCACCATTTCAAAAGGTACCTGTGTATTTTTAGATATTAATACCAGATATTGCAGTATGTTGCCGGCTTAGAATTTTCACCACCCAAACTCTCCCCGCGGGTATTGCAAGAGGCGACTAATGACTACGGCGGCGATTCGAACTATACAGTAAACATGAAGGTAATTTTATTCTATACAGTAAATATAGGTAGTACTGCGATCTGGAGATTATGGGATTACTCCCTAATCATTTCATTTTGAACCTTTTATTCAGATAAATATGTATGTACATCGTTTTACTTAAATACTATTGCTTAAACTACATCTATATTATCTGTTGGTGTCTACATCTATATGTCTGTATCAACCCTCTTTTGGCAAAGGCCTCCTCTAAACCCTTGCACTCTATCTCTCGCCAACCTTATCCACGTTTTCCCTGCTACGTCTCTTAGCTCGTCCTCCCATCTTTTGAACTGTCTCCCTCTATTTCGCTTCTTGTATCTTGAAGACCAAGAGTAAAGAATAGGATCTTTACTCCCTCATCATAAGGCATTAATGACGACCGATGTGGCGCGGTGGGCGAAGGTCCGCCTGCGACGCAGGAGGTTGCGGGTTCGATTCCCGCCTCGGAACAATTGTGTGTACGATCTGCAGATATTTGTTCCGGGTGTTCTGGTCGTTTACTATGTATAAAAAAAAATGTCTATCTATGTAATGTATTGTATTATGTATATCTGTTATCTAGTACCCATAACACAAGCTCTGCTTACCATGGAGCTAAATAATGCTGTGTGAATTGTCCGGCATTATTTATTTATTTATTTATCATTAATTAAGGCACTTACCAAGGAAGGCCTATGTCTTGGAGGTGTCAACTAGCATGGCATTACTTCCTAATGATAATACATTTAGGTACGTACGTATCAATCAGGGGAGGCCTTAATATATTAATAGGTAGGGTGAACTAACATTGCATTGATAAGACATAAGGCACGTATTAGGGGAGGCCTATGTCCAGGTATGAACTAAGGTAGATGACCATAGTATTGTTTCTGCTTACAATAGTAGGTACGATATTCTAACGGTACCTCGACCTATTCAGTACTTTACCATGAAGGTAATTTGATACAGTCAGTATAAGTACGAGGAAGCGCTGGACTGGTGCCTATTGCCTATGGCATCGCAACCTGGCGAGTGTCCAGTAAACTTGAGGAATGTCATGACAGCATCGGTAGTAATACTTACGTGGATTTGTTTAACTGAGAATAATTACTTCCTTCCTTCCCGATGCGCAGGAGGAAAGTGCCAAGGCATAATTTATTAGACCTGCCCGAAAAGTTTGACGTGTCTCTATACCTATGTCTGAGAGAGAGACATAGATAAATTAAATTAAATTAAGATGACAGAATCCCAGTCTAAGGAGTCTAAAGCGTTACTTAGGACCTGTAGAAAGACTGCATGATGGCCGAAGCAAACTTGCTGCCTAAAACCTGGAGGATGGTGTAGGTACTGCTCTATATTCTGCGCAGCAGCGAGACTGTTTTCTTGCGGATGATGGCAAGAATACCAACCAACCTCAGCAAACATTAAGGATGCGCTGCAAAAGCGGCGCAACCCCAACAACATCCTGAAGGCGTTATTATACTGTATACGCAGAGCGCTGAGCGATCTTTTAGTAAAGCTAGCCCAAAGACTAATATTAGAATGGATTCAAAAGGCACCTACGGGTTCAGTTGGTTTCGTACGGGGTCAAGCTGTGGGTGTTTGTGGGCTGATATGATATGCTAATAAAGGTAGACCAAGGAGGATATAAAACAATTTTTTTCTACAGGTGGTTTTATTCAGTAACAATAACTATGTAGCTACACCTACATTTTTACTTACGTATATTTAAGGAAGACATTTTAATTTGTAAAATTACTTAGTCTATAACGCTTGGTAGATAGTACAAATTTTATTGAATACAACTACAATATATTTGTAATGTTATTAATTACTCACCAGCGTACCTACGCGCTACAAATAGGTATACAGGTGTCTTACTATGTACAAAAGTTACTTCCTATATTAAAGTAGCTACGTACTGTGTTTATAAATACCTTTTAATAAATAGCAGTCTATTGTTAATTAAAGCATTCATTATACAAGCATATAACAGATTATTTCTAAATAAAACTGCATGGTACCCGCACCTGTGTGCGGGTACCATGCAGTTTTATTTAGAAACCACTCACTTAAATTTGTGTGCTCGGTACCTGTGTACCGAGCACACAAATTTAAGTGATCCCTCATTCGTTTCGCTGCATTTTTTTTTTCAATCAACTGAGGGATTTATAAAACTTTTTAATAGTTTTGACGGTTAAGCCACTGATCTTTTAGAAATAACTAGCTGGAACTGGAAATCTATGTGTCAAATGGTTAAAAACGTTCCTCTTGAATCACTCTCTGTCTATTAAAAAAACCGCCTCAGAATCCGTTGCGTAGTTTTAAAGATCTTAAGCATACATAGGGACAGACAGACAGCGGGAAGCGACTTTGTTTTATAGTACCTATAGTGAAGACCCATCCCATTCTGGCAAAATGGGTACTTATTGTACTTATAGCAAATTTGAACTAAAAAAAAAAAATTGATGCCTCACTATTTTTTATGTGTCTAATCAACAACTGTAATGCACGAAACCTGGCACATCAATGAATCCCCTCTGAAACACGTCTACATTAGGGTTGTCCCTCATTCTTTCCGCGAGTGCCTTCTCTTGGGCCAAGGGATGCCATGCCCCGAGGGTACAAGACGTGTCTTCTTTGTTGATGAAGTAATGGCAACGGCGGGTGGCGCGCGTTGACGGGACGTATTCGAAGACGCGAACGCGTTTGCAGCGGTGTAGTGAGAACCATAAGCCTGGAAAAGTAAAGTTCAATTATAATTATAAGATCATATTATAGCTAAGCAGAAAAAATTATTCTGAAAATAGTCATTATTTGGAACATGTAGTAAGCAACTATAAGACCACCGCTCAAGCACTTAAATTATAATTTGACCAAAACTGCTGTACCGCGCCTGAGGTATGCGAGCGGCGAGACGGGGGGGAAATATCGGCCGCTCCGATCCATCAGTCTGCCGTATACGCGTACTCTTGCTCTTTTTTCCTCGCCCCCCACCTCGCCGCACTTTCCTAAGGAGAGGTACAGCGGTTTCGGTCAAACTATAGTAAATAAATAAATAATGTTGGACAATTAATTATGATTGACAGCTTCATTTCTTCAGCGTCGCTTCTAGCTTATCAGAGCCGCTACTAACTTTGGCTTGTAGCGTTATAAATTAAAGCTGGGTCAAGAACCTTTTTGGCCCCTTTATGTAATGTATCTACTTTCTTCATATGAATATGTTTCTTGTTTGTAAACTTACCTATTAATGTAATGTGTCGTGTGTATGGTTTCAAATAAATATATTTTCTTTATTTTTCTTTCAAAGCTGAAACTGTGTGTGAATGGGGTCGATGCAGTAATGAAGCTTAAAATTATTTATTTCACAAAATAAGCTTTACCTAAAAACCCCGAAGAAGGCGGGTTCCGTCGCAGTCGATAAGGTGACGTATCTTGCAGAACTGCCCACAAACCCCACAGCACTTGCGGATTCAACAAGTGTACGTCAGCCTCTGGTCTTTCTTCGAGCAATCTATGGGAAAAAAACGTATGGTTTGATTTCGCCTACCAATTTGAGCGAGGTCAAATGTTATATTGTTGGCACCTACGAGTATCTACAGACTGTCTTTTTGAGATGGGAGTGTAAATATGCCTAGGCATTTTAGAAATCAATCGGTTCGATTCCCGGTAAAAGTAGTAGATTTTATAAATATAAATACATATTCCGTTTTTTTTTCTCTCATAAATCGAGGACATGACTCCTTTCACGTCTTTTATCTAACTCTCATGGTTTTGGATTTGTCCGTCCATACTCATCTTAAAAAGACACCCTATATTGTACCTACTATCAATAATATTATTAATACGGAAACAACTATGTATAATAAATAAATAATAATAAATAATGCTGGACAATTCACACAGCATTATCTAGCCCCATGGTAAGCAGAGCTTGTGTTATGGGTACTAGATAACTGATATACATAATACAATACATTACATTTATTATTTTTTATTATACATAGAAAACGACCAGAACACCCGGAACAAATATCTGCAGATCGTACACACAATTGTTCCGAGGCGGGAATCGAACCCGCAACCTCCTGCGTCGCAGGCGGACCTTCGCCCACCGCACCACATCGGTCGTACGTTTATTAGTTTTGTTTTCATTTCTAACTACAAAAGTACCTCTTGTCTGTCTGTTACCTTTTCACCCTTAAACGGCTGGCTAATAGACAGGCTAGTTGAAGAACGCGTACGAAGCCGCTTGCATCAGCTAGTACTTAATATGTAACACTAACATAGATAGATTTTTGTATATACATAACGGATAAGTGGTGTAAAATAAACTTACTTCTTATAAACAGGAAACAACGGGTAATCAGGGTGGTCGTACCAGTCTTCTAAAGTGGAGGAGTAGTTTGAAGGATCCCAAATCAGAATAGACACCCTTTTGTACAGGGGGTGTTCCAGAAAGTTGAATTCAGGCTTTGTTACAACCTGCAATTAAAAATTTAATATCCTTAGAAATTGCAGATAAAACAGCTTGCTTTTCCTGCTACATAAAAGGGTAAAGTCGTTCATCTTGTAAACAATTCTTGGTAATTTGCGGGAAGCTGTCCTAAAGACTTTGACGGCGGACCGCATCATGAGGGTTTCATATTTACTTTGTACTATAAGCGATAGGGTACTTGGATCCAGAATCCAAGATATTTTTTGTCAACAAAGGGGTTCCAAACCTCCTGGTTTGGAACCCCTTTGTTGAACAAAAAATATTTTCCTAAATATTGATGTAAAATAGTTAACGACACCGGTATCATCGGAGCATGCAGAAGTTGTAGGAATAAGTTTAAGTTTAATATTCATTTAGTCTCAAATAGACAATCTATTGTATAAAGTCACTTACATAAGAACAGGGTTCTTAGGTTACTTACATATATACATTTTTAATATTGATACAATGGCTAGTTGCAGGACCTATTTCATAGAGGGAAAGATCTTAACCTTTATATGTATTTATATATTAGAAGCATGTTTATTTGTAAAGAAGAATAACCACTTATTTGACACCCATACTCGCCCACGAAACCTTAGACCACATAACAAACTTTCAATACCCTTTTCTAGACTTCACATGTATCATTCTAGCCCCCATGCCATGTGTGTAAAAATATATAACAATCTTACGAAAAACATTCGACAAGAAGATAATTTGCACCAATTTAAAAGCAAATTGAAGCATTTTTTACTAGAAAAATGCTTTTATAGCCTCGAAGAATATTTTGGAAAATAGATACCTATAATTAATTGATGTTCCTTGTTCTCTAGCCCTGTTTTAGTTGTGGTAGTGTAGTAGTTTTAGTTTTAGTAGGTATTAGGCTTTTAGTATAAGGTATAATCTTGTTTTTTTTTTATGTGATGAGTGATTAGATATAATATAATTGGTTTATAATTTTAACTTGAAATGGTAAATTAAGCATATTATTAACTTTATTGTATATAGCCACCTAGCATTTAACATTTAACTTTAAATTTATGTTGCAATACCCTTGCAGGGTGCATGTCGGACTTATATATATTTTTTAAGAACTTTTGTACACATGTAAGCAATAAACCATTGAGTATTGAGTATAGATTGTGGTCATTCAAGAGCTGGCTCATATAATGTGTTCACTTAATATGAAGTGACTTATCATTTATGATATGTTGAGCTAATTTGAGTTTGAACAACATATTATATGAGGTTACACTAAACACAAAGGGAAACACATTAGATATAAATCTACTAAAATATGTTTTAAAACGAATGTTAATGTTTTGTAAACTGTCAACCTGTGAGTTGAGAACTCGAATGGTGGTCTTAGATCCAACATCCTCGGTGTAGTTTTCAGTAGGGGCGTTGTTGAACCTTAGCACCATATCGTGAGAATCTGCGGACAAACGGTCAGTTAGATTAGTATTTATGCCGTAATTAGGAACTTTATAACCGACAAGCAAGTGGTAAAAGCAGGGTCTTCTATTTAAAGTACAAATAAATAAATTGTAACTTGGAATAAAAATGAAATAAATTAGAATTATGAACATTTCACATAGTAAATATCTAGGTATAAGTATCAGCAAGCCCAGAAGTGAGCAGAGCTTATATTTAGATAATTGGATTGTTTAAAATTGTTCATCAATAATATAGATATATAATTCAAATTATATATCTATATTATTATGTTACTTCCGTTGCCGGTTATTGTTTGTGTGTATAATTGTAGTTTAGGTTAAGAAACTTATAGGCAATAAATGTTTTTTTTTTATTTAGCCTGTTTCGTCCCACTGCTGGGCAAAGGCCTCCCCCAAATCTTTCCACTCAGTGCGGTCACGTGCGATCTCCCACCAATCTCAGAGGAAGGCGTTTTATTTTTTATTTATTTATTTTTGGGAATATCTCGGGCTCATTCTCTATTCATACAATAGCAAATGAATCATCAAAACTGGCCCATAAAAAAATAACAACCGACAAACATACATAAAAAAGTTTAAAAAAAACATACAGACAGGCGAAAAAAGAACCTACTTTATAATATAAATAATTTTACATTTGCCCGGTTAAAATATTACCCATATTTGACCTGGACGTCTTACGTAACCTCAGATATTTCCGCTCTAATTCGGTAATGAGTTCAGAAATAAATAATTTAAATGCAATTTAATTCACTTTTCTACATCGTTGTAGTAGTTTTAGAAGTTTATTGCAAGAATACGTGACTCCACGTAAAGTTACTCTACTCTGAACTAACACTGCCGCTGTCTTCGACGATACTGCGCTATAATAACACTAATATTATAAATGCAAAAGTTTTAAGGTTTGAAGTTCGGTTGTTTTTCTAAGAGTATATTTTTTGAGAGAAGATTTTTTTAGGTACTGAAATTCCTAAATGCTGAAGTTTTTTTATTGCATGCCCTATGCAAAAAAAAAAACATCAATAAATCACACCAATATTAAATGCGAAAGTTTAGATCGACGTTTATTTCTTCTTCATGCCGCCCCGCCGATAGGTACTACGGTACTACTGAACGGATTGGGCTGAATTTTGCATATAGTGCCCGAAATTAAACATAGGTTACGTTATCAGAGGTCGTCATTTGTCATTTTTTCATGTTTTATTATTATTTTCTAAATTCAGAGTGCGAACTAGTTTTCTAGTTTTCTCTCTCGGTCTGGAATTACATAATATTTTGTCCGATTCGTTCATGAGGAATGAGTGAATGAACCTACCTAACATAAATCAAATTTTTCGACTTTATAATTAAGGCGTCAATAACTTGGTAACTAAGCTAAAAAGTTATATAATAACTCTTACAGATCAGATTTTTTTATTCGCGTTTCTATACATCATAGAAACGCGAATAAAAAAATCTAAAACACGTTCATGGAAAGTGGAAATACACAGGTGTTAATTTAATTACAGAGATGAATCATTCACGACATAGCTACCTATAGCAACAATTAAGACATTGTGAAGAAAACATAGCCTAGTAGAGTAGGTAATCTGTAAGAGATATAATTTACCTTACGACCTATGTATAGGTGTTTTGTAACAGCGTGGATGTTGGTCCCTGAGAATAAACAAGAATCAAGTGAATTTGAACTTTCCCTCCCCTGATATAAAGATAGGTCTTCTATGACCAGCTCTTTTGTCAAATGGTCTCATGGTTGGGGCCTATAGATAAGTGTGCCTAATAGCTAATCTGTCGTCCGCGTAAGAAAGCGGAACAATGGCGAAGCAACATAAAAACATCGATAATTATACCTATTCTTCTTGTTGTTGGTAGAGGAAACGTTTAGGTTTTTACACCGTGGTTTTGCGTACATGGGTTTGATCAATTTTGCTGCTGAAAGCAAAACTTTATTGTGTTAGTCCATTGCTGGACATAGGCCACTCCTAATGAGCTCCATATCGCCTTGTCACATCCAGCATTTGCCTACAGTCTTTGGCAGGTCGTCATCCCACCTGGCCGGTTATTTGGTTATTGGCTGGTTATTTGGCCGGCCATTTGGTCAAATAAACATCAAAGTACGCTAATCAAATGGAAGATAGATAATGGAGTATCTTTACTAATTTCTAGGTTCTACAATGACCTAATTAAAAATAGAAGTATTGCGCACATTAAAGCCATTTGCTATAAATCCACGCCGAAGGAAACTACAAATCAAATATCGTTTTGGAGTATTATGGAGTACATAATGTTGATTTTAGTAATAAATCCCTCTTCAGGTTTCAATTTACTAGACAGAAAATATTGAAACATTTAAAGCCTTTTCCGACTTCTTAGTAGGTTCTTCTTGTAGTTTTGAACCAAACAAGGGACACTAAAGTAACTTATTGAATAGAAGTGGTAGAGGCAAGTTATTTAAAAAGTCAGTGCACGTTTAGTACCTTCTTTGAAATATAAGAAAATAAAGTAACATTTACAAGGCAATAATTCAGTTTAAGGGGATATAAAACTGTTTAATAATGCATTGTATGTGCTTTAAGACGCATTTTCACTCCTATGCGTATTTTCCTAGCAAATACTGTCTGATAATCAAATATAATCAGATAGTATTTGCTTCTTTTTCGTTATAATCAATATTATAACGAAACTAATTGAAATAGCCCGGTTTCCCTTACGCCAAATTAATTATGAAAAACTCGTTAGTCTCGTTTACCTACACCTAAAAACTAAGAACTTTTGTATTTTGACGCAGAACCATTTCCTTCTCTACCAGTATTTTTAAAGTAATAAGGTATTGTTATTCTCACACATTCTGAAGGTGAGTAAGTAGGTGCGACTGCTCCACGATACACACTACAATTCCTTCTGCACCAATACGCACAATGGGCCATGAATTATGCACATGGTCCTTAGAAGCCGGTTGTTGACACTGCGCAGGCTCAGCCAGCACGGCAAACAAAACTTGAGTCCTGTAGAACCTCTTCCAATTAGCATAAATATGTATGCATGTTGATATTTTTATTCCAAACATTCCACTTCACTTACCTATTTACCTTCTCAAGCTCGTGCGTGAAAGATTCTTTCTCGCTGTGGTCTTAAGTTCAATCTTTACTCAAAAATGTGTTATCTTCCGCGTGTGCCGTTGATTTTAGGTAAAAGAGATAACTTGTTTTTGATTAGCCCGAATTTATTTAGCACATAAAGGAGCCGCGATCTGATGTAAGGACACGTTTTTTTATGATAAACAGTGGAACAAAAGCCTACGCACAAACGTGGACAGCTGGAGGACAAGGGCCTATTTTTATACAATTTTAGGTAGTTGCCATTTATTTTATTATGTAATGTGAAAATTATACATGACTCCGTTTTTATACCTTTTTTATTATTTTATTAGATGTTTGTGTTGTGTTACTACCGACTAGGTTTATAAATTGTGCTTCCCTGAAAGGTTTGTTTTTGAAGCCACAAACAACCTTTTCATAAGTGTGTAGGAAAAAGTAGACAAATAAAAGATGTCCTTCCACTCCTCAGTCGGAAGCATGTGTCACGCCTGGTCTGTCCCATGTCTGGGCTATAAACTTATCAGCATTTCGAGAAAGGACAAAGACATATCCTGTGGTTATAGAATGACTAACAGCAATGAAATAAATAATGTTTATTCAAAATGAATCATAGTTTTTACTCTTTTTTAAATTTAATAAATCCTGCACTTAAAAAGTCGGGGATTGTCGTATAACACTGTTCTTAGCAGAGATTTCGACTCGCGCGCCTGATACCTAGATTTCTTTTTTGCCAAAATTACAAAATCTTTACAATGGACACTTTCACTGCATTTTATTTTGTACATTCTAGCATAGACTAATTTGTTTGTCTATGCTACTAGTAATTGGTTACCAGCTGTTGGCCCTCTGGTAATGGTTGCAAATTGTTTTCGTTAGAAGTAGTAGAATCAAACGACTAAATTATAAACATTGAAATAAAGTAGAAGCCTACGTTTATTTTTACTTTGCATAGAAACTATTTGGACTTCTCGGCTATCAGGCACATGTTTTATCGAGAAGTCAGGAGAAGGCACCCCCAGCGTTGGCGCCATATGATTCATTTCATTACTTTAGTGGTCAAACAGATGAACGCTGATGAATTATTTGAATCAGGTATTTTATTGTATGTTATGGTCATATTTTTTGGCCCACAAATAACTCTATTGTACGCATACATACATACAGAGCGGTTTATTTTTGAGGTTATGTTAGGTAATTTCTCTGAATCAAATATTTATTTACTAAAGTCATTTAAAACAGGATATTTACCATGATTTGATTTTTGAGTTTTCCAATATTTCGTCACAGTTTCATGCGCCATGATCACGGAATAACTGAAGGCACTGCGAGTGGTAACGTTCGTAGCAAAAGACAGAAAATGAGGGTAAATCGGTATATCTGCTCATAAAAACGAACTCGCAGTGCCTTCAGTGCCGTGATCATGGCGCATGAAACTGTGCCGAAATATTGGAAAACTCAAAAATCAAATCATGGTAAATATTCAGTTTTAAATGACTTTAGTGTTAATAACCATGATAGTTTCAGAAAGCAAACATTTATTATCCACGAATGACGATTTAATGATGTTAAATGTGGTCGCAATATGCTCTTTTATAGAGTAGGTAAATATATAGCAGAAGACTTAATATGGTAAAGTTGTTGCATTGGGAAATCCTGTAATATATAGAGTATGCCACAGTATAAGTCATAAAATTATTTTAAAGCTCATATAATATATGTATACGCATTTCAATTTCCAGTAATACCGTGTTAGGTATGTGAGTACTAACGTAAGGTTAAGGCCCTAGTCCACTAAATTCGCATAGTTGATTACGCATACGATTGGGGATTCGGCGAAGACGGCAGCCTGCGCATGACAATGATGCCCACAAAGAGATCCGATGCGATATTGTCGCGATGCGGTCGATCACCCACACCCACTGTCCTTATCTTGCTATTGTTGTAAGTTACGACATAATAATTCAAAACTCACTTATGATAAGTAATAAGTGAGTTTTGAATTATTATGTATAAATCCCGTTATGAGTTATAACGGGATATTTACCATGATTTGATTTTTGAGTTTTCCAATATTTCTAAACTCAAAAATGAAATCATGGTAAATATCCCGTTATAAGTGAGTTTTGTGTTAATAACCATTATAGTTTCTAAAGATTTTTTGACATAATAATTGTTGCTGTACAAAGGAAATAATATATACCTAATGCTGGACACACAGCATCATCTTAACTCTAGCCTCAAGCTAAGTAAATCTTGAGTTATTTGGACTAGATAATTGATATACATAATAATGTTAGACATACATATGAACAAACATCCGTAATATAACAGGTTAAGTTCATCTACATTGGATAAATTGTAAAATTTTCTGAAAAAAATACATAAATTATTAGAAACAAATTTGAACTAGTAATTACAATGGAGCCAACAGTAGACTGTTGCAAACAATCTACAGGTAGCTCAACTGATCTTACTCAACACTAGTGGGAAGCGTTCCAAGACGCTGAATGCATTGCCCCGCTGTATGGCAATGCTGATTGCTGATGCGCTGCGCCAGATACTCTACAGCTCTCGGGTCACGCGTCGCTTCGACGTCTAACAAACTAGAAAGGAAACCTAGATACTTATAAATAAATTGGTATTAGACACTGCAGAAAAAAAATTGGATTGAGAATCAATCCGATATAGTCCTATAAAGGACACTATATGCGGTTCTTGACAAGTTTCTTTATTCATTAATCTAACTATTGTCTTCAGTGGGTAGCGACTTCGAGTCAACTATTTTTTGTCCTTTCTTCGGTAAACATATGGTTAATACTACATAATTCTACGCATTACCGTTACTAACTCGCGAGTTGCGTTGCGATGTTTAACAAAGACCAAACAAAAGAAACCTTTTTTAATTAAAAGAGGGCAAGTTTGTGAATCAATAAGTTCAATAACATATTTATGAACCTGCCTACTTATTGGATACCTACGTTTGTATTTATTTTTACGTGAATACATTCTGACACGAGGAAGAAGAGAGATGATCTTTGGATGCTTTGCTTTTGAATCAAATTATCAAACTAGATAATCTTCAAATGTTTTGCCTTATATACTATGTAGATAAAATAGTATAAAATCAACATAATATTATAGGCTTCAAGTCTACTGAGATAGATAGAATATACTTTATTGCACAAAAGTTGTACATAGGCGAGCATTATGCTAGATAGCATTTTCTACCTGCTAACCTTTGGGTAGTGTGGACAACAGTTTAGGTCGTCTTAGTACACCCGTACTAAGACGACCTAAACTGTTGTCCACACTACCCAAAGGTTAGCAGGTAGAGAATGCTATACCCTAAAAGGAACAAACACTCTAAATTTCAAATCTCTAAGATACAGTGGTTTAGGCTGTACTTTGTTTGTCAGTCAGCCTTTATAATATGAATGAATATTATCTCAGGCAAAAGATAACTGGAAACATAATAATATTATGAAGTGGCCTTACAATGAAAATATTTTAAAATGTTTGCTCTGGTAAATCTTTTGGGACTTTCAAACCTACGCGATAGGTACGCGCGGTAGGTTGTATAGGAGATCGGTAGCGATCCATTTTTTTTTCTCTAAGGTGGACCACACGAAACCGAGAGAAAATAGAACTAATTCACTTTCGGTAGCAAATACCGCTTCCGCTTTCAGTAGCAAATCCCGCGTAGCTGGTCTAAGCCTTAGTAATATCACAGTAATAGTAACTCTTCAATTGTTTTTAAATACTTTCTCCCACGTCTTGCGACTAGGTTTCAAAAGTGTGTCAACAATGCACTCATTTTCGGTTGTTGGCCTATGACACAAAACTGAAGCAAAAATAATAAAGCTTAGCAAGTTACTTATAACATTTAGGACGGTAACTGTAAAACAAGTAACGCATGCCGTTTCGCAGAATAATGCTGACTGCCAGCTCATATGCAAAGTGATTCACTAAGTACCGATCAAGTGTTCTAAACGTGCGATTGATTTGCGGTTTAGAAGCTAAAAACCACTTTACCGTTGCATTGTTAAAGTCGACCGGCTAATCTACTTTAGCTGTTGTAATAATAAGGAAGTTACCTATTTATTCTTTAAGATGCCCCATGAGCAAATATTAATCTTATGCGTTCATATTAGACTAGAGAATGAAGCGCTAAATAGAAAATAACAAACGTTGTTTTGTTAACACAGCGTTTGGTGGGACATTGAAACACTACAATAGAAACAATTGCTACGATTAAAACTTGTTTACTCACCAATAAAATCACCTAGTCTGGACCCGAGTAGCGCCCCTGCACTGGTCACCACCGCACATGTATTGAAGTCCCGGCGCTCCTGTAAAGGCGCGCCCGGGATCTTAAAACCCAGTCTTTGGAAAGGCTCGTCATGGGCCGTAACAGTCTTCAGAGGCACTTGTTTCAACGCACACATCACCTCCTCTATCGCCGCGTCGATCTTGCTCCCACCTTCGTATTTTACATCGTAAATATTCTGCGAATCCAAGCCCGATCGGAACACTTTGCTGTCGCCCATTAACACTCTATGGAATTCTTTTACCAGCACCTCTCTGAACTCTTTATTCTTCTCTTCACATTCCGGCGAAAAATATTCATCACAAACATACTTTTCGCTGTCGAATTCTAGCAAAGGATTGTGTATGTTCGGGAATCTTGGGCCGCCTTGGTTCTGTTTGACAATGACGTTGGAAGATGGATTGAGGGCATGGGGTAGCTTGTCCCTTCCCGAGCCGCTCCAAATACCACCGACAGCGGACCTCCTGTTTTTGTGAATGAAAAGGGTTGAATTGTAAGGCGATCTGGAATATCTATCAGAGTCATGGAATGGTGCGGTCCTGTGTAAAGATTCCGTTGGACTGGTATTGAACAGTCTCTGTTTTTCAATGTACATCCAGTACTGCGACCAGATTAAGTAGAGATATCCACACATCCCGAAGCAGAGGAGGTTAATGAAAACCCAAACAGACATCGCGGCCGCTCTCATATTGATTGTGAAGTTTATCACGATGCACGAATATAACAAGGAACACTGTATACTTTAAGATCTAAGTAAAATCACAACCGGTCACAAGAGTATCAATAGTAAAGCAATATTTTTAAGATATAGTTGTAGGGTGGAGATACGATCAGCTGATAGCTGGTACGTAACGCGCATGCTCCGACGATGCTGCAAAAAACCCTACGCTTGGTAGAGAAACTAAAATCAATGAATTTCATTCGCACGCTATAATATTTTCAGAATGTGAAATAATTTGTTTGTATTGCCGTTATGAAAATTTGGTTGGTGCGTGGAATTTTAAATGAAAACAGATATTTGAATTTAACTATGAATTATTTATTATCTTACGGGACTTAGGACTCTCACAACCAAAGGTTTATTAAATTAATTATAAATTAGGTATTTTTCTACAAGCATTGCCTAACTACAAATTATTTAAAATCTATGTAACTAATGCTATTTGGTTCGTTTTGGTATTAAAGATTTAACTACACTTATGAACTACACTTACGAATTAAGTATATACAATGTGTTTTGTCGAACCTTGATCAAACGAGATTTGCAGATACACGACATATATTTATCGATAAAAATAAAAAAATAAAAAATTATATGTTACCTATTTCAAAAATAAAGCCGATTTAATTATTTTTTTAATGAAAACTACTTCATCTGTTTTTTTCTCCGTTTCTTTTTGAGTATTTTATTAGCTAGGTAAACTATCTAGCTTTCAAATGAGACTACTTTGAATAAAATACACCGTTTACTCAAAAAGAAACGAAGAAAAAACCAGATGAATTAGTTTTCATTAAAAAATATATTAAATCGGCTTTATTTTTGAGATAGGTAACATATAATTTTTTATTTTTTGTTTTTTATCGATAAATATATGTCGTGTATTCGCACATCTCGTTTGATCAAGGTTCGACAAAACACATTGTATAAGTATTATGTAGATATAATATGAATTAAGTAGATAAACCTTATTCACTGATAAAATACGATAGGTATATCGTATTTTTTTCTTTTTCTCTCTTGTTTCCTGTCTTGTATGTAACCTTCCACTTACCTACTCTTGACTTCTTGTATGTACCTAATGTAATCCAGCTTTGTGCCACCACACCAGGACCTGTCTCAAAATCAGCGCCGCGCCGCTATTAACTTCGGCTTGGATCGGCCGCGGCATAACAAGGCACAGAGGGAGACAGGGATATTTTTGGCTTTATGTTATTTTATCTACTTTCTTCATATAAATATGTTTGTATACTTACCAATTAAAGTAATGTGTCATGTTATGTGTATGATTTCAAATAAAATTCTTTTCATTTATTTATTGAAAAGTTGTTATATAGTTTTAGTTTAGTTTTATTTAGCAGATTTACAGTTTTAATAATTGCGTATTATTTAAATACGAGATGCAATACCAGACTATTATTTCCGCTACATCAACTATTAATCATACTTAGTTCGTACTTAATTCTACATTAACTAATAATATATTTTTTTAAGTTATTGTATGACTAGAATACACTTCGTCTAACTAAATCTTCAAACAAATCTATGTGATCATGGGAAACGTAAGCATTAAGCTACTTATAACAAAGCTTTTATTAGCAAAGTTGTTCTACTTAAATAAATGAAAAATGCTAGACAATTCACACAGCATGATTTAGATTAGCTTGAGGCTAGACTAGAGCCCCAAGCAAATGTCTACACATACCTAATTTTCTGCTTAATATAGAAAATAGTAGAAAACTTGGAAGACACAAATACACAATAGAAATTAGTGTGATGGGTAGTTAAAGGTTTTTCAATACTATAGTAAAAATACCTTAACATTATAATAATTGTTTACCTTAACAGTGCTAAGTTATTGAGCTCTCAATCAAAATACCTACTACACCGCCCATCAACAATATTAACCCAATGAAATATCACCAACAGTGGATTTACATGACCATTAGATATATTAAAATAATATAGGTATTAAAGAATTCAGTAGGTTTGTGAATATCACCTCAGCGATCAAGGGTTAAAGTAAAGAACTTCCACATTATCGTCAGCGGTCACGGTCGTTCAGTCCTTGGTCGGTCCACCTGGTGTAAGGCGGCGGTTCGGGCGTGGAGTCTCTACAAGTGAGGAGCGTTGAGTAATGCAGGAAAGGTATGAGACCGGTGCCGAGCATCAAGGCACCGTATGTCGGCTTGTGGACTAACCTGGAGAAGAAACGGTTTTTAGGAGTTGTCGTCGTAGGTAGGATCACCCCGTTTGTAGAATCATCATCATCATCAGCATCAGCCTATAGCAGTCCTCTGCTGGACATAGGCCTCCCCAATGAGCGCCATAGCGCCCTGTCTTCAGCTTGCCGCATCCAGCATCTACCTGCAGTCTTTCGCAGGTCGTCATCCCACCTGGTCGGAGGGCGTACTACACTACGTTGTAGAATGGCTAGGCCGATTGCGAAACAAACGCTAAATTGTTGGTAATTGGCCTTATTTATTTCATTCGACGAGATCGCTAAGTAACACAGAAGTCACTTATGGGGATTTTTACCATGACTAGATTTTTGAGTTTTCCAATATTTCGGCACAGTTTCTTGCACCATGATCACGGAATAACTCAACAACTTTCACTATAACTGATGGTTAATATCCCGTTATAAGTGACTTTTGTGTTAATAACCATGGTAGTTTCAAAAAATTTATCGCTAAGTAACGTTAAGCCATATTGTTAAACGTTAATCATTAAAAAATCTGCATAGGCAATTAATTGAATTGTACCGTTTTGCAATACATCTACATATGTGTGCTGATCAGGATTGTAATAGGTTATTTTCTTACCATGGGATTGACATAACCAGCAAAGTGTATGTGAATGTTAATACTAAAGTAATCCAAAGTCTTGAACATCTTCTCAGGCTGCTTGCTATCCACGGGAATTCGAGAACTGTAACAGAAATGATACAAATCAATCTCAATCAGTCAGAATTCAAATTTATTTTTAAGTTAATGTGATTGTTTTTTTTTGTGATTTTATATATAATTATTTATTTATTTTGTTTACGCCACAGTCAGCTATAATACGTATCGATCCTTTCCATCCAAAGGTTGCCTGGAAGAAATCGCTGTTAGCGATAATGCCGCCGATTGTGCCACTACTTAGTATTAAGATCCATTATTATTGTATTGATGGTGCAATAAAGAAATATTGTATTGTTGTATTATGTATGCAGTATTTGTTATCAATCAAAAATACTATAATTAGCTCTCCTTATCTAGTATCCTGCATAATCCCTTGACGTCAGAGCGACAAGAGGTAAGCCACAAATGCGACACGATGTGCGTCGTCCACTCTCAAGGAAGCTATACAAGCTCTTTTTCTGGAGGAGGTCTACGTTCGGTTGTATGTATTTTTTTATATGTACAACAGTACAACTAGCTGGCCCGGCAAACTTTGTTTCGCTTTAGATTCAAAATATATCGGCGCGTTTAAAATGGAAAAAACATATAGGCAGTTTGAAACTGCAATGCGAGCTGAACTTCACTGTATGTAAGCTGGCAGGGTAGGTGAGTCGGCCTTCTGTACGTAGTACTATATATTCATCCTGTAGTCTCAGCTAACCACATACATACGCGGGAAAAGCATGTACCCTCATGGGTATAAAACTGTGAGCTTACTTACAGACCCTTCTTAGTTTTTGCATCACTCTTTTGACAAGCTACTTACACAGGGTTATCCATTCAGGATGCAAGGTCATAGCTGAAGCATACACTTGCACAAAACCCATAAACCTATACTTCCATGTGTTAATATTAGCATCTCTCTTTTCTAAATCATGCAATTGCTGCAGGGTGTAGGATCCTTTGCGGAGCAGCGATATGGGATCAGCATAGGGAAAGTACTGTGGACTGTAGTTCACGAGTGTTCCGGATTCGACTACGCCAATTGCTGTGTACTGAAAAAAAAACAACAAGAGGTAGAAATAAAAAGTTTGCACTAGGAAGACTACTACGCTATTTAGCACTTAACGTAACGCTCGTTATCATCGATATTTTCCTATCTTTAGCGTGAATTAGCGTTTATTTTGCTTTGCTCACAGAAAATAATGCTTATCCACGCGATATCCTCGCAAAAAATTGCGTAATAACGCTGATAACGTGCGTTACGTTATCAGCGTTATTGTGTGTTAAATAGCGTGTTAAATACCTTGCAGAGATGGGTTGTAGAAATTACTTTGGAAATTTTCAACTAGTTTCTTCACTCCTACTTTAGAAATAAATCAATAATGCCTTGGAATCATTATTTATATACATAGTAAACATACATCTAGTTCATCTTAAGGTTTATGTTATAGCGCGTGAGCCCTCCCACTCAGGGTAATAGATTTTTTGGGATATAATTTTATATATTAGAGATCACATCACACAGAGTGCGATTGCTCACGCACTATACTAACATGACCTATACCTTAGAATTGAACGACGGCAACTACTCTCGTCAAACGAACTAAATGTAACTTTAGTCACATTTAGTTCGTTTGACGATTGGATAAACTTAAATGTTTCCCCTGTAGGTCGACCTAACAGCGCTAGAGTCCGGTGTCCCAGAAATTTTCGACTCAATCAACTACTTGAGTTGCTAAGAGCATTCTGAGGCAAGGTCGCAGCTTCAAGTCCCGCCTAAATCGAACATTTTCGAGATATTATTTCATTTCTTACAAATTCATGATCCCATGATTTTTGCAAGACTTTGAAAGTTATTTAGTACCTAAACTGCTTTTAACGAATCAAGCAACCATTTCAATGAAATTACTTTCAAATCAGTCTACTTACAATGTCATCCTCCCTTCCTGCATAAGAGAAATGTATTCTTAGATCTCCTATCTCATGTTCCAATGCACTTTCTCCATGATAGTAGAATCCAGAGTGCAGCTTTATATCACTTTGCTCTGGCCTGGAGTCTGACCAAATATGATAGTAGTCATCTACTTTCCGCTTTAAATCAAAGCCTGAAATAAATTCCCATGCAGTTTTAGTGTCAAGTCAGAGTCAAGTCAATACCAAAACCAGTAATTTGACACAAATAAATATGATACCATACCTTTTATTTCTATCTATCTTATGAAATGATGGCACCATTTTTAGACCAGTCAAATGAGTTGAGTTAGTTAAATAAATAATGCTGGTTCACACAACATTATCTAGCTAGCCCAAACTAAGCAGAGCTTGTATTATGGGTACAAGATAACTGATATACATTATAAATTACATTACAATTAGATATTTTTTATTATACATAGAAAACAACCAGAACACCCGGTACAAATATCTGCAGATGGCACAAACATTTGTTCTGAGGCGGGAATCGAACCCGCAACCTCCTGTATCACACGCAGGCCCACTTTCGCCTATGATGAATTCATTCATCAAACTAGGAAAAAATCGATCTCTTGTTTTATATGCTCACCTAGATGCAACCACCCAATTTTAACATTTTCAGCTATGTGTGTTTCACTGAACATAGGCTTAGAAGTAGGGTTGTGGTGTCCTGGTGAAATGTAGAACAGTGATGAGTCTATCACATCGTCTTTCCATTCTTTCTGGTAGAAGTAGGTCTTTTGAGATTCATCGCCTGGCTCGGTGAGGAAGTTTTCTGTGTCTCTGTAAAGAAACAAAGTGTTATTCTAAGCTAAAAGTATCTATTGTTACTATTGCCCTGAACTATCAGTTCAGTTCAGTTCTAATTGTCTGGTAATTTTATTTACTTATATGAATAGAAACAAATATGCTAAAACCTATGCAGGGTAATTATAGGTTTGTGGTATTATCTTACGTCGTAGTTTCAATCCATTGGTACATCTGCACTCGTTTTCTTAGCTTTACGGCTAGAACTTGGATATTGTAGTCTGGTTCAGATATAGGCTCCAGTATCTGTATGGGGCCCACAACATGGACTACTTTGCCTTCATACTTTACAGATTCATCAGTTCTGTGAACATGTATGCTCTCAGCTGCTGATATTAATTCTTCTAACATCAGATTGCTTTCAATCGTCTTACCCTGAAAATATAAAAAAATATCTAGTATATCTGTCTGACTACTAAGAGATGATACTTCCTGTAAAAGTAGGGAAAATATAAGAATATGATCCTATTAAGATTCTACCTAAACTTTCAAGAAAGGAAGGAAAGTCTAGGTAGCTAAGACTTTTTACGGGATTAGCTAATACTGATAAACCAATGAGACAAAAAATGCCGGCGACTCATACACAATTACACACCTCAGCCCATAAGATGAAATACGTAACGCCAGTTAACAGAACCAAACTGAGGAGCGTTGCGAGCCAAGTTTCTCTGAATTGGTTTCTTGCAGCCGACCAATCCATCTAGAAGTAAAAAAACCATTGACCTTTGAGGTATAATCCTGGGAAAGCTGATAAATGGACAGTTATCATCTGAGGAATAGGGTCTACTTACTTTGTATTTATTTTATTGGCACTGTTCACTTCACAATATCTATGTACAATAAAACATTTCATGAGATGAGACCATAATAACAAGAATAATTAAATTGAATTTTTGAAGTAAAGAAAATAACAAGAATTTAGAGTTTTTTCTAAACAGAAGAAGAAGCAAACAAAAAACACTTTTATCGTTATCAGCTCTGGAAAAGTCACTGTCAAGTGTCAGTTTTTACTCCTGTTTTTGTCGTTTTTTATACATAATGGAACCATGCGAGTGGGAGAGCATTTGGCTGGTTTTTAATATTTTATGACCACCTCTGTCTCCATCAAAATAATATGTAAACAAAACAAACAGAGAGACTAAAACACTCAAACCACTACGAAAGTACGAAATAAACATTAATTTTCATACAAATAGAAGTCAAGTCTTTCACAAACAACTTCTGAATAGCATGTAAAACCTAGGAAAATGAGACCTTATTTAAAATCTATTATGTTGCTGAATAACAGCTTTTTCTCACCGGTTGTTGTGGTACGCCGCCGTTGTAATAACATCACATTACCTATTTTCGATTTCTACCAGCAAACTACAGGTAAAAAAATACAAAAAAACTGTTTGTTTACAAACATAAAGAGCCTAATATTTCAGATATACGAATGTGTTCACTTTATGCAGTAAGTAATGCACTTTCAACTATCTGTTTGATAATATCATAAAACATAACCCTATTCTAAGGTAATTTCGCCGCGCGCCGGGTTCTATCTTATAATATGTAGTTAGATATAGTTAGGACTTTAATTAATATATATTATATTATATTCACTTTACTAGACCAAGAAATTCCATTCCCGTAATTACCCCAAATCAATAATGTGAACATAAGATATATTTGTTTGTCTATAGGTACCTAGACTATGTAGGCACCAACAGGGAATCATAAGAAAGAAAATTATTTATTAGCCACAAAACATAAACAAACTTAGTTACAGAGGACTACTTAGTACTAGATACTATATGTAACATAAATAAACAAAAAAATACAAGTTAAGATCTATAGTTAATCTATAAGATAGGTGCTAGACCAACAGGGAATGAGAATGAGTGTTATCAACTACAAAAGTGTAAGCTAAACAGAGGGTTAACACAGACTTAAATGACTATAACTTTTTTCCAGGTAAACCCATCTCAGATCGTGAAATACCATTATTGAAAAAGAAACATCCTAACATAGAAAAAGTGGACAGTGATCGGCTGCAATGTTCACTTCAAATACTGCAAAAATTTGGCATTTCTCCTCTTGAAGCTTGCAATAACCTCCATGTATTTAGCATGAATCCTATCACAGTTGATAACTATGGAGAAATACTGAAGGAATGTGGTTTTATCAATATCTTGCCAAAATACATTATCAAGTAAGTTATAGACAAGTAAGAACTACACTAGCCAAACTCTATGTAGAATTTTAGTTAAAATACCACCCATGTTTAACTCTAAATCACTGTTGTCGCGTCTTATAGATCCTTCCTTCTTTACCTACTTTAAACATAGTTCAGGGTTTTCTAGGTTTCTATAAAAACATAATGCTATAAACACTTTGTTAATGTTATAAAATGCTTTCTTTCTACCTATATTTGTATAACTTGTATACTATTACAATGCATAATTAACCACAATCATATTTAATTACAGATACCATACTATAGCCAAAGCCAGTACAATAGCTAGTTTAAAAGAGAAAGGTATAATGAGAGAGGATATTCAATTAGAGAAAGCATTACTGGATAACTTCACTGAATGGCCAGCTAAGAGTAAAACTCTAATTGGTTTTCCTGACCCAAACTCTACAATTTGTAAGTATAATATCAGGTGAAACTAACAAATCTTTGGTGTCTAAGACTTTTGGCCAAAGGTAGCATTATAAAAAAAACATTATGTATATAATGTAATATATAAAAATATTACGTATACCAATCCCACTTTTTAAGTAAATCCTTAAAAAGGATGGCTGAATGATATTCTTTGATGCCCAAGTTACAGGTAGGGTATAGATATGTTTTTTTTTGTTAGCAAATTAAAACAAATAGCGGTGTAATTAATTTTACTTTACCAGTTAGTAGTAAAACCTAATAATTTTACTCTTTGAAAACTGGCAATAAAGTAAAGAGTATGCAAATTTCTATATCAGAAAACCTATTGTTCAACAAGTGGGCAAAAAAATGTTTTGTTGAACAGGCCAATATTATAACCCTAGCTCGCGTAGCAGTTTAGAGTAGAGTCACGAGAGTAGCGAGTGGCTTTAAATTATGCTGCTAGGTTAGCGCGGGACTTAAAAGGAACGACAAAAAAATTGCTCTTAGTTAAACATACCTACTATTTTAGCAGCATAGTCTCCATTTTCAAGCAGGAGAGTTGAAAAAAAATTTACTACATATGTATTTTATTAGTAGTGCCTTTAAAGCTTATGCCCAGCGGTGGATATAGGCATTGATGATTAGAGATTTTCGATTTGTTGAAAATGAAATAAAATTTAGTTTCTTAGTAAAAGACATTGTTTTAATATTCTGATTTCTTTTCCAGTGTCAATCCGCACCAGTGTCTTAGAAAGATATCTAATATGGAGGCTCTCAATAACAAGAGAAGAATTTGAAAAATACTGCCGCAACTATCTACCCTTACGCCACAAACCGATGGCCGATATAAGAGAATCTTTAGACTTAGCCCAGAATGAAATAAAGTTCGACATGAACATGATTCAAAGAAATGGGTTTATCACGGCAGCAGACCCTGTGAATACCAAACTAATATTAGAGAATGTTGTAGAACTCGCTGGGGTAGATATAAGAGAAGCAATAAGAAGGGAGCCAGCAATACTGAAGAATAATTACAACTCTCTGTTAGAAATAAGGAGCTTGTTAGAGGTAAAATTTGCTATTTGTTTTTCTTCAGTGTCTAAAACAGTTGGTAACTAAGAACTTGTGTCTAGGAATTTTTGTACTACCTGAAAACCCTATAAATGTTTCATCCTTTGAAATTTCAAAACACTAATAATAATGTAAGAATATAGTAAACCAGGATGAGATGGCGCGACGAGCTCGAGGTACATCTTGCATCGTGGCCTGTTGCAGCGTTGGATCGCGAGGAGTGGAAGGAGAAAAGGGAGGCCTTTGCCCAGCAGTGGGACAATAATGGCTTACAATAAATAAATAAATAAATAGTAAACCTACTCAAATAATATGGAGAAAAGTCCCTAATTTTTTCAATAAAAATAAATAGAATTCAAAAAATTTTAGAACCTAAGTTGATTTAGTATACATGTTTCGTTGTACCCTCTATATTATTACAAAAAGACTGACATGTACCACTGCTGGGAAATATTTTTATGGACTATGCTCCATGTGGTCTATCGTGCCATCAACTTAATAAGTTCTGTTACTATTTCTAAACCTTTATTCTATCAGAACTGAGACTGCAGGCAGACGCTGGATTCAGCAAGCTCAAGACAGCGCAATAGTGCTAAATGGGGAAGCCTATGTCCAACAGTAAACTATTATAGATTGATGATGAAGATTCTATAAGAAACTATCCTAACAACTCTGTTTTGCCTCAGGAATACAGAATACCAGAGGAGTTCCAACTGCGCTGCCTACGAGTGTACTGCATGCGCCCCGATACAGTAAAAGAGCGTCTCGATGAGCTCAGGAATATGAAGGAGTACAAAGTGTTATTCACTAACCCTAGGGTAAGTTCAGGTGTAAGGTTAACACGTTCGCTGCCAAGCTTCAACGGTGATACTAACTATCAAGGGTGACTCGAACCGTGTGTGTCTCGGTGGTACTCGTACTGCGTACCACCAAAGTCTTAAAGTATATTTTATCCCTATGTACTAAAAGCGAATGTTAACATATCATTAGTAGTACTTTATAGTATTTATTATAATATATTTTCAGGTAACGTACTAACCTACGTAGGTAGGTATAGGTACTAACTAGATGACTGATACATACGTACATAATACAATACGTACATCTTTTTATTAAATGTACATAGAAATACCATAGAACAAATATTTGCAGATCCTCAAATATTTGTCCCAAGGCCGGAATCGAACCCTGAGCAACATAGCGTGGAATGCAGCGTAAGAATTACCCCTTCAACTTGGCCCGTGGATTGGATGTTGAAAAAGGCGACTAAGGGCAGCAGCTACCGTCTGTGTATATTTAATACCTCTACTGCGATCCCTAACCCGCAATCAAAAATCCTCGGCGTAGGGATTATGGCATCAGCCCATAATGATAACAGCCAGCTTAACAGGGAAGATCTTTGCCAGGTAGTGGGCTGGTAAAGGCTGGTGATGGTGATAGCGTGGATGTTAGCCTGAACTACATTATATCAGGAAACGATCTAAACATACACTGTAAAATAATGATTAATGTTCAGTGTTGTCTGATAAATTTGTGATGCGTGATTCTGTCACTTTTTATCATTTTAAATTGGATAATTAATTGATACTGATTCTATGTCAATTGCTTCAATTCGTAGTTACAAAACAAAGTGTAGGTAAATTTTTAAAAGCCGGTGCAGTGGTGCGGTTGTCTTTTGTTTTTCTTGCAATTATCCACGCTGACGACGACGCGATGACGTCACAAATGCAGGCCTCCAGTACCTATAGAGAATATAGATGATGATCACGCCCAGATTTTGTAAAATAATTACGTTAAAATTAATAAAACTGAATGCTCCTATAAGTAGGTATTATTTTGTTACAGGTCTTAACATTAGTTGTTCACAAAAAGAAGATGACGAATCGGATCGAAAAGATACAGAGGGCGAAAAAGCAGTGCTTTAGTCTCAACCATCTTATTTCTTCCAACAAGGTATTCAACAAGTAAGTAAGCTAACAACAAGTTTCCAAGCACTGTTACTCCACACCTTACCGTGATTATTATTATTAGTAGCCCCGATCATCCCATTTCTGGGCAAAAAGATCTCCCCATATTCCCTCCAGACATTACGATCTTGCGCTGCCGCGTGCCGTTCAATGGCCAGGAATTTGTCCAATTTGACACGCCATTTCCGCCTTGGTCTACCGCGTCGGCTTCTCGCCGGTTCAGGCCGCCTGTCTTCCTAACTTTACTCATACCTCTCATATACGGCAAATATTCAATGTCCAACATTGTTTATTTTCTCGTTTTACTTGTAGGTTAGTAGCTTTGAACTCGCTCGCACATCGCCAATCTCAGTAGAAATACCCCGATATTAACCTTACTACAAACATCTTTGGGTCTTTCCATGGCTCTAGCGTCATCATATCTTAGATACAGAAGTATGAGCAATTGTTTCTCCTTGTTTTCAGCTACATTAGCAGTTTCGGCAGTAAAGCCTGTGGCCGGGACATAGGGACACTCATCAGCTCATCTCTGGACGTAAATAGAGAAGAAGCGTATAAAGAAATACTGAAACAGCTGAGAAAGCATAAATATTGGCTCCACGTCTCACTGACCACGGTGGACGAAAATATACAGATGTTAAAACAGTATTTCAATGATGATGCTATTTATAATCATACTTTGCTGCTGCTGTATCCTCTGTAAGTATCGAAATATAAATATCCCTACGTGGTATAAAAAAGTCGCTTCCCGCTGTCTGTCTGTCCCTATGTATGCTTAGACCTTTAAAACTACGCAACAAACGCGATTTTGATGCGGTTTTGTAACAGATAGAGGGTTAGATTAGGGATTTAAGAGAAAGTTGTATATGTATATATATCGAATATAGTGCAAAGCTGGGCGGGTCGCTAGTATAATATAAAAATTGCTGGACAATCCACACAACAGCAAGCGCGCTCCAAGCGAATCAGGTCGAATTCTACTAAACAATCGCTTAACTATGACAATGGTATCGTCGCTGAATCGTCCACATATGAAAGAAATACTAGATAGTGCGTGCGTTGCTGTTTGCACGAAGAGTTGGATAGTTTAGTTTCCAACTGACACGCGTCTGTCCATCTGTCTGTAGTTTCTTTAATCAAACTTAAAATGTCAGTGAGACTTTTTATCTAACTCTCATGGTTTCGGATTTGTACATTCAAACCGATATCTCTAAAAGCCACCCTATAGAATGGCTAGGCCGATTGCAAAAACAACGCTGATTTGTTAGGATTATCTCATTAATTTAATTCGAAGAGATAGCTAAGTGATTTCCATATTCATGAATAAAGAAGGGTGTTTATTTAACCTGGTTAAATTCCGGAACTTCTGTCTGGTCCAATTTAACCGGTCGCGTGTCGGCCTGATAAATTGGATGACTCATCAATTGCATACAAAAAGAGTTTCAGCGTGGGTCTTCTTCGTGGGTAGTGCTTTTCTTGTGTTTCTTTGTGGTTGGCAAAAACTTTTTAATACCTACGTCCAAGCATTAAAACGGCAGCTGAAGAAATTTTGATCTCAAAATACTGGTCTGGATTTTGTAGGCATCGATTTCTCATTTGGCGAATTAGAGAGTATTAGTACATTTAATCATGTGTTGAGATCAGTTTTTATTCATTTGTTAAAAATATATATCTATCTATTGTACAGTCATCTAGTACTACAACACAAGCTCTACTTCGGGCTAGATGATGCTGTGTGGATGGTCCCGCATTTGTTAAATTCATTTGTTTTACTTACAAAGTAAAACGTTTGCAGGTCAGAAATCAAACGCTACACGGATATCTTCCTACGAATGCGACGCGACAGATCCCAATCAGACCTTGACGTCATCTACCAAAATCTAAGATGCAATGCGTTCACTGACGACCAAATACTAAGTCTGGTTTTGTATGAGATAGAGAAGAGGTACCATTTTAGTGGAGACGGCATTTGGAGTGGTAATGAAGGGAAAGTAGACAGTAGTACAGCACACTGAAGTTTCTTTGTTGAAAAGCAAGTAAGTCATGTAAATTGTAAATATATGTACGTCGAAATAAACTTAAATAAGAAGGTTGTGTTGTACCTGTTTACAGAATATACAAAATAAAAAGAAAATGCAAAATTTAAGCACATGTTTTAATTTATTCACTAATATCTATTTAAATGAATTTCCAGCTTATTGCTTTCGAACTTAACGCGAAACCTCAAACATAAGATAACATACAATCATGCATTAAAAATTGTATAAAAATATTCAAAACCGACGCGACGCGACGCTGAACGCACTTTGATTCAAAATATTACTTTATTTACTACGCAAAAATATACAAATTGGCGCAAGCGGCGAAGCGGGAAGTTTTAGTATTATGTCAATAAAATTTGTACCTTTTTGCGTAGTAAATAAAGTTAAAATTTGAATCAAAGCGCGCGCAGCTTCGCCTCTCCGTGTGAGCTGAGCCTTACCTTACTATATTTCTAAAGACATTATGACATAATTTAAGGATACCTACACACATTATAGCTAACTTACATAACGATCAAAATAAATACAATGCCCTGATCATCATTGTATTTAGAATTTTCTCATAGACCCTTTAAACGGCTTATATAGTAATTCTAAAAGAACTGAAGAAACTTACAAGAAATATTTTTGGTCATGCCTTAAAAGCAGACTTGGAAAGTTAAAACTAGTAGTAGTATATATTTGGCACATTAGCTTCACGTTGTATATGTACATGATTTTCATAATCTTAACTTAAAAATAACATACATGTTTCATAAATTCGCGTTTGTTTTACGATAAAGTTAAACCCTTTCATATAAAACCTACTAATATCATAAGGGCGAAATATTGTGTGGTGTAAAGATGTTTTACTGGAGACAACGTCAAAACTAATGAATGGATCAGTATGAATTTCTCCACTCAAAGGTAAGAGAGAGAAATAGAATAGAATGACCCGGAATTTCATAAATTCTACATATTATTCCAAAAAATGCGTGCGGTCAGAAGCTTGCTTTAGAACAAACTAAACATAACTATCTCATACGTAAAGAAGTGAAAAAATACGCCTTGTAAAGTTACTTAATAATCTTACTAACTTATTTCTTAGTGATTAAATATTTTGCGTATAAAACATTTTATAGTTTAATTAAACTTTTAACACACTTATAATATATGTATCTCATAAATAAGGCACAGGGAATGCACGAGAAGCAAGAGCTCTCTATATCTAAAAATCTATATAAATTAAAAGTAATTACTAGCTATGTATAAAAATTCCTAATTAATATAAAATGCTGAGTATTCAAAGTACCGATCGATAATTATTTATATTCTATTCTGAATAATAACAAATTAAGATAACTCGTATTTACAGTTTATTGCCTGCGAATAAAATCCACGAAACTAACATCTTTAAAAACCTTAATGCTAACCTTAATGATAAAATCAATAAAATATCAAAAATCTGGGTGCGTTTAAAATAAATGTTAATACTCCTTTTCGAAATTACCCGCTACCCTGAGATAATTTCGAAAAGGAGTATTTCAATTCAAAAAAGGGGGCAGGGTCGTGTAAGCCTGCCCTGCATTCGGTTCCATCTTCACGACGACGGGTTGGGATAATCCATCCGGGTGTCTTTCCATCTCGTAGTGTTTCTCGTGCGGCACCATTCCACACTTGTCGTAGTCATCGGGAGGCGCGGAGTAACGTGGCGGCTCCTCCTGCAGAGCGCAAGCTGGGTACTTGTCTTCGTGCTCGTGTGATCTATACTCGATCTTATCGTCATGAGCGTGAGGTTCCATTTGCGGCGAATGCGCTGCCATCATCGGGTAATCTCTGACTCCAAGTGGTGGCGGACTTCCCTCGCCATATTCGTAGGAATGCCTCGGCGCGAACATTTGGCCATCATGCCCGTTCAGGACTGTTGTGTACGAGTAACCCGGCTGAGCGTTGAAGCCGGGATAAGCCCCTGCTGTGCTGGAGGATAGTAGATGATGGGACGACAGCTCGTAGGAATGCTGGTACGACCAAGAATCTGCTGGCGCTGGTAAGCCGTTTTGGGGGAATGCGGGGAGGTTCCCCGCTATACCGGAGAACCCACCAGCTAAAGTTGTAGAGCTCGGCGAACTAGAGCCTATGTAGCCGGTTTTCCGTGGGGGTTCACGCTTTCGCCACTTTGCTCTTCTGTTTTGAAACCACACCTAAACAAAAGAAGATCGTGAATTAGTTACATAAAGTCTTCTGTTAATACTTTAACTCTTTGATCGGAGTTACATCATTAGTGCAAGAAGGTAGTAGTAATAAATATTAATAACCTGCGTGCTAAAAACAATAGAATTGAGAACGACATCATCTCTTATGTCTCAGTTCAAATCAGATCTGACGTCATCCCCATCCAATTATTTGAGTACGCAAGTCTAAGTACAGCTAATATATACTTTTACGTACCTGTACTCGTGATTCTGACAAATTAAGCTTGAGAGCGAGCTCCTCCCTTGCAAAGACGTCGGGGTAGGGCGCGCGTTCGAACGCCCGCTCCAACTCTTCCAACTGATATGCCGTGAACGTTGTCCTGTCAACAAAAATACTCCATAAGAAACCAATACGTAACGTACCTACTTCTTACATTAAGGTTACCTTGGCTCCAGAGGTGCTAAGATATGGACTGTGTCAAATCCATATAGGTATACAATCGTTTGGAGCCAAGCTATATTTCTTCTTATCCTCTGGCAAAACAAGTAACAAAGATGTGTAGCACGCAATTCTAAGGACAAATTGGTGGGCGGCTGTTGGACAGTCGCGACGATGATTCATTGAATATTTCTGTATTAAATAATAAAATAGAGAGACAGCTGGGCTATACGAAGCTGTACCTATCTATTTCGCCTGCTGCCTTGTTATATCCTTGAGTGTATCTGCGTGAACTGTCCATCCTCGCTGCGCGTCACAGAACAACATATTTGCCGGCTACTATGCGCATCTGGCGCTTTGAAGCGCATTTGGTAGTAGTTATAAGGGACCACCCAAAAACAATTGATAGATAGATAATACTTTTATTGCTTAAAAATAAAACAAAAAAATACAAAAATACAAATAAATGTGACAATTTAGCAGTCTTATCGCTCAAGAGCGATCTCTACCAGACAACCGTGGATGGATAGGATCGTTGGATTGAATATAAGGATTCTGATGGTAGTTCAAAAACAATTAAAAAGCTCACACCAGAGATGTGAAGTAACTTGACAGGCAATTAAGTAGTGGTGGCTCAACAGGGGTGAATTTAGTTTCACGCTCAATAAATTTCTGCGCGTGCACCCGCAGCCATATTGCACGCGTCAGATGGCAGTCGCGTGCGCATCTGATAAGGATGGACTTTTGAATTTGGAATATCAAATGATGTTGGTACGAGTACCTATTGTAATTTTGTAGCAAACCCATTTTTGATTAGAATAAAAGACAATCGTATCACTTGTAGTAACATCTCAATACATCATAGTCACGAGGGAAGCTAGTCTCGCTTCCGTGTTGTTCTGCCCATCCCATCGGATTATGAGAGTGAGGAAATTGAGAGTGCACCTGTGTGTCTCGCGGTGTTTGCACCCTTGGGCACTATAATATGTCCTGTGCACCTAACTAGTCGATGAGATTGGCCGCCGTGGCCGACGATTCGGCTTGGTCATCATAATGCTATGCAGATACCTCACACCGATTTACATATACTAGTTTCTGGCCGCGGTTCTGTGTTGTTTCTATGGAAACGTTAAAGGTTATTTATATCCCATGGGCACTGTTTTAGGTATTATATAAAATGTAGCCTATGTTTGATTCCATGCCTATGCAAAATTTCAGGTTGATCTGTTCAGTATTTTTGGCGTGAAGAAGTAGTAAACATTCTTCCATCCAAAAGTATAATATAATGCATTTCTGATATAATCGTAGTTTTCAGTACTTTTCTACATAAATCTATTATTTTGCGTTGTTTATTCTAAACCATTTTCTTGCCGCAGTTAAAATCGTAACGATAAAGCAAATTTAATATACCATCACTTATGAACAAACAAATTTTAATGTTCCAGGATGTTCGATGATTTTAATAATTTATCTCAAAATTACGAACCCAAAAAACAAACTTCAGTTCCGCGCAAACACTTCACGAACAATTTCTTTCACACGATCTAAGATCATATCGTTCTACCCCTCATGGGCCCTTACTAATTATTATTTAATCTGTGCCCGGTCAGTGCATTAGATGCCATCGCGATAAACCAATTGACTCGACTCCCTGTAGTCATATGGATACGGGTAATTAATGTAAGCGAATATGAGCCTTATTAATTGGCGCCTGCATCAAGTGCTTGCACCCTGCTGAGTTTATTGACTCTTATTGTAGTCTTAAGACTTTTTTTTATACTTCTGACTCTTATTTTAAAGCATCCCGTATTATAGAGTTTTAAGATTACTTTTTCTTCCTATATTTTTAAGGGCGATTTTAAAAGGATCAAGTTTTATATTTGATTTGAGATAAGGTCTTGCAATTTGGTTGCAAAAAAGTGTTGTGTGGGGCGAAAATTGATACAATCTTAAAATCGTTAGCTGTAAAAGTTTTTTACATTCAAAAACTACCGAGTCGATTAGACTATAAAATAAACCATTAATATTTACTGATAGAACAAGATACAGTATTATGTCAGTTTCAGAATATATAAAGGTCAAAAAAATAAATAGCGCTACATAATTCACACATTATCTAGCCCCAGGCTTAGCAGAGTTTGTGTTATGGGTAGGTACTAGATACCTGCCATTAACCCCCGGTACTTATCTAGTACCAGTGTTAACTTTGAAGACATTTTCCATTGATACTGAAACATATACATACATATATTAAAACTAGTATCTGTCAAATGCTAAAATGAAGTTAGCAGTTTGTTTTATATAAAAACAACAAATGTTTTAAACCAATATTAATGTAATTACGAGACTGAAGAAGCCCATCATGGAAGTCACCGATCTAGGTACGCCACTGAGTACAGATAGATTTACAAAATAATGTTTTGATATTTCAAAGCATTATTTAGTAAATCGATCTGTAACATATTTCCTGATCTCACTTAATCGTTCCACTCCATATGCCGCCATAACATTTAAAATGTCATCGTATTAGTTATGCAAATAATAAGTTGGGGTGCGCAAGAGTGGATTCCTATACTGCTGCTATAATATGAATAGGGTGCGCGCCCCTATGCAACACCTGTGCTGGTATTATTGAAGTGAAGACACGTGGCCGTGACTTCATAGGTTAATAATAGGGTTTTGTAGGTGTTAATGCGTGTATAGCGTAGATTTGATATATCTTTAATTGAATTCTTTTAATGAATTACCTTCTTCGAATAAACGAAGAGGTTTTATACTATGCTGTATGATAGATGTTTTTTTTTTTGTTAATTTCTCCGTCATTTAAGGGTTGATTTGGATGATTATTTTGCAATTGTATTGAGTACAGTCCCGAGGTGATACAGTAAAATATTTATTACCAATGGATTAGTGCTTATCCCAAAACTGTTAAAAAAAACTGTTTAAAACTAAGTGGTTAATTTTTTCAAAACAATCGAGTTATTGTTTATTTATTTGCATTGCTTGGATCGAATTAATATTTGTTTAGCGGATTTTGGTAAAACAATTTATTTCAAAATTATACAGTTACTCTTAACTAACAAAGAAACTACATTTAAATATTAAAAAAATCAGTAATAAAAACATACTTATTACTTTTACAATAGACTACAAACTATTACAATGGACTAGAATTAGTATTTAAAATTGAAATAACGGACCTAACTGCAGACTGTTGCAAAAAATCTACAGTTACTAGCTTTTGATGAAATCGACTATATCAATATAAATTTCAGATCGCTCTGTATTAATTTTTAAAAAAGAATAGAGAAAGAATAATAGAAATTAAATTAATACAGAAAGTCCGATAGTTCAAGTATGGTATATACTTGAACTTTCGGTATTATTATATTAGTGCGATAATATTATAAATAGCACTTAGGTACGATACATATTAGCAATTTTAGTTCGGTAAAATTATTTTATCTTTGAATTAAAAACAAAATTTCATGACCACCTGTGAAACTTCGTAGCAAGGTAGCTACGAAATCCGTAGACTTGCTACGGCGCTACAAAGACGTTCTACGAAGAAACTTGCTACATTCTTCGTAGCACTTTCGTAGAACTCCCGTAGGCTACATGAAACATTTTGCTTTTTCGAATAATCGTGAAGTTTTTTCGTATTGGAATTTCTGTTGTATTTGTTCACATGCTATTAAATAAATTAAAGCTCAAAGCAAAATCCTAAAATCATAATTTTTTTTTACTAAACACTAACAAAGAGAAGTAACCCTTACCTCGTCTTCTTCTTCTTAATGCCATTATTATCCGATTTCTTCTTCTCACTCTTCTTACTCGGCTGCGGTGGCGGCGGCGGCGGATGCGAAGATTGAGCTTCCACCGACTGCAGCAGCATCGGTTCTTCCTTCCTCTTATCGTTCGCAAAGACAGGCAGTTCGTCCCTAAACTGGAGCTCGCCAACAGAACCGACAACCACTTGCACGTGGCGGTCTTTCGGGAAGTCTGCAAACATGTGGTCTTCGAACGGCGGCTGGTCCATGGCTATGGGCGGCTCGAAGCACTCGTACCGCGCCGCCTGGCTGCCAGCCTCACAAACGTACATGAAGGCCGGCGGGTGGGCACCCGCTGCCTCCGCGCTACCCTCCGTCTTCGACAACCTTAACACCCTCGCGACAATTTACACTTGATAATTTGGTACTGCGAGCGCCGTACGTATCCAAGTCCCCGTACCGGTTAAATGGCTTTAATCAGCTTTAACGAACTAACAGAATTTACCCCGCGGTTGGTCAATTTATATTTCCATAATACGATGCTCGGTGCGCGTTCGGAGCCAATCAGCGGTGTGTGCGGACGCGGCGAGAGTGGGAGTGTGTATGGTATTTTGGTTTGTAAACGGCGGGAGTAGGGGAGAAAATGGATGCAGCGATTCTGGCGCTTACGTCTTTGATCTTGTCACCGAGTGGCCAATGGGAGCGTGGCGCCGCCACGCCCCCTGGTGCAGTACTTTCTGCGGGCGCGAACTATGCGGGATTCCCACAAGCTCGCCCGATATTCTGTTTGTATCGATGGTATTGTGTTGCCCCACCGCCCACATCATTATCGTGAAAGTCCATAACGCTTTATTGTAAATCCGTATCAACACCACTCATATGTCTTGTTCATGATTTATAGCCGTGGGAATGCTCCTGCCAAAAATGACGATTGAATATTTTGGTTCCACGAGCAGTAACAAGAAGGAACATGCATTACTACACTTAATCCCAAACAGCAGTAAGTCAGATGCCTTGCCTACTCTTTCTCTCTCCCTACATCATTCAACCTCACAGAATCACATTCACAGTTTCAAAATTAACTACATTAATTTAAAGCGTCAAGTTCATTAAAAAACATCACACTAAAGCACCGAAATCAACGACATGATATTGATACGCAGCTGGATGCAAATCCGGCAGCAAGCGTTCATCGGAACGCCGCGAGCGCACTGCGGCCGATCGCAACGATCACTTAATTATTAATTAACAGTTATTGCCCGGATTAATAATAAAACATTCGCCCTGACTATTGGCACTTAGATTAGTCGAGGGAGTAATGGCGCATTTCAACAATTTCGGTTGTTATTTAATTGAAGTCAATTTAGATGATCAGAGTCTATTTAGGTTGGTGCTGGCACTCGCCAGCGGGATCCTGCTTCATTGGGCTTATTGGAGACTTTCAGATAGCACGAATTGCACTCGTTTGATGCACTTTAAGTCGCATTTGCACTTTATTTGCGGAGCTGGTCATGTAACCGTACCTGTCCCGGCAGCTTTCGGCGGATGACAGCCGATTAAGTGATTGTGTAGTGAACAAAACGTGGAAATTCTGTGTGCAAAGTGATGATAGCGTCCCTAAGAAATTGACAGTTGTTTTCCGTAGGTGTGCGTGTGGATATTTGGATAAGCTCGTGATCGCAGCGCGACAGTGAACTGTCGTGTAGATCTATTGTGTTTATAGACATGTAAGTTCGTAGCAGTAGAGTGAACACAGACGTATGAAATGAATATTAAAACAAATTACTTTGTAAACTCAGATCTTTATTGAATGTGACATTTATTGTTAGCGATAGATGTTCAAAATGATTAAAAGTTGTATCTAGCACATCTAGGTTTAGGTTATAAACAAGTCGATAATTTCAATATTCGATCGCACGGCGCTAGTAATGGATACGAGTATTATAATAACGTATGTAAGTGTCGCTACACTAAAGTGTTAAAATGCTACTTTCAAAAAATAAATTGGTAAAATATATAGTTGAAATATTAGACTAAGAGCCTGCGACCGCCAGACCTTCGATATTTTATAAAAGCTGAGAGTTTGCCAGCATATGCTGAGAGCATACTGGTAGGAACGATCACCGATTACACACAGGTTTTGGACAAGTTTCGTCATAGTATAAAAGCCGATTTTTATATATTAGGAATTTATCTATCAAATTGCCGTACTGCAAGTACTGGCCATTTCAAATAAAAATAATTTTTGTTTGGCTAAGATTACCATTGCAAATCATTATACATTTATTGATTAAGCGTTATTATTTCGCATTTAAATCTTTTTCGTCATCAATTCATCATGGATACGTAAAAAAAATCGAGTTATTATGGCGTAACATCGTGGCAGCACACGGCACTTAACATCAACAGCATTTACAGAGTATATACTACGGACGAACGCACCACCTGTTATTGGTTTGCCCGATTCCATGCAAGATTTTTTTACCTGAAAAATAATTCCCGTGGTTGCACAGTCTACGGTAACATTAGCAGCGGCTTTCGACATAGCATCAAACAATATTGGTCCATTTGCGTCAAATTAGAAAGGTAAAATAGTTTGACAAATAGGTGCCCCACGAACTCGGTGATCGCCAGTGCGAAGTACGCGTTGAAACGTGCCTTGCACTGCTGAACAGGCACATTGTTACCTACAACAAAAAATGGACTCTGCTGCTTGACAATCAGAAGCGCTTAGCAAGTTGGTTAGATCCTGGTTTAGCACCTAAACAACGCCCTTAACGAAAACTTACCCCTAGAAAAGTGATGATCACTGGTTAGTGGTCTAGCGTCGTTGTGATTCATCACAGCTTCTTACCAAACGGGATGAGCATTACTGCAGATGTGTACTGTGAAGAACTATACACTGCTGATGGAGAAGCTGGCACATTTTCAACCAGCTTTGATGAATCGCTCGTCCCCACTGCTCCTGCTCGACAACGCACGAGCTCATCCTGCACAATAGTCTCTAAGTTATAAGAACTGGGGTCGGAGGCTCTCCGTCACCCGCGGTACTCACCAGACCTTGCGCCTACAAACTTCTACTATTTCAGGGGAAAGTAACTATTCAAAGTGTCTGTCTGACAATCAAAAAGGCATACGCTGACATACTCTCTGCTTTTATAAAATGACGAAGATCTGGCGGTCGCAAGCTCTAAGCCTATAGGTAAGTATATCTTCCAAGCAATCTCCCTAAATAATTGTAATGGGCGTAGATTGATTTACAATAGCCTGAAGGCCATGTCTGGATGGACCGAAAGTACAATAGGTGTAAATGAACTCATCGACCTCAAGGTCTGAAGTCTCATGACAGGATGCGAAGTTTATTCTGCACAGGCAAATTCAAGAAGAAACGCAAATTTATATTACATAATTATATTTTATTTTTCTTCAAAGCCGCTAGAAATAACTTCTGAATATAATAGTAGAATTCTCATTTATTAATTAATATTTTTTAATTCAAACATATAAATAGATAATTCATTATTCAAAGAACTTAGTTTTATTTATTAAAACCAATCGCATTAAAAGAAAACACAGTTTTCATAGATCAGCAATTTTTAAAGAAGATTTTTTTTTTTTTAATCATGCAACTTTCGTTTTAAAAAAACTGAAAACAACATGTCATGCATCTACACAAAAAACATGTCCATTTCAAGATAATTCTTAAATGATAAGAAAACTACGATATTGTTTAAAACAAAAAACAGAGATATCGCTACTTCTTGTCAAAAAGGCCACTTCGGCCACTCCTACTAAAAAATTCAATTGAACCAATACATAAATAAAATATCTTTTTCACCATTCTTGTCCTAAAACGGTGACTTCGCTACATCAAAACAAAGGTTAAAATATATTTTGGTTCATTTCGTTCTTCACATGGAAAATGTTGAAATCATACTAATATTATAAACGCGTTTGTATGTTTGTTACTCTTTCACGTAAAAACTACTGAATGGATTTTAATGAAACTTTACAATAATATATATATATATAGCTTATACATCAGAATAACACATAGGCTACAATTTATAAAGATATATTGTATATTATTCAAAATATCTATCACCACGCGGGTGAAACCGCGGGGCGCATCTAGTCTATAATAATCTAGCCGAAAGTTAAGAAAGTTTGTGATATGGATACGATATAACAACTTCACAATTACGTAGCTACTTAAAATTAAATTTTACCAGCATTTATAATAATAATAATAATGCTGGACAATTCACACAGCATTATCTAGCCCCAAGCTAAGCAGAGCTTGTGTTATGGGTACTAGATAACTGATATACATAATACAATACATTACATAGATAGATATTTTTTATTATACATAGAAAACGACCAGAACACCCGGAACAAATATCTGCAGATCGTACACACAATTGTTCCGAGGCGGGAATCGAACCCGCAACCTCCTGCGTCGCAGGCGGACCTTCGCCCACCGCGCCACATCGGTCGTCAATCAATGGAATAAAGCCATTTTTTATTATTGTATGTTCAAATTGATGTCGTTGAACTCTGATGCAGTCTTTGCATCTTTTAATTAAACTTTTCGACATCAAAATTTGGTATAACATTCTGATTTCAAATTACAATTACTTTTTCTATGGTATTTCATAAAAAAAAAAAAACTCAAACTTTGTTTAATTAAATTAAAATATTAAAATTTTCTACTTTGAACCTGTTTTGAAAATTACTGGTCCTACATAAAATATTTCAAAAGCTGGTCAGTGAAGCTATTTTTCCTTGGTATATTCCAGAAACAAAACAATTGTTTTTCAAATTGTGGGCTCCAAGTGCGAAAAGGTGAACAAAGGTACTGATTTTTTGAAATTTATAAAATAGAAATATTTTCAAATTTAGTTTTACTCACTCATATTAACTCATAATTAACTTCACTCATTAAGGAAATTCCTATTCTATTCTCGCAATACTGACTTTTGTCTCGTGAGTGGGTAAACCTAAATCCGCCTTTGCCAAATCAAAAATTATGTTTTCAGTAAAACTCAATGTGAATAAATACGTAGGTACATAACGTAGGAAGAACCTGTAATGAAAAGAAGTTAATATTTTCAAGTTCCGGTTACACGAGCAATCTTTGGAAAACCTTTTGTCATAAAGTTGAGGTTAACTTATGATAGTAGGTAGGTATCATAGTATCATCCTGCATAAAACGAATCTATACTTTATTGGACTTTGAGTATTTTCTACGACTTTGAGTACCTAACTACAAGTAATTAAGTTAGATATGTTTTGCGCAAAAAACAAACTTCAAACGTCAAATCAATTGCAGTTTTGGATTATATCGACATTATGTTGACTTTCGGAATAAATCTCGTCAAAAGGCTTTAAAACTAATTGGCTCGCAGTTATTTTTAGCAGGGGTTCATAGCATAATTCAGTTATTGTTATTTTTGTGTATGATTCAATTGAATTTTGTAGCATTTAATTTAATTTGATCTGTTTAAATTTAAATGTTGTGTTATAGTACTAACATTTATGTTACTAACAAATTTATGGATCATTTGTAGTCTGCAATCAAGATGTTTATTATTAAAATAACTTGCAGATTCATAAAATCACAGATTTTTTGTGCTAAAGTCACATTCCACCTTTATGCTTATGCTCCATACAACATATAACTCATACAAGGTAGCTATGTACATAATTTGATGGGACTCATAACTACTTAGCCTCAATTTTAGTTTCCTTGCAGTGTTGCAGTCGCTTTCTTTGTAAGATTTTCGGTCACCACACCCTATTCTGAACGACGGGGCATTATCAGATTCAAAAAATTCCAACTGGAACATAATCCTTATGTAGTCATACATACTTGTACATATAGTGAGTCATGTGACAACCCGCGTAGGCGCTTCACATAAAATCTCTCTGGCGACGGCCGAGCGACGCAGAATCTGCCGCCCGCTCAATTGAAGGCAATTGGCTTTAATTGACTTCAATTGAAATGACCTCGCGCACCGGGCTGACTCCCGCTCTAGTCTGACACTTTTACATCTATCTTTTTTGGAGCTGACATTAAAAGATAAAATTTATTGCCTGTAATAAAACTACCTACTGTTTATACCTAGTGTGCTTGCAAGAGTTGGAAGTTTAGAAAAACTGAAACTACAGAGTTTTTCTAAAAAGTATATTTGGGACATCAAAAAGAAAGCTTTTTGATGTCCCAAATGTACTTTTTATTTATATGGAGAGGTGTCTAAAGAACATTTGGTATGGTATGGTATAGTAGTTGTACTCCTGTTTCCGCACTTAAAGAACATTTATATGTAAAGACATTTATATGTATTGTAATAATACAAGCAACTATCTATCTAATAAAAAAGAGGAAAATTTATAAATTAATTTATTACGCAACAAAATCAACTCCATACAGGGAAATACATACCGACCTAGTTAGTTTTTTGTTGTTATGATTTGCAAGCGAGACTTGCTTGTAACGAAAACGAGGTCATGCCCACTAAAAAAACAAAATAGCTCTAGCCAATAAGTCATTCAGTGTAAGAACAATGTAACAAATAATCATAATTCAAAAATACAGCAATATATCCCGATTGAAAATGTACACAATGACGGCAGCGGGTAAGAGACACGACACATTTTGGCACGTGTTCTATCCGGTGTACAATTGGACTTAATTAGGAAATGGCGGCGCGGTACGGGGGACCTGCTATGACCGTCTCATTTAGATTACAATCACGAAAATAAATTTTCATAATTTGGTGTCAGATAATTGGATCAACTTGTGTTGTCTAACGCGTTATTTTCTTCTTTAACTTCTTGCCTGTGCCCTCCCAGAAGTGTCTAGGTTTTATGTTAGATTCCTCGTCTTCTTTGATAGTGCTTAGATGTGTAGATCGTCCAGGCTTGTGATGGGGTCGAGGCTTGAGTTGTCCGCTGCTATGGGGGTGCTCTTCCTCTTCTACAACTTCGATGTTATCAAGTGACTCTTCTGAGAGAATCTTCGTTGAACCCTCCTTGAATCTGATTCGTCTTCTGATCTGACTCGGTACCGTCAGCATACTACTTTTCAGCTCTGGTCCGGATGCCACCGGCTTTTGCTTTGTCTGTCTTTCGTACTCGATGTTCGAAACTTCAACCTCCCCGCCGCCATAATCTGAAGCAGCGAACTCAAAGCTATGAAGCAGTTCTTCGTGATTTATTAAAGAATCATTAGATCTTGATCTACTGTCTCGGAAAAACTTCAAAACGCTCAGTTCGTCTTCTGGAAGCGGTTCGTCCAATGTTAAAAGAGAATCTCTGATCATTATAGGTGGCTGTCTTAATTTCTTCAGTTCTGTAGAACCTCTGGGTTTTGGTTGAATAATACTCTCCAGTGACTGCAATGGCGCCATCTCCAGGCTATCCCCAGTTTGCACGGATGTGTCAACGGTCGGATGCCCAAGGCGACCAAGCTGCGTTGTCATAAAAGAAAAACTTCTTCTATAATTTCCTATTTCCTGGTCACTGCCGTCTTCTATTATTGTTTCCTTCTTTTGAAAACAAAAACAGCATTTATTCCAAAATCGTGAGCATAAGCCTTTTTGTGGTGGTCTGCGATATTCTTCGTTGAATTCCGTATACTCCGATACGAAGAACGGCTTATTATCATCGTCCCCTGGTGAACGCATTACTGATTCCAAGTGCAGCCTGAAATTAAACATAAGGAATTTAAGTTCGGTTACTTTTTCATAAAAACAAAGCAACGCGATAATCAAATTTTCTACTCAGGTAGAAGCAAATGATCACAATGAAAAACAACTCAGTATAACTAGACTTAAAAACTAGATATGACGATGGGAAAATCGAAATATAGGTACCTATCTAAGCAAAAGTTGGAAAAGCTGGATTGTATCTAAACTACTGAACCCGGTTATGGTTGAGATTTTCTTGGACGACGTAAATACTACTTTATCTTTTTAGGTACCTAGGTCTACATATAAAATAATGTCTACGCTACTTTAGTCCCGAAAAAAACGCGTTGTAGCCGCGGGCGGGCAAAAGTTAGTTCAAAATAATGAAAACTAACATGTTCTCAATGCCATTTGTGTATACGAAGAAAGCATCTGCCACTTTAGGCACGCAGCGCTTCAGCCAGTAGTGTATCGCGTAGAACACAGTCAGCAGAAGGCATAGCACAGCCAGTGCTGCTAGGCATACGTTGCGTTGGAGGCCTAAAGCAGCGCCGCACATTAATCGGTCTTCGTCGTAGATGTCTGAAAATAACGGAAAATATGAGATTTATGCGAACCCTGAGATCAACCTAGGTTTATTTTATAAAAGTGCGTTGCCCTCGTGCTCGGGGTAATCTCTGACAAATATTTTTATCTATGATACGATCAACCCGGCGTTATTTTTAAAGTATTAAAAGTTCTCTAAAAGACGTCTATTAAAATAAAAGTGCCATATCATCTTTTAAAAGAATACCATACCACCCATCGATACCACCTAACGATGCTGCAGAGTTGTGATAAACGTACCGTTCCTATATTAGCAAGCTTTTTAGGGTTTTAAGTAGTTGCTAAGCTATTTAACCCATGGCGGGGAAAAAAATCGGGTGAAACAGTAAATATTTTCCAATATCTTTATATTTATTTGAAGGAAAACCTTATAAATAACAGACTAACAAATTGATAAATACTTAAAAGCTTATTGAAGGTTTTCACCAACAGCTCGCCCACAAGCTGCCTTGCGGGTTGGTGGTTATTATTATTTAAATTAATAATTGATAATTTTAAGTCTTGCATTTCAACACTGAAAGAGTGCAACCTATGCAACAAAAAACATGAACAATAAAGAATAATTATTAAAATACTTTATAATTAAATTTTTATTTCCTAATTAAAAATTTAACTTAATAACATCCAAAATCTGCTTATTTTTTATTGCCTCTGAGGCGGAACAGAGTTCGCCGGGTCAGCTAGTAATACAATAAAAAAGACTGAACATAAAGAGACTGGCTTACATACAGGATCTATAAAGTTAATGAAATATTAAGTTACAAAAATTTAAAAAAAAACAAATTAGGATTGTCTACTATAAGATTTTATGTATCAATATTGTGTACCATAAGATCCACAATTGGGTACTCCATCGCAAGCTGCCAAGGCGTCTACGCAGACCCTGGCGCCGGACACTTGGCACTCCAGTTGAGACTCGGGGCAATGCATTTCGGTGTTCAGAAGGGTCCTTGCCCGTGTCAATATCAACGACATATGGCTCAGCTGTAAACAATTCAAAAATGATAGCCCGGTTCTGAAGTAACAGCAATTTTTAAGGCAATTGTAGAAAAATGCAAATAACTCCAAACAACCTTATTTGGTTTTATTTTATTTGGGAAATAAACAATATGTAGGTTCATAAAACTTAAAGTTACAAAAATTATATCTTAATTTTCGTAACTTTATGTTCATTTAATAAACCAAAATAATTTCCTTCATTATGTAACACATGTTCAGCTAAATAAACAGAGCAATAAAAAAAATCAAGTTGACAATACAATAAATCCTCAAGATACCAATTAATTATACAATCTTAATAGAAAGAGAAAAGTCATCCCGTGACCACGACATAGTGTAAACCTGTTGAAACGTAAATAAACGCGATAAATACCCGTTGTATCAATACTTATAATATTAGAAAGAGAAAAATACCTGTAAACTATCGTAATATATAAACGGCTTTACCAATTTCCATTAAAAATAACACACTCGAGATGAGTTGCAAGGAAAAACTATTACAGGCGTCGTCGCCTGTAGTTTCTTTCATCAAAGGTAAAATGCCAAAATGCGTCAATCTAAGACGATACTATGTATTATTACGGTTTAGCGGGCATATTGGGTTAACTTTAAACCTTCTCGATATCGTATCGTAGACACTTGTTCATATGCTTAATACTCACAGAAAAGTTATTCACCGACAGAACAATCCGAGAGGAGTTGAACAAGTAAACGTGTCTGCTGTAAGGGTTCGTTTCCCCGCAGATGCTGTATATGACTGGCCCTACGTACTGCTTCAGGTAGCGCAGAGCTACGCGGCCATGCATCTGTGAATATTATTAAAAAAAATATTTAATAAGTCATAAACTATTTTTGACCGACTTCAAAAAAGGAGGAGGTTCTCAATTCGACTGTATTGTTTTAAATGTTTGCTACCTCATAACTTTCGACTGGGTGAACCAATTTTGATGTATTTTTTTATTTGAAAGCTGGTGCTTCCCGTGTGGTCCCATTCCATTTGGTCCAGTTCTGACAATGGCATCCATGAGAAAACTATATAAGTCCTAAATTTGTATAAGCGCGACAAATGGCCAAATAGCTCAATATCACGCCAACATATTCCGATGATTCTTTTATTTAAAACTAAGTTTTAAAAGTTTTTAGTTTAAGTTTTAAAAGTTTTTTAGTTTTTAGTTTTAGGTGGGATGACGACCTGCGAAAGACTGCAGGTAGATGCTGGATGCGGCAAGCTGAAGACAGGGCGCTATGGCGCTCATTGGGGGAGGCCTATGTCCAGCAGTGGACTGCTATAGGCTGATGATGATGATAATGATGATGAAGTTTTAAAACCATTTTCATTTTCTAGGAATTTCAAGTCGGTTTAAAGCTTTTTAAAAAACGCCAAATTACGATTAACTGCTTTTAGTAACTAGACAAGTAGGGTACGACACACCTTAGTACCTACCTACATATTTTTTACCAAAAACAACCTCGGTCTGCCTTCCACTTGTTGTTTATGCACAACAGCGTGATACTCGTACTTACTTATACTTAATGACCTACCTATGAAGCCAATGTGATGAAAGCAATAAAAAATGGGTATTGTAATTAGATTTTTTGCTCAAAACCGAAGAAGACTTGACTTTTTTATTTTATTTTATTTAACCGAACCAAATATTTAGTAATACCTCACGAATAAAACTCTTACGAGACCACGTCGGAATCATACACTAATATACAGAAGCGAAAGAATTAACAAAATCAGACAACCAAAAAAGAGCCGTATTGAGAAGCTCCTCCTTTTTTAAAGTCGGTAAAATCGGTGAATTGAGGGACACCAGACTAAAGCAGATATGTAGCTTTAGTCTGGTGTCCCTCAATTCACTAGCAATAACAACTCCACGACCGAGCATCCGGTGATATCATCGTGCGATAGGTACACGTTAATAATACTGCAGCATTTTTACACCGCATCAGCCCCAAAGTAAGCAGAGCTTGTGTTGCGGGCTCCAACCTTCCAACCTTTATTCATCATCAGCCTATATTAGCCCACACCTGGACAAAGTCCTCCCCTAATGAGCGCCATAAGGCCTACACTTCAGCTTGCCGAATAATCAGTCGAGCCGAGTCGCAGTATCCACTCAAAACACGTTTACCCTAACGGTTGTCGGTTTTTCATGAGATATAGCCGGTGCACTGCCACTTTAGCTAACTAATTCTTTGAGTTATGTGGATAAATTTATCGACAAAGCTCAAAGAATTAATTTCTCTGTGAGATAATATTCGTTACAAATCAATCCTATCCTTCAGAGAAACTCCGACCTTTTTCTTTCCTTCATATCAAAATACAAAATTGATGTCACAATGATTCTTTCAAATAGCATTTCCACCCATAAAACAGTCAAGCTCTGCTTAGCTTGGTAGATGATGTTGTGTGATTGTCCAGCAATATTTTTTATTACCATAGCTCGCCTCGTGATCTTGCCACTATTAGATCTAAAAGGGTACCATAAGACATAATTTAATATCCAGCTAGCATTATTCGTAACAACAAAAATGTTAAGGTTAGTTTAGTCATTGTATTCTCTTTGGTTAGTTTTACATCGTCATCCTGAAGCTCGACCAGCCTCGCGAATTCCTGCATGTCTACCAGGTCGAATGGTTTCTTCGTGGTTGTCGGGGTTGTGGCCATCGTGGTGAGGCGGTGCGGTCGCCCGTTCTCTATCGAAATCGAGTGGATAGCCCGCTTCTTCCGTTTCAAACTGTAAAGACAATTATTAAACGAAGCATAAAAATAATAATTATGCAGGTTTCATGTTTGTCATTCGGTTTTAAGTCTTGACTAGAAGAGAGAGAGAACAATAGATTCACTCTACAACGTTATTATTACCCTACGAATGTATGTACTTAAAGTCACATCATAACCATAGAAATTGTAGAGGTAGTTATGTATGAAATAGATTTTTTAAAACATATTATTGTTATGGACGAAGAAAAAATAACAGCAAAAACTTTCTTAAGTAAAAATACAAATTCCTATCGACGACCGGTGTGTCCGTCGAGGTTGCGGGTTCGATTCCCGCCTCGGAACAATTGTGTGTACGATCTGCAGATATTTGTTCCGGTAGTTCTGGTCGTTTTCTATGTGATAAAAAATGATAAAAAAAGATCTATCCATGTAATGTATTGTATTATGTATTATCAGTTATCTAGAACACAAGCTCTGCTTACCATGGGGCTAGATAATGCTGTGTGAATTATCCAGCATTATTCATTCATTATTTATTTATCATACATAACCTAAACTTATGAATAACAAACTAAACAACAAAATTATGCAACAGTTAAATATTAATAGATGCTAGTACGAATGTAGGGAGTACTTCATTTTATTCTCTGCAGCAGGGACCTATTATTTATAAATACGTATTAATAACAAAAGAACCGCTATGTTGAGCCATCTAGCTAGACAGGGCTAAGAAGAGGGTTTTTTAACAGCATTCCTATTGCTGGTAAAAAAGCCTCTCTTCATACGTAAAAAATGGCTATTCAGACAGTAACTATGTGTACTGAATTTTTTGATAAGACACAAATGGGTCCCTGACACTATTTCATAATGGTGTGACTACGCTTCCCGCACCGTCATTGCGCTCCATACGCGGTATTACTATTACTCATGTACACTTACGTCTTCCTATATGTATCGTTGATGGATGACTTGTCGCCTTTATATACTTTTCTTGTATCTGCATTGTGTGACTTGTTAAGGAATACGGCCATGCCTGGTGCGACTTGGACTATGTTCTCCCAAGATTCGTGGTCGACCAATGATACTGGCGGTGTGGTAGAACTGAAATGGGTGACATTGAAAGTCCACAGCCTAGATTCGATGTTTCAAGGCACCACCAAAAAAGGTACTATCCTCTGTCCATTCATTTATTTTATTTTCGAAAGCTCGAGTGACAATCAGTCAGACTGACAGTCATGTCCTAATGCATTACCAATTTGATGTTTTATGATAATCGATGTTTTTTAAGAAGAAGTTGTAATATAGGATTTTTATTTATTTTACACGCGTTTTTATGGTAAAAAAATATTTTATTCTACAACATGTGATTAACTTACTTGAAAGGATTTGCGGTCGACGTCGGCTGATCAGTAATCGTCGTCTTTGTTGAAGATGACGATGATGATAATGTAGATAAACTGGCCTTTGAGTTGTTGGTCTGAGATAATCGATCGTATAGTGAAAATTCAGGATCCAAATAAACTATAAGGTTATATTAGGTTATTTATTAAACTATAAGGTTAAATAATTAAGTATGATTGTTATAATGTGACATGTGTATATTTGATTATTAGTTTTATTATATTCGATGCTAGTGAATAATTAAGTTGACTACACTATTGTATTAGGTGATATGTACTATGAAAATAGTTGTAATGCTTTGAATAAATACATACATACAAACATTATTCGTATTATATTCAATCAATGATTCACAGTGACTCTGAAGGTCTACAAGACTATCAGACGAACAGGAGGCCATGTTAACCCTCCAAAATACATACGCTATAATTTGATTCGTCGCGTTTTTTTGTGCAAATTGGTAGACCACGTGTATTTAGAACGAATGTATGAATGAATGAATGAATTAACACTTTATTGCACTTAAAACTATAAAATAACACCTTATATCTAAATATAACACATACAAAGTACAACAGGCGGCCTTATCGCTGACAGCGATTTCTCCCAGGCGTTCGCGTTAGAGTTCAGTATTAGTCAAAAAATTAAAAAGCAAATATTTGTACCGGGTTTTTTCATGCATAATAAAAATATCTATCTATGTATGTTCTGTATTATATTATGTATATCAGTCATTTAGTACCTACCCATAACACAAGCTCTGCTTAGCTTGAGGCTAGATTATACTGTGTGGATTGTGCAGCGTTATTATGGATTCATTTTCTACTTAACCTTATTCAAATAATCACATCACGCTTAAATACGTACTGCTATTATTATGTTTTTTGCTCAAAACATTTTGTGAAATCCTTGATGTATTTGCATACTTTACTTCCTCGTTAACTTCGTGGTCCTTGTGTTTATTAAGGTGTTCTATTAATTCGTCAATAGTCTCCCAAGAGACAGGGTTGAGAGCATTATTTATATCTTTAGAGGTTTGTATTATTGGTTTTGTGGTGGGAAACACGTATTTTGTGAACATGCTTCCTCTTGTAGTCGTTTTTCTGGATATCAGCTTTCTGAAGGGCAATAACGTAAATGGATTAGATATTTAATTGTGATTAATTAAGTACAAATGTCACTCAGTCACTAAAGTAGCTGAACAGGGTCAATATCCCAAGGGCGTTTTAGAAATGTTTTAGTAGTTTATGAAAATTACAATGTTCAGCAATTTCGGAATTAATTTTAATAACTGACTTTACATTTTACTCGTATTTTTTAACTAAATTGTTCGTACCCCTTCGGCCATCTACAGAACCGGAGTTTCAGAACTGGTTCCATACGAGGCTTTTAAATTACTTGTACGGAACTGGTTCCGATCGTGGCTATTAATTTACTTGTATAGAACTGGTTCCGATCAAGTAATCATCGTATTCCATCAGCCGTGAACGGAACTGAAGTAAAGACACAGCAAGGTCATATATGATTGTATATGTAATATTTGCAGTTAACTAACTTACTTATATATAAACAAAGGGATAGTTGAGGGGTGGAAATTACAAAGGTGCCAAGTGTTTTTGGACTAAAGCAAAGTCAAAATCAAAGAAATTTTGTTAAAAAATATTATACGACACTGGTATCATCGAAGCAAATCGCAGTAGTCCGAAACAATTTTTGGTTTTGAAAGCTTATTCATCATTTCATTCGTCTGTCCGTTTTAGAACTCAAATTTGAACCTTTTCGCCGCGCTTGTGTATTTATGCGCTGTCGAAGTTTGTGTGTTGTGTGTTTTAAGCGATTACCTTACTATGTTTATACCTTAACTTGCTGTTTTTTGTTATTGTTATCAGTTCTTGTGAAGCTTTCATTTAATAACTTTGTTGTCATAAAATATATTGGTTTCTAGAACTGAGTAAGTATAGAATAGGAGAATTTTGAAACTTACTTGTTTCTTGAATTCTGGTTTTTCCTGAACTGAAAACGTCTGTTCACGATAGGCCTATGTTTATTCGATATAGCCGGTGTCAACAAAGGCTGTGTTAATCTAAAATTAGAACAAATGTATCATTATTAAATTCTTATTAAACTTATTAGAAAATCATATCAAAAGCATTTTATTTGAAACTGAAACCTTTCTGATTTTATTACTTTTTCTAGTTTCTACCAGCGGCTTTGCATGTGTTGGCCCAGAATAAAATGTTCGCTAAATCCAGGCCAAGAACTATTTGTTTGCAAAATTTCAGTTCGATCCGTTCATTAGTTTTTGAGTGAAGATCAAACATCCAAAATGTTGTATTTATTTTATTATCATCTGTGTCTACTATAATACTTACCTTCTTTATTGCTTTTTTTTTATTAAGGAAAGTTATTCTAATATGGTAAATTATAAAGCCAAAAGTTTATGAAATGTGATTTTTACCATATTTTGTTATCTTTGATGTCCAAAACTACTAAACAGATCAAGATGAAATTTAGTTTACATTTAGAACATAGCCTAACTTAGATAATAATATATTTATTATAACGAAAGTACGCGTGCGAAGCCGCGGGGAAAGCTTATGTAAATATACGTAACCTTTATGTAAGTTACGAGTTAAAATTAACACGAGATCTCAGTTCTCTTCGGTTAAACCACGAATCAAACTTGACCTATGATGACCTCAGAGGCGCAGCGGACGAAGGCCCGGCTGCGACGCAGGTTGCGGGTTCGATTCCCGTGTCAGGATAAAATTCTTTACGATCTGCAGACATTTGTTCTGTTCTGGGTATTTTCTATGTAGGAGGTACCTATTATAAAATAAATATATATATATAATGTAGGTAGGTATTGCATTAACTAAACGAAACAGTACTTAGTTTGGAGCTACGATGATACTGCATCGTCCAGCAGTAATAATTTTGATCACAATGTTTTTATTCTACTTGCCCTATTAGATAGTATGGGAGAAATCTTGCAACTAATTTTACGAAATTTGGCAAACTTATGTAAAGTCGGTGTCGATATATGGTACGATGCAGTGTCATGGTCATCGAGCTGAACTGATGATGGAGACAGTATGTTTCCATAGGAACTCCTCAACGAAACGACTAACCCCGGCGAGTTTGGGTTCATAAGATTTGTCTAACTGTTTTAAATGGTTTTTTTTTCATACTAACCGGGAATCTGGTGTGTAGTCCTGCATGATGTCGAGATCATACCGCGGCTCCTGACCGTCTTCTCGTCTCCAGGAGGGCTGCTTCCTCACGGCCAGCTGCACCAGGGGCAAGATACTAGTGTCGTACTTCACACCTGGACTGCAGACAATTCGAGCCATTCACTATGAATTATTACAAACTACGGTTTTTTTACCAACTTCTAAAAAGGTGGCTTTAAAAAATTATTTGTCAATATTCCGCAGGTATTTGTGCATTAAAAATTATGGGAATCGAAGACGTTTTCTAGTTTTTTCAAAAAATCGTACTAATACTGTGCTTGTGTTAAAGTGAACAAAATTACCTAATAAATTAAAAATAAATAGTTTTTTGGATTTAAACTCAGACTAAGCTATTTTATTTTTGAAGGTCAGAAATTAATGACTCATGTTGAGACATAGACCGTTTTATGACTCTATTGATAAAATTAGTATGCTTTTGTCTTCTATTATTAAAAAATGTTTGTTTTTGTTGATTGAGTTTCAAATAAAATTCCCATTCGCATTTTAAAATATTTTTTATCTTGCAACAGCAAAAGAATCATCCAAATATCGACAAAGATAAAAACATACACACATAAGTTAAGTACATGTACTTAGAAATAGAACCTCCTCCTTTTTTCTAAGTCCAATAAAAAGTCCAATGATTTGCCAATATTTGAAAGGTGAGAAAAATGACGACCTCTGTGGCGCTGGATAAGTATCTAGTAGATACCTAGCCAGCGCCACAGAGGTCGTAATTTTTCTCGTAGAATTTATTAATTTATAAGTATCAAAGTTTAACAAGTAGATACTATCTACTTGTTAAACTTTGATATAAATTAAAAAAAGTATTTATTTCAAGCATACCTATTATACTCATATCAAAAAATATACAAGAAATTGCTGGATAGGTAATAATAGATAATATAATATAAAGTATGAGAGGTTTCTTTTACTAAAAATTAAAAAACTACCTATTACAAAAGTTTTCTATGCAATTATTTGAATTTCATGCAATTTGATGTCAGATTCTAGTCTTGGACGCAGAAACCTGATCTCCATCGAATTGGAATACCTCTGAAGTAGTGATGATGCTCTACGAAAGACTTTAAGCAAATGCTGGATGCGGCAACCGGAAGATAGTTCTTAATGACGATTTAGGTCCACCAGTTTCCTAGTACATATAAGCCGATGATCCTATAATGGATAAAAACCAAACTTTTAAACGTAAGTGAACTAACATTGGCGTAACATCATATTTGTAGTCGAACGCCGCGTCGTAATCGAAAGATTTCGCTGGTGCTCCATCGCCTGGTATCAGCTTCCCTGACACCTCCAGCAGTGGGATCTCCACTTCTATCATCTCTTCGGTGTGTTCAGTCGACCCAGTTGCTACGGTTTCAGTCGTGGTTTTCTTTGGAGTTGGTCTGGAACTGTAACGGTTTTGTACTCGATACTAAGAGGGCTAGATGATGCTGTGTGGATTGTCCAGCAACACTTGCGTGACAAGCAAAAGCGTAAGCTGCTGTATTTGTCCAAATTTGATTCTTGCCTTCAATGAAGTATTATCACATTACTCTAATATTAAAATGCGTAAGTTTTGACGGTTAGATGCTTGTTATTTCTTCACACGCTAAAACTTCTGAACGGATGGGGCTGAAATTTATTTTTTGTCCTGTGTGAAATTCTTGTAGTTCTGGGCCTGGAATAAAACAAAGGCTACTTTTTATTCCATTATTCAGCTCCCATGGGATAGAGAATAGAAACAACGCGCGCCAAGCCGCGGGCAGAAACTAATCGTTACTAAAGAACTCATTGCTTGCCTTGGTTTAGTTTTCGTAGTAGGAGGCTCAGTAGTCTTCAACGTGTAAAACTTAAGTGGGGTCGTATCATGTTTGAACAGGTCCTCCGGGATAGCACCCCAATACCCCCCGAAGGTCTCCCCTATCTCGTAAACTACGAACTGGGGGCTGTTCTCGGAACAGGATCGTGCCAGGCCATTTTCAATCGGGGGGTTTATCACCATGATCAAATTGCTGCCAGATTCTGACCTTTTCGTTAAGGAAGTAAAGTAAGTACAAACGGACGCACAATATATGGTTTTTAGTTGTTTCCAAACATTGGATCTTAAGAACGGTTATGATTGTGCGCCACCATCTATATTGTTCCTTCATGTCCAGTCCATCCTAAGGTTGCCTGGAAGAGATCGCTCTCAGCGAGGCCACCCTTGATACCTTTATTCTAAGTTTTAATTTATGTAGGTATTATTTTCTGTTTTGTGTGGTATAATATAATACAGTGTTTTCTACACGGAGAAAGGTTCTGTAATGCTGAAGCATTATCTACCTGTCGACCAGCAGAATACATGTTTTTACATAGGGTTCGAGTATAGTTACCTACCTGACACTTATAAAGCAGTTGTACGGCAGGTCCAGCTTAGCAAAATGAAGTATGAAGGCACTGGCTTCTACCACATGCCTGCCAAGGAAGATGGAAGGTATAACCCTGCGCTTACAAAGCTCCGACAAATCCTTCTCGTGAAACAGTTTCTTGACATCAACAGACAGGACTTCTTGAACAAGAATTAATGTGGTAACGAGTAGAAAATAGGACGTTTTCATTTTCGGTCATTGATCTCTAAATGAAGTTAAATCATGACCATCGTGACTGTGGTTAAAGAAGGTACCTACCTACAATTTTAAATAGGTACCTAATAAGTAGGTTACCACCAAACTCTGTTTTCGCATATAAGTACCCTAACTAACGCCTACAAAAAAAAACCTACAGAGGCATTCAAAAAAAGATTTTTGATACGTATCACAAACAGTTCAATAGATTTTTTAAATATAAGGTAAACTATGTGGTGTATGTAGCTAAATGAGTCGGGGTAGCGAAGCCGAAAGAGAAAATAAACAAGCAAAGATACAGATGGACAAGCATAGGCGACTTATCTTCGAACTTATCGCTAAGTTCGATTTCTTCCAGGCAGCCTTTGGATGGATAGGACACGTAGCTATTGTATAGGTAGGTATAGACGGTGGCGTATCATAGACTAATGTACTTACATAGGTATATACTATACAGACAGAACTTACTTGTATATGTACGTTAATGTACCTAAATAGATACCTACCTAGGTACTAATTATACATAAATTATCTACCTACTTGGCTAGACCAAAGACAAAGATGAAGCAGATGTCTAGAAGGGTACCTAGGTAGGTACTACATACGTATAACTTAGAAAAGTGTAGGATAGGATGCAATTTCAATATCATACTCTACCAGGGATGAGAAAAACTTAAGTTTTACTCGTCCCTGCTCCATACTCATAAATTGTATATATGGCATGCGTATAGGAGCGGGTACCCACTGAAGTAGGGTCAACGATAGGGGTCGCGTGACCCGCAGCGCAATTCTTATCCAAGCTTTTTATGAGAGCCGATCTGCAGGGAGAATGCATTTTATTGTTAAAACTAGTTAGTATCTACCAACTGAACTCGTGCCCACCTAGTAGGTAAGGTACGTAGGATAATTGCAATATATTCTTGGTCAAGTTGCTAACCTATCAACATAGGTAGATGTAGGCAGTGAACGGATGTAGGTATATGGAAGGTATAGAATAGAAACTTCTAATCCCAACCCAATAAGTTCCTACCTACTACGGTCTGTTACTTTTTAACGTAGGTAGGTAAGCTTCGAACTTAGCTTACGTATCTATGTTACAGAACAACTGCTATGTTCCACCTTATTGATTCTAAGCATAAACTGCTTAGAATCAATAATCGCGCTTCGTTCCCGCTTTTGTCGTAAGACTTCAGTGGTGGCGAGCACTCTACCTATTGAATGCTTGAGTTGGTGAATTTAGGTTATTGAGGGATTATTAGAAAGAAAGTGAGCCCCGTCTTGTTGCTCCAACAATGCCATCTATCGTTCAATTATAAAAATTACTTACACGAGGCCTTTCTTTGGGGTAGCTGGGGTAGCCTTGGCTAGGATCACAGTATTTGAACGATTTGACTTGACTTCTTTGTTATTAGCAACAATATAATATGTCTTTGTTTGCCATTTTTTTGCCAGCAGCGCATATTTCATTGGGTTCATGGAAATTTCATAGTCATGAGATTTGCTGCAAAAATTTCATTTCTGGCAAGTTTGTTATCAGCTGATATTTGATACCCTAGCTACTTTGATACAGATAATGTATTTGTCATTGTCAAATAGATAAACAACAGCTGATCGTGAACTGACAGCCACGAGCCACCAGCCAACTAAATTGTATTTTAGTTTGAGGGCAAAGAAAGAGATTCTTTTTGGCTGTTACATAAAAATATATCATGCCTATTTCAGAATATGTATCTTCTTTGGCGGAGAACCCTTACTTCGGGGCTGGTTTCGGTCTATTTGGTATAGGAGCTGGAGCTGCTATACTGCGAAAAGGAGTTCAAACTTCTGTGTTACTTTTCAGGCGGCATTGCATGATAACTCTTGAAGTCCCGTGCCGTGATAAATCCTACCAGTGGCTTTTGCAATGGATCACCCAAAAAGGAGCCAAACACACACAACATCTCAGTGTAGAAACGTCATTTCTTCAAAAGGATACTGGTCAAATAAAAACGAAATACGACTTCATCCCAAGTGTCGGTCAGCATTTCTTCAAGTAAGCTTTCTTATACCCAGTAAATTAAACATATTTTTAAACTTACTCGATCTGAACAGACAATTATATGTATTAATACAAAAATAGGTAAATAAACGCGATAAATACCTGCTGTATTAATACTTATAATTAAACTATTACAACCAAAATTTTGTTAGAATAGAGTAATTTCCTAACGTTTTATGGATTTCAGTTATGCAGGATCATGGATAAAGGTGGATCGCATTAGAGAACAGCACACTTTAGATTTGCATATGGGCGTTCCATGGGAAACTGTCACATTAACCGCATTTGGACGAAACAAGCAACTTTACTATGACATTCTTGAAGATGGTAATTATTAAACCACTACCTACAATGAGGAATAAGTATTAACATAGTCTATGAATTATGAGCCCAGATACATTAAAAGCAACATACCTACACACACTGCCTTTTGTGCTTTGGGCAGCAAGAGCCCCCTATCTAGATAGTAGTTCACTTAATTATTGTACTTACCTACCATGAACAAAAAAAAGGTTTTCACAGCTAGGACAATGGCACTGAAGCAACACGAAGGCATGACACTCATGTACACAGCAATGGGGTCTGATTGGCGGCAATTTGGTCACCCAAGAAAGCGACGGCCTATTGACAGTGTGGTACTGAAATCAGGCTTGACACAAAAGATTCTGACAGATTGCCTGGATTTTATCGACAACCCCCAGTGGTATACTGACCGAGGCATTCCCTATAGAAGAGGTATGTAGCATTTAAGACAGACATAAATATGGTCACACTTATATAGTAAATGGGAAATTTTATATGTTGGTTATACTACTAGTTCACGTTAAAACTACTGAACAGATATTGGGCTGAAATTTTCTATTCCAGGATATTTGTTATATGGTCCACCTGGGTGCGGAAAATCTTCATTCATCATGGCTCTGGCTGGTCAATTGGAATACAATATTTGTGTCCTCAACCTATCCGAAAGAGGGCTCACAGATGACAGGCTCAATCATCTTCTCAGGTAGGTACTAAAGTTTTCCAAATTAACTTGATTTGAACAACAGAAAGGTGTACTCTTTCTGTTGTTCAAATCAAGTGCTGCACTTTGATGATCTCTGGTGGCGTAGCGGGCAAAGGACAGCAACATAGGCAGTGTAGGGAGGGTTCGATTCCCACCTCAGAACAAATGATTGTATGATCTGCAGTATATAGTTATACACACAAGTTCAGTTTGTGTGAATTGTCCAGTAACATTTAAAAAGACTTCCTTGTTTTCACATAGATTATGCGCTATTTTCGGCACATAAAAAGCGTTTCTAGTGCGGCTTGTAGCCCCACTCACACACTACTTATTTCAATCTGCGTACAATGCAGTCCGTGAAGAGGGCGAGTCAAACTTGCAGGATCAGGCAAGGTTGCAGCGTAAAAAGGACTGATGCTAGGACGGAGCAAAAGAGTGCCCTCCACGCGGTAGCGAAAGCTTCGTCAATAGCCGGTAGATGTTGAACTGTCTATATCTACCTACCCCAGTGTACACTTACAGTCCTCATAATAAAATAAAGATTTATAATTTGTAATATCTGACTTAAACCACATCCTTTGCCTTCTTTTCAGTGTTGCCCCACAACAATCCATTATACTGCTCGAGGATATAGACGCGGCGTTTCTCTCGAGAGAAGACACCCCATCACAAAAAGCAGCATATGAGGGACTGAATCGCGTCACTTTCAGTGGATTATTGAATTGCCTAGATGGAGTGGCATCTACAGAAGCCAGAATTGTGTTTATGACTACAAATTATTTAGAAAGGTAAGTGCTTCCGACTTTATTTTACTATAAAAACTATCGTAGTTTGATGAATTCCTTACGGATGTAAGCGAGGGCGCTCGCGACTCGTGCGCAACGAGCATATGCGCGTAGTGTTCCGAAGGATATATTACACGCGCGTTTAGAACCGCAGTCTGACTGAAAAGTCCCTGAAGACGGAATGAAACGGTGGTGTTCTTCTAATACAAATAAGATCGGTAGTTAACACACTGTCATCAGTAATGCCTTTAACACTTGCGATAGAAATCCGGGTGACTGGTGATTTGATTTGATTATGGCAAAACCCCTCTCTTTTTTCTTTGGACATACCCATGAGGAGGCATGTTTGACATGTGTGACATATGTATGCTGATTAGGTACCTATGGGTAACAATAAAAATGTCTATACCTATACGACATAATAATATTATGTTATTTATATATAAACATGTACATAGGTACATTATTATATTTTGGATACGAATTTTGATATTTTATTTTATTTACAAAATTTTGTAGAAACTTACAGTTTACAAATATTTAGATACATATATAGAACATGTCTGGATAGACCAGTGCATGTTTGCTGACAGCTAATTAAAAGTATATATCCAATATGTTCTATTCATTAAAATACCCTTTTATGTTTTTCAGATTAGACCCAGCATTGATAAGGCCAGGCCGAGTAGACATGAAAGAATATGTAGGGTATTGTGAGCAAGAACAGGTTGAATTAATGTTCCTGAGATTTTATAAAGGAGAGGAGGCCGTAGCGCACGCCAAAACATTTTCAAGAAAGTAAGACTATTTACTTTTATTTACGTACCTACATATTAAAACTAGATATATTTAACATAGCTTAAACCACCAGGAACAATGTATAGAGCTTTTAGAATCCAAACAAATTTTACCTCCTGAGGTCAAACAAGTCGCTGATCTTCCCATACAAACGTGGAAGAGTACCTGCCTAGTCGCGCCGCCGCCGTCGAGGTCGGCGTCGTCTTGTGTACCTTTATAAAGGTACTCGTCCGTAGGCAAAGCGTAAATGTTTCTATCTCACCTGACATGCTTATCAGGGGGAGGCCTGCGTCCAGAAGTGGACCAATATAGGCTGCTGAGGATGAGCGATAGGGCGCGCTATGATGAAATGCACAATGATTCTTTCCTAAAACGACCTCGCGTAAGAAATGTTATCACACACACAAGGTTATAAAAAAACCAGAGTGTATCTTTTCAAATGTATTTATTTCATCCTTTGAATGACTAAACTATGTCAGAATGGGCTTTGTTCTAGAGTTTCTTTCTCCGTATATAATTTATTTTCGTTAAAAATTGGGCTAAAAATAGGTGTTGAATGAATAAGTTAAGAAACTTTTACTTTTCAAATGAATATTATTGTACGGTTTTGGCTGTATACAAAACATACATAGACAAGATAAATTGATAATCATCCTTAGTTTTGAATAGTCAACATCAAATAGTGTAGCAGCAACCTTCCACGTTTGTATGGGAAGATGAGCAACTTAATCTTGAATAAATTATTTGGTAATTAGATAACTAAACATTTTGTGGTTTCTTTATTTCAGAGTCATCGATAAACAGAAAAATGTCAGCCCTGCGCAAATACAAGGATATTTCATGTTCCACAAGCATTCTAATACCGAGGAAGTGCTATCAGACATTGATACAATATGGACACTTGGATAAAGAATATATTTATTATATTAATTACTTATTATACGAATATCATGAAATTCTTGCTTTGCCTTCTTAAAAAAAATCTATTACTAGGGATAGACATAATAAATCTATGATTACACATACATAAACGAAATAAAATGACCTCACTATTACCAAATAAGCTTACAAAACTTAAAAAAAAAGGATACCTACTTAGTTAGTATTAAATACCTGTTAAACAGAAAAAGCTCGTTTTGTCTCCTAGCTATTGAACCAGACTCAAAAAGAAAATTTCAGAGTGAAAAACATTACCTAGATAGTAGCCTAGATATACCTAGAATTAAGTAAGGTGCACAATTAATGACCTGATATATATTCTGTAAACTACAACAGTCAGTTTTTAAAAGTATCTTGTTTACCAGATATTTAAAGCAACATTTTAGCAGTATTTGTCTTTTGCCAAAGTTATTAGTTTTTACCTTCGGTACAGTAACGTACATAAATAGGAAACCCCTTGACGGGTTCCAAGTCTCGCCTTCTCTGTTTAAAATCCATAACATACAGGTTTTTATTGTTATTTTTTTAGTGCAATAAAGTGTACATTCATTCATAAAAATATTCGGATCGATTTCCGTCAAAAGTAAAAAAAAAATTATATGCAGTTATTGTTTTCTTATAAATCGAGGGCATGACTCTTCCTTACACGACTTTTCTCCAACTCTAGTGGTTTCGGATTGGCCATCACCCTTCTCAAAAAACTACCCTGTATATATTTGCTATAATGCTGGTAATAAAAATAATGCTGGACATATTTGCGCCTCTTGAGATTAAAAGATGTAGCAAACTGTTATTATTTATTTATTTAACTGAAAGATAATATTTTTTAGTAAATAGAAATTAATTAATTGGGGGTAATCAATGAATGTCACTGTATGTACATAACAAATTCAGTAAATTAGACTTACTTGGGCATGTACTTTATAGATTTTAAGAGGCAAATAAAACGATTTGTGTTCGTAAACACTTCAGGGCTCGTTTTTTCAGCATTCATCAAGACTTTTTGAACTACTTCACCTTTATATATCTTTAATATCTGCCACTGCCAATTCGCAGATATCTTCGACATGTCTATGTTGTTTTCATCGTAACGATCTCTTACTCTTATGAGGAACATATTGTTTAAACATGAAAGCGACAAACAGAGTTCAACCTTTTCTCTGCTTTCATAGTTATAGCGAACTTTAAAACGAATGAGAGCGTGGAAATCTGGTGTCGGAATGGCGTCTGTGTCTAGTAAGGAAAGATTGTGCACTTGCAAAAGCATTCTGAAGTAGCTGAATGGTGAATTAGTCTTTGTGTTTGGCAACTCCACTGTATCTAGTATGACGTATTTTTTCGCAGATCCAGTGCTGCTGACCGAGGCGCTTTGTGGTGCAGTATATTGAGCTGCACCATTCAGATCTTTATTTGGGGAAAGAATTGCAGGAATTTTCATTCTACTCAAAGTCTCTTTTGACATAAGCTCTGATACAGATTTCACTTTTATTCTTGGAGCTGTTTTAAGTGGTTCTGGTATCGTGTTTTCACTGTTACAAGAAACGTTAAAACTTTCGGCATTGTCATTTTTGGAATTGTCATTTGTATCAGGAGTCGCTAATGATCGTGTGAATGTTATTACTGGCATATTATTTTCATAATCTGTCATCACTTCTGAAGAAAGCTCTTCTGGATTGACGTCTAATGAAGGCATACTATTTGATGATAGTTTAGATTTTTTTGCTTCACTAAGCAATTTCTTAAGCTGTTTAGGATTAGCCACCGGATTCTCATTCAAAAGTATGGGGTCTAATTCATTCACATGACTTTCAGATTTTTCTACAGAGCTAACATTACCACCCTGGTTGACTTTGTTCAGTTGGGCCATTCCTGCACTTTCTGCTTTCGATTTTTCTCGAGCTAACGTAGCTTCAGGTTCCCTGTTTTGTATATTTCGTTTCTCATATTTCTTTTTGTATCCCTCAAAATCATTACTTGATTTTTCAGATGTGTATTTTGACCTTGGAATTATCTTTAAATAATTAGAATTGTTTGTTACACTGAGTGGAGACCTTGCCAACCAAATAATGTTCAGATTTAAATGTTCCATATACTTCATCAAACGATTAGTGTTGAAACCTTGTTTGTTGATAATCTGTCTTCCAATGCTTATGATCTTGCGATTGAGTTGTTGTAATGATGATTTATCGAGAACCTCATGACTCTTTGCATACTTGATGCAAGACAAACTAATAAGTTTGCTTATCATATTAGTTACTTTTTCAGTGTCGTGTGATGTGAGTGATGCTTTTCTTTTTTCATTGGTTTCATCTTTATCATCAGAGCTATCAGAGTCATTAATACTTATACAGTCATTACTAGTTTTTAAACCATTAGTATTGTTATCTAGTACAACTGTTTCGGTAGAACTTCTAGAAGTTAACCGTCTAACTCGCCTTCGGCGAGCTTTCTTATTTGATATAAAGGATGAATCAGAATGTTCATCTGCCTTGTCATTCTCCTCGCGCTTAAAGTTTTCATCATACAAACTGTCTTTATATTTATATGCAACATAGTAGTCTGCAGTATTTTTAGCAATAATTTTGTTTTTACTGTAGACAACTTTATCAGTGGTCCCTGTTAAGTTAGGCTTATCATCTATTCTAGGCATTTCAACAACACAATATTTGTTGAAAATATCGACATGCTTAAACTTCAGTGCTTTATGGATTACTTGGTGGAAATTTATAGACTTCCCAGTAGAACAAGTTATATTACAAAATGTACAAGTAAATGTTTTTTGATACTTGGCTTTCCAGTTAGTATTTTCATCTTCATTGGCAGTATCTCTGATGTCTTCAGCAGCATGATTACTGTTTGATTTCTCTGACGAAGAAGGGGATAGCTGTCTTTTTTTCTTAATTTTTTTGTATGTTTTAACTTCATAATTGTTTACGTGTTTGCGCTTGGAGGCTCCATCGTTTTTACTTCTGGATACATCTGTTGTTGTCAACTGGAAACAAGACACATTATACATACAAATTAATTAACTCCATCACGTTCATCACACAACATTCACAGATCTGTTCAATAGGATTCACAAACTATGGGCCCGATAATGTTGCAATTCAAAATGGATTTGTCAATTTTTCTAAATATCATGTGTGTCATTAAACAGAGAAAGTAGTAGTCTCATTATAATCCCTGAGTAAGGAAAGAAGAACAAAATTTATACATAGGTTTTTATGATTTATTACTATTTTCTGCCCGCGGCTTCGCACGCGTTGTTTCTATGGAAAGTTTGAATGTTATTTCAATCCCATGGGAACTGATTTATGGAATAAAAAATAGCCTGTTTTATTCCAGGCTTGGAACTTGGAACTACCTGTATGCATAATTTCAACCCGATCTATTCAGTACTTTATGCATGAAAGAGTAACAAACATCCATACATACAAACTTCCATGTTTATAATATAAGTAGGATAATAATTATCTAGTTTTTTATTGTTAAAAAGTACTTACGTTGCTTTCAGATTTCCGTTTCTTCAAGTCTTTCTGCTTTTGAATGAAATTAGTTTTTGTTTTTGAGTATTCACAGAGAACCAATTGGCATTTTTTGCAGATAAGCTGCGGCAAACCATCAAAAGGTTCTACCTGAAAATTAAAAAAATTAAAATTATTGATTGACTTCGACTTGTGATGTGTGGTAGAACTGAAGGGAAGCTTTTGATAACCAGTGGGACACAAACAGCTAAAAATAAAAATACTAGGGAAAAATCAGGGCCCTTCATACAGAACAGACAAACAAACAGGTTCATCATTATCATTCCTTTTGCATGTAATGTGTACGTACATAAGTTTCCTAGCAGCCAATATGGACTAAGAGCTTGTACGAACCTGCCCCATAGCATCTGAAGGTACACTGTATGAAAGTAACCCACATGTGGGGCAGATTTTGAATTAGAGTATATGTCATAATTATGCATTAAATGTGACTGACAATTTTTTGTATTAATCTCAGATATTAATATACAAGTACCATATGCAATTATTGAAATAGTTGAAAGGAAAAATTAAATGTAAAACCGAACGAACCCTTCATATGGTTTTTACATTACCCTGAAGAGTGAAAGAGATCTTCTGAATGAGATATTGCATTTAAAAGTAAATGAATTCTAGAAATAGTTGGCCACATTTTTTGAGACTTGCTCGGTACAACACAGTTTTGCAAATTGGTTTCTATATAGACTACAGTTAACTGACAACAAGATAAAATTACTGAACTCAGTGTGTTTAGGGCTAGTCGTGCTTGTTGTTGTCAAACAAACACTTTTTACTTGTCTTCACTAACTTGTATTTTCAAAAGAGTAGGTATCATAAGTTAGTATCCCTGAGTAGTCTGTGGTATCAACTTTGTAGAACGCAAGTGATTGCCTATAGACACTTACATTTATTCCAAAACAGAAAGAAATTTGGTCTCGAACCCCAGGAACTATCTGGTACATGCCAGATTCCTCCAGACATAGACGACATTTTATGAATAGATGAGGGTCAATTTCAATCATACTCATTCTTGTAGTCCTGAAATAAAACAACACTTGAGTGATTATGGGATAACCACCTAAAGACAAGAGCCCATTATCAGGAGAGGCCTATTGTTATGCTGATGATGAGACTTTAGAGACCAGATCGGTACACAGGCTTTCTTATCTGGCAAACTTGTATACATCCTTGTTGATTTTTTAATAACATAGTTCCCGCCAAATAAATCCTAAAGTTCAGCGTGCATGCGTTTGTATTTTTTTATATTAATTGAGGGATTGGAGCGTAAGACAATAGTATGTTTTAAATATACCTTTCTAAATAATTCAGCGTAAATAAAACATCGCCAGCGTGCGGACCTTTGATTGTAAAATTGGCGACAAAGGACAGTTTCGTGACTTCGTGTCACAACACAACACCATCATTATCAATTCATATCATAATAAAAACTTGTAGAATAGAAAAGAAAATGAAAGATTGGTTTGGTTGATTGAAGAATAGATTCGATGTGGTGGGGATGGAACAGGAAAGACAGATAGATTGAATTATTCAAATAATCAATCACCAAAGGTTCACCTTCACTCTCTCGGGGAGGGAGTAGCTTAATTTGTTTGTAGAAGTTTGTGAAAGCGCTATCTATTGGTGAATAGCACGTCTGATTGCTGTTGTGCATGCAAATGAAGTAAGCTAAGCCTGCATTATGATAGATGGCGCTGTCTGTACTAGAAATCCATATTTCTATATTGACAGGACCGGATTACGGCAAGGGCGAATGCAACTAACATTATTTGCATTTTAATGATCATCATAATATAAAGGCCTAGGTCTACAATGTATTATTAAAGGGCATCCCCAGGAAGAAAACGATCACGGGTCATACAAAATTTACCCATGTCCTACAGCAAAGAGAAAAACTATCAAAAATATACTAATAAAATTGACTAAATTAGTAAAAAGAAGATGGCATATTTCCAAACTTCATCCTTACATCCTTACAACGTATAAAAAATTCGTTCAGGGGCATTGATATGCACAGTGATTATTTAACAATATTGAGTTATACATACTTGGTTGTTGTATGGTAAAAGGTCATCATTACAGTAAATTTAATTGTTATAGCAAGGTGTAGTGTAGTAAATACAGATACGTGTTTATAAGAGACTGGTGCCATGTTGCTGATATGTTTTAAAATCTGTGTTACTTGTCAGGTGCCTCCTCCACAAGGTTTACATTTAGATGTTAGTTTTACAATGATTTGTTAAACTAACATGATGATGTGGAAATATATAAAAAAACTACTTTATTAAGAGGTTTTTTTGTAAAAAAAAAACCGTAAAGTATTTTACAGGTTTTTATGTTTGAGAGGCTTTTGTTAATCTTGTTATAAATGAATGGTTCAAGGAAGCAGCTGATATTGTAAGTGTTTAATGTGAATTAGAAGAGAGTCATTCCGTATCCTATGAGCTATCGCTCATAGTTTTAGGAGCTTTGTCTGTATCTTATTGTCCCGTTTTTCAACTTGTTGACCGGACTATTGCTCATGTGAGATGGTACCCAAACGCTTGACCATCATAAACAAACAAAAATATCAGCGGGGAGCGGAGCGGCCGCGAAAACGTGATTTTGTTAGATTTTTAGCAGTGTTTTAAATATTGACCCCTAACAACGGCTCAGCCAGGCAAAAATAATGCCCGCGTTATTTGTTATCGTTCTTCATTTCTTCATTCAAAGATGTTATACAATGCTTGGCAAAGCCCGCCAAAAATGCTGTCGGCGAGAAAATTTGGTAAAGTGACCGACGGGACTTTACCCCGTCGAGCTTTGGACCATAGTAAGAGACCATAGTAACAATTAATGTTATCGGCGACTTGCCGACTAGCCGATAACAAAATGTAACGAACCAAATTTTCACGGATCTTCGATCTGAAGATCTTCTCGCCATCGTCGCGTCGACGGCGACAAGATCTTGCGATCGAAGATTGCTTTTCAACAATTTGCAGATAATTTGTTTCATTTCTTGTTATTGGTTGATAGTAACCGACCGTACTGCTCTAAATAGGTAACGTTGTTTTTGCGTACATAAAATAATAATAGAAGTATAAGAGGGCACAAAATCGCGCTCGCTTCAGTCGTCCTGATTCGAGCTCGGCGAACCACGATTTTTATACAGCAATGGGTATATTGTTTTGTTAGATAACAATTAGCCTGGTATGAGTAATTTTTTTTTCAATTACCTATTGGTTTTTGAGCTTAATTTTGAGGGGGTTGGGTCACATCACGGGGGTGATCCGCACCTGCGAACAGAGTCAGAACACGGGTTTAGTTCGTCAGGCTAGGCAGGTGCTTGGCCAAACTTGGCACCTTTGACCAGTTTCCACAGTTGTCATGACGCAATATAGCTCGCGCTTCAAATAGAGAAGTAATCTGCACCCAAACACTGTAAAGTGAAGTTTTTAGAATGCCATCTATGATTAAAAATAAACACTAACAAACATCTGGTTGCATTTTGCATATGCCTGCCATCTGTTGATTAAACCATAAACAATTATGTCCGCCAAAGAGGGGCGGGGCGGTGGGCGGGACGCCTGGGAAACCAAATTCTTTGTAGTTAAAAGTACTTTGTCACACATATTTTCTCTTGATAGGTAAAAAATAATATATTAGTATTTCATAAAATTGTGTATATTTTATTTCTTTGTTGTAAATTTTTTATACTTATGTTTATCACACAGGACATAAATTACAACAATAAAAAGGACTTCTTTTCTAACCGGATATAGACAAGACGCAAATATAATAATTTGTTCTAGAATGTTCTATTCTAACATATTCATACAACAGGTCCATCTAGCGGAGAGTAGCAATACTAAAATAAGTAAAAGTAAAGTTCCTCATTTAGAAATAGATGTCACTAGTACATTGGGTTTCTGTTAAATTATCACTAGATAGCGTTGTAATACACACATTTATTTTATTCATACATTCGCGGAGGGCGGCCTCTTGGCCGTTCTTGGAGTATATTTATGGGTATAGACGGAAAGTTTTTAATTCTATACTGTTTCACGAATATTTTTCATAAATTATGATTACTAAGGGCTTTTATTTTGTTATTTAGTTAAATATTCATGCCTCATGGAATTGGAACAAAGGATAACTAACATAAGTATATAGATATATTATAGGTAGGTACCTACCTAGGTAAATAAAGGTGCATGTACACGGGCTAGAAAAATTGCATTTTGCCGGCAATTTTGTTGAACAATAGGTATAGCGCAGTATAATCCTTGCTGCAATTTCTTAGTTCAATTAATTGCCAAGTGTAGTCCAGCAAGATTTCGCAACTGAATTGCTGAGGAATTTTGCATGTACCTACACATGCCAAGCTACATTGCGGCTAGATCTCTGTACCTACCTACATAATAAATGTCAAAATGGTAGATACCGAAGGTACCGAAGCCTGTGCCGAAGCTGAACAACAGAGTTTGAGAAAAGCGCGGGAAAAGAGATAGGTACACCTACATATTACGTCAGAGCAGAGACGTTATACGGCGATATTGCATTATTATCACAAAGCGGGATATAATCATGTGCAATTCTAGCCCAGCAAGTTTTGCACTGTACCTATTGAGCGATATAATCAGCAACTTAGCGGCTATATAATAGCAGCAAGAAATTAAAATGTAGCCCGTTTACACACCGCTTTGGCACCTTAAGTAATGTTTTTCCTCCCATACAAATTAACCATGATAAACCTATATCATAGGTACAAGTTGTTTGGACAGCAGCAAGTTTTTACTCGATGCCTGTATTGTAGTGAACACTTTTCTGAAACGCTGTTATCATGGTAGGCTACCTATTAGGTAGCCTACCATGATAACAGCATTTCTGGTAGGTACGGACACAAGCCAGAGCCATGTTATCAAGTGGTCCAATCAAACATCAAAGTGCTTTATTTCCTTTAGACCTTACAGGACTCTTGGACTAGTCACAAATTTCAAATAGCATTAAAACTAGGAAATAAAGTGATCACTAAGATTTTTCGTTCACTTCAATCTTCTTGAGGTACCTAAAGTAAAGAAGCGTACCTACTAGAAATCTTTACCTTGTTAGATTGTTCGTTTTTGAGTTGGATGGAACAAAACTTGTCCCTAGCATTTTTATAACGACGTAAATTAACTTCACCTGTATGTATGTACATATTATGTTTGTTTGTAACCGACTCCTTTGGACTCGATTTTGACCCACTTTGAACGGTCAGATTTCATTTAAACTTAGTAAACTTATTTGTAACCGATGAGAATACAATAATTTGATAAGATTAAACTAAAAAATATAAAATAAATAATAGTCTAATTTGTGACGAAAATGAATGGATTAACGAGATTCCCACTGTCCCTACTATCTAGCGAAACCACAGCCAAGAAAAGTAAAAAAGCGTGGGGTGCTTTCTGAAAATATTTCTTCAATGTCGCTACTACTATCAGTAATTCAGTCTTTCCCCGCTGATTTTCCCCGCTGATTCTCCCAAGCCCGTTCGGCTTGGGAGAATCAGCGGGGAAAGACTGAACCACCCACGCTTTTTTACATTAAAATAATTTCTTTTATTTATCACTCTTATCCATAACTTGAATTAGTTTTTACTTTTAGTTCGGTTTATTTACAAAAGCGTGGTTTTTTGGTTTTTTCAAACTATTATTTATTATCGTCTAGCTAGCTAAATAATCTAATATTTATTATCAGGCCTTTTTTAGAAAGGATATGTTTGATAGGTAGGTACTTAATTTGTTTGAATTTATTTATTGATAATGTTTGAAACCATTTTATTTTATTTCTAGTACATATTTCAATTACCAATGTATAAATCGCCATTTTTAGGGAACAGATTGATATTTTTATGGGTGAACAACAAGTTTTAATAAATATTGTACGTAACGTTGTATGCAGTCTAAAAAACTAACCTCTCACACAGTTGTAGTGTGCCGCCGCACAGACGTTTGGTTCGAAAATAAGTGTTACGGCTGTACTGAGTCACACACAAGGTGTGTTTTCTTAGCCGCTGCGCAAGTGCGGATTTACGCATAAATTGTGCTTCAGATCGGGTGTGCGGTCTCAGAGTAGCATAACACACCCGTATGTGTTTTATTGGTTTTCGTATTTTCTTTCAAAATTTAACACTGGACCGCCCGCCCGGCCAAATCGACTATATAGCCCTATATGTCCGAGCTTCGCGGACAAAAATCACGGCCGGCGCCGCGAGCGCGTTCCATTATTTACATAAATCGTTATATCCCGCTATCTACTACACCTATGCCCTAAAAAAATATATCATAAAAAAGCAAACACTATACGGAATCTATAAAGGTATAGACCAAGTATTAGAAAGAATCAAGTGGTCTCAAATAAATGCCTTAACTTGACAATGTATCAAGTTACAACATTTTGGCGGGAAAATGACATTTAAACTTTGAGGTCATTAATTCGTCGCATCGAACTAAGGTTCTACGATATTCGTGTATAATCAGAAAGCATTATTCATAAGGATTAATTTGATATAAGACAACAATAGTAAAACACTAAAATACTGACATTTTCCAAGATATCCACGGATAAACAAACCGCTCGTATTACAAACTGCACAGTATTGATTTTAATTTTTAAAAAATTCGTCTATGGCTAATTTTGTGTTGATTTTTATTTTTAAAAAATTCGTCTATGGCCACTTTTGTATTGGCACCTTACTTTTTTGTCATTCTACCAACGGAACAGGTATTAGAGTGACAATTTATGACCACAGAGCATCGACTACGTACCCTAGACACCTAATACAGGGCGAACGATTTAAGACATCACATAAGATAAAGAGATCTTATAAAAATCCACGCCCACTAACGTTCGATCAGTAGCGACCAGACCAGTGACCCGTGACAATCTCTGCGCTCGCTTACTCAATGGCTCCTGACGGAGCTCAACTTAATTTGGTTGACCAGTTGAGGTCAACTGTCGAGGTCAACTGTGGATCTCTTTCTTTCATAACCAATTCTGTATTTGCTTTCCTTTTTTCTCTGAGAAGGCGGGGTAAATAGTGCTGTGCCGTAGGCGACATTAAGATGTCGATGGCCGTAGGAAAGATTACGATGAATTATGTAAAAGTAGATTAAAATAATATTTAACGTTACATTGCTACATGGTATTATCTAAAGGTACCTAAATGTTAACTCTAATATTTATTTATTTTTCATATAATATTATTCTATTCTACTATATTCTATTCTACTATAGTATAAAGCTAGATTACCATTGATACTTATTTTTTTTTTATTATTATACATTATATTATACATTATACATACTATATAAAGCTAGATTACCACTGACTGACTGGTTTTCAATCAGTGCGTCCTACCCGTTATGACCTACGGAGCTGAGACGTGGACACTCACGATAGGGCTGGTCCACCAGTTCAAAGTCGCTCAGCGAGCTATGGAAAGAGCTATGCTCGGAGTTTCTCTGAAGGATAGGATTCGTAACGAATACATCCGACAGAGAACCAAGGTTATCGACATAGCTCAAAGAATTAGCAAGCTGAAGTGGCAGTGGGCCGGCCATATCTCGCGAAGAACCGACGGCCGATGGGGCAAAAGTGTTCTTGAGTGGAGACCACGACTCGGCAAACGTAGTGTAGGACGCCCTCCGACCAGGTGGGATGACGACCTGCGAAAGACTGCAGGTAGATGCTGGATGCGGCAAGCTGAAGACAGGGCGCTATGGCGCTCATTGGGGGAGGCCAATGAGCGGCATAGAGCCATATTGCTGAAAAAAAAAAACAAAAATAAAAAATAAAAAAAAAAAATGTCCAGCTGTGGACTGCTATAGGCTGATGATGATGATGATGACTGATTTTCGCCTTGATGGTGGATGGGAAGATATGTTTTTTTTTTACAGAATCGTATAGGGGAGGTAAAAGTCTCCTAGGGAAAATTCCGACTTTTTGACATTTGCCCCCCCAAGACCGCCCCCAGTGGGGGGGCTCCTACATGGAGCATATTGCTTAATTTTTTTATGGGGGTTGTATAGACGGGGACAAGTGATTTTGAATGCATAGAAAATGTTGCCCCCCCTGCCTCCCCAGGACCCCCCTTTTGAGTGTGCTACCAGATACCGTCGCGATAGAGGGGTTCTGATTGCGGGGATAGAGGGTTTCTCTTTGTTTTGGTAGAAAAAAAATTGGACTTCCCTTTAACCCCTTTTTTGCGTCGGGGGTCGTCGGGGGGTCGTCGGGGGTCGTCGGGGGTCGTCGGGGGGGGTCGTCGGGGGGTCGTCGGGGGTCGTCGGGGGGTCGTTGGGGGGGGTCGTCGGGGGTCGTCGGGGGGTCGTTGGGGGGGGTCGTCGGGGTGTCGTCGGGGGGTCGTCGGGGGGTCGTCGGGGGGTCGTCGGGGGGTCGTCAGGGGGTCGTCGGGGGGTCGTCGGGGGCGTCGTCGGGGGGTCGTCGGGGGGTCGTCGGGGGGTCGTCGGGGGGTCGTCGGGGGGTCGTCGGGGGGCTCGCCGTGCTGTGACCCCCGACGACCCCCAAGACCCCCTAAGACCCCCCCTCCTACATAGAGCCATATTGCTGAATTTTTTTATGGTTACTAGATGACTGATCAACTTATTACAATACAACACATTAGTTACATAGATAGATATTTTTTATTATACATACATAGAAAATACCCAAAACACCCGAAACAAATAGGTACTTTCAGATCGTAGAAATATTTGACCCCAGGCGGGAATCGAACCCACAACCTCCTGCGTCGCAGACAGCCCTCGCCCGCCGCGCCACATTGGTCGTCAAATCGTCAAAGTAAATATACCTTGTTGCAAGTATCGATTGCTTTCATAGTACTTACCCCATCACTAATAATGGTCATGATTTGTCGTAACCTTGAACGGACCAATGAGCACTCACTTCCCCGCGCCCGCTCACCTCAGTTGGTTGACAGACTTTTTTGCACAGTGAATAAATAGGTATTAGGCGTCTAGGGTACGTAGTCGATGCCACAGAGCCAAGCTATTAGGGAGAAGTTAGCCAGTTAACGAGTTTAGCTCCGGCGGCGGCGGCGCGCGGCGGCGGCCGGAGAAATTTGCAACAAATGTGGCTTGGGCGTTCCAGTGGATAGGTAAAACTTGATTTATCAAAAAACTTACGTATTTATTTGTAACGTTGATTTCAAATAAATAGCGATACTTGCGGCTAAGCGGTTGGTATTATAGAATAAAATCAAAAATATCCATGGAACCAATCCAGTTTAGTTTATAATAAGTACCTAAGTAGGTAGGTACCTACTTATATGTAAATCTAAAGAAGCAATAGCATAACTATATGTATAAGGTATTAATAAAAAAAAATAAAGAGATTTCTTGGTTTATTCATATATCTATCAATAAAGATTACAGTAACCTTATTCAAATTACATCTACAACAGAATCCACGATTACAAAGAATCAAGGCAAGCATAATTCAATTAGGTATATTTTTGTCAGCGACATTGATTTTACCAGAATAAGATCATAAAACATAATTCAATTTCACCATGCAATTCATTTCATTCAATTGTAATTCACAAATGCATGTCATAATGAAAACTTAACAAATTTATTACTAACAGTTTTTGTATTTTAACAACCACAAATGTTAAAGGGTATGTCATTATCAATATTACATGTATTCAAACATACAATGTGTTATCATATCACAGCACTTTATCAAACTGCTTGTCAAAAGACGAAATAATTCACTCATGTTCATAATAATCCAGACAATACCTGTAGGTATACAGCAGCCATAATAGTCATGTTACCTTAGTTCATTCATACAGAGCGAGCTAATTTTAAACTAAGTCAAATATTATTCTAGTGGGACTTTTTATTTACCTACGTTGACGGCGTTTCTTTTTGTTGCGCCCGGCGGCGGAGTTTCCGTTGGACGCGGCAGGAATCGGCTGCGGCGGCGCCTGATCAGCTTGAATACTTTCTATGATGGCCTGAAACCGGTCGATGTCGTTGTCATTTAGCTGGTTGTTGTGGTTGGCTCTGTCGCCACGGTTATTCAAGTTTCTAGTTGAGTTGACATCGTTGTTGGCAACTCTGGCATTGTTTCCTGCATATGTGGCTGAATTTGTGGGCCTATCGGCCGCGTTAGTCTGTTCATTGTGAACTCTATTATTATTGTTCAAAACGGGGTTCGATTGTCCGTTAGTCTGTCTTTGCGAATTTTCTGTGCGGTTGGTAGCTTGCGCCGGAGGAGCTGCAGCGGGCGCCGGCACCGGAGGGGCCACAACATTTTCAGTGGTTTGGATTTCTCTGAACGCTTGTCGCAAACGCTGTCGCATACGCCTGCGTGCATTTCGGGACAGAGGCACAGCTTCGAGTTGGACGGGTTCAGGCAGCGGAGCCATCTCAGGCACTATTTCCGGGGGGGAGTGCTCGCGCACGGCGGCTCTGGGGGGGCTCTCTCGTTCGAGACGAGCGCGCATCTCAGCCTCCGAGCGAGCGAGAGCGTTGGCTTCTCGTCCGAGCGTAGCGAACGCGCGAGAGAGACGCGCAACGTCGTTCTGTAGGTCTTGAAGAAAGGGCTCGAGATTCTGGGAGACGCGGTCGACGGTGGTGGAGTCACGCGCGCTTCGGTTAGCGACGCGCAGCACGGCGCGTGGCTGCGCCTGCGACGGCACCACATCGAGCGGCGTGCGGCGCAGCGACAGCTTGGCACTCATCGTGTTGGGCGAGAGCAAGGCGCGCGCATCAGCACCTGCCACTGATAGGCAGCGCTGTCTTTTCTTCAGGAAACCTTCGCATGCACGCACTGACCAAACCTGTCGACATGGAAACCGCTTAGTTTGTAAACAACTACAACAAATGCACCGCGATCACGACAGCAATACGATTTCTTGAAACTTAAGTAATAGGCATCGTGTTGGTTGATTTGATTATCTATAGGACTAAGGAGTTATGTCTTTAAGAAGCATTTTCCGCGTTAAAAAGAGCCAACATGTTATTCCAGAAGTTCGGTAGTTTTGGCGTGAAGAATTAACTGACATCCTATCTTACCTAAACTTTAAAATGTTATATGAGGAAAATACTGTAATTTATAAAAGAGGTTGATTATCAGAAATTTATGGAATATCTATAATAACAAAAAAGAAGTTTTTGGATTTATGGGATAAAAAGTAGCCTAATTTTTAATGCTAGGATTAAAGCTACACTATTGTAAAGTTGTGGTTCTCTGTTGAGTAGTTTCGGCGTGAAAAAGTAACTAACATCCATCCAAACTTTCGCATTTATAATATTAGTGTGATATGTATGATGGTCTAATATCACACATATATACATATAATAAATTTTTTATTGATACTTACGCAATCGGAAAATATAGCCTCACGGTCATTTCCAGACAAGGTGAAGGTATAAGAGAATTCTTCAGCTACCATGGGCGAAGCGGCCATTACCAACCACGCGAAAACGGAACCATCTGCAAGAAGAAAACATTACCTCATCTTTCTTTTTAGGTAAAAAACTATTTTTGTAAAATTTCTTTTTGTCCACGATAATCTCGGAGGAGGGCGTTGTCATCTGCGACACAGTTTTTAAACTTCTGCAGATGACATCGTTTCCAATTTTTAACTATATGTAAACTTTGCTTTTGTTCCACAATAAACGATTTATTTATAAACTAAAAGGGAAGGGAGACTTTTGCCCAGCAGTTACGTTACAAGCTCACATTTTATTTTTATTTTTTTTTTGTTTTATTTGGCAGACATACAGTTTTACAAACTTAACAGATAACTTAAATAAAAAACCTATAACCATTTATGTGTCCTCGCATATAGTTGAATTACGTTGAAGCATATATTAATATCTTACTTGTAATTTCAATTACGAGGAAGAACAAGCCCATTTCTGCGATGCGAACAGCAGTCACGATTCTGCCTGCATCGGTGGAAAACTGCCAGGCTTGAAGATATTCTCCATTTTCATCAGATCGACCCTGTGCAATGCAATACAATAAGTAAGATTCTGTACCAATACAGTTACTATATGATGGCAAGCAATAATCTATGAAAATCTACTCTATTTTTTTAATTCTATATATACACTAGTGAAATTAGAAATGTTTGTAAACATAAAAACTAAAACTAACTTGTTTGGTGTTAAGTTCCAGATTTAATTGTGAACAATAATTACTGAAGGAAGAATCTCAAATCGATAAGTACTATCAATTGCGCAGGTACAAAAAGACGCGAATAGTCCGAGTGTATTTTCTGTTAAAACTAAATACTTTCATTGAAACTATCAATGTATCCAGTTGGGAAAATGTGAAAAATCCTACGAAAAAATACTAAAAATATGGGAGACTATTTTTAGTAGTTTTTGGTAGGATGGACAAGAACCAAATTTGTTTAAGGGGATAGATTTTTGAAACTTTTTCCAATTTTCTACTGTATTCGGACATTGCCACAACTAAAAAAAAGCTAGATTATGATATGTATGTGGATACAAGCCTTATGATTATTTACCTCGATGAGCTCTGGAGAGTGGAAGTATCGGAGATGGTTGAGCAAACGTGCAGAGGGCAGCCTCTCAGGATTGGTTTTGCAGCACAGGCAACGGAACAGCCCACTGCATGGTCTTGGAGGCTCCACTACAGTACGCTATCAAACAGTGTGATTGTTCAGTTTTAATTAATGTTGCTAAATATAAACTGCAGCAAAGAAATAAGAAGGATACTTTGCAATTTTTGTTAATTAGTCTAATATAATTTTTTTTCATAAGATTATCTTTAATTTGACATAAATATGTAGATGCCCTTGGACCTGTGTTTGTTCAGCAACACGAAATTGCGTGTTTCGTTTAGAGTACCAAATAAACAACAGGTAATAGAAACAAGAAAATTACAAGTTGTGGGACCACAGTACTTACTTGTTTCTGGACTGGTTTCCACAACTTGGCCACAGGTGGGCCCTTTTTGTGTGACAGTTATTAGTATAATTGAGGTAATTTACAAAGTGGTTACTTACAGCAGTACTGCCAGAACTAGAGCCACCATCTTCTTCATTGTGAGTAGACTCATTATCTTCAGAAGTAGATTCTTTCACTTCGACATTTTGTTCCGGTGAATCTAAGTTCCCAGTGGTGACCTTTCCACCTAATTTCTGCAAGTTTTTATATTAATTCATTATGTAATCCAAATGTACTCAATCATTGTGTTGCTAACTGATCAAATGACGCGCAGCTCAAGCCACTTCGACTGTGCTTGAAGATTGCAATATATTACAATACAAAACCAAAATGTTTTAGTTATTGTATATCAGTAAAACAACATAACAAATTATTAATTATAACCACATTTAACAAAACTTAAAGGCAAAATGGGGTTACCACATCTAAAAAATTAATAGGCAAAATGGGGTTTCAATTAACAAAAGATAGGAGTAATATAATAACAAAAAAAAATATTACTAACAAAAGCACGAAGTTTCCTAATATTAGCAATGAGCTCTTCCATTGCATAGTTCCTAGTCCCAAAGAAGAATGCTCGACAAACTGGGCAGACGTCGAGGCGTAACTTGCAGCGACCACAGACATGGTGGCCCTCGTTGCATTGGAATATCTGCCCCTCAGGGATCTCATAGCAGACAGGGCATTGCAGCAAATCATCCAGGTCAGGTAAGGCCTCGGCCTGCAATTTAGAGTTATTATGATATTTAGATTTTGCTGGTTGACAATCAATGAGGCGTGGCAGGCGAAGATCCGCCTGTTGCGGGTGGGATTCGTGCCTTGGGATACATGGTTGTTCAATCTGCAAAGATTGTTCCGGGTGGTCTGCTGTTGATGTGTGTGATGTGATTCTGTTATTTATTTCCTCTTAGTACCTAGCATAGATTAAAATTAATAATAATAGCACAAGTAGTTGAGAGATACTGATGCATTTAAGATTAAGTTAGCCATATTTTAGCATCGTAAAATTTGATACAAAATGCTTAGCCAGTGTGCCTACACTAAGTATATTCTTAGGATAACTACCTACTTGAAAAAGTAATCAATGAATTAACATGATTGTTTTCCTGTAGTAGAAGGACTGAGTCTGGGATCTGAACTGACATTGAGTGATTGATTTATTTAATTTTCCTGTATATTTTACTTTTTAATAAAATTCCATGGGACATTTAAATGCCACTGCCATGATCACCGAAGAAATGTAAACCTTCCAAAAGTTTTCAACTAAATTAGTATGATCTAGTGAGCTGAGTGCGGATTAAAAAATAACCACTTTGAAGTGCTCCTGTGAGCAAAGATTTAGAAGTTACCTAGTTGATTATTTTATCACAACTAGGTAATATAGTACGCTATTTGCTACTCCAATGCAGAATGTTGCAGAATAACACGGTAATGTTAATTTCAGGGCGTAAAATAACACGTGGCTAGAGTTTAATAGTGTCATTCATTACTCTCTTTAGAAATAAATCAGCTGTTGGAAATGCTTGGAATGTGGTGATGACAGCAATTGTGTAGGTAGTATTTCTTCTATGTATCGGTTATTTTCTATTTTGAACAATACTAATCCGCGATGATATTTATCAGCTTTGAAAATAAAACCGTTTGTATATACCTGCAAATAACTAGACAAACTAAAAACTAAGCGAAGGTTCCTACCTACAAATGTTCTTGGAAGAAATTACAAAGGAAAAAGCATGGAACAAGTCCATTTTTGGGCTTGAACTGAAAACGTACAACATAACATATTTTTTCATGAAGATAAATATAATCGTTTTCCCAATGCCCATGTACTGGGGACAGGACTCGGACAGGACAATGGATGGATAAAAGAAAAGCATAATATCTATTTACGAAAGAGATACAGACCTTGGCTTCCACAGGCTTTTCCGTCATCACGAATTAGTTATCGGATTTGATTGAATCTAAATTAGTAAATTCAAAGTTTATTATGTGTATCTACACAACAAAATTAGCCAGCACTGAAAAAGCACAGCTGGCGAAGAAACAAATGGCGTCACGAATTATAGCTGTCAGCCATATTTGATTTTCGTAAGGGCGCTAGTGAAGGCACATTTTTTTTTCAAACTGTCTGAAAAATCGATTTACATGAGAAATAGAAAATATTTATTTGCGTTTCAAAATATAAAATAATAATAATAACGAGAAGGTTCGAGTCTTCAAGAACTCTTCTCCCTTAAGAGTTTTTGAAGACTCGAACCTTCTCGCTAATCACATACAATAGAAGGAATTCCGTTTCGAAAAACCAGTTCGGAATATCAATTTAAGATTTCGGAAGCAGTAAATCCATATCCAGATCTGGTTTGTTAGACATCCCTATTTGACTTTGACAACTATAGGCACTTTTACTGACATTTTGTTGGTTAAGGTTACCAGCTTAGCTATAATAAAACCATATCTAGATCTTATTTCTCCAGATATAAAAAAGAAGAAAGATGGTTCGAGTTTTCGTCCTTGAACCTTTTCGAAGTCTCAGTGAATTTGAACTCTCAAAATAGTTTTCCCTTAAATCTGGGCTTCTATCAGATTAATTAAATTAAAGTGACTATTAATAATGGCGTAATCTACTTGATTGAAGTGGCCACCCTGATTTCTTTCTCTGATCACACGTTTGTTTTGTTGTCGAAAAACTCAAAGTTGAGTGAGTTTTGTCTTGTCCACCCAGCACAGCACCCACTCACTGTCTGTCGTTCTCTCTCGGTCGTTCGCTTTCACGGAGCTTGTTCGTGGATTGTTGTTGTTTTGTTTGTAATGTAATGCAATTAATGCGAAAATGATTCATCTATCACTGAGCATAAAATATAATCACTAGATTTAGATTCAATGCAAGTATCAGTCGATTTTGGATTCAGGTGATAAATATATTCGACGAAGTAGTTATAAATTTAGATTTTCAGCTGCAACTATGTCAATCTTCGTTTATATTACGCTAATATTCTTCGGAGTAGAATGTGAGTACCTATCTGCTAAGCGAATAACAATTAGGTAAGTAATGTACTACTTAAAGGAATTTAAATCACCATCAAAAATTTCAGACTCACATTGTGAGAGGCTCAAAGACCAGATCTACTTATCACTCAGTGCAAGCAATGCCTGTTTCAGAAGATTGAATGGTACACATCAAGCAGGATGTTCATGTAAGTATCAGTCAAACACAATTACTAAAAGATCTTCCTGGGATCTTCGCTACATACATACATATGAAGTGGCCCAGTGATACAACCTTTATTTACTATATAAACTAATTTTAATATGAAATGTATGTACCAACTACCAACATCACTATAGGGTATTTTCTATGATGATGATAAAAATCATATAATGGTTTGAATCATGATCAAAATGTATATAATGTGTTGTATACATAAGTATGTATACAACACATTATATACATTTTGATCCTGATAATATACCTATTTAAGTAAATAGGTATATTATCAGTTATCTAGTACCCATAACACAAGCTCTGCTTAGTTTGGGGCTAGATGATGCTGTTTGGATTTGCCAGCATTATTTATTTATAGAATGCTGACCAATATTTACATTGAAAATGCTCATTCGTTGACCAAAATAGAAGCCAGCATTTTGGTCACCAGAAATCTTATGAGAAGCTTGGTAAGATCTACAAATATTTTGGGTTAAAACTTAATTTAAATAACCTTTCTTTCCCAGCTCCACGTAATGGTGCAGTTGGAGTGGTTCAGATGATAAGCAGCATAGATGATGCTAAGTGGATTGTTACGGAAGCAGAAGCTGGCCCGTACATTGCTGTAGTCAATACATTACTTTTCAATGATATTATAGAAACATTTATGGAACACCCTGAGAATATTGCTGGAGTTTTAATTTATGATAAAAAAGAGGGAGTTAACAGGTGAGTCAGTTTTAGAATTAATATCACTATGTACCTAGTCATATTAATTGCAATAATGTATGTTCTCTTTAAGATTTCAGGAAAAGAGTAGATAACACTGTTTGATATAACAAAATATAATGATTTTATTTAAGACCTTACTATTCACAGACTAAAATTTAAAGTCAATCAGAATTTTAGTAGGCTTCTAAATTTTATTATGGATATATTGATATACAATAGGGTGTTGAGCAGTAACTGGGGGTAGGTAGACAATAGCTTTGGGGCTTTGTTAACCCTAAAAAACCTCTTGAATATAGACTTAAGAAAGTTGCACTTTTTAGTCTGTAACTTTATTTTTAGTAAACAACATTTCTTAAATAGTTTTTTATTACACCTGGCATGTTAGCCCTTGTATTTAAATCAATATAATATTTTTTTTTTATTATTATTATATTGATTGATTTCCTCTTCACAATAGGTTTTCCTTAAACATAAAAACATTTTGAACACAATGTTTAGATCTGTCTTATTATATATATTACACTCTAAATTGTAAAATTTTGCAAAAACAATTTTATTTTTAAATCTTAAAATAGCCAAGAGGCTTTTCATGGTTCAAAAGCTGCCAAGCTTTTGCTCTTAGGTTCACCTACTTTCATTACCATATGGCACATGGACTGCCAAACACATAATAATTGGGCTATCCACAGCCACACTAAATTAAAATTTATTTTCAGAGCTAAATCATTTTCACTCGAATCACAATGCCCAAATGAGTATTCGTCTGATTCACAAAGCCAGTGCACACCGGGAAAGCCTGGATCAGCATGGAACCCCAAAGGGTCTGGTCTTCTTAGAAGGGATATACCCTTTTCTATAATATTCTCACCAGCTGAACATAATGATGACATAGATAAGATTGAAGAATGCTATGAAAGGTAATCTTATAAATAACATCTACTATACTACATAAAATAATTCAAATTACGACAAAATAGTGTCTGATAGAAGAGCCTAAACTACAGGACAAACAGACTTAAAACTTGGAATATCACTACATAGTATAAAACAAAGTCGCTTCCCGCTGTCTGTCTATCCCTATGTATGCTTAGATCTTTAAAACTACAGAACATATTTTGATGCAGTTTTTTTTTAATAGATAGAGTGATTCAAGAGAACGGTTTATAAACCGTTTGACACATAAATTTCCACGCGAGCGAAGCCGCGGGGCGCAGCTAGTTATTAATAATCCACAGCTTGCAAAAAATATTAATCTCCTTACGCTATTATTAAAATGCGAAAGTTTGGAAGTTTGTTACCTCTACACCTAAACTAAACGGACCGCGCTTAAATCTTGTATACATACATATAGTTCTAGACCTGAAATAATATTATAGGCTACTTTTCATCCCGGAAAAACGCGTCAGAAACCGCGTGTAGAAACAAGTATATAATAATTTCATAGTGAGAAATAAAACTGCTACTGTTTTAGGTTGACAGATAACACACAACATACCCCTTATGTTGACACATAAGGGGTATGTTGTATGTTAAATGTAACACCAACCAAGTAGCAGTTATTAAATGTAACATGGAATTACAGATACAACAAGGATAAAAACAACCAAAGGAGTAATCCATTGTGCTCTATAGAAATGAATACCTTCATGTATGCTGCGGTGAGCACTGAGCTTTGCATGAGAAGGTAAATTTAGTATTTATTATTAACTTTAAAATATCATTACAGGAATAGCCTAATACTATAGATAAGTCAATTAAATTTATAATTTCGCGGTGAGGCTGCTTTAACCCATTAGAGGTCACCGTTCCCATACGAGTACGGCCATATTTCTTAGTGTCACTTACAAATTTCATAAAATTAACGTGGGTAACCGTAATATTTTACTTCATCACAACCCTATTCAAATATATAGATCAATATTTTGCGGGTAATTGTATATTTTTAGTTAAAAAGTGTTTCTGAAGTTGTGTCACTGAAACTTAGCGGAGGGAGGTGGATGAATTTAGCTTTTTTTTACTAGTTAGTGCTTATAAGTCGTATTTTTTATTTCAATAGTATAAAATAAATGTTAAAGTATGATATAAAAAACAATAATTAGAATTATTAGCAACTCAAATAAAACTATGGTCATATAAATCTTACCGTCCTCGTATGGGTCCAGTGACCACATACGTAAGTAAAATAACTGTCTTTTTTTAAATTCCACAACAACATTTTACTACTCAAAAAAGCTACAAAGGGGCTTGGAAAAGCTGTTAAAGACCTTTTACAGGACAACGATTATGATGAATGTGACTTGGCTATCATACCACCAAATCCATGTGCGTTGCCTGATGAAGAAGAAGGTGTCGATGATGATATTGCGACGTGTCCCATGCCACAAAATGCACCTGATACTATTGAAGTATTTATGAACCGAGAGGCTAGTAATAACGAGGACGATGATAATGAACCGCTGACGTCAAAAAGAAGACGATGCTACCCGTCAATCCGCTTCGAATCCTAACCTAACTTGGTGGAAATGTGTCCCTTCATACTCTTCAACTGCTGAGAATACCTACTTCTGAAGTTTATGACAGGAAGAGTGGTGTTTGTAAAATCTGAAAGAACTCAACCCTGTAAAAATTGTCGACAAATTAATTGATGATGATAATTATAATTGATATGATAATACTCAATAGCAAACTATACACTCATCAACACCTAAGACATGAGTTTCAACTAGGTTCTACAGATTTGAGGAGGTTTTTAGGGATTTTGATACTATCTGGGTACCGTAAGCTACCTTGAGGACCTATGTACTGGTCTCTAGCTGAAGACATAGGCGTAGAATTGGTCGCCAAAGCCATGTCTAGCCTAGACATAAGTTTTGGGATATGAAACCATCTCATTGACAACGACCTTGCTTCAATGTCGAACAACAAAATGTTCGTTAGACCATTGGCAGCCAAACTTATGAAGAAGTTTTTACACTAGAGATTGTTTCATGTCAGTATCTCTATTGACAAATCAATGGTCAAATACTTTGGACTACATCCCGCTAATTCATTCGTGGAAAACCAAGAAAATCGCGTCACGCTGCATCAATAGAGTCAATGGCCTTCGTCAAGATGGAGTAGGACACTATCCCGTAAGAATTGAAAACCATCTGCGGTGTGTGCTTTGTCATTTAAAAGTGCGTTAGCAGCGTAAGAAGTGCCTAAAAACACTTTGTGTCATAAATACTTATTTCGATAATTTGCATACATAGGAGGTCAGTGTCCCCATGCGAGTCCACCCCTGTAATTTCATGAAAAAAACTGTTTTTGAATTTTTTCTTGTGTTTTGTGTTTTCTAGTTCATATTTTAATAAGAAAATTTAAAAAATAATTGAATAGCATTGGCAGTTTATGTTTGACCTCTAATGGGTTAACACCAGAGTTGTTGCTTACTGACGACCTCTTTGGTGAAGTGGGCGAAGGTTTGTTTACGACGCTGGTTTTGGTTTCGAGACAAATGTTTGTATGATCGGCAATCATTTGTTTCGGTTCCGGGGGTAGGTATGTCGCCGCGGCTAAGTCGGCCGTTTAAATAACGAACGCTGATTCGTCTAGACTTAATTAATAATAAGAATACTCGGCCTCTATTCTCGTCAATTCATTTGACGAGAATAGAGGCCGAGTATTCTTAAGCCATATTGTAGAACATTGATCGTTCAACAATCGGTGTAGTTAATTAACTGAATGGCGCCATTTTGTAAGCCGTCTAGCCATTCTAAAAACGTGCTGATTTTACTATTGCGGCACGTATAACAGACCTTCTAGGTGCATGCATTTATTTATAACGATAAAACCTTTTATTTAAATGTTCTGAAACTTCTTCAAATGTCTTTTCAGGTCTCGCGAGTCATCGTTTTTCACAACAACTAAATTATGCGACCCTATTGGGGATTACAATGTCTACTACCCCTTATTTCCACGTGTCAAGGTATGTTTTTTGATGCTTTTGTAAAATCGAGTGCCATTTGAAAAGCCTGGGTAAAACTAGAAACAGACTGATCCCACGTATGCAAAGCGTTAAAGATCGGGACGCCTGAATTTGTAGACTTACTTCTGGCGATTATTGCGATATTAAGATGAGGCTGGACCTATTTAGCCGGGCAACAAAGGCCAAAGGCCAATTTTATTTATCAGGCTCTACACTTAGTTTTATTTTGTTTTTAATTTAGTTTTATAGCACTTGTTTTATTATGTTACTTTATTTTATGCAGTTTAATGTGTTTGAATGTATGTTGTTTTTTTGGCTGAGCTTTCCTTCAGTCTTTCGTGTGTGCTAAATAATAATTTATTATATCCTATGGTACGCCACGCCATCCGTCGTATAATTTGCGTGGCATGAGCTCGAGTCTGTTTCTAGCCTAACTTGAGGCAGGACGCAGGAGGCAGCCTCAAAACACGCAAGTCTTGAGGCTGCCTCTAGTAAAAAGAAACCTGTTACCTACAGCGAGTTTGACCAGTAGTCGACTACTTATAATAGTTAATTGACGACTCACAAATTATATGTATTTTATTGATATTTCAGAATAATAACTCTAAGGAAAATATCACACTAGTCACCGCCAGAATAGACGCAGCATCACTATTTGACGGTAAGTAGTTCTTTCACATCTAGTGTACCATCAAATGACCTCGAGACCCTAACATGTTTGTTGACTTATAATTATAACTGACTAATAATTGCAGGTATATCGCCTGGCGCGGCCAGCTCTGTGGTGGGCTCGGTCGCTTTGGTCTCAACCGCTGCTCTCTTGTCCAAGATGCTTCCTGCTGCGGAAAGGGAAAAATATGGTAAGCGACCCTTAAGATGTTTCTCCGCCTAGTCAAATTTCTGCCACGACGCGGCGGGTCTAAAAGAAGACCAGTGTAGTGTAGGTAATCCAACCCATGACTAGTCTTCGTTTACTTTACGACTTGGGGTCTAAATCCTACTAATATTATAAACGCGAAAGTTTGTAAGTATGGATGGATGTTTGTTACTCTTTCACGTAAAAACTACTGAATGGATTTTAATGAAACTTTACAATAATATAGCTTATACATCAGAATAACACATGGGCTACAATTCATAAAAATGTATTGTATATTATCCAAAATATCTATCACCACGCGGGTGAAACCGCGGGGCGCAGCTAGTAATGTTATAAATTCAAGTCCTATAGATACAAATTAGTCTCTACATTATTCCAGGTTTAAAATTATATATTGGTATTTTATAAAGACCGCTCCAGTAGTTTTGGCATGACAAAGTAACATATAAACCTCCCAGCAAAGCAATATTTAATGACAACTATCTCCTGTCAATGGGTTCGCATGTTTCCCGAGTTTAAAAGTCTGTAGCATATATATTATTCCAAGTCTTGCCCGCAAGTCTAGCCCGATCCGTAGTAGTTTAAGCTCTTCGTTGACAATCATTAATTCAAATGTCTCATCATTCAATGTTTTCATTTATAATACACTAGCCAAACTCGATATGAAATGTTTGTAAACAATCCATGATACAAAAAACAAACTAAAACTCACTTGCTTGGCGTCGAATTTCAGATAAAATTGTAATCAATATTTATTGTAGGATGGATCTCAAATCCAAAACTGACGTAAACTGCGTCAGCGGCGACAACAGAGTGAATTTTAGTGATAAGTTTCGGCGGTTTGCTTACAAGCATTGTACTTTATACATAATAAATAAATAAATAATGCTGGATAATCCACACAGTATCATCTAGCCCCAAGTTAAACAGAGCTTGTGTCATGGGTACTAGATGACTGATATACTTAATATAATAATACTTTACATACATAGATATTTTTTATTATAGATAGATAACGACCAGAACACCCGGAACAAGTGTCTGCAGATCGTACACACAATTGTTCCGAGGCGGGAATCGAACCCGCAACCTCCTGCGTCGTAGGCGGACCTTCGCCCACCGCGCCACAGAGGTCGTCAAGTCGACATCCGATTTGTCTGCAATATAGTTTGATTTCTTGTAATGAATACTCGTTTTCATTACAGATAACAACATCCTATTCACATTCTTCAATGGAGAAGCATTTGACTACATCGGCTCGCAGCGCATTGCCTACGACCTCAACAGAACGGCGTGGCCCGACCACAATCCTCTATTGCCGGAAAACATCAAGTTGCACGTAGAAGTCGGCCAGATTGGAGGGTTTCTGCAAAACCAAGACACGCAGACTCCTAATCCTACGTGGCCTATGTATGCTTTCACGCCGAATGAACTGTCTAATCCTGAGGTTAGTAATCATGAATTGACATAATTCATAGTAAACTTGACCACGACTCGGTAAACGTAGAGTAGGACACCCTCCGACCAGGTGGGATGACGACCTGCGAAAGACTGCAGGGACGAGTAGATGCTGGATGCGGCAAGCTGAAGTTAGGGCGCTATGGCGCTCATTGGGGTAGGCCTATATCCAGCTGTGAACTGATGATGATAGTAAACTTAGTTCTATCCTAGGGCCTCTCCCTAAGGACAGGACCAATTTTTACTATTATTGATTTACCGGGATAAAAAGTAGCCTATGACCGGCCCTGGGATACTATATACACTTTATTTGTATGAAAAAAACCCTGGTTCGCACATGCACTCAAATCATGGTAATATTAAACCCCTACGTAAATAATGAGACACATCGCATGTATTGTAACTTGATTTAACAACTCTCTACTCCATAAATGGTTATCTCAATGATGTTAATGCTTGGCCAGATGTCACTCAGTTTCGCACCGACAATAGTATGTAGGTAAGTAATTTGTTGTTGTGCATAGCTTTACTCAAATATTGACATGTATCCAATTATATTATATTTAGACTTATGTACATAGGCAAATAACCATGTATTAGACACCTAGGAGATATGAACGTACTAGTGGTTTCACTTCTTCCACTAGTGGACAAAAAACTGAAGTGAACAGTAAAATAATCTTATTTGGTTCTTTTTAATTTCTTATTTGCTTATTTTGTAAGCCTAAAGAAGTTTAAAAATATTTAGTAATTTTTATTTTGAATTTTCTCAGAGCGCGCTTCCGCTCCCCACCGTATGAACGTGCTGTTCGTTTTCCTTGGAATAAATAAATTATTATTTAACTTTTCCTACAGATTCTATCCTTCACCAACGACATGTCTACAAACTACGGGTTATACAGCGAAAGTCTACTCTCAAAGTCCACTAACAATACACCGCCGTCGTCTCTTCACTCCTTCCGAAGAATACTCAAGCAGTACACGGATACAACCCTGCCAGAAGTTTTAATAGTAGACCATGAGGATACGTTTACGAATAATTATTACAACTCCGCTTTGGACGAGTATTACCAACTTGGATATGATTATAGGAATATCACAATTGGGACGAATGGAACTTGTAAGTATGCAGTTGTTTTTAGATTTTGTCATAGATAATACAGAGAGGCTTTTTGTAAAAATGTATCTATATCAGCAACCGAATCTGTTGGTGCAAAAATACAGGGTGTCTTGTTCTTGGATAATGAATCTGTTCGATTTCCTGCAACAGTTAAAATAGGTATGCTATGTTTAGTTTAGGTTTTCTTCTGTAGGTAAATTTAGCTTTGATTTGAGATGGTCTTTTTCGATTTTCGTAGTTTTTTAGTCTTGTTTTTTATTTGATAATAATTAATAGTTTACAATTTGACTTGTATAAGTGTTAATTTCGTAAGCATAAAGTAATTTGAATCGAACCCGCAACTTCCTGCGGTAATTTATGCCAAATTGGCTAAACATTTATACATTTTCGAGTAAAAAGTCGATGTTCAAATAATTTCACCAAACCTTAAGCTTTATCATGCTTTCAGTTAAAACCACCGATGAGCTCATATCAAGTGGCGTTATGAAAGAAACCGACATGCAAGTGAAAATATCCCATCTAGTCACTGCTTTAGCGCGCACCTTGTATACAAGGGTCGTAGGTGATGATTATAAGGGCGAGCTTACAGCTTCAGCACATTTGGTAAGTTTCAAACTTCTTTAATAAATTAGTAGGCTATACTAAAACTTTTGAAACTATCATAGGTTTTTATTAACACAGTTATAATGGGATATTTACCATGATTAGATGTTTTGAGTTTCATGCGCCATGTTCACTTGATCACGGAATAACTAAAGGCACTGCTAGTAAGTTTTGTGTTGCGAATATTTATAAATGCCTTTTGTAAGTAGGCTACTTTTACTGAGAAAAAAGAAGGCGAAGCAAAAAATAACATCTTCACGCAAAACTACTGAAAGGATCGGGCAGAAATTGGCTGAAGGGGTAATTCTAAGAATGGTATAAACATAAGCTACTTTTTTGACGACCGATGTGGCGCGGTGGGCGAAGGTCCGCCTGCGACGCAGGAGGTTGCGGGTTCGATTCCCGCCTCGGAACAATTGTGTGTACGATCTGCAGATATTTGTTCCGGGTGTTCTGGTCGTTTTCTATGTATAATAAAAAAATATCTATCTATGTAATATATTGTATTATGTATATCAGTTATCTAGTACCAATAACACAAGCTCTGCTTACGATGGGGCTAGATAATGCTGTGTGAATTGTCCAGCATTATTTATTTATTATTTATTTATTTTTTATCCCATATTCCAATATAGTCTTAAGGTACCTACTAAGTATTAGTAGGTACCGTTTAGTAACTAAGTTAAGGTATTTTCCTCAGGTCGACGAAATATTGTACTGTTTGACGCGAAGCCAAGCATGTCCGTTGATGCAAGCTGCCAACTTCGGCCGTAAATCCAATGATGATTTGCCAAACACGCCGCCATTTACGTACGCCAGTGTCGCTCACTACGCCAGCAATCCAGCGATATCCCTCAGTCTTATGCTGGTGTTATTATCTGGCACCGAGTTACCGGCCAACAGGACCCAATGCAAGACTAACATGGTCCCGGTAAGTACCTCATCAGCAACATGCCTCTATGAGAAATTAAATAATGTCCCAATAATTTTCGATTTCGACGGAACTTGAACCTGCGACCTTTCCCTCAGTACAGGACGCTCTCTCCAACTGAGCCACGAAATCAAGTAACCGACGATTCTAGCGCCGCCGTTAGCACGACATACTAGGGAAACTTTGAAGTTTATCCAACCCTGCTCAAAGACTAAAGTTACATTTAGTTCGTTTGACGAGAGGTGTTGCCGTTGCTCCATTCTATGGTTTTTGTTATTATTTAATATATATTAATCTCTAAGAAATTAAATAATCCCTGTACTTAGGGGAAAGTTGCGGGTTCAAGTCCCGTTGAAATCGATTTTTTTTGGGATATTATTTAATTTCTTAGAGATTACCCCGAGTGCGAGTTCTTACGCACTAGAATAACAAAACCTTAAGTATACCAGTTGTTACGATATCACATTTTAATCCCAGGACTGTGGAGACTGTTCATTTTACTGGCTGCGGGGATGGAACCACAGCGGCGTTTGCCTGCAGACTTCTATGAACATGACCTTGGCTTTGAGTCCCGCCTTTATTATCGAAGGTACGAGTAGACTTAAATTAACATTGAATACAATTTTGATGTTTGGCCTTTCGTACACGGTTTTATACTCTAATTTTATGGATTTGTTATGGGTAATGATTGATCTTACGATCAGCTCACACCGAGACGCGACGCCACGCGATGCTGCGCGCAATTTTTAAGAATGGTTTAAAAAACAACTTTATTTAGTACGCAAAAAGATACAAATTTTATTGACATAATATGAAATCTCCTCGCGGCGCCCCACTGCGTATTTAAATACCACGATTCGCGTCGTGTCGAGCTGATCCTTACTTATAAGACCTCCGACCTGCGCGCAATTTTTAAGAATGGTTTAAAAACAACTTTATTTAGTACGCAAAAAGATACACATTTTATTGACATAATATGAAATCTCCTCGCGGCGCCGCACTGCGTATTTAAATACCACGATTCGCGTCGTGTCTTGAGCTGATCCTTACTTATAAGACCTCCGACGCAATGAGTTCATCAGTGTATCTGTCTCATTGTAGCTCCCAAAGAGAAAAACCGATATTGGTTGAGTTTTTTGTGTGGTGACTTCTTCTAACAAAACCGATGATTTAATGTAATGATGATATGATATCTTCATTATTCAAGTTTTAAAGTGCAATCGTCAGCGTTCATCTATTTCGAAAAAAAAGCTTATGTTAGGCTTATTTTTAGTAGAATTTAAAATAAGGAAGACTATATATTCGTTTGCATGTTTTGTTAAATATCTTCGCCAAATACATACACTTATATAATAAAATTGTAATATAATTTTTATGCTAATAGAACTTAACGACATCAAGTGTAACATGTGTACCTACGGTGGAACTGAATAAACAATAAACATATGTTCATCTTATCCTAATTTGATAATTCTTCACTTTTGTTAAATATATTAAAATAATATAATAATAGAAAGATTTTCTTAATCGTATTCTTAAGTATGATCCTGAGGTGGTTATATAACGTTCCCAAGGTAGAACTATTCGTCCCGTCAAACATAAAATAGTTCACGAATTTGTCGTATTTAATTCGTTTTTTGTAAAAAAACATCATATCATTATTCAATTTCAGACTATGACATGAAATCCGGCCAGTATTCCACATGGACTGAATCCGTATGGCAAGGCATGACCGCCCGTTTGTTCGTGGCCGCGAGCGGCGCAGGCGCCACCGCGGCTGCGGTCAGCGGCTTCGCGGCGACCGCCGTCGCGGCGTTCCTTACCTTTTGGCTGAAGAAACATAGCAGCGTCGTCTTCGTCAATACGGCAACGTTGACTGCTACTGATGAGGCTACTTCGGGGTATGTAGTTTAAGAAATGCAATAAAACTTTTGAAACTATAGATAGATAGAAAGAACTTTATTATACAAAACGAAACAGAAAACAATACAGAAATAAAAATACGTAGAATAAAGATAAAGGGCGGCCTTATCACTGAGAGCGATCTCTTCCAGGCAACCTTAGGATAGGCTGGACATGAAGGAACTATATTATAGTCGCTCGAGGAACTGAACCACATGCTGGACGGTCTAGCTTCAGCCTCCCGATGTATCGGTCTTGGCATGAATTTGGATAAAACCAAAGTCATGATCAATGGTCACATTGATCCAAGGCCGGTGGTCGTACATGGTTACCTTCTCGAAACTGTTTCCGAGTGCACTTACCTTGGGCAGATTCTGCAGTTCGGTAAAAAAAATTTCGAGGAGGCCAAAAGGAAGATCCAGCTAGGCTGGGCAGCATTTAGGAAACTACGTCAAGTCTTCGCTTCATCCATACCGCAATGCTTCAAAACGAAAGTTTTCAAGTATTGCGTCCTACCCGTTATGATCTACGGAGCTTTGAGGGTTGACGACCTGCGAAAGACTGCAGGTAGATGCTGGATGTGGCAAGCTGAAGACAGGGCGCTATGGCGCTCATTGGGGGAGGCCTATGTCCAGCAGTGGACTGCTATAGGCTGATGATGATGATGAATACAAAAGTCAATTATAACAGGATATTTATCATGATTTAATTTTTGAGTTTTCCTATATTTCGGCACCGTTTAACTCGCCATGATCACTGCGAAGAAGTTTTTATATACGGACATACCGTTCTACCTCCATTTGTATCATGGTAAACCCGTTATAAATGACTTTCGTGTTAACAAATACACTTTGATAAAGTAACGTCTGTTCCTATATTATAGTAGCATAGTGTCGCAATTACACTAAATTAAGTGACGGTCTCTCCGTCGCGTCGGTCTGTAACCTTTTTATGCCTAAACGGCTGATCAGATCTCAATGAAGTTTGGTGAAGATAGATAGTATCCCTTACAAAGGTTACTTTTAACCAGGAAAAGCTAGTTATATTATAAATGCGAGAGCCCGGATCGATGGATAAATGTTTGTTACTTTTCCACGTCAAAACTACTGATCAGATCTGGGCCCCAGATCTGATCAGTAGTTTTGACGTGGAAAAGTTCATTTGACGATAGTGTCGAGACGTGATCGTAACGTCTCAATTATCCATAGGTTTGGTACAGCGCCTCTATCGTGCTTCTAGGGAACTACGTAAATCCCATACAAATATGATGTCTCGATAGTATCTTCAAATGGACTTGCCATTTGAAGATACTATCGAGACATCATATTTGTATGGGATTTACGTTGGCTCTGTTTGCCTGAAGTTTTTAAATGATGTAGTTCTAGACTGGAAATAATATTATAATAGCAATTCCATGTCTTTTGCTGTAAAAACTATCAAAAATCAACCAATAATAATGTTCCCTATATTTGGACCGGATGCGGAGTAGCACAAAAGTTGGATGCCTAATACCCAGCAGTGGACATACTCGGATGATGAAAAGTTGTCTATATTCTATGTTTACCCGTTTTTTTTCTTTTTAGCATTCTGAGGACAGTCAACTGTTGAGTGGAAGACTTTGGACAAGATCAAGAAAAGACTGGTTACATTGTGAAGAAACGAATCATTCCCATACCTACTATATAGTAATAAATATATTAATAACCAATCCCAGTAAACTTAACAAATCTTCCAAATCAAGAAATCCATGTAAATAATCGCGTAGGTATATACAATACATACAAAAAAATAATAAATTATTAATAAATTGATAATAGTTAATAGGTAAAAATGCTTTAAATAATGTAATAAATTATTAAAAGGCTGTTAATTTTTTTATTGAGTTAATACGAACAAAGACAATTTACATTATAATAACATTATGGCAGCAAATAATAACCTAAATAGCTCATAAACGTTTTATAAAATAATTTAGAATCGAATTTTAATTCACAGAAATAATTTAACGTATTCACTAAACATTGAGCACAGTATATAGTTAATGCGATTAAGTATTTTTCTAGTGGTATTTCTACTTTATCAAATACAGATTCATTAATAACAGAGGTGATATATGAATGAAGAACTTCGTTTTTCCATTTAGAAGAGATCTTGTACACTTGGCTCATCCACGTTCGCTGCTGCAGTGCGGAATATCTGATGTGGTATATTTGTTTACGTGGGTATAAGCCTACTTCTCCACAATCATTACATTCCTTAATATATCGTTCTCCGTGAAGAAAGCGAATGTCTCCGACGGATAAGGGCTTGATTCTTTGACTCGCGTTGATAGCGAAGTTAGTGTAATTAATTGTATTTTTGATGTCTAATAGTCCCATATCGAGTTTCAATTGATTATTATCATTAACAGCTGCCTCGGAAAAGTCTTCAAAATTGTTCTTGTGTGTTGCAGTAGTCTCAGTTAAACTTTTAATGTTATGTAATATAGTTTCAGATACTGCTTTTCGAGTGGCATCACGTCCACCCCGTATCAAGAAAGGTGCGAGATGCACGGTGTGAAATATTCTAGAACAACTATTCATCAATTTATTGCGATCTTTATTGAACCAATATATAATATTATCTGGTATCTTTTTCAACGGAGTAGGCGGCAACATAACGCATTCCTTGTTTCCAATCGCACATTCAAAGGTAATCTCGATTTTTAGTCTTAGATTAAAACTTGTAATAATTACAAAGAACAGGATTCTCATATAATGTAGTGTTGATGCGTTGTTAAATTTCAGTATTATTGAAAATCTTAATCCTTGTATCAAATCTCTGATGTACCAAGTACTCATCGTATTTGATGGTAAAAGCTGGCCTTTTTGTCTTGCATTCAATATAAGATACGATTTAATGTAAAAATACGCAAGCTTTTGAAAGAGACACATAGAAAATGTGTCGATGTCACAAACTGACAAGTTATAAAATAAATGTCTCTTCTTTATTATAATAGTAAAATGTCTGTGTTTAACTGATACACGACTTTCAATTGGTGTTTTGCAGTGAGCCATTATATTTTCGTTTTGTTCATCTTGAGGCATATTGTACGCGTTATGCGTATCATTGACATTAATAGTAAACTTTTGCATGTTAACTTTCTTTAAGAGTTTCAGCATTTTAGTTTCGCATGTTTTATGATCCTGTTTGAAATAGTCTATCCCATATTGCATTGACTTGTTTTGTGATTCTATGAATTCAAGTATAGATTTACACTTTTTTTCAGAGAGTTTAATAGCATCATCTATGAGATCGGCTAATAATATGGATTGCTCTTTTAAACATTCCTCTATAACATCTTGGCATAAGTGTTCTATTTTATGCAAATACGTTCCGTTATATGAGTAGCTAGTTATATTTTTTTGTCTTAGTTTAGAATTTATTTTGCACTTTTTATTTATTTTTCTATTTTTAATACATTGCTTTCTGCATGGGTGGGTGAAGCTCTGGGGTGTTATTCTTTCAGCTGACATTTTATTCTTGATTCTATGTATCTTGCCATTTGAATATTTTCCGTTGGTTTGAATATTGCATGACTTCATCTGAATGCTTGCTTAATTTTTTGTCGGTTAACGAGTATGTACAAACTGCAGGATTTCCTTCTGTGTTACCTAGGCGCTGAAAAAATAGTAGAAAAATAAAACATTGAGTAGGTAGTACTTAATTTTTGTTTCCCTATTAATATTAATAATATATATTAATAATAGTTTATCTCCCTATTAATATTAATAATAATGATAATTATTTAAATAAAGGAACCAACTCTGCTCTGGTAAACCATTGAAAATCAATGTGCGCTAAGTATAATAGATTTATATTGCTGTTCTTATGGAAAAATGTGTGCTAAGTAGGTCAAGTAAATCTACTTTATATCTGGAAATAGTGGTCCGCCTGCAACGCAGGAGGTTGCGGTTTCGATTCGCCTTTGGACAAATGTTTGTACGAACTGCAAATACTTCGGGTATTTTCTATGTCGATATAATAATAAATAGATAAATGAAAAGACTTTTTCGTGCATAAAGATATATTAACTCTACGTTTATCGCAAAATGTTTATGAAACAAATGTCCACCAGGGCGTAGCCGGGACGGGCGGGTAGCATCCATGTATTCTATTCGTATGTCAGTCATCTAGTCGACATACCACAATCTCTGCTTAGCTTGGGGGCTATGTTGTGTAAATTGTCCAGCCAGCAGGGCTTGGAATACCGGTATTTTCAAGTACCGGTTCGTCTGACCTTGACGTACCGATAGCATCATTGGTATCGATATAAATTTTCCCGATACTTTTTTAGAACCGATACTTGTAGGTACCGGTACTTCATTGGTATCGGTACTAAAATATCGGTATTTTCAATAAGTACCGGTATAAAGCGCATAAAATATCGATACCAATAAAAAAAAACTTTTTGGTATCGGTACTAAAATATCGGTATTTTCAATAAGTACCGGTATAAAGCGCATAAAATATCGATACCAATAAAAAAAAACTTTTGAAACTATCATGGTTACTATCTAACTATCACACTAAAGTCATTTAAAACGGGATATTTACCATGATTAGATTTTTGAGTTTTACAATATTTCGGCACAGTTTCATGCGCCATGATCACGGAATAACTGAAGGCACTGTTAGTTCGTTTCTATGAGCAGATATACCGATCAACCCTCATTTACTGTCTTTTGCTACGAACTTTAATAATAAAAAATCAGATCATGGTAAATATCCCGTTTTAAATGACTTTAGTGATACCAACAAAGTTTGCAAGCACGCCCGCCGCCACGCCCCCTCCCCGATCGGTAGGTTAGAGAGCGTCGCGAGAACCGCTTTGAGTACCGGTGCTTTTGGTAAAGTATCGAAATGAAAATAGCATAATTATCGCTATAGTACCGGTAGCAAGCCGTGCCAGCCAGTTTCCAGGATTATTTGTGTATTTATCTATCTACCTACCTACCTATATTTAATAACCTAGTGCCTGCCTATTTATTAAAATAGGTAGTTTAAGTTTAGTCCTAGGCTGGGGACTAGGCTACACAATAGGCTGGGGTTATCACTATTTAGAGCTTTTTTTTGGTTAGATAATCGACAGTAGGTACTTACATACTGCAACTATAGTATTAAAAAGCAGGCATTTTAGGTACTTTGATATTTTGCGATAGGATAGAAATAACATTATTTTTTGCCGACCATTTTATTATTTTATACAAAGATAATATTTTTTTGTGTTTTTTTACGCAACCCAAAGAGTAAAGCAAACCCACAAGCAAAATAAAGCCAAAGATAATGTCAATATTACCTCCTTTCAGTCATACTTTCAGTATTAAGAATAGTGCATGATACGTTAGTATCCCTGAGTAATCTGTGAGTGCATGTCTGACAAACTTAGGATCATAGAGTTTAATAGGTAAATAGATGGTGATGGTGCATTAGATGCCGAACGAAGCTAAAAATTAGTTAGGTACCATGGATGGATTACAACAATCAACGTGGTCCAAGCACCAATCACCATCAATGATGACCATAATATATATATGTCTATTCTTATGGTCCAAGTTTTCTACATTATTATACCATACCGTGAACAACATATAGTCGCCGCCGCCGCCTCTGCGACTGCGCCGTCGTCGTCGTCGTCGTCGTCGTCGTCGTCGTCGTCGTCGTCGTCGTCGTCGTCGCGCGGCATAGTGCAGAACTCGATAACAGGTGCGACGAGCTCAAGGCCCGCCCAGTAGTTACCATTAATGGGGACATCATCATCACATTGGATAGAAAATGTCCATTTAAGATTGCGGATTTAAAAAACTAGATCCGTCAAGTGCGAGTGTTTTTTTGGACTCGCTAGTTTTATAGATGTGAGTCCGGTATACAATATCTAACCGAATAACTGTTGGCTTGGTTCAAAAATATCCAGCGTTATTGAAAGATCCGCGTACCGCTAGAGAATAACTGTACGAAGCGAGCGAGCATCGCGCTCACCGCTCACCCACCCACACTCACCCGTCACTCGTCACCCGACCATAACTTATCATTACTAATCCAGCCTGCAATAACTATCACCTATTCTAGGCACGCTAGCTACCATCCACCCAAGTGATTTGGTTAGAAATATCTAATACCTCTTGTCATCCCTAACACCAGGATTCTTATGCGAGTAAACGAGATAGCCAGTTATTGGGTACCGGTTGGTGCTAGCGTTATCGGAATAAAATACCCAACTAATAACTGTTGGCGAAAATATCCAATAACTCCCACCTAGTTTTAGAATTTGCCATAATTATTAATTTATTCTATAGGCAGCACCTTCCTTCTGTCAACTTGTCAAACTTCTTGGGAATAGGGATGTTCTACAGATTTTTATCAGATTTGTTGGTACGATAAAAAAATCTAGAGATGCCTTGAGGCGTGTTTTTATTTAGCCTATTAAGTTCCATAACTGGGCAAAGGCCTCCCCCGCACATTTTCAAACATACTGGTCTTTTGCAGACTCCGTACACTCCGGGTCAAAAGTTATGATATCGTTACGATACGACGACGGCCGACCCCGACGACGTCAACGCCTTCTATCTTCTGGATGCCAGGGAGTTATAACACGAGCCCGTCTCTCCGGGTGCATACGACAGACGTGGCCAGCCCAATCACACTTTTGCCTGGCGGTCTTCTTTTCTACATCGGCAATGCCTGTTAGTGAAGGTAGCATTACGTTGGGCACTCGGACAATCCGTTTGAAGCCTATAATGCTGCGCTCCATCGCTCTTCTCTTTGGCAAATCTGCCTGTGCACCATTAAGTGCAATGAGTTGACTTTTCCAAGCATTTTTAGACACTATTATAGGGCCGCCACTCTTTTAAAGAGCTGTCAACTAGCGAGCACGGAGGTAAGTAATCTGCAACCAACATACGTATACCTAATAACATAGTGATTGCGACAGTGGTTGATTTAATCCATAGGTTAGAAGTTTAGATTAGAGGAATCATGTTATAACTCAATATTAATTGTTTTTAAATTTTATTGCATTTTTTTTTAATACAGTCGTACAAAAATTCCTTTCAAAAAAAGATGTCAAACCGAATATAGGTAGGTAGGTAGGTATTGATCATAATTATGTAGATAAGTAGCGAACCAACTTACCTATTATCATCACACATCACATGACAGACAGACACAGACATCGCTTGTTGCCGTCGACGATGACGGATGAGAGAACAGAATGACACAACATTATGTAATCATCGAGTCGATAAACCAAAAATCCTGCACTGCAGCACATCACTATAAAAATGAATCGTTCATTGCCCTTATTAGCCGGTGCAAGCAAAGGAATTCATTGTATTTGCGATCCTGCAGGCATAGCAGTAAGAACACTGTTCGCAGCAAATAACCTTTCGTTTATGAATTCGCAGTTTCAAAGTTATTCAGTTACTCCAAAGAAACAGCCTGTACGTAAAATGTCTTTACCTGATGTTTTCAACTATGTGGACCAGCACACTAAGGATTACAAGGATTTGCTAAAGGAAGCAGTGGCTATTCCTTCGGTATCTTGTGATGTAAAATACCGCGCTGATTGCGATCGCATGGTGCTTTGGACTCAGGAGAAATTGAAGGAGATTGGAGCCAAGACTGAGCTCAGGGAAGTTGGATACCAGACTATTGAGGGAAATGAAGTCAAACTTCCCCCTGTGCTCGTTGGAGTCTTGGGGAATGTGAGTATTTACTTTCTTTTCTATATACCTATATATTCTATAACTTCACTGTGATATTTTTCATCTCGCATTAGCTAGAACATGGTGCTTTTCTGCAAACATTAAAAAACTTACGTATAAGTTTAATTACTATGCCTACCTACTATTTTTCTACAGTGTAGTTGAAAAAAGCATATTTTTTTGCAAAATGATTATTTTAAAACTTTTGACTATACTTAAATATTACCTATCTCTGTGCTTGTTTTTAAGGATGCCCAGAAAAAAACAATCTGCATCTATGGCCACTTAGACGTTCAGCCTGCACTGAAATCAGATGGTTGGGTCTCAGAGCCCTTTGAGCTACAAGAACGAGATGGAAAGCTGTTTGGCCGCGGCTCTACCGATGACAAAGGACCTGTGCTGGGATGGCTTAATGCTATCAATGCTTTTAAAGGTGTTGGGGCTGAGGTAAGTATTAATATGAAAAATAAATAAACTGGTTTAGATTTCACTTGACATTTGAATTTTATCTTTTCATTTTATTTGTTTTAAATTATAAATACAATAAATCATTTTTAAGCAATAGAAATTTATTTATTCAAACTTGATTGAAGCTCACAGCTATATAAATACTAAAATGACAAAAAAACTATCTAGGGTACAAGGTACATTCTGAGAGACTTATAAATAGAAGGCAGGCTGTCATTAAACAGGTCACCATTTTGGAACTCCAGTAAAAACCTATCATGAACATTCAGGCAATGAAATAAGAATTTGCAATAATTTCCATGATGTTTTCTCTGTTCTACATCATAAAATGTAACAATAGAATATGACTAATTCTGCCAGCCTTTGCATATTTCATTAGACAACTTAATTATGACTTCATTGTTTACAAATCCCTTTACTAGAAGATTTTTCCTATGATGATAAATGGGTTGACAATATCACCAGGGTCACATGGCATACACCCAGCAGTGGGTGATATCAGGCTAAAATGATTATAATATTAATGTGTCCATAGTAAACCTGTACTTTTTTACAGTTGCCAGTAAACCTGAAATTTGTATTTGAATGTATGGAAGAATCTGGCTCGGAGGGTCTTGATGCTTTGCTCCTTGAACATCTCAAGCCTGAGGGATTCTTCAACAATGTCGACTATGTCTGTATCTCCGATAACTACTGGCTGGGAACCACCAAGCCCTGCCTGACCTATGGACTGAGAGGAATAAGCTACTACTTCGTAGAGGTTGAATGTGCCACAATGGACCTGCATAGTGGTGTCTATGGAGGCACAGTCCATGAAGGTAAGTGAACAAAAGAATTATCATTTATTGTCCGACTTCAATTATTTTAACAGAATGGCCCAATAGAGATGGGCCTCTACCTAAGCAGGGTGCATTTAGAATTTTAAAGTTATATCACTTCAAAGATGAAAATTATTTAAAAAAAAATGCTGGAAAATAATATAATAGTACATTTACTAGCAATGGTGTTGTTATGCGTAAATGGCAAGCTTAGAGCATGTGCAGCGCTGTTTTCAGTTTACCCAACTCAATAGATAGGCCAGGCTTCCATGAAAACTTAAGAGACGCCTAGCAGCAAGTCTCATTTGTGTCTCGTAGTAAATTAATCATATCCCAAAAAAAACTGGCGAGACTCGAACCGGCCACCTCAGACCAGCCACCCTCAAATATTATTTGATTTCTTAGAGATGTGAGTGCAAGGGCATAAGCACTATTATAATGAAAACTGTAGTAATTTAAATGAGACTTTAATGTTATGTGATAGGTACACAATACAATAAAATTATCTCATACCTACTATCTACACAATACGCGTTATATCAACATTCCTGGTACCAGATAAGGCATGAGGCAGATTGCTGTGTTCATCAAACATCAATTGAATTGGTTATTTTGAAAAGGCTTAAGTACACTAAAACAATTATTCTGAAGTTGCAAAAAATTGTATGGTGTATTTTTTTTTATAGGAGCAGAGGGACGACAACTATTTTAACATTTGATAATTACTTTTAAAAGCTATTACTCTGATGTATTCATGATAGCCATACATCAGTGATGAGATAATGGAAATATAGCCTGTTTTGCACCCTGGACGTATGCCCTTGTAAACCTAATGTGGACATTCCTTAAAAAACCAGTGCTTTAAATTTTATTATTAGCCGGATTTGTTGACAGTATAGTATTTTCCCGACCTAATGCCAATAATGGCTAATTCTTGATATCATATTTCACCAGTCCGTCTATACATTCACTGGTTTGCACAGTACCAGACTTAATGCTATCATAAATAACTCAAACAATGATGTTAAAGTGCATTTTCTTATCTTTGATTACTTTCTTTTCCTAAGGACTGGGCTAGGCAGTTTTTCTTATAAACCTTGTCGAATTGAAGTAAATACTGATTTTATAGGCTGGCCTTTAAAATTAGTGTTTACTTCAATTCTTTCTTTTTAGTTAATTTGAATATGGCACAAATCATGGACTTGCGTCAGCCATGTGCTATATTTACGTATACAAACATTGGACTATCGCCATTTTTGGTGAACAGTGTAAAAACCGTAGCCAAATCTGTCTTCATACCTACTCACTCAAATGGGTTTGTGGAAAATGCGTGATTTATGCCCTTTTTATAATAATCAATTCAATTATTGCAAACTGATAGTGCTTGACTGCTTCGGTATTGACACTCTGATTCATCTTATGTATTTAAAGTTCGTTCGTTCATTTTATCATGCTTCTAGTTCTATGCAATGAAAACCTTATAAATACCACATTTATAAGGTTTTCATTGCATAGAAACTTAGGATTTGTAATTAACTAACTTAATCCTTTTTGCAAATAATAGTATAATTTTCTACATTAATTGACCATTAAGATGACTTGACAGAATCTATGCATTTTTTTAATGATTTTTTTAAAATATTTATTTAATTTAATTGAAAAGTTGCGCTGTCATTCATCACAAGGATGATACCTATTACCACTACCATATACCTACACATTAGATCCTTGAACTTTAATAAACATCTATTGATTTGACCGTGAGCATTCATTGATGGAATTTTTGTTTGATATGATTTCAATCTCCATGTCCGTGCACTATATACGTCATGTAACTCTAAACGAAAGCAAGTGATTATATCACTGTAGGTAACCTAAGAATGGTGAAGGTTTTACAAAATGCAAACAAATCGAATGAGATCTCTCTTAGTGCGAGTCTCCTTGGTCAACTTTTCCATATATTTTGAGGTTCCAAATTCAAACTCATTACCTACTTACCTAATGAACATTACTTCCAATGCAAGGGAATAATGAGATTAAATTCGGAATATTAAAATATGTGTGATATTTTTTACCAATTAGATCTTCTTCGAAATTCGAATTAACCTGTCCAGAAGGAGGAAAAAAAAACGCCGTGAAACATCTACATAATTTACTCGTATAAAATGTGAAAAGTAGAGTATTCTCCTCGTGTATAAAGTCTTCGTCTTGGGCGTGATTAAATCCCTCTGACACTCAGTACCTATTCTAGAATCCTCGTATTACACTCGGGATTCAATGACGCCCGTGATGTAAGACAATGCTTTAAGCACTAGGTACATAATCTAGTAGTAAGTACCTACCCAAAGTTACACTACTACTTACATGCATACTTGTTTTGAACATAATCGTATTTTGATTCCCACGATACAGACTACAGAATAGGAAATAACATACAAACCTAACATACTGTGAGAATCAATTGTGACATGTTTAATACTTATAAAATTTTAAAATAATACCTAGGTAGGTATTTTGAAAATCATCGTATTTTGATTCCCACAGCAGCAGAAAAAAGGAAATAAAATACATAGCTAACCTACTGTGAGAACCTCTTAATATGAATACATTAGCAGTTTTAAGATTAAACTCTGTGACCACTAATAAATATTGTAGTTATTAGTGCTATAAAATACATCGATTTAGGTATCCGCCGACGGTCCTCATAGATTCACAATGGGCACCCTGAAACCGTCTATTTCAAAAGAGAACTCATTAAACATGTTGGGTTTCCATTTTTTGTTGTGACATTTTAATGATCGGACAAGAAGCATGTCTTCCAATGTTGGACAATTTACAAATCATCATCTAGCCCCAGGCTAAGTAGACCTTGTGTTATGGGTATTAAAGGATTAATATACATAATACAATCATCATAAATAGCCCGTACAAGTCCACTACTAAAGATATACCTCCCCAAGACCGTCTGGTTTTGCCGTCAGGACTGCTATTCGTGGCGACTAGTGGTCCTGAGCCGCCTCCATCGATCTACTCATAAAATTAACATAATTATTTATGTTTCATTTTCTAATGATGAGTGCATTTTTCAGCTATGTCAGATCTGATCTACCTGCTCGACCAGTTGGTGGACAAAAATGGCAAGATCCTGATTCCTGATATCTACAAGTCTGTCCCAGAAGTGACCGAGAAAGAAAAGCATTTGTACACATCCATCGACTTCGACACCCATTCATACAAGTACATAACTTTTACACCTACACATAGACTTACTAGCTTCTGACTGCGGTTTCACACGTATTTTCGGTAAAATAAATAGCCTATAGTAGTAGTGTAGGACACCCGCCGACCAGGTGGGATGACGACTGCGAAAGACTACAGGTAGATGGATGCGTCAAACTGAAGACAGGCCGCTATGGCGCTCATTAGGGGAAGCCTATGTCCAGCAGTGGACTAACATAGGCTGATGATGATGATGAAGTAGCCTATTATCAAAGTTAGGCTTCAACCTTACCTAGAATCTGTTCAGTAGGGTTAGAGATTATGTAATAAAATAAAATCCATTTTTCACAAATTTTCAGCTTTATAATATTAAGTAGTATTCGCTACTCAGAGCGATAACGAAAGCCGAGTGTGTATGTGGTATAGTAGCGTTGATCGTTAGGTCACTTTCTGTTAGAAATTTAATTCAAATTAAATTTCTATCAGAAATTTAATTCAAATTAAATTTCTATGAGTACAGAAATAAATTAAAACTGGAATCTTGCGATAAAATGAAGTTAGCATAATCCAGTCGACTATAGAGTCAAATTGATAAAGAAATATATAATGCTGGACAATTCACACAGCATTATCTAGCCCCATGGTAATAATACTATGTAGTGATACTATAAGGGTTTCTTTTTTTGATCCTTAAAAACATTACGTTTCTTACAGAAATGGAATCGGTGCTTCCGCGCTTGCTCACAATGGAGATAAGGAACAGATCCTGATGCACCGATGGAGGTTCCCCAGTCTCTCTCTTCATGGCATTGAAGGTATTTACGACTTCTTACTATGACAAACATTGGTCGGTGTCGTAAGAGGATGCTAAGGGATATCCCCCAGGTGAAAAGAGCGCCCCTTGCGGAACACACCAGCGAATTGCGATTCCTAACCCGTATCAATACATAGTATAGAACAAAGTCGCTTCCCGCTGTCTGTCTGTCCCTATGTAAGCTTAGATCTTTAAAACTACGCAACGGATTTTCATGCGGTTTTTTAATAGATTGTATGATTCAAGAGGAAGTTTTATAAACTATTTGATACATTGATTTCCACGTGGGCGGGCCGCAGGCCCATCTAGTTTAATAGTATAATAAAATTCGTCTTGTAATGTCGCTTGACTTTATTTTGTAATTCTAAAGTAAAAACGTTCTTGATTTCTCATTTCATGCCCTGCGTGGCGTTTATGGCATTAGGTACCCTAACATGATAAGAAAGAGTCAACAAGGCGCTTACCAGGGGAGGCCTATGTCCACCAGTGGACTTGTTAAGGCTGGGTTATTGCTGTTGTACATCTATAAAATTACTATAAATACTACTTTAAATGAATATTGACTTTCTAGGTGCTGCCTTCCAACCTGGGGCGAAAACTGTGATACCCGGGAAAGTTATTGGAAAGTTCTCGATTCGTATTGTTCCGAATCAAACTCCTGAAGAAGTAGAGAAACTCACGATTGACTTCCTGAACAAGAAGGTAAGATTTTAAGGTTCTATATTTTTCCATTTCATACTATTGGGGTAATTACAACCTTAGTACCTATGTAACGAAGATTATCTTACTTTTTTTACTTCTTTTATCACGGAAAAACCCGTGTCATGCCCCGGGCTAAAGCAAATAAAAAAACAAAAAAATACTATTTTATTATATTGAATATTCAGTTTTCAAAAATAATGTTGTTTAGACGCCTGATGTCTGTAAAATAATATTGAGGAAAAATAACATCATCCATTACAACTGCATCATAAACAAAATCGATTGTCATAAAAAATCTATCGGTAAAGCATTATGGCAAGACTATCTGATTGTCAGTCGAACTTCTAAACAAATAAGAGAGTGGAATAACTTTTGTGAAAAAATAATCATTTTTCTGCTTAATGATTCTTGATTGAAAAATCAGTTGAAGGTTAACGTATCTAAGGTTTTATGTAAGCATAAGGCCTCATTCGCACGAGACTTTAAACCCCGTTGCGGTAAAACCCGGCGTTGGCGCTTATAGAGCGTTCTCGATGTGATTGTTCATACGATCGCTTTAAAATCACTCTTGTTTCGTTTGTCGCTCAGTAAGACGTGGAAATGGTTTCTGCTAAGTACTAGCAATAGCGATTTGTGTTGCTAGAAGACGAAAAAAGAAAGCAAAAGGCATTCTGGGTTCATCCTCTGAATGAACTGAGATACTTAAAAGGACAGTTTGTGACACTGTTGGCATTATTCATCATAATCTTATTTGAGTAATCTGGCAATATTATTGCATATAGAAGTGGACGAGACTCCACCTCTATAATTAGGACTTCGGGATCCACACCAACGACATCGTAATGCCGCTCTGCTAACATAAATATAATACGAAGTTTCATATGATCCCTTTAACGCCCAACGCCCAGCGCTTGATTGAACGCTTTTTTAACGGGCGTTGAAAAAGCTTTCGTGCGAATGAAGCCTAAAGAAATAAACGTTATTAAACGATCTGTTTAAATGGAATATTTTAAGGTAACTTAAGTTTAAGAAACGCGTAGTTATTAACAATAATAATTTATAGTTATTTAAATTTATTTAATTAAAACGGCTCTTACAACAATTTAACATTAATGAAATATATACTCGGATAAGTTTATAGCATTAGTTTGATTTATTATCCATTATTATTTTTATGTTCCGAGTTTGCAACATATCAACTCCTTTGTCAAACAAAGCTAAAAATCTTAAAATAGAATTCTCAGGCAATTCATTATCATATTGCAAACTAGAGATTCCACTTACCTTCTGTCTTACATACGAAATTATCAGTGCTTGTATTTATTCAAGCAATTATATTATTGCGATTTACCTTTTGCATGTTATATAGAAAACCTGTTATTCAAAATGTTGCTTGACTTTAAAAAAAATTATATGCAATGTGCATATTGCAACTTTTCCCTTCTTCATAAAATGAAAATATACAATTGAATGTCACGAAAATATTATAATGATTGATAACTGATATATTGTATTAAATATAAAAATCATCGTACCCATAACTGCTTCCTTCCGTGTATTTTTAACACTTCCACTGCGATCACCAATCCGTCTGCTAAGCATAGTGATTATAAAAAAAAATGCTGGACAATCCACACAGCATCATCTAGGCCAAGCAGAGCTTGTGTTATGGGTAGGTACTAGATGACTGATATACATAATACATTAAATAGATTATTTTTTTATTATACATAGAAATACCCAGAACACCCGAAACAAATATTTGCAGATCGTACAAATATTTATTCTACGGCGGGAATCGAACCCGCAACGTCCTGAGTCGCAGACGGACCTTCGCCGCCGTGCCACATCGGTCGTCGATTATGGCAAAACCTCCCTTGTTTAGAGAGGCATGTTGAGCAGAGAGCGTTTGAATACTTATGATGAGAAGGGTTTTAAAAAGGACTTGTCTGATTGTTCCAGTGGGCAGAGCGCGGGTCCCCCAACAAGATGAAGGTGAGCGCGCAAAGCGGCCGCAGCTGGACCGAGAACCCCGACCATCCGCACTACCAGGCCGCGGCGAGAGCTATCAAGCTGGTCTACCAGGTAATAACACATAAGCGTTGTCCTACAATTAGAACAGCGCTTATTTCAGTCGATAGCATTGGCTAACGATCGTACGACTGAACGATGAGATTTCGTCGTGCGATGGTCTAACATACGTCTTTTCTTTATAGGTAACTTTAGGTAATGATGATTAAAATAAAATAAATAACACTGGACAATCCACACAGCATTATCTAGCCCCAAGCTAAGTAGAGCTTGTATTATGGGTACTAGATGACTGATATACATAATACATTACATAGATAGATGTTTTTATAATACATAGAAAACGACCAGAACACCCGGAAAAAATATCTGCAGATCGTACAAACATTTGTCCCGAGGCGGGAATCGAACCGTCCTACTAATCTTCGCAGGCGGATCTTCGTCCGCTGCGGCACTGAGTCGACATAGATACACTATACACTGCACTATTAAGGTCCGTTTATATCTACAGACATTGAGCGTGCCAGACACGTGCCTTGGCAGACTAAAAAATATCATACTGCTGTAGGAGTGTACTCGTACAGTATAATATAATTATTATACTCTACGGTATTATTACACTGTATATCTACGAGTACAGTGCATACGCCGACAGACACCGGCCGTGCTGAAATGAATATTTAGTCTGCGCTGGTCTGACACGCACTGTGCCGGTAGATGTAATCGGACATTTATCGGTAAACTTAACATCGGGTTTGATTTAAAGTTTCAATGTTTCTTTCAGACTGACCCAGACTTCACTCGCGAAGGAGGTTCCATCCCCGTGACCATCACTTTGCAAGAGGCCTCCGACCGCAACGTTCTACTGCTGCCAATGGGCGCTGGCGACGATATGGCGCATTCGCAGAACGAGAAGCTCAATGTCCGCAACTATATCGATGGCGTGAGTATCTCTTACAACTCTCGTATCATTAGCTAGCATAAATAGCCTAGGCCTTGCAAAAATAAAGGTGCCAAATTCTGCTAATTAATCGCTTTATTGTGCTGATTTTGGCAATACTCACCTGTATAGGAACGAACGTTTAACAGTATATGAATTTGTTTTCATTTTTAATAGGTATGAAAACAAATTCATTTCTTTAAAAAATTACTTATAGCAAGAGCTTTTTATAAGCAGTAGTTAGTCGGTAGTAAACGTTATTGATTCGAATGCTGCCGATGTTTCTAGGCTCCATATTGAACCTAATAAAACGTAATTATGGATGTAAGCGTGTTAACTACGAACCTTATTAATGTTGGAAGAACATCAACGTTTCATACCTTTACGAGGGACTTCTTCAGTGTGCGAGTTACAAATAAGACGAATATGGTTCATAGGTAACGTCCGTTATGAATTCAACAAACTATCAATACTACAGGGGCCTTTAGGGAGTGATAGGAGGAAGGATAGACGATTTGCCAATACTTACAAAATTGTTGTAAATTATTTTGACCCCATAATTTAAAATGAAAAATCGTTAAATACGTCTTACTTTTATTTATTATTATTTTATTATTACGTCTTTAATAATTAATAAAAAGAGTCATCATTCAATTAAAATTTCAGTGACAGTTTAAGTTAGCCTAAAGTCGAATTCTTAATTCTCTAACAAATGCGTATGAATCAATATCCATATGGAAGCTAAACAATATGTTTATAAAAAAGTATTATATTATTATTATTGAACAAAAAACTAACAAAAACCCAGTTAAAAATATCCTAGTGAATTTGGTTGTCATTCAAAAACATCTACATATCTTTAGCTATCGTGGGACATGGGCACATGGCAAGTATCCTCTGAAGCGATTTTTCCTATTTTTCTGTTCATAAAAAAAAAATGTTGGACAATCAACACAGTATCATCTAGCCCCAAGCTAAGCAGAACTTGTGTGTCGGGTACTATAGAGTATAGAAAGATACACACACATACATAGATGGATATTTTTTATTTTACATAGAAAACGACCAGACACCCGGAACAATTGTCTGCAGATCGTACAAACATTTGTCTCGGGGCGGGAATCGAACCCGCATACCTCCTGCGTCGTAGGCGGACCTTCGCCCACTGCGCGACATAGGTCGTCATACATGAAGTCACGTCTTCATGTTATCCTCAAACAAAATAAAATATATATTAAACAAAATGGCCCACTTCCCAGTAAGATCATCGTTACCTACTAAAAACATTCGTTGGAAACAGTAGGTCATTCGAGGAACTATCTGGTGGACTGAATTGGTATGAGCTCACCAATACAAGTGCACGTGCTCTGTATCACGATTTACCAATTTATTTTAAGTCGCATGGTTTAACCCGCGACTCACACTCCGTATACAGGCACAGCCAAAAAGGGTTACAAATATAAGTTGATTGATTAAAAAAAACTTTAATCAGATTTCTTATTACTGAATATTTACAATATTTTTAAAAATTTTGCGTCACAAATTTTAAATGAAATGTATGTAAATGTATCCTGTACACTCTTTGACATCTCTACAGGATCTATAAAACGCTTGCAACCTAAATGCGCACATCATCATCATCATCAGCCTATATTAGTCCACTGCTGGACATAGGCCTCCCCCAATGAGCGCCATAGCGCCCTGTCTTCAGCTTGACGCATCCAGCATCTACCTGCAGTCTTTCGCAGGTCCGGTCGTCATCCCACCTGGGATCCATCCCAAATGCGCACTGCATTCCCGTTAATCATTTAATGGCCAACAAACTAAAAAAGTCCGCCAAACGATTGAGATCACTTGCGTAATACTCAAATGAAAAACGAAAAACATTCCGAGATACATTTTATTTGTTTCTTTTTTCACAATGGGTTATGGAGACTTCATCTATGAATTGTTTTTAGTGGTGACTGTACTTAGATACATTCCAAATACAGTCACCACAAAAATTATGTTTATTCTTTTAGGAATATGTAGTCTAGTTACCAATGAGTGATATCATTTTATGAATCCGACCAGTTGCAGTGGTAGGAGACTTCATCTATGAATTGTTTTTTGTGGTGACTGTACTTAGATACATTCCAAATACAGTCACCACAAAAATTATGTTTATTCTTTTAGGAATATGTAGTCTAGTTCCCAATGAGTGATATCATTTTATGAATCGGACCAGTTGCAGTGGTAGGTAGGTTTACTCATAACAATTTAACAAACAAAATGTTTGCTTGCCAATTATTAGTAAGGTATGTAATTGGTAAAATGGTTTAAGTACCCAATACTAAATAAAATATTAATTTAACTCTAGGGGACGCTTCCGATTGGTATTGATAATGATCAGTTGATCTAGCCAAAACTACTAAACGTATCGGCTCTACGCCTGACATAACCTTAAAACGTTTCTATAAAATAAATAAGTAAATCATGAAAATAAGTAGCTAGACAAAACATAAGTGTAACTTAAACTTAATAAATAAATATAGCTAAGTATTACAATTTACTTAAAAAAAGAAAAAGAGAGTTAATTACCTGCGTTTTAGGTGACAAGTGTACTAAAATTATTAAATTAAAGAATCACTGATATTATGTTAAAAGCATGTAGTGACCTTATGTTGTTTATGTTATACAATACTAAGGTCTTTAACTTACATTGAATAAACTAAATTATTCTAAGAAACTAATCTAAACTATAGAAATAATGTGCGCGAATCATGGGCAGAAGCTAATACTTTAATATAGTAACTTTTACTCTTAACCTTTCCTTTGCCTAAGCACTGATCAGCGCCTACTAACTTTGTCTGCCTAAGCTCTGATCAGTGCTCTAGTACCAGCGAAACAATTTTATTCGTTTTTGGTATTTAAATACCAGGCAAAGTAAAGGTTAAGGCACGCAAACGGGAAGATTATTTAAAGATTCATTATATTCTCAAAGAACATACACTTCTGACTTATAGCTGGTTCAACTAGGTATTTGTTGTCTATGGCTAATTTGAAAATTATGCATCCTTTGGTTATACATATAATATCTAAATCTCGAAATCTTTTTTCTTTACAGATCAAGCTGTTCGCCGCTTACATGTTAGAGGTGTCCAAGCTCTGAAGAACTGCGTGGGATGAAAGCGAAGACACTAGCTAGTTAGTCTCTGGTCTCATGGTGCTCAAACATTATTTCTACTCGCGCCCAGTTGTAAAGGAACATTCCTTTATTACTTTGTTTATTAAGTACACTATTTCTGCATAATACCATCATAATAATACTTTATAATGTGCCTTACTTGTTATGGTTTAAATATTAATAAATGTATATGTTTATCTAATCGTTTCAATATTTCGACTGAACCTAGGACATGATGACAATGATATTTCAAATAAAATGATGGAGACTAGACAAATTATTTGCAATGTTGTTAGTATTTACGTATATATTCAAAAGTTTATAAGAATGTACTAATAAAAGATGCATTTAATTTGCCTGCTGCAAGTGCCATAAACGATCATCATAAGTCCACTGCTGAACATTGCAAGGAATAGCGGTCCTGAGCCGCCTCCATCCATCGACTCCCTGCGACCGCTGCAATAATGTCGTCGGTCCATCGAGTGGGAAGATCTTCCCACACTCCGTTTCGCATTGCATCGCGGTCGCTATTTGAGAACCTTCACTCCCCAACGGTTGTTGGTTCTGCGAGCTATATGGCCTTCCTATAATAAAAACCCAGAGAGCCTTATATTCTTCCATCCGGTGTTATTTTGTTTCTTAGTTTCTATTAAGATAAGGTACACAGTTTAAAACGTCAACATGCATCGCAGTGCAGTCCAATAGAGCACATTAACCTACATATATTAATAAATTGCACTCAACCCAGACAGCAAATTGCATATACTGACCCTAGTCTGTATGCACTCTATAATTTCCTGCCGGCTAAATCAGATTCCGCCAAGCTCAGTTTTGAGGATAGTATCGAGACGAGACGTCATCGTGACGTCATATTTTTCTATGGGACTTGTGTAGTTAAGTGTCCGCACGATAGAGGCGCTGTTCCAAATTCCATACAAAAATGGGAAATCACGATGACGTCAACACTTTCGTTAAACCGAACTCCGGGTTAAGGCATGTACCTAACAATTTATATCATAAAACTATATCAATAAATCAATGTTGCAGACTGAACATTGTTTTTCAATCAGATAGCTACACGTACTCGGTCATATTGATATTGGTGGTTGTTAATCTATCTTGAACGTCGGACGCTTGAAGGTAGAATCAGTAGGTCAGTAGCGCGATACAGTGATGGTCAAGGTCAAAAACTTATTATATACTCGTTTCTGCCTGCGGCTTCGCGCTTGTGTCTATAGACACGTTTAAAGGTTATTTCTATCATTGGAACTCTTTTATATTTGATAGGCTTAGAGCTTCAACTACAACTACCTATGCAAATTGCTGTAGTTTTGGCGAGACCTACCTAACAAACTGTCTAAATATCCAAACTTTCGTATTTAGGTATAACATTAGTGTAACTACGAGTACCTAGCTGTGCTCGCTGCGTCGTCGCTCGAGTAGAATTAGCAAATAATGGGCTTCATTTTTTTGCGCGTTATTCTTATTTTTTAATTATAACGCACGTAGTAACACACAAAAAGAAATGCAACAACTATGTTAAGGTTCTTAGGCCTAGTGCTCTTTAACTTAAAGGCGGCCGCAGCATGCGTATAAATCTAAATAAATCAAGGGTTTATTGATATGATAGCTACGATGCTAGTTTGCGTGGTAAGAACACCAACGTTTCATCCCTAATTCTCTCAACAGGGACATCATCGTGGTGAGTACGGTTCTAGAAAAACATAAACTGTTAGGTACGAACGAACTAGGTTCATAGTTAACCCGCTCATAGTCACTACATGTTTTTTTGTATACTGAAATGAATAAAGGTACATGTTATATAGGTATCATCTTATCTAGTAGGCATCTCTTATTGCTATTGTTCAGCTTTCACCATTCACTTTCTTGTGGTGCTACGTACAATACATTTACCTACACTTTATATTGCTCAGTTATATATGTTTGACGACCGATGTGGCGCGGTGGGCGAAGGTCCGCCTGCGAAGCAGGAGGTTGCGGGTTCGATTCCCGCCTCGGAACAATTGTGTGTACGAGCTGCAGATATTTGTTCCAGATGTTCTGGTTGTTTTCTATGTATAATAAAAAATATCTATCTATGTAATGTATTCTATTATGTATATCAGTTATCTAGTACCCATAACACAAGCTCTGCTTACCATGGGGCTAGATAATGCTGTGTGAATTGTCCAGCATTATTTATTTATATTTAAAAAATTTCAGTCATTGTGGCTCAGATTGATATTTCTAGACCATTATAATAATACTAGCTACGCCCCGCGGTTTCACCCGCTTGGTGATAGATATTTTGGATAATATACAATATATCTTTATAAATTGTAGCCTATGTGCTATTCTGATGTATAAGCTATATTATTGTAAAGTTTCATTAAAATCCATTGAGTAGTTTTTACGTGAAAGAGTAACAAACATCCATCCATACTTACAAACTAGTAGGATTCTATGCTGAACCCACAGCTTACAGGATATTTTGTAATTTGTGGATAAAACGTCCAGTCTCTCAAAAGCTTCTTTATTTAAGTAAATAAAGAAGCTTTTGAGAGACTGGACGTTACGATATACGGGTAAAGGAGATAAAAAAATACAATGTTATTTTTTTACACGTCAATAAATTGCAAAATACGAGCTATTAATGACTTAATGAGATAGGCCTAGGCGTATTGTAGACTAGACATATTACCTACTTATGGCATGAGAACGTAGGGTTATTTTTACACTCGCTTGCGCTTCTTAGCACATCAATAGCCTAAAAAAAATACCCTGTGCACGTCAAATGTATTTTTCTACGGGGAATCTTAATTTGCTGATTCATACAGGACACTTTATCTAAACTAAGTTCATTTATCTAGGTACATTAGCAGAGGTAATAACCAATTATTTATTTATCTGGTTTTTAAAATAACTTGGAAAATGGGGATGCCCCGTGTCTGTGCCGCGACGCATCTTTTCATTTCAGATTTAGGGAAGAACCTACTAGCGATTAGGGAATTTTTTATTTAGCCTGTTTCGTCCCACTGCTGGGCAAAGGCCAAGGAATTAGGGAATTATTGAACTGAAATAATACAAAATATATACTGATGTAAAACTTTAGATTAGTAGGTATAAGAAATTTTCGGGCAATAAAATAAATAATCATTAAATAAAAGGTACCTACTGAAAATTTAGATAAACTTATTTTTGGCGGTAGTTAATTAAATATTATCGGGTCATCCGTGACGTAGATATGAGAAAAAACACGAATCCCTTAGGTATATTCTAAACCACTGTTCCGGGTCGGGGTATGTAGAAAAATGTATGTATCTGTTTATGTGTTGTATAAAGAATACTTACCCATTCGTTAGGTATTATTTTAGGTAATAGTCCGATCCGGTGTTTGTGGGCAATAGTCCGTTCAAGTTAGCCCGAAATGAGTTCGCATAAAGCAGAAAATTGGTATGTAAATTATGGTAAATATGTAATAAAATAATCCAACAGTGTAAAATATATATTTAAGAACTAAGTTCGCAAATAAAGGTCTAGAAGTGTAGGGAGATATTTTTACGAAATCGCATGATCTATAATTTCGTCTATGGTTTAATGACGACAAAATTTACCGTTGACTGCAAAATCCAAAAAACTATATTTGCGACCTATAATCTTTTTTTAACTCGGGGGTCGATGGGGATTTCTTAAATTATGTTTATTATCGTGTCCCTAACATTCATAACTATTTTCAGCTTTATTCGTACACTTTTCGGGCTAAATTGACCGGATTATTACCCATAACACAAGCTCTACTTTGGTGCTAGATTATGTGGGAATTGTGCAGCATTATTTATATCTATGTAGTAGGTACTTATTTGTTACTTTAGTAGGTAACTATTTATACCTTATACCTACTTCAATGGCTCTACCTGTGGTTAGTACCTATTTGAAGTATGTAATGTACCTACGTACCTACCTGTTTCTAATTTGCCACTTGAAATAGAGCAAGACGATAACAAAACAACGCTCTGATTCACTACACGGTTTACGCTAAACTTTATGTACCTAGCTATTAGTTATGATGACCAATGTTTAAAAGGACCAACAACCAGTGATGGGGGTTTGTGGATGAAAACCCCCTGGCTTTTGATCCACAAGCCAGAACAGAATTAATTGATAGCTTAGGTAGAGCAAAATACAAGTAGAGTTCTCGTTAAAGCTATGCTTAGGTGTGTTATGCTTGTATAGAGCGATGTAACATGCATTCAAATCCAACATTGTTTAACTGTACCCCAGATTGTAGATTTCTAGATAAGTAACATTACGAACACAATAAACAATTTTATTGGTAAACGATCTTACAAGTCGGAAGTTTTAACTACATACGAGTATATGACGGTGACAAACAACACAGTAAAGGTTGGTACACAGAATAACTATATAGTACTAACGCAGTAACTAACGTACTTAATTAAAACATTCAAATACTATAATAAATTATCCTATATCATTTCATATTCATTATACATCCACCTTATAGCAAGCCTTCTGAACAAGTCAAGATTTCAGATTTCATTTGAGCTGACTTGAAGGTAGATATTAGTATTATCACCTCAGTATTGTACACTGAGGGTAAATCTAACGCGCCTTTTATCCATTATTTTACCCGTGCCATCAATGTAGGTAGAAGCTGTCCGACCACAGCCTTAACATAAAGGTGATAGCGACCGGCCGCAATGATTTAGTCAGTCTCAGACTCTCAGTCCGCGAGAGTCGCCTGTGTTCTCTCACGTGTGTTTTGTTTTTAATATTGTGAAATATATCCACGTACGAGAGAGTGAATAGGACTATTGATATAATCTGATAATTGTAAGTATTTTTTTTAAGTTTGCTTTTTTAAATAAGTTGGTACTGGAGTGGTCTGTCGATCGTTATGATCTCGCTAACAAGGCATCTTTTCGCTTGTGTACCTACAGACAATATTTTCTACCTGAGAGTTCAGACAGACTCCACTTTCTGTCTTCACACAAAGAGCATGAGAAACTTTTTTGTATTACTCTTTGGCTCTTTTGTGTCGATAAATGAATCACAATCAATACCTACATAATCTAAGTAGGTTTTATGCGTTCACTTTCTAATTTACTATGACGAATTTTCGTAACAGACGAATGCCAGGTTAATACCATTTTATCGTGAATTTGCTGCACATACAATAAAAAAAAACTGCAAAAAGTAAATCAATGATACAGTTTAAAATAAATGCCTACAACTACAACAACATAATTACAAACGCAAGTTAACTATTTAGGAACTAAACTGAGTCTAGGCTAAACCCAAGCAGCTCTACTCTAATCAAAGCTATAAGGCCTTGTTTGCTAGTTATTCTACAACAATTTCTAATATTAATTACCGTTTTAACCTACACAGTTACATATTAATAATTTAATCAACAGTTTGTTTTATGTAGGTACGTATTATTAAAGCTCAAAACAAATGATTTAAATTACAATAATGCAACGTGAATAATTCTCTCTCGCGAGTCCACTTTGACATGGGCTAAATTCACTATAAAATGGGTATACACAAATTTTAGCTTTTGATTTAATAATTTTACTATACATACTGAGACTGGATCCGGGATCACTTTAATAGAGCTTGGTTAATTCTAATAAAACTTATATTAGCTTCAAAATAATCAAATCCGTTTTTAAAGTACCTAATTAGTAATTACTGAACCATAGGGACGTTAGTAACAAAAACATTATGAATGACATTATGGAAATACAGTGTTAGGAGACCCTCCGTGGTATTTTTTTACTGCTTTGTTCTGTAGTTAATTTAATATTCTGGTAAGGTACAGCCGTGGCGAGGTTCTTATGCAAACTCTTACGTCTTCGTTTGCTTTTGTCCTCAAAAACATGAGGTAGGTATACAGTTAATTTTAGAATAAAAACTGTTTAGTCTTTTTTGTCTTCAACTCACAATACGTTTTAGACACTAGTTTGATCATAATGTTGTTCTTCTACGTTTGACCTTATACTTATGGTATCTTATGAGAAGCTTTATGAAAATAAAAAGCCTTGGAAGATTCTCAAAACAGACCAAGTGTAGGTACCCAAGTACCATATCGGGGTCATTGAAATTCGGTTAAATCAATATGGCATATTTTTAAATAATTTGACGAAAGAAGTACGACCGTGTAAGTAACACGGCGTATATTTTCATTGTTAAAATTGCTAAATTTATGCAAGAGTTGGCACAAAAACCGTTATAGAGTAAGCTGCGGGTCCGGTCGTAAATACTTTAGAACGATACTTTGTTTTAGGCTAATTTTGTTATTTTTACAGTTTTGCACAATAAAGGTTTTTATCTGATAACTAGCTAGCGCCACGCGGCTTCGCCCTTGTGGAAATCTATGTGTCAAATGGTTTATAAACCAACCTCTTGAACCACTCTATCTATTAAAAAATTAGCATCAAAATCCCTTGCGTAGTTTTAAAGATCTAAGCATACATAGGGCCAGCGCGAAGCGACTTTGTTTTATACTATGTAATGTAGTGATGATAAGCAATACTAGATAAAACTCATTTGATAAAGGATTATATACAAACCTAATCAGAAAAACGTAGCGCCATTAGTATCTACATTGATCATCTGAAAAACATACTTTATTTATTTTAGCAATTTAGCATAGGTAGAGTCTCCAAAAACCATCACTGCGACTCTGATTTAATAACATACGTGTCGTCTCAGTTTCTTATCTGTTTTATCCAATGCGAAAAATCGAGCGGCGAACAAAAGTGGCTCACATACTTTTATTCCCGGCTATTGTTTTTAAAATCCTCAAGTGACGAGTCAACGTTATTGACACGCTTGCTGTCCGGTTGTTGTGTAATAAATGTGCCGAGGATGACGTGCTAGCTGACTTTCGCTGTCCCCACGCAATACCTTCCATCCAAGGAAACCCGAGCAATGTGTATGACTACATGACATATCTTCGGAGATTTGACCTCGGACTACTTGAGCTCCAGGTTTTCCCGATGACGCACAAGGTCCGCGATCTGTCGTCTTGCTAAGTGGCAGAATAAAGCATTGCATGCAGCTTATGGACATTGGCATCAATATGTGCATTTTGATTGGTCATATCAACCGGTTTTGATTCTCCGTTATTTATTCTGGAACCAAATGACGCAACGACTGTTTTAAGTTATAACGAAGCAAAATAAAAACGCTTTACGCTTATGATTAAAAAGATTTCTTAAAAGTTTTGGGATAAATCACAGCTATAGTTTCCTAAGGTCGTAGGAAATATTGAATTGTACTTACCTACCTGTGGAATTCTAGGTTAAATTTTCTCTATAGGTTCAATTCAATTTTATACCTACAGTTCAAATGTGTCCCCGCACTAAACAATACCGGAATACCCATGGGTTTTCCCACCACGCTTGTTACACCGTGGCAATCAGCCTCGATAAAATGACTGCCGGTATGATTTGTGACTATGTATGATTGCAGTAAATTGCCTCGTATAGTTATTGTTGTTTGTATTAACTTTTGTATGCTTAACCTATTTTTCTCCTATTAGACGGGTAGGTACCTCTCATTCATACTTACTTTCCAATTATCCAGTAGCCAATTATCTAGTTACAATTATTTTTTATCTGCCGTTTATATCTCAGTACAAAGTATTTTTAAAACTGCAGTGCATGCCGCATTTAAAAAGAACTTAGGGGTAAATTGCCTATTGCAGTCGAAGTAATTAATGCTAAAGATGCCAACCAACTGTGACGATTATGCAATGAAAGTTGGATAATGTTGGCCTTATTTAGCCCATTATCGTTTAGTATTGCATACCCCACATTCATTCTATATTTCACCTACATTAGATACACCAATTTTCTATCAACTTATGAAACTATAGTGTGTACTAGTAGTACCTACGACTTCGTTCGCGATTCTTATAACTGCAGACTAAATTTTTACATTTTTGACCACAGTTTCTCTCTATATTAAATGAGTGTGTCCCGTCATGAACTACGGAGCTGAGACGTGGATACACACTGTAGGGCATGCCAAGTTTCATTTTAATATTTTTAATCTATCCAGTAGTTACGTCGTGATGCGCTGCCAAGAAACAAACAGACAAACATAGACAACTTTTTATCCTAAATAATAGTTCCCATGAGATAGAAATATCTAAGCATACGTATTTTATCGTTTCCATAGAAACAACGCGTCCGAAGCCGCGGCAGAAACAAGTCAGCTATAGAATCATCTGGCTGGAACTTGAGAGTGAAGTAAAGAAAAAGTAATAGATTAGATAAACTCAGTGCTACTGAGTTCAGCGGTCAGGCAGCGAGGAGAAAGTTATGGACCGGAGAAATGATGTTCTCTGAACATTTTATTGCACATTCTCCTTATACATCTGTTCTACAGAACCATTTGCTACAGAATAGAGAAATAAACTATATAGTACTAACGTAAATACAAAGTCGCTTCCCGCTGTCTTTGTTTCCCTATATTTTATTTATTTTAAAACAAAATTTCATAATCTGTTGTGAGATGTACAAACCGTTACTTTTAATTTGATATGCTACTCAAGGTTTTGTGACGTTTTTGACCAGTTTTCAAAAAGTGTTATTTTTAATGACTTCTCTATACTTTACTTTGCAAACTTTGGAGATAGTTTTTTTCAGATTTTTTCAACTTTTACTAAAATATTTCAAAAAATATATGAAACACAAACTCACACCTTTCATTTGATACTCCACTTGACCTTGCAGGTCTCTTTTAAAATTTAAACGTCACAATTATACTTACTGAAAATGTTCAGTTTCATTTTATTTGTGCTATTGACAAAAGTCCGAAACGAAATCCTTGGCTGGCGTGTCATTAGACCTTCGATTGACCACATCTCGCCTGGTGGAAAATGACAATTTGGCCGAGGATTAATCACGACGACGAACCTTATTCATTACATTGACTGAGGTTGAGACGTAGGACCTAAATTACTAACCTTATTTGTTTTAAGTATGTCATCTGAATTAAGTTGTTAGGTAAGAATTGAATTATAATTTTCCTTGTAGCTGCACAGTTTTTGCAAAAGCGATACCTACCTATGACAATCGTGATTGCCTACCTTCCTTCACAGCATATTTCGCAGATTGTATCAACTCGCCACAATAGAAGACCAGTACTTGTTATTAAACCTATCAAGTATCTATCTAGTAGGAAATCATCTTTTTAAGAACTAGGTACCTACAGTTAATTTAACTCTTTCCATAATCATCATCATCAGCCTATAGCAGTCCACTGCTGGTGTTGCCACAATTGTTAATACTAGTTTTCATTAATTTCTATTATTAAATAGATAGTAAATGTCGTTGTTAATCTAATTTTGAATTTAAACTTGTTTTGAAATAAGAAATGATTTATCCATCTATATATTTGCTTTACCAGTTCCTTTCTTTTCAGTAATCAAAATGCTGAAATTCGGCGTGGCGCTGATGGTGCTATCGACTGTTAGCAGTCAATGCTTCTACAAAGATGATTCAACCAAGAAACTGGATCCTGAGGCTCGGACCAACCTATACCGGGGCCAGCTAACCTTTACACTAAACATCTTTAATGCTATCAATAAAATGGTCCCGGATGACAATATCTTCTTTTCCCCGTTCTCGGTGTATCATGCGTTATTGCTGGCGTATTTTGCTTCGGGAGGCCAGACGGAGGAGTCATTAAGGAGTTCTCTTCAGATAGGACCCAACACAGTAAGTGACTATAAGTAAAAATAATTTATAATAATTAATTTTCTCCCTATATTCAAAACTCAAACCGAGTATTTCCTTTGGACCTTACAGGATTCTTGGACATGTCCGATTACTTACTTACCTACGTAATTAGGTAGCAAGGTTTTACTAGAAAATTCGAATCATTTATATAAAGTACAAAGTACCTAGAGTAAATTTTTTTCTGCGAACTCTACTTTGATGTAAGAACTTATATCGACTATATTACATGCATAGCCTTTAAAATCTAAAGACTTAGAGAACTGCCAGTGCATCACCTGACTTCCCAAAAGTGATTCACAAAATGCACTAACGTTAACTAGTGTATTTAAAACTTTTTGCAAATCTCATAGTAGTTACGTCCCTGTAATAAATTCTGAGTATTTGATTTGCTTTTTCAGGACAAAGTGAACCTGATGACTGCCTACAAAGTAGACAAGCGGTCTCGAGCCACTAACAATAACAGTGACAGCTATGAATTCACGAATGCCAACAAGATGTTCGTCTCCTACGATCTGGAAGCCCGTCAGTGCATGCTGGATATCTTCGGAAACGAAATCGAAGCGCTGGTGAGTGTAACCTTTACTTTATTAATTGAAATGGAACGTAAAGGATAACATTCAGCAAGCCGATTTAATATCAAACTTTTAGGTAATAGGAAAAACTAAATATGTTTGTTGCCGTTTACCTTAATTGGCATTATATCAGGGAACACCATCGAAAAACATCTAATAACGATTAGATGATTTATTGACACAAATATACCCTAAATACCCTAATAACCTAAAGTCAACAAGACAGTGGGATATTCACAATGATTTTAGTTTTGAGATTTCCAATATTACGGCTCAGGAGATTGGTATGTGAATAAAAACTCACTCGCAGTGCATTCAGTTATTCCGTGATGACGACAAGCATGAAAATGTGCCTAAAATTTTGGAAAGTTCAAAACTAAAATCATGGTAAAAATCGCGTGGTTTAAAAGCGCGTGACTTTAATGCCATGATAGTTTTAAAAGTTTTATATACATATAAACATGCAATTTCGTAATAAGAGTTTTAAAAAAGGCCACAGTTTCGATTACACATAGATAACTTTTTATTCCAAAAAAGCGTGCAGCATAATAGCTGCAGCCATAAGTTTGTTAACACTGAAGTCATAACGCTCAACGTAGGCTCAAAACGCAAACCGAGATAAATATCCCGTTGTACATGACTGTCTCAGACATGACAACAATGCAAAATAGTTATAAACTCTAAACATCACGTTTGTTTGTTTATAGAACTACCGGGGAAATCCCGAGGCTGCTCGTCAACACATCAACAACTGGGTCTCTGAGATCACTAAACACAACATAAACCAGCTGATTCCCGAGGACGGAGTCTCGGAAGCCACTAGGCTGGTGCTGGCCAATGCAGCCTACTTCAAAGGAAGTTGGGCGTCTAAGTTTCCTGCTGAAAGGACGAAGAAGGAACCGTTCTTTGTATCTGAAACAAGACAAACTTTAACTCAGTTTATGAAGCAAAAGGGGCAGTTCCATTACAGTAAGTTTTGCTGAATAGTAGGTGCACATTACTATTATTTTCGCCAAAGAAATTGCCATAAGTATTTGTTCATTGGTTAATCAATCAAGCAATATTAAACTATGCTTTCTGTTTGGTGAAATCGGCCTTAACCTTATGGGAGGTGCAATACAGTTTTAAATTTATGCGCTTTCCAGTGTTGCGTTGTAATTCTAAATAAATAAATTTAAAATAAAATAAAGTATGGAATAGGTAACATTGAAACTAAACACATTAATTTCTATAATGTTTAATTAAACTAAATAAAAGAGTAAGAAAGTTGTGACTTAATTATTTTTTCTCATCTTCAGTGGTCAGCGACGAGCTCGGTGCGCAGATTCTGGAGCTCCCGTACAAGGGAGATGACATCAAGATGTACATACTACTGCCTCCCTACTCCATGAAGGAAGGTAACTATCATTACGCTACTCACAACTCAAAAAAATACGTTTAATGATCAATATGATTTTAATTTAAACAAAACCTCATATTTATGACTTCGGACCTTCCCGGCTTCGCACGGTTTTAGTACGGATCCCTAACTTTTTTGAAAATATAACATAGCCTATGTTCACCGGGGATAGTGTAGCTTCCCAACGGTGAAAGAATTTTCCAAATCGGTACAGTAGTTTCGGAGCCTAAATCAAACCTTTTCTCTTTATAATATTAGTATAGACGACTGTGCCACGGCGAGGTAAGGTCCGCCTGCGACGCAGGACAGGTTGCGGGTTCGGTACCCGTCTTTGGACAATTGTTTGTACGATCTATAAATATTTGTCCGGGTGTTACTTTTTTCTATGTATAATAAAACATCCATGTACCGAATCTATTCTATTAAGTATATCAGTCACCTTGTAACCGTAACACAAGCTCTGCTTAGCTTGAGCCTAGATGATGCTGTGTGGATTGTCCAGTATTATTCTTGTCTCTGTCTTATTTCCAGGAGTAACAAACATCATCGCCAACCTGACCCCGGAGCGACTGGCCGCCGTCGTGGAGGAGAGCTACATGGAGCGGGAGGTGGTCGTCGAGATACCCAAGTTCACAGTCGAAAGGACGTTACCATTGAGAAATGTAAGCAATTCACTTTTAAGTTGCAACTGTCCAGCCTCGCCGCAGGAACAAGAGGCGGGATAGGGCGTGCGTGTTACGAGACCGTCGTCAAATACGTCACCGTCTATACCTATACAATAGCTACGTGTCCATCCAAAGGTTACCTGGAAGAAATCGCTCTTAGCGATAATGCCGCCCATTGTGCATCTCTATCCTTGTTTGTTTGTTCTTTACTGTATTTTTTATGTCTTAATGTGCAATAAGGCGTATTTGTATTGTATTGTGTAATGGGCTATGAAATTGTAAACGTCACATTGGGGTAGGTTTAGAGCTGAAAAATCGATAAATTCTTTACTCAATGGCCTAGAACTTGTCTAAAAATAGTGAAAAAACAGGATTTATTATTGATTAATTTGAATGTGTTTTAAAAATTCGGTAACAATTCTGTGGTTTGGCACAAAAATCCGATTCCGCAGCGGGGCCTTCATTCCAAAAATTTATAACTCCTAAAAACGTCGATACTTATTTTAGATCTATTTTCTGTGATTACTGTCGCTTATTATAACTATCTTAGGTATTTTATTATTTGAACTCCGAAAGGTAATATTGACCCTAATAATATATCTTGTCATCAGATTCTAGAAGCATTGGACGTGGGAGATCTGTTCAATTCGTCAGCGGACTTCAGCACGCTGACCGCTGATCAGCAGGGCGTACTGTTCGACGATGCTATCCACAAGGCCAAGATACAGGTGGATGAAGATGGTACGTATTCTAACTTTAATAATGAATAAAAAAATAATATAAAAACAGCTTTATTGTTCCAGAAAAACACTAATGTGAACAATATTAATTAACAATTAATACTCGGCTTATCATTACAAATAACTACTTATGCTGGACAATCCACAGCATCTAGCCCCAAGTTAAGCAGAGCTTGTGGTATGCTTGACGAAATCGCTATTTGTGGCGTTGTATGGGGGAGGTCTATGTCTTCCTACACATGTCCACTGCTGGCAGTGGACGTGTATGGGCAGATATGATGGTGATGATGATTGTTTTATGTTTTTGTAAGATATAAGAGTCATCATCACACATTTGTCGCGAGACGAGAATCCAACCCTCCTGCGTCGCAGGCGGACTCTCGCCCGCTACGCAACAGAAGTTGTCAGTAATATCTTGAAGTGGCTACCAGTAACAATATATAAGTCATGACAGGAGACAGAAGGGCAGTAATGCGTTTGTTAAAGCTATATAAGAAATAATAAAATACAAATTGAAAACATACTAACCTAACATTTAGAAGGATATAGACCCCATTAATATCTTCATCCATTTGTTTTGGATGGGACAGTCCAGCCGTGAAACAATCATTTTCAGGATGCCGTTGCTACTGGCTTGCGCACGCTGAAGTATGGAAGCGACTTTTTTGCGAACATACCAGACGCGCTGCAAAAGCGAGGCAGCCGCATTGGCATCCTGAAAATATTGTTGTACTGGACACATAGAGCGCTGGCTGCCCGTCGGGTGCAGTTGAGCCAGGGGCTACTCGAGTAGAAGGACTGGCAGTAGGCCTTAAATAAGGTGATTTTTACTTCTCTCGAGCAGCGTGCTACGCGCAATCATGTTTCCCCGTACAGCCAGCGCTCTACGCTCCCTTTCAACGTCTGCATCATCTCTTAGAGACTCGTTCACAATATGCCCTAGATATCTAAAAGTATCAACAACCTTTAGAGCCGCACCGCTGAGCAGTATTGGCGGGACATAGGCCGGCTTTACATTTCCACTTTTAAATATGAGGACTTCACTTTTTTTAATTTAACTGCGAAGAAATCCTGTGAAAGGTTTCTTACGTCCGTACAGCTCGCGGACAATTGTGTGTGTGACAATTGTATAAGTTTATGGGAAGATATTTAGTCACTATAAATTGTGTCTAAAGATGAGAAAGAGAGAGAAAGAACGAATATAATAACTCATATTTGAATGCACATTTTTGTACAACCGCTACAACCCATCGGTTTACCAACTAGATTTATGACAAACCAACTGTTAGAATCATCAGGTAATCTTTATTTCCAGGTACCGTAGCCGCAGCTTCGACCGCTATCTTTGGCTTCCGATCCTCACGGCCCTCAGAGCCAACCACCTTCATCGCCAACTTCCCTTTCGTTTACCTCATCTACGAGCGACCCACCAGCTCGATACTCTTCATGGGCGTCTATAGGGATCCTAAGAAATAAACATGAAAACAATGCAGAATTAAGAGCAAATAACTTTAGTTTGAAGCTTGGTTGACAGAAAATTAGCAGTTATGAATGTAAGTGGAGTTAAGAACTTTGTTTGTGTTTAAAGAACAAAATTTAATCCCCGAGGGTAATTTATTTTTTAGGAGGCCTATTATACGAGTATATCTCTAATATACGCAATTGCGTGTTTCTCTTTTTTTGTGCGAACCACGCAATATACGCGTATATTACGGAGCACGCAATTGCGTATTAGAGGATTAAAATAGGCCTCCTCATTCGAAGTTGTTGGTCACATTTATAATGAATTCGTCAAACTACGATAGTTTTAATAGAAAGACTAAAGTTTAATTTATTTTTAAAATATTTAATTTTCCATTAGAATCAACCATTTGGTTAACTAAGTTTATAGAGACATTTATTTAAATATTCATATCCCTCGTGAGGAGGTCATAGGTTATTTCAATCATTTTAGTTTTTTTGTGTATTGTCATCAGAACTAAGTATGCAAATTTTATAATAGTAAATGAAATAATCTTGAAATAAATTGGTACTTATAAAATGAATAATTATGAAATTTTATAAGGCTTTCCTGGTAGATTGAAATTCTCCTTAGTTCTTTAAAAAGTCTTTGACTTCAGTCCGGACAGAAAAAAAGAGTTATTGGTAGTTCACTGACACTGTGTGCACTGCAAGTGCTAGTCTGCCAATCATTACGAACACATTCGTGAAGACGCCAGGTCTTAATCCTTTATAGATACGAACTAACTTTCTACAATATAATTCACTCTTGCTCTAATTTGTACAACGATGACTTGCCTTGTATAACTTCCATTGTTATCATCATCATTATCAACCTATAATATTCCACTGCTGGACAATGTTATAATGGTAAATAAATACAAAATCATTTAATTCAATCATTAATTTATACAATATAATTATAATTTAAAATTATATTTTGATGTTCGTTTTATATGTATCATTATTTGTATGTAACTATAATTAATCATTGTTATTGGTAATTTTACCGATCTATTTAATAATGAAATAAATGTCTAAATAAATCCTATTTTTGGTATTTTTCCTAGTTTCTACACCCCTCCATTCAATAATCGTTCATTAGAGACTTTATTTGACACATTACGTAAAAATGCTTTGCCCTGAATTAAAAATGGCGGTGGGAATAGGAGATCGGTCTTTAGTAATTCATCAGGTTTTGGACAAACGTGTTTTGACATTTTGCATGGGCGGTGATTTCCATAATATTGTACTTAGGACTTAAGGCACGTAATGAACTGACTAGTCGCGTAATGTGGGAGGTCTAATTTGACCGAATTTACGCGACATATGATACGCTCGACGCATTTTCCGTCAGATGTGCACCGACCCTTAGCGATCAAACAAATCGAGAAGGCGATCGCTACGCGAAGGTTACTTTGTTTACCAATTGAAGTTCGCCATCGTTTGAGCGAATACGATTGTAGTAATCGAATCGCTTCATAGCGAATGCCGGTTGGCTAGACCAGCTGGCGTATTCACGAAAATGTTCATGATCGTGGTTAGAAGCCGCAGTTCACGCAGTATCAGTGAAATACCAGTACATAACTTATTTAAAAGTACTACATATATACTTATGTATACTTCAGTATATAACTTTTTTTCTTAACACATTGACTGCTAACTTTTTTCGACGACTGCGATCTTTTTTTAACCTAAGCCATTCGTGATGCCCATCAGGGTTGTGTTGCGCCGCACATGCGTTTCGTTCGAAAAACATTACGGCTGTGCTGAGTCACACAGATCTGTATTTTCTCAGCCGCTGCGCTAGTGTGGATTTACGCATATTAGTCACTTGTAGAAAACACATACGGTGTGATTTCAGCACTCGAAGTGTTAAAGCGAACCTATTTTTTAATCAATTTCAGCTACAAACCTACATGTACTGTTCTTGGTGATGATGGGTAGAACTCGCAATTCACGCAGTATCAGTGATTTACCAGTATATAACTTATTTTAGTTATAAAACAACCCTACTTTTAAATAAATTTTAGTAACAAACCTTCAAATATAATTACTGAATGTGAAACAATGCAACAATGTTTCAAAACTATAATTATTAACTTTATATTCACAGCTATTTAGATATATGTAAGTAGTAGTAGTAAAAATATAATATAATATAATGCTGAACAATTCACACAGCCCAAAGCAGAGCTTGTGTTATGGATACTAGATAACTAATATACATCACTCAAAGTTTTGTTGTTTGAGTCTCAAGCTGCACCTACATCGGAAATAGGTTTTTAGCTAGAAACCTTTTACCGTTTATCTATTTAAGTAGCTACTTAAAATATTATTAGTTAAGGTTGGCAAACATATAACCTATAAGTTACACCGGACTTTCGCTAATAGTTCATAAAGTTTAACAATTTTGAAGTTAGTATCCTTGTTATTATTAATTATGATAAATTGGCGATAAATATATTAATGGCTTATTAAATTGACAGGAACATTTAAGGTTATACTATACAACTCACTCTTTAATAAGTAACATTACATAGACCTTAAGAAATTATTCAGAAGAAGCACAGAATAACTGTACCTACATATAACCACGTAATCCTGGAATGCGAGGGAGTATTAGCACAACGTATACATAGAAATCCTCAACTTGCCGAGGTCGCTCCGCGAAGCCTGTGAAGACCCCAGGAAGATTCTGCGTTTCTGGACGGAGCTAGGCTGGCTATGCTAGCTAACTACTACGCATAAAGGACCAACTGGAGTCCAAATGCGGAAAATGGAGTACCCCCCACCTGAACAACTGTATAGTACTAAATTCATTTAAATCGGGATATTACCACAATATTACCATGTTTTTTTAGTGTTAATAACTATGTATAATCGTTTTAATCCAGTGGTATGCCACACAAGCTTCTGCCTGCGGCTTCGCATGCTATTTATCGGGATAAAAAGTAGCCAGGTAGGTATACAGTCTACTTGCCTGGCAATTTTATTAAGTTCCCTTCCGTTAGATGTAACGAGGTAACAGAAAGACAGAGAGACAGAGAATTACTTTCGCGTTTATAATGTGTAGGTAGTATGGATGGATGACGAATTACTACCTACTGTAACATTTTTTCAAACTTCAAATGAAATGTAAGCCTCTTTTTCCGAATTCGAAGGTCCATATAAAATATAACATTACATATAAGTAAATTGCAATAAACAAAGTAAAAGAAAAATAACTCTCATCAAGACGAAATACGGATCATTTAGTAAGAACAAATAGATAGATAGAAAATACTTTAATAACATAAATGAAAGAGGTCCGCGTACATTAATCCAATACTGCACCACCGAGTGCAAAAATGTGCATTCAAATGTCTTGTGACTTAAACTCGTTATCTTTAGATACTTCAGTGACAAAATGGCTTAGATTTCCGCAAGCTTCAAAAGAGTGGTCCACGAGCTGTTTGTCATCTTATGTCGTCAATATAAAAAAAATCTAAATCTTACGAGTTAAAGCTAATATTTCAATGCATATTTTTGTGATGTGCTGCTACGGTGCTTTTCAGGTGTGTTACAAGCATAAACAGACAGACAAATAGAAATGAAAGCGATTTTATTTTATAATATGTAGAGGTAATATTTTTGAGTACACAAATACGCTTTATTTCACACCAAGGCGAGGAGAAAAAAAAACAGTAAAGAAAAAACAAACAAAAATACAGATGCACTATAGGCGGCCTCATCACTAAGAGCGATTAGGAGAGCGACTAGAATAGTGCTGGTTAATTCTATATCTATGGTGTTAGTGAAGCCAGACGACAACAGGACAGGAAGAAGATTATAAATAAAATAAATAAATAAATAATGCTGGACAATTCACACAGCATTATCTAGCCCCATGGTAAGCAGAGCTTGTGTTATGGGTACTAGATAACTGATATACATAATACAATACATTACATAGATAGATATTTTTTATTATACATAGAAAACGACCAGAACACCCGAAACAAATATCTGCAGATCGTACACACATTAGTTCCGAGGCGGGAATCGAACCCGCAACCTCCTGCGTCGCAGGCGGACCTTCGCCCACCGCGCCACATCGGTCGTCAAAGTCAAGATTGAGTGTAGGTACGCTCGTAGGTAAATGTAGTGCCTGTGTCAAGTCTGTGTTGATGTTTGCCGAGAGTAGCTAGTCTCGCCATTCAGCCTGAGATGCAGAATGCCTAGATTTCACTCATAATGTACGATTTCCTGCAGCTCAGCCCTGCTAATGATGTCTGGTTACGTCGCACACTTGGCCTGTTGTTTTCACGCGAGCTAAATCATTTATCATTTTGTTAAATGTTTCTTAAAAAACAAAATATAAACAGCATGTTTTTCCAGTGATTAATCATCCTTGCAGCAGGTGATTAAAAACAACGAATTATGTTAATGGGAAACCATGATTATGAAGTTTATGATAGGCATAATAGGTATGGGTGTAAATGAATAAGTGAAATATTAGCTTTTGGATGAAGCCGAGTGATAACTGGAAAATCGTCTCTAATTTATAATGATTGACGGCCCATCACAGGGAGAAAGTTAAAGTGCCTCACAATATTCACATGTCTGTTTACATTAAGCATGCTACAAGAACTTGCATGTTTTCTTTTTGTATCAAGCAATCAGGTTTATATTTTATCATGAAATTATGGGATCAACATTTTTTATTAGCTTTAAGATAAATATGTTTGTGGAGTGCAATGATGAAGGAAGGTCGACCGGTATACTTCCGTTTGTCTGCTTGCAATGTGAACGCTTTCTTGTGATTTGAATTTGATTTGCTGCTTCAAGTATGTGTAAATGGCAAATAGTTATGTATGGCTAGGTCGGTGGCTTTACAGAGCCATAAATTGAGCTCTTACTATTAAACGCATTATTGCATATCATTAAGGTTTTATATGGTCAATAGATTGTAGCCGTAGGCATTATTATCTACTAGTGGCAAATGGTTACCACTAACCTAGGTTCAGGTAGCCTTTAATTAGGTACCTATTTTAGAAAGTTAAATATAAATGTTATCAAATATCATCATTCAAGAAGCTCATTCTTGTTCATCTTTACGATATGTAGGAATTTTGCCACTATTTGTGACGATCTGTTTATCCTTGATGTTGGTCCCCATAATGTTATCTGTGCCATTGTTAGCCTACTGGTCCAGGCACAATACAGGGCCAAGCTTGTATGTAGAGTAGATACAATCCGAAGCAATGCTTCTCAAAGTAGAACATTTGTATTATCTGAATGCAGACGTAGATCAATCAAGTAGCGATTAATACAAGCCGCAAACAATGAGTGGAAAGCAGGTACGTAAATCCATCGGAAGTATTTGTTGATGCGATAGGATCAACAGTCCACAATGGAACTAATTACCACCACAGCCTTCCAGCCAGAACCAGCCGGATCTGAAGACAATAGGCACCCTGAGGACGGATCGTTCGTGGTCAAACTGAGGCGTCTGCCATTGTTACTCGCTGCTATTGAGTAGAAAAGTTACAGCTTGACCTTTGGATTTGTATTACCACTGCAATACATGCATACACTGCGGTCTGTATCCTGCCTCAAGTTCCGTAGGAGGGTAAAAATGTGACGATGGCTGAAGTGATCTGATTTTATAATATCATCATCTTGAGAACTTGGTTTTTGCGTAATTTGTCACGTGTCTCGAGTAAGTACCTATACATACATAGGTAAATATTCTGATAATGTCCCTCGTTAACAATTCGACTGCCACCGACGCACATGCTTTTTTGGCACGCGTACTGGACAGCGATTGCCTTCCCCGGGCCACTTCGGTAAAGCTTGGCAGTGAAAGCACTAAGGGATGAACCATTGATGGTCTTCTATCATAAATTAGGTTCGTTGTTAACCCACTTCCTGTCATAATAAGTATAGATACAGTTTAAAATCATATTTGCGAACTTCAAATTTGATGACCAATAAAGTAAAGCGCTTATTTCAAAGGAAAATTATATTAAAAGAAAAATACCAACTATGTATATTCAAAACATTTTATTAGCAAACTAACATAGGAAAGTAAAAATATAAGAAATTCATTACAAAACTGTAAATCTCTATGCGTATAACTATGGTAGCCAAAAGGTATTATTGAAATACCTTCCTGTTATATACTGATATATAGACACATGATTCATTTATTCAGGCAGTACACACGACACGGGTGTTTATTATATAAATATATATTCGTCTGAAACAGAGTTTTATGTAGGATAGAAGGTCTCTTATAAATTGATCAGAATACACAGCATTTCTGCTTATAATTTATATTGTACAGCTTATTTTCTTGAAAATATGACTTTATGTAGTTTTAAATTTTAAGATGGATACTTTATTATTGATAAATAGATATAATAAATACCCGCAAAGTCTTGTACTTGCTACATAGACACAACATTTTGTATATTATGTTTCTGTACCTTATCGAAAATGGCTTCAGTATTGTTTTCCCAGAATACCATTTTATAAGTTCTACTCTCAAAGTTTCCAGCTCAGTTGCTTGGAGCTTGGTGTTTATGAAAAACAATCATGTGACATTACAGTAACAAAGAATACAAAAATCACAGCTCCTGTTAATCGAAATAAAATTTGTAGATTTTTATATTGTAGACATTTTAATATTAAATCTCTATCATAATAAATAATTAAATGTGTACTCAGTGTACAGGACGGATTCAGATATAAAGGATAACGTGGACGAATTCATCTACTCATAATTTAGAATATGATTAAGTTCATTATAGATTTTGATTTGGAGAAACCGGATTAAATTTGTATACACAAATAATTCGAAATAATATTTCCCGTCTCTATTTTTAATTAAATACTGCGATTTACATACTGTGTCATCCAATCCACTCTATCCTTAATGCTATCTACTATGTAAAATTAAATTACACATGCAAGAAGAATCCTTAAATGTAAAACCTTAAAAACAAGACACATTTATTAATAAAATCTATTAATTAACTCAGGAACAAATGCATTAATAAATCGTTCAATATACTACATAACTTTTTGAGTGACAAAACTTTTGAAATATTGACCTCAATTATCAACTTATTATATATCTCAGCTTTGTTATATATTAACAACCATGTATGTACTCACAATAACTTATCAAGGTAGCCGTAACATCTTATAGAGTAAACTGGTAAAATCTCCGAAAGACTATTCTTATTATTTAATTCTTAACTTGCTATAAATTCGCTAACTTTTAAATAAAATACGATCTAATGAGATTCAAGTGGTAGAATACCTACAAAATTTCTCAAATTGTTTTTGTCTTATAAATCTGTTTTATAGACACAATATTTACAATTAATGAGTATTAACATATAAAAATTCTTCAGGCTTTAAAACTATCTATACAAAATATATGAGTACATCTTGTTCTACGAGTATGTAAAGTATTTTGTGTTTTTTATGTAAAAAGAGTATTCAAAGTTAGGCTTAGCATCTGAAATATCGTTGTAATTTAGGTGCTTTTATTCGATGCAATTTTATAGCTAATCTTAAGATGAGGGGAGTGAAAAGTTGATATAAATAGTCATTTAAAAGCTCTGGCAAGACAAATGTTGTCGGCAAAGTTGCTTACATAGTAATAATCGAGAAATCTCAAAGTTGACTCTATGAGAATGTGTCTGCAAGAAACCTAAAGCTTTTCAACCGTCGAATAAAATTTATTGCAACTGAAGATTGTATAATGTTTAGCAGTGAAAAGATTATTCGTATTCAATGAAATCAAGTTGCTGTACCAACATAAATTAAAGAACAAACCTACGGTAATATTTGAAAGAGCATCAAAATATCATAAATCTTTACAACATGATCTTAGTTAGCGAACATTAAACCTTACTACAGTAAAAAGCTCAGGCAAGTTGCTTTCTATTTGTGTGTTCTGATCAAATGATTTATATCTTTTCGGGGAAGCAAGATCAACAAATGGATTAAATCATTGAGCTTATCGCAAATCTTATACACTTTCCCTTCATTGGACTTTATTTTTAAAAATATTATATTTTCGAGGAAGTATGAAGTATATGGCGCCACAAAAACAGACACACAAAACAGAAGGTAGTTCGTTAGGTGTATAATTTAGAATAAAACTATTGTAATCAATTCGACTTGGTCATACAAAAACGACATTGCATTAGATGTGAGATCAATACGCGGCTGACGTGCGGAGGTCGAAAACTCGACCTTGGTTCAGTCAGTGCCTGTAGTTAACTATTTGATTTCAATCACAAACTCAATTAAACTGGTGCACCAGGTTGATACTGTCAGAACAAAATATTAAATGAATTCTAAGCTACAGTATGAAGCAGTCTATCTATATGTGTGTTGGTTGCTAGAGCAACCAACGGCGTGGCTTGCTTAAGACCGGAAATCATGTCTAAGTTTAAATAGGTAGGTATCTACTTATTTGAACGTGGAAGGAAGTAGGTAAGGTATCTGTACACCTTTATTTTTGCTGAATTGAATTGCAGTCCGCCGTTCAATGAGTTTATATAAAATAAAAAATAACAACAATAATGCTATTCGGTACTAACATTGTTCTCAAAACACTTTTACTACATTTTTTCCTTAAACTTTCTAAAACTTTATTAGCTCATCGTATTACATTTTGTGGTCAGACAAGTGAAGTGCTTTTACTTAATTACCAACGAACATTTGCATGATTTCAATATGCAAGTCCACATTACATTTCTAGTATAGAAGAAATACAAGCATTTTAAAACACCAGCTATTCATTGCAGTCTTGTGCAGGACCTTTTATTTTCACTGTAACCCAGCTTTTAACTAAAGAAATTGGTAGAGTTCGAAAGCTCGAAGTTAAATTCAGATACCTAAGTGTGTCTATCAAAGTACAGATCTAATAACTGGGCGAGGCCCCGCGTTATAAACACAAAGAAAGGCCAATCTGTACGACGAGAAAGGGAGCACAATTTTAAAGACTGTACCCATAGAAGCACCACTTGTATTTCTAATTTATAGCAATCTGAGGGCAATCAGGCCTCTCCCTGAATCGGGCGTAAGATGTAATATTGGGAATGAGAAACCGTTCACTGTCTGATATGGATGTTCAAATAATAGAGATGCCGGTCTCTACAAGTTATTGCGCTGAATTTTCTAGAAAACAAACATAATGGCGGCTGATTTTGCTTGCTAAAACGTTTGTATCTGAGCTCCAAAGAGAGTAGATAACGTAAGTATTGGAATTAGTAATAAAACATGACCACTTTAACTGAAGGCAGACTGAGGTTCGATAGTTGAGCGGTGAAAGATGGTGTAACTGAATGGTCGTTCTTTTACTCTGTTTTTTTTTATTTTTAGAAAGTTTAGTCGGTCGCGGGAGAAACTACGGTGGCGAGCTGTTGTCCCAGGGCTGCTCATCATTGTTGGCTATTTATTATGATGGTTGCTATAACTATTAAAATATAAGATAATTGGTAACATACATATACATACATATGCCCATTATTATATAGCCTGCGATGAAGTATTATATAAATACTTATATAATACTTCAACGGAGGCAATATACGACTGTTACATTGTTTGCAAATGATTTATTTTGATTTTGTTAAATGTAGAGCTTTTGTGATGATCGAACCGAATATTGTTAGGTACAAAATGCATGTAAAATATAAAAGATTACTAGAGTACCTATATAATATTTACAAAAACTAGACTATTGAATATGGGGTATTGAGTATTGTACTAAAAACAAAAGCATCATAGTAGCTTAATACGCTAGTAAAAGTACGGTAACGGGTAGAATTATAGACAAATTTACAAAAAATACGGCCGAGAACATCAACATCGTTCATAATATCCATAATTGCCTAAAATTACCACTTTATAAATTAGCACCTTACCAAATTCATGTGATATTTCAGCCTTATTTTGAAATAACTTATCACCATGACGAAGTTTATTGACTATGATAGCGAGGGTGGCGAATGCGCGGTGACAGTGGCGGCGGCCGCGGTTACCTCTTGTTGGGCTTGACGGGTACGCCGTTGGCGGCGGCGCTCTTTTGAGCGATATGCGTCTGGTAGTGCTTAGCGAGATGTGCCTTCTGTCGAAAGCTCTTCCCACAGAGCGAGCACGCGAACGGCTTCTCGCCCGTGTGCGTCCGCACGTGCACGTTAACAGAGTACTTGTCCTTGAACCCCTTGGAGCAGATGGAGCAGTAGTGCAGCGAGCGCTCCTTGCGCACCCCGTTCGACGTCGAGGTGGCCGCCTGAATGTTGGTGCTCGACTGTGGCTGCGTCGCCGGGGGCGAATTCTTATTCGGTATTCTTTTGTATTTTTTGCTGGTTGTTTTTGTGCTCGTCACGGTGGGTGACGCGGTCATTATCTGTAGGTGCTGGTTGAGCTGCACGTCTCCCGCGGGGATCATAGTCACCAGCTCGCCGTTCACGTGGTGTATGTTGTACACGCTGCGCGTCGGGTCAAGCGTCTCCACCGTGCAGTAAGGCTGCATGCTCTCGCCTAGCTCTGATGTTATTCGCTTCAGCTTCTCATAGTCATCGGGGTAGTTTGAAAGTATGTCGTCCACGCTCTGAGTCGACGTCGAGTTTTCCCCGTTCGAAATCACGGTCGCGTTTGGATTGTCTAGTAAAATAGAAATGTTAACATTACCGCTCTGTGGTGAAATTGCCATCAGTAAATCCTGACTGACTTCTTTACCATCTTGATACATTGACGGGACGTCCGCTTTGTTATTATTATTTATAATAACCCGTTTTAGTTCCAAATTAGAATCGGTCTTACTTTTTTGAATGGTACTATATCTAATAAAAGCTTTTCCTTGTAGTGCACTTCTTAGTAATGACTCATTGGATTCAGTATTTTGATCTGTAATCTTCCAGTCATTATTGTTGTTATTGAATTCTACTTGACTTTCTAATAATGTGGGTGCAGTAATGAGAGGTGGACTGTGGGGGTCATCTTTTTTATCAGTTTGAAATTCGCTGTCTTCATATACAAATGGTTCTACTTTTATTAGATTACTTGTGCTCAAATCTGGGTTTTGGCTTTGTGAGTCGTCCTCGTAAATGATGGCGTCCATTTTTAATTCATTGGAGAAGCCATTCATATTCAATATGGACTCGAGATCCAATGATTGTGGCTCTATATCCGCTGCGCTAGATATAGAGACGTCTTCTTCCTTGACCCAGTAGCGGCTTGAACTCGTCTCACTGATGTCGGGATTGAGAACGGTTAGAGTGTATATTTGCCCGTCGGTGTTGTTGATCAGTTTATTTGAAATAGTTGTATCTGCACATGGGTGAGTGCCATTGATTTCACTATCTTGATTCCAGTAATATTTGTTGAGATCTTCTAACATGCCGGAATCGAGTCGCTCGCGCTCCCGGTCCACGTTCCATATGGAGTCGAAGCTCTCGAGCGCGGTAGGGGCGGTAGCGGGAGCCATACCGCTGACGCCGCCGATTCCGCCGATGCCAGCTGCTGAGGCCACGCTCAGTAGACTGTTGTTGTTCTGTTCTTTGGGCTCCTCCGAGAGCAACGGATTGGATCGCGAGTCAGGAGATTCCATAAACACATTAACGGAACGCATTTGTTGCTTGTACTGAGCATCGGTAACCTCGTTCGATGTCACGAAATCAAAGAAATCCGACTTTGACAGTTCTGGGGCAGTGGCCGTCATGACTACCGTTTCAATTTCAACCGAAGACGTTTTCTCGGTTAACTCTGCTGTCGGGGTTGCTTCATAAAGCTAGTCGTATTTTGTGGTTTGTGTTTGTACTAGTTTATAAATATATTAATCTAATAAGGATAACCCGATATGACTTGTACTAATATTGGCAGTCGCTAGAGCGTCGGTAACTGAGAGTGCAGCGCGGGCGTAGGGGGCTACTTGGACACGTGTGGAGTGCGGGACTCAAATGGCGGACCAATCGAATGTGCAAACTTGATCCGTACGTGTCTTTTTTCCATCATTCACCCCGAACCAAAACTGTGCTCCCGAAGACTTAGTTCTGGAGGCTTCTGCCAAGACAAGCGAAGAAGTGGGTCATATTATCCATGTTTCTTGTATTCACGGGCGCTGCTATGGTGTCAGCAGTATCTGAAACTAAAAGAAAAATATGTTAATATACAATTTACTTAAACGTAACTTATATGGACTATTATCGTTTTACAAAAACGAGGCAAATTTGCGTGAAACAATACTGCTTTGTTTATTCCAACGTGTTTATAATCCTAGCTTTGTTTAATTGATAAGTTCAGGTCGTTCGTGTCTTTAGATCCTGTACAGAACCAGGGCGAGCAAGTCACGCGTCGTGCCTATCTGGCATCGCGGCCCGCGCCTGCGCCTGCGCAGCCATACCGCGGCTTTAAGCTCGATCATTAAAAGAATTCAAAATGAATAAGCAATAACTAGATTATTCACACTGTTCTAGCTTGCGTCGAACCAAAATGTATTCTGTAAACCAGATAAATAACCTTAAGCATTTTTTTTTTAATTTATCGTTGTATCAAATTGATTCATAAATTTATTTAAAAAAAAATACGTCTGGCCAGGAATATTTGAAATTTTAGCAACTCACTCAAAATTTTATACTTATCAAATGTTTCTTTTTGAGACTTCTCCCAGACTGAAACATTTGAAAGTAAACACATCATCTCACGCTTAATAAATTCTAGTGTTCAAATGAGTAAATTGAACGAACACTTTCTTCGTTACAATTATAAACATTATTTATATGATTACATAAAGTTGATTTCCTGATAAATCTGTTGATATTGGCTATACACCAGACGTATACATATAAGCACTGTAAAATGAGAAAGGTCTGTCAATCGACACGATGAATTGGAGCAAGCTCGAGGGACCGAAACATGGTATTATGTTACCTACACCTGACAGCTGATACAATGTTTCTTGGTTGATATTTGACGAAATATTATACACACAACATAATAACCACTAATAGATAATACCTCAAATTACCCATTCAAAACGTAATCTGCCTTCCTATATTCCTATATTCAAATCTATCAATAGAGATTTGATAAGTTTCTGAAAGAGGATTAAGCATCAAACATTTAATAGTATATAAACTTATATTTCTGTAAAGCCACAGTTTTACTGTGGAATGCTTGACAACCTGTGAGTGTTATACCTCTATGTTTGTGAATTAAATCATTTGATAAGTAATGATTACATTTAAAGTTTTGAATGACAAACTCAGTAAATACCTAACTGTGAGGCGAAAATCTGGAGACTTGTTAGATCTATGACTTTACTCATAAAACTGTAAATTCTATCAGTATTTACTGCCATTGCACCACACGATATTAAGCTAAATTTAATACAACGCACAACATCCATACATCAACGTAATATTGTAGAGTCAATTGGTATGTGACAAAGTTAAGAAACTTCCAAGTTGGAAGATACAAAAGTCAGGTATAAAACCAGATCAAAACTATAGGTAATTATTTATTTAAACTTGTCATAACTTATCAAAATAAATGGCTGTCTAATTCTATGAATCCATACTTAAAAGAAACTCTGTCTAACCCTTTCATCGCTTTGTTCCGTTCCGATGCGATGGCAGTTTCTGCTCGAGATTTGAACACAAATGATTTTCATCGATTGACAATACATTGTAAATATTTTTTGTAGCAAAATAATTATTTTAAAGTAAGCGACAGTATTTTTTTTTATTTCATGATAAAATATACTAACCTTCATTTGACCACTATCTCACATGAAAGTGGCAGATGATGTTAGGCCACATGTACCTATCAAAGGTACCTAAATATATTATAAGAAGTCTAGAAGACACCTATTCCCTCTTGTCTTGAATATAGCAAAGTAATCTTAGAGAATCAAGGCTCTGCTTGGAGCGAAGATCGCGGAGTCGTCGCCGCGCCGGTCGTGCGCGGGCGCATGTGGGTTAACGAGCGGTTGCGCCACGCCGCGCTGAATGCGCCGGCGAGCCGCACATAGTACCGATTCACCAATTGGATCACGACTGTGTCATGATCGCTAATACTTTGTTTCACCGAGCAAATATTAATGTAAAGATTTCCTTTTTAGAGTAAGTCGTTTTTGTTGCCCTCTTTTGTATGCTTTACTTCTGATGTAAACATCAGCTTTCCATGGTAAACCGTGGAAAGCTTCGTAAAGGATGTTTTTCTCTGATCTAATCCTCTGTTTCTATTTTATTTTAAACGCTACACACCCGAGTTCAAAATAAATGTTACGTATTTTGAAAAAGTAAAATCCCTAAAAAGAACATATCATACAAGTATTTGTCAAACTCATAACACGACAGATAACTTTTACCAAGTAAAGATTTTATCATCGTATCGTTGTCGTGGTCGCACTACCGTACAAAATATCTCAATCTATCAGCACGGCACAGGTAGATTATAGATTTAGCTCGTTATCTTTAATTAACGTGAAGTAAACGGCCTCAATATTGCAACTACAATGCCCTGCTTATCTTTGAGAACCATCGAGTGATGTCTACAAATTGCGTTTTATTTATTATACAACAAAATTAAATGGACAATTAACGCTTTTAAGTCGATAAAGTAGATAAGAGCAGTCCACAGGCAACCCAAGTTTGCTCTAATTTGATCTTAGCGATACACCAAGCAAGGTGCTCTACCTTTAAAAGCATTAACGGGCTTTGCATAAGATGCTGAGAACCTACATAGGTACTTTAAATAAATAAGGTATACATAGATATACCTACATACATGTTGATATTCTAGGGCGGTTACATCTTACAGTATAGTATTCGTATAGTGTACATTTTAGTTTAATTATGTTTTCTTATAGTAAATGCGGCAAGCTGAAGACAGGGCGCTATGGCGCTCATTGGGGAGGCCTATGTCCAGCAGTGGACTAACATAGGTTGATAATGATGATGATGATAGTAAATCAATGCTTGTTGTACAAACATTAAAGAGCTTTTTGAACCTTTTTATTATTAATAACTATTTACCTGTGATGTTTATGTAAAAAAAACAGGAATTTGAGAAATTGCAAGCTTGTGAAATGAATATTTCACATTCTTAGGTCTTTCAATCTGACATCAATATAATATTTATCCGGCTAAGCTCTTAAGGCCTAGTTAGACGACTTTTTACCGTCAAACGAGTATAATTATCACAATGAATGATTGAATGATGACCTGAGTAAAGTTTCATACGAGTAGCTTTCATTATGTGCGAGGCAAAAACGTAGTAAGCATTGTACGCATCGCTTTGTGACTAGCATTGTTTACTAAATGCGAGACAGACAGGTGCCACGCCAGCAACGCAAGTAAAGCAGTTACACCAACCATACGACTTTTGAACTCGCAGCCCGGCACGACAGGCAGCCTACATGCCTGCTTAATTGCCGTTGCTCGTTTGCCAACACGTATATAACGCACACCAGAAACACGCAGTGTATTTGTGATCTGTTTCATATCGATGAGAATCCGCGCGGCTGCCGTAAATGGCATGCTCGGCGCATACCAGACCGCGAGCGCCGAGTGCCGGCTACCTTGAGCTCACCTCTGACATTTCACTGAAGATGACCGTTTGCTACGTTCAGCCTTTGATCTCTCTCATACACCTGACTGTTGCAATTTTATGCCAGATTATTATAATATAGATAGCGTAAAAGTGAAAATTATAATAACGTGTAATAGTTTACACTGCCGTCTCTCGGATACCTCGAATGACATGCGGTTAATTGCGGTTAGCGCAATTAAAGGGCTCGGCTGGAAGAGTCTCCGAGAAAATCATATTTTACTAAACTTGGCGGAAATCAACGAAGACGTTTGATTGCCCGCTTGATTGGATGCGTATTTAGATACTCCATGGGATGCTGTTCAATTTATTTAATGGCATATTTAAACAAAAATAAAAGGGCTCTACCTATATTATACTCTATTATACCTACAATAATAAAACACTTTTGAAATGTATCAATTTATGTCGTTACTGATTGATTTTACAATTATAGGTAGTTGGCATAAAACGCGATAGCCAAGTAGTAAAGTGCTTTAAAAGCTTCTCGTAAATGTTTAAATGTAATCTGCAAATACGTTTGCAATTTAATCGAAGAGTATAAATTACAAACAAAATCTAGATCATAAAATTAAGAGGATGATCTTATAAAAGCTGGTGATACGCAGCAAAGTAACCGTTATAAATGCCAATGCAGATTGCGGCTCTCCGGCAGATTTACTGCAGCTGGCAATACTGCAAGGATGCACAATCTAGTCGTGACATTAATGACGCGTATTACTTGCGCCTGCGCACAACTAGACTGCATCGAATTCTGGTAAAATTCATTGCGTAGGTAATGGACACAATAAACATTGTCGTAGCCGAGTTTCCCACGGGGCTACACCACGAAACTGTCGCCGTCATTGTTCCCGCAAATAATTCCTAAATAAATAACATAGCTGCTTAAATTTAATGCCTGTTCAATTGTATTACTTAATACAGTGGTAAGGTATCATACAATACCTACGAGGCGCGGGATGAACAAAAATAATTTATTCATCAGGTGCATTCGCTTTGTATATTGTAGTTATACGTTTTTGTACCGTAGTTTATTTATATTCGATATGATACACCGTAATAAAAAATTAAAGCCTCATCTAGACGTTTTTTTATCCATAGCTAAAGTACTACTGACCGATATATGTATAAAGTTTAACGGGTCTGAACCGTACGTTTTTTCTATCAAAGGTGCCGTTGCATAAGGTCACGGCCTACGAAGAGATACGGAATACCCACCTAGATCGTAGACATAGAAAACAACACTTTGGTTTTTATATACCTATGTCTACAAATTTGGTAGATGATATTCAGACCGGGTGGTAGGTTAGTGTACCAGTCGCACAGGTTTGACTGGATGACGGAATTATCAGATTATGACCGCTTTGTCCTATTAAAAATTCATCAGATAATCTGATTCAGACCATTAGGCAAATTAAGCTATTGTTAGTCAAAAGCAAAACTTTTAAGGTATTTTAAGTATTCGTAAATGAAGCTAGTCTGTGCATAAAAAAATTGCAAAATGTTTTGTTTTATGCTTTTACTCTGTTTTCTGAAGGGGCGGTATGTAAATCATGAGTAAATTATAAGTCAGCCAGTAACACAATAATTTGCCCGATATGCGTCAATCACGATTTCATTTCGAAATAAGCCAAGATTGCCCTACATCGCAGGTGCATTCACAAAAAAGAGAAACTGCGGTGTTGCGGCGTTCGAAAGAAAATCTTATTATCGACATAAGGGGTTATTCGAGACGACCGCCTGCTCCAGTTACGAGATCTCCCTCCGATTCGGATCCGGTTCGAGAAACTGCCTTCACTCTCATGGTGTTTTAATTACTGTTATTTAAAGTGCTTTAACAGGCATAATCGAGATAAGGTTGACATTGTCATGTAAATATTGAACGGCTTCCGTGGACGCCTGTGTGCCGTCCGCCGCCGCTGCCACCGCAGGATCTTTCGCTTCGTTGCGGACGTGTAATTTTAACATAAGTATCAGATTTTTATTTTGTTTCAGAGTTTTGATGTAATATGACAAAAAACTTTCTACTTGGGAAAGAGTCAATGTAGAGGCAATGATTCCGGTGCTCCACGAATCCATACAAAAAGATGTTTGAAGTTGCCGTTGTCACCAAACTTTTGACTAGCTCCTAGAAAACAATAATCGTTTTGTGCCGATGTAAGTAAACTTTTAATGTTAACATGTTATAGCTCCTGTGAAACTTTGATTAAAACGAACAATAAACTAGCTAAAAACCTAATAATAATTAAGTAGTTTGACGTCTGTTAACACAAGCATTAGAAAGTTCATTCAGACAAAAGACGATCAATTGAATCGACTTCTTCACAAAAGCGCATGATAAAAACTTATTTTATTTTTGCAAAAACTTTTTTTAGGTATAACGTATTAAAAGTTTTAAGTTGGTCATGTTTGGACGTGTTCAAATATGTGGTTATAATGAAAAGGAAAGTCGCCGTTTTGATAATTAGTTAGAATAACGCTTTGTTAGGAATTTTGATTCGTCCCATTACCGTTTTATGGGCTATTGTATAAAACGTTACGATCTCACAGAGCTTTATGCTGATTTCACTTTGATAGATTAATACCTATGGTTACTGAGCTTTGCAAACTAATAAATTATCTTATGAATATAAAGCATAGACAGGCAATGAAATAATGCAAACACAAAATCGGTTGTCCGCGTATTTTGCAGCAATTAAAGCTAAACGTAGAATAACTATAATAAGTACAAAAGTTAATGTAATTATTTGTTCGGTATAAATTATAAATAAATGTTACGAGCTATTGCAGCATGCAAGTAGGTTGTAAGTTGCCTTTCGGGAAGTAAAATTATAGCATGCATAAATACTAATTGTCCAGTAAAACTTAAGACACTCGTGTAGGTACAACTGCAAGTACCTACGAGTACATAGGTACCCTATTTTATTGGGACTTGTTTGATCATGGTTGACGTTACTTCGCAGTATCTATAACACACTCGTACTCGCTTAATATGATATTAAGGTTTATTTGTAGAAGTGAATAACTAAAACAAAGCTACAATTAAACTTTTTTTTAAAATCTGCTAATCAACATTATTAGAACTTATATTTAATTTATTTTGAATTTAGTATTTCATTAATTGAAACGGTTTTTTATAAAGGAGGAGACGAGAGACACCTTACTAGAACTAGAAGCTTAGTAAATAAAAATTAAAACTTTTCTTGGTTTACTAGATATATAATCATTAGCCGAGGTCCAGCTTTTCACATAAAACCTCTTTATCTATCGTTAAATAATGTTTAATACAATAAAACCTTTTTCAAGTAGGTAACTACTGTTGTAATAACGGAAGAGATTGTATCATTTTAAAGTTTTATTATTTTTCAATTATTTTTGTTTCCTATTTTCTCTTAACAATTTACCTTTCTCACAAGCTCATTTTAGATAAACATCGCTTAACAAAGATTACTTAAACTGTTTTACGCATAACCAATTTTATTCTACTTTCAGTTCAGCTACCTGTAGATTGTTTGCAACAGTCTACAGTGAGCTCAATTGTTTTATGTAATTGTAAATACTCATGCTTTTAAAAGGAAAGTCTTTAATCACTGCTTACGTGTCACGTCATTTTAGATTATTTAGCATGTCCCTTAGAGTTACTAGGTACGTTTAATTAAATGTTGTATATATTACTGTAATAGTTTATTTTTAAATACATGTCAAGTTTTCATATTAATAGTTATAATTTTAATAAAAATTGTATTGTTTAATTAGGTAAACAAGGTAAATAAAAAAGGTATTCAAATTAAATGAAATAAAAAACGGAAATACAATAAATATAAATTCAATGGGTTACTAAAAAAATAAAAACATCTTTTAAAAGAATTATTCTAATAGGTGAATAGTAAGAGAGCTAAATATTACGCAATATAGTGCGTTATTACCATGAAAACAAACATAGGAATATAAAAATGCATCAATATATTGAACATAGGATCCATAACTAGCAAAGACGATTCCTTGAGATAAATTAGTATTTCATGCAATTATGTACGTGTTAATCCGGCACGTGAGAAGAGATATATGTCTTTGCTCAAGCATAAGTTAATCATGTTTCAGGTTGTTTCTGTCTCAATACTACTTCATGCTTACTTTCACCTTCGGTTTTATTGTGGCTAAGGATGATAAAATAATATAAGAAGACATATAAAATAATTATTTACCTTGAATCTTAATAAAATAATACACAAAACATATAGTTATGACACTAAATTAATCCTAGGCTTAGCTGCTTAGTTACTAGGTAAGTTTAATTAATTGTTGTATATATTAGTGTAATAGTTTATTTTTAAATACATGTCAAGTTTTCATAATATTAGTTATAATTATAATAAAAATTGTATGGTTTTATTGTGGCTAAGGATGATAAAATAATATAAGAAGAAATATAAAATAATTATTTACCTTGAATCTTAATAAAATAATACACAAAACATATAGTTATGACACTAAATTAATCCTAGGCTTAGCTGCTTATTTTTGTGCGTAACAGGGTTTAGGGCAAATATGGCCTACACTCAGCATTGTACTGGGCAGGCACTGTGTGTCTACCAAGTGCTGGTTTTCAGTGCAGGCCAAAGACTGGTCTCGAAACGACCATGATGTATTATAGATATGGTTAAAGAGCTTTACTGGCTCCTGAAATACAGTTTCTAACAAGTTCGGGAGCCTATGGATATATGCTTTTTAACATACTTCAAACAAAGGAAGAGGTTCTATGTTCGGCTGTATGTATGTTTTTTATGTATGTTCGTCGATTTCTCCGTCATTTCTGGACTGATTTGGATTATTCTGTTGCAGTTGCATAGTAAAAAATTCCGCGGTAATAATTATATTTTATTATTTATCAGGCATAATTAAAAAAAATTAAACTAAGGAATTCGTCAGTTTTTTATTTTTTAAAACAATCAAATTATTTAATTATTGCTAGCGATTTTCGCGACTGTCACTCATTTCGAAGTCTAAGTACTACGTCTTCAATTTTAATTTTACCTCGACACCTATCGGTAAACTGCTATAATATTTTATGATAGCAAAATTACCTAATTAGCAGCCCTAAGAGAAAATTAACCATACTCAGGCACTGTTAGATAGGTGCAAGATTCTTGCACTTACGACTGGCACTTTGGTTTTCACAGTGTAACGACTTCAGTTTAATAATTTCAAGTCGTGATCTAATATCAATTTATTTCTCCGTTAATAGTGAGTCCTTATTTATAGGTATTATCTCGTGTATCGGTTTCGTAACTTAGTAGTAAAGCATCATTTGCATACTGCGCTGTCGATACAGACCGTGTTGTACATCGAGCGATTATTTAAACTTAAGCGCTACTAGAAACTGCGTGAGAACATTACGAGCTGTTTATTTAGTACACTATTGTATCGGTATAATTAGTGAGAGCGGAGTTTTTATTGGTCTTCTTATTTTTTGGGGAGTTTTATTCAATATAAATAAATAATACTGGATAATATACACATCATTATCTAGATCCAAGCTAAGCAGAGCTTGTGTTGTATTAAGGGTGGTAGATACTTAATACAATACACTTCATAGATAGATACATTTTTAATAAGTTTCTACGAATTAAAATCTGAATATGTTGAATAAAATAGAAAGCTTACAATAAAAAGTTAGATGAGTAAGTATTTAATAATGATCGTTTATCTTGGTAACTAAAGTTGATATGGAGCAAAATTTGATCTCGAAGGCCATAACTGCAATTCTATGGTATGGTGTGTACTGATGCTAGGATGATCCAGATTCGCGACGAATCCTTTCACTGCGCAGCCTTGAGCTCAGTCCCAGGAGTGACCATTACCAACGGTCCGCTTTAACGTCCTATCGATTAACATAGATCTGAACCGAAAGATTTAGTACCCATCTGTTTAAAGCTCCTATTGTAAGGCATATTTGAGAGAGCAAAATGTTAAGCTGGTCTCAGGCCGGTGGCCGATGAAAATCGCCGGACATTCTCGCCAATTAAGCCTCGTCAAGTAACGAAGACTCCGAATCGGGACCGAGGATGTGACTGACGAGCTGCTTTGCATTTCAAATCAACCAGATCGTTATTCCGGCGATTATGCTTCTCTTAAATTGGTTACAGTTTATTTTTTGTAGCAGTAAGAATCTAGTTATAATAGTTTAATTAGATGTAAATTTTATTGGAAGATTTCACATTAGATAGTCAATATGTGCATCGTAAAACTTGTGATAGATTTTAAGCGAAAGAATGAACTTTTTTATGTTTTTAAATACAGCTGAATGATTAAATATATAATTGTTTTTGATGAAATTAGCATAACGTATAAAATTAAGCTCGTGTTAATGTCAGTTGTTTTTGGCTTGCGCGGCACACTAAACGTTGGACGTTGCGCTTGCGCCTGCCCACACGCAAGTCCATCCAACCAGAAGTAAATTATTTCCGCTTGATCTCGCAAAAGTACTTTTAAAACAGCATGTCAATCGTTATTTGTCTGTGACACTTACGGAGCCGCTTTCGTAATGTATAGCCAAATTACGATTCATAAGAAATACGAGCACGTATGGTCGTGGACAAACCGGAATTATACGTTTTTAATTGAAGGGTTAATTCCTCGAGTCGTTTATCAAGGTAATTTGGGGCTGGTTTTAAGAGAAAACAATTTTATTTTATAACTTTCCTTTAAAGTGCTCTATATATTGACATTTATCGAGCAGAAATCGTGCACGTAATGCATAATTACAAGGGCTTCAACTTCTAGATTTAAGTGTCGAGTGTAATTGACTTGTTTCAACAATCTAGTAGATAGGTATGTCCAATTACGCGATGATAGCGGCCCTTGTCAAATGCAGAGCCTGCGGTATTTTTAGATTTACCTATCAGGTTGATCGGGTGTTTACACAACCGTTGGTTTATACTAAATATTACGGGCATACAATATTGCTAACATGTTGTAGAGATCACCGAACGATTTACCATAATGTACACTCTCACTTAACTAGCAATCGTAATCGATGCGCGATGGAGTCCGTGCCGGGTCGTATGTGCACTGCCGGTAATGCACGTTATGTATGCGCTCCTCGCGAACGCTGTTAGCCTATGTACACACTGAAAGGGTCTTAACCCTTATTTTGTATAACAAATAACACCTTACAGTCAGTAAACTTTAAAATACCTCATTTTAAGAAATATTCCTTGTAGGTATATAATTACTTAATTCTAAATTTTTGAGTTTCAGATTTCCGACTTAAAATTTTCTAAAACTTTAATTCTGTAAGCTTACAAAGTAAGCACTTAGGCAAGTCAAATTTAAGAAATTCAGAATCAGAAAGTAGTTTTTCTAAACTACTTCTATATACAGTTATTTATGATATTTTCCGTCCAACATACTAACATCTGCCCATGATTTAGATCCTATTTCAGTGAGTAAGTATAGTGGCTAAAGAGATTTATTACTCAAACAACAGAGTTAACTTGCAGAGGAAACTATTTACAAATTTTATGAACATATGTATCTACTAAGTAAATCAAATTAAAATTTACAAATTTGCTAGATATTAATACTTTATACAAGTCTGTGGTATGTGGCTATGCACGCCTTTCTTTCAGAAGTAAAATTTTATAAATCTCAAATAATTTTTTGATCTTAGAACTAACGGTACATCATTACAAAAGTAATGGTTTTAGCATTATTATTACAGACACAAATTTACGAACTTTCACTTTTGTTTCAAAATTCAGTGGAAGTAAGTAAGTAGGAGTACCTTTGAGTATTTAGTAAACAGTAATAATGAACGAAGTAGCTGTAGCAATAAATTAGGCAATATTCAAAGCATCTATAAGAAATAATTGATGTACAAATATTTCGCACAGGGAGTGCTGGCATATGCTTGGTATGCTTATTGTTATTCCTTGGTAATTTGTTACTCACGTTGTTTCGATTCTTTTCAAGTGTTATTTATAAATTTCGAAAAACAAAAGAACATTAATCCTTCCCAAATAAGTTATTCGTGACCGACGTAACCACGCTGAATACCTGGTATCGATTATTTTTATTGATTCTCCTTTGTTTTATTTAACGATATTATTGAATTGTTTTTGTAATTATTACCTATTTTTATTATTGTGTTGTCAATTCTTGGCTGTAATTCTGGGTTTTGAAAAAATTACCAATAGATTTTTCTCATGATGATGATGAGATTCTTCGTAGAGGTTATTAATAACTCTTTAAAATAGTTTATGACATACGAATACGGCTCTACCCGTTACGAAAATAGGCCCTGAATTAACTTAACAATTTATTCACAGGCAAGTAAAGCACCTGCATTGAGGCCACCTAATTTCAATGTGAATTCTGTTATTCGCGCTAGTCGTACATACACTACACAGCCGCCAGCCGATGCACATTTGTGATAAATTGGACACGGCGCAGTCGCGAACTAATCTTCAAGCTTAGTACAGCAATCAGTTTTGCGAAACTCAGCCAGTTCCCTCGTAAATCCATAATGGATTAGACTTCAGAAAATATATTGGCTAAAATACTGCCACATAAACTGAGTGTAGTGTTCTCTCATATTCAGTACTTCTAACACAATACACTCATAATAGGAACATGTCATCATAAACTTGGGAATCATAAAACATTTCAGTCATATCTAATCTTCCGATGCAATTAAGTTATTCTTGTATTTGATAGCTCAAAATCACATTTATTTTGTTTGATATTGACTTTCTCTGTTCCGAGCAAGTATAGTATAGGTACACGTGCCCATATATAATACTTTTATTGTACCTTGGATTTCACAACGTAAAAATTCAATCATTTTAGAACCCGAATAATTTTTTAGTTTTCAAAAATTATTCTTTATAATAATTCGTTATATACTCACATAGTATATAACGAATTATTAAACAAACATAAAACAAAAGCATTTTTTCGATTAAGTTTAATGGAAAAACTTGCTTGTCGAACTCGTTTTAAATGTTTTCGTGTAATATTGCAATCACATCAGGAAACGAATGTTTTGTTCTCTGCAAAAATAACAAAAGAAGCTAAAAATACTTCTCCTTGATTCCCGTTCATGACGTTTTTCTTAGTTTGGAGGCCAATAACTTTTATATAAAAAACTTTAAAAGATTTAAGACTGCACATTTTAGATTTGAACACATATATATTAACACATATAATATGCATTGAGTAATTTGTTTGCTTTAATAAAACTTAAAATCATCTTTAAATTCCTCAATAATTTTACCGCTTGCAGTTTTTCTGAACACATACTAACCCCTATCTACTATTAACATAAGTTTTTTTAATGGGATTATATTAGGTTGGATTATATCAGTTAATACATAAAAGCAAAAAAAATATGATAATAAGTACACAATTTACGAAATAATCGGCGAACATAGGTACATACATACATGCGGCCAAACTACGAAACTTCATTTTTCGGATGTTGGTTAACAAAAGGCTTGCCTCACACCGCTCTATGATTGTTTTTCTCTAGTAGCATTCTTATAATTTGTCTAATGCTAACCCATCGGTCACTTTCTATAACAAATCGCTGAGCGTTTCACCTATGATAAAGTAGTCAAAGACAGAGATTGAGAGTGCTAGCGAACGACCGCTCTCATTAAAAAAAAAAACATGTCCCTAATGCTTTATCGCGTTTATTAAACATATATCTGGTTAACTAATTAACCTACTAAACCTTTTATTTAGTTTAAGCAACTTTTAATTAATATGTTCACACTATGACTTAAGTATCTACTACATGCGTTTTTATTTACAAAAGTTTCGTAACATAGCATTCTTACAATATCTAAATAATATATACCAAAATAAAAGTGGCAAATTTCTCTACCTACAATATATAGGTACTTATTCAATAGGAAATAAATAGATACCAATCATCTTCTATCTTCTTATCATATAAAAAAGAATCGCTGAATGTGTTGCTAAGCGCAAATCTCGAGAGCAGCCGAATCGATTTCGCTAATTCCATTTTTAGAATATTCCTTGAAGTACGAGGATGGTTCTTACGGAAAGAAAAAAGAAAAAAAATTAAAAATGCCTGAAACAAATGACCACCCGGGTGAAGCCGGGACGGGCCGCTAGTTGTCTATAAATACATACTCGACGACCGGTGTGGTGGTTGGGTTCGATGGCGGGCGCCTTCGGACAAAGGTTTTAATATCTGGAAATATTTGATCCGGGTGTTCCCGGTTCCCGGTTCCCGGTGTTATTTTGTATTATTATCAGTCATCTAGTACCCATAACAAAAGCTCTGCTTAGCCTGGGGCTAGATGATGCGCTGTGGGTTATCTAGCATTATTTATTTATAAATAGTGTGTCTATAAAATCACCTGACATTCGCTATAAAATCAAAATGTATTTTGCAGAATCTAACGAACACTTGACCCGAAAAACCGCACTTACTTTCCAAGAGGTTGATTGATAAAAGTGAGAAATTCAAAACCAAATAAAAATTCAAATGAATCTTAACGAAGATACACCTACTTGAACTTTTAACACCTAATGAATTTAAGTTCGCAGTGCAGTGTTAGATGAAATCAAAAAAATATTAACTTTCTTTTACAAAAAATACCTTTGATATAAAATAATTACAGCATATAATTCTTATGATAGAACGCTAATAAGGTTTTAGATGTGTGAACCTTCATAGATCACGTTTTATGGTAACCTGTTTCACGAGCCCAAATGGCAAGGTGCGATAAAAATAATTATGTAGTTACACAGTAGAACAGAACCTGTATCTACAGAAGTTTCTATAATTTTGTTTTATTTGGGCTTTTCACTAAACAATGACCAAGTTCTTTCAAATACCTACCTAATTAAAAAAACTCCCATATAAATAAATACCAATAAAATAATCTCGATAAATATGTATAAATTTTTATGCATCTAATGAGCACGAATGTTAATTTGATCATCTCAACAGTGACCAAACGAGTAGATTAGACTATAAAAAACAGGATTTCTAGTATAATCTGCGAGAACACGGAAAAATGCCACAAAAAATATCAACTGTATGCAAAAAATATCAACACGTGCAAAAAGTTTTTAATATACCTACAGCCGGTTTTTGTCATTGGCGTTATCGTCTACAGAGGGCGTTTAGGTGACAAAACTTAGACTTCCGGGCCCACAAATTATACCAAATTGACGAAAAGCAATTTACATTTTAATTATACCTACCTATAGATTTTGTTTTGTCATAATAAATACCTAAGTATTTGTAATAATACATCGTAGATCTCTGAAGACGTATGTGGCGCGGTGGTCGAAAGTCCACAGGAGAAGTAGGAGGTTGCGGGTTCGATTCCGGCCTACTGACCAGTGTTTGTTTGATCTGCAGATATTTGTCCCGGGTGTTCTAGTCGTTATCTATGAAGAACAACAAAACTATCTATGTATATATTGTATTATTGATATCAGTCATCAAGTAACCCATAACACAAGCTCTGCTTAGCTTGGGGTTAGATGATGCTGTGTGAATTGTCCAGTATTATTTATTTATCTAGGACTGAAAAGAAACACCCCACAGTAATTTTAAGGGGTCTATTTTATACGCGTGGAATGAGACTAAAGACGTCTTCATCTCATATTTTTCGTATAGTTTTTATAACTAAGCTAAGTTATTTAAGTGAAAAGCTTAAAACAACGGGCGCGAGCGCGTTTATGTCTTTTGTATGGATGAAATCGGCACGGCACGTCATCCATGTTTATAAAAGCAAATAAAATTTACGTAGATAATTTTTCGGTAATTTAGCATATCAATAACTTCTTTGTGTTATTTAAAACGCTTAAAATATTTAGTCCGGAAGTCATACCTGTTAAGATAAACCGATGAACCTACGTATGCTCTACATAATAACAACGTAAAAGTACTCGTATTACACCTATTAAAATAATACCTGGAAATACGCATGAGCTGAAGGTAGTTCCGTATCAGTAGACGTCCGGCAAACCTTCAATATTTCCGAACGAACACAGTTGAATCACCCGCGAAGCCTGTGGGGGGGAGACGCAATGTAGTGGGGTTCGCTCGACGGCGTGCAAACATGCACTCACGAGGTCGAACTTTTTTCTCTCTTTAACTCTTGACATCCGAACTTAATGGAGTTGCTTTATTGAAATGTAAGCAGAACAACTACCGCGATAATGGATTTAAATTAGGTTATCGTAACGAGAAAACACTTCACGAGTGGCCATCTTTATGCTCTCAACGCAAACGGTCCAATAGGAATTCAAAACATTTAGCATCGGTTGCGCGCTTCCGAAATCTACTTGTCTCGCTCGAGAGTCTACAATCTTGAGCATGTTCGAAAAGAACAGATATAGGAACGCTCAGCTATCGACAAATACTCATTGTTCTTGGCCGTAATGGAACAAAATAAAGACAGAACAGCGGTTTTCGTGACTGTGAGACAAAATAATTTTACTAGTGGAGTGAGAGAGACACAAAATAAGGTTTCTAGGGTCGATGGCCGAGCGAAGGAACTTAAAATTGGTTTTTCTTTGGAATAAAGGCCTCACTTAGGACACTTCTATTATAATCACGTAATGCGTGAGCCAATTCCTCGAAGTTCATAACATTAACCCACTTGGCAACACATTACCTAGTTAATTTTGCCGGAATACACGTATTGTATTTTGTGTCGTTTAGAACTTAAATATAATCATCACAAAATACAATAAAAAGTTTAAAAAGGTTCCCACTGTTAAACTGAGGATTTTAAACTGTTTATAAATTATTCTACTATTCAAATTAAATATGTAGTTTCTTAACCTGTATCTTTAAGTACGAAAATACAATTTATAACTTATCATCATCAGAAACATTAAATATTCGGGCTCTACTGTTGCTTTCAATATTATAAGATTTGACACGTGGAGACTAGCGAGTGCTAACTATAAACGGCTCCAAAACCTGCTTTACTAAAAATAGCAGTAGGCACATGCCTGCCGCTATGATATACCTACATATATCCGATGGGGATATCCCTGGTCCCTAGTCCTGAAGGCGAGGCTATGACGCGCGTAGCGGGACCAGCGCAGGCGACCGCGGCGGCGCGGGCGCACCGTTACGCCGGCGTCCTTGGCTGAGTTCTTTCTTGCGGGCGCAGCAGGTCGCTCCGAACTCGTTACGCGCCCGCGCTGTGCCCCGGTACCTCTGCGCACGTGTGCCTCGCCTCCCTGTGTTAGTCCAGCTCTATGTGTGCGCTACACAACTAACTCTACGAATACTTCTCTATGTGTGGGCTTTGGTTATGTGTGCGTTGTATTAATCGTAACGGATATTACGGAATTTCAGATAAATGCCTCAAATTCAAACAGCAAGTAAGAAATTAACGCACCGCCGCCGGTTGTTGGCGTGTCAATAGGATATGATCTTGAGAAATGTTTTAATGCGATTTGCAGATATGATCAAAGTTGTCATTTCATAAATTTTATTACTCGTAAAATGATCTTTATCTGAGCATTTCCCAGTCATTTATCGCTTTTATTGGAGCACTGATAGAAATTTTAATATTTGAATATGCCATTTTGCGACTTTTACATCAGGAAGTAATTTAAACCATCTGCTATTCCACATTATCTATTTTTGAAGCATGAGATATTAACAAATAACGCAATCAGGAAAATTATTTATCGACATAGCAATCGATGATTATGCTTTATTATCGATAACTGTGAGCTGTTACTCAATCATTAATGACTCATCAAATGTCGAACGATTACCGGACCTATTATCTAGTCTAGTCATTTTTACCATAAGCAGCAAATAGGTTACTAAAATTAGCCAGAGAAACTGAATCGATTAAATAATAGATAACAATCTTGCCTTTGTTACGTCAATGGCAGCATTTAACAATAAATTGAGTTTGTGACCTTGCGCAATATAAGTTGAACAATGACATTCATTATTTCTCACTTGTCCAATTCTGTGCATAGGCACTTACAATAAAAGCTCAGTCATTCTAAGTGGGTAATACAGTTTTATCTTTTATTTAATTTGTTTCAAGAATTAACCTCTTTTTTTTCCGTGATGGCGTATGTAGTTGTAAGAACGACTCCGCAAAGAATGAGCCCTAACCCGAAAAAAAAATCAGTCAATTGTTGGGATTTTAATTCGCTTGCAGCTGTAGATAAAGGGGTTGGCTAGACATAATAAAAAAGGTGTTTCTTTATTGCCGTACCTACGTTTAGAACAACTTAGTGTATCAAAACAGAAATTTAATTGTATGGGAAGGTTGAAAGGTGGGGAAGAGCCACAGCTTTTGTGTAATGAAGGCCAATACCCAGCAGTCACCTCACAGACTGATGATTGTGTTGAAATGAGATCATACCTGGACGAGCCTTTACGAAAAACTAAACATAAATCTAGTTTTCATCTATTCTAGTTCCCTTTAAAGTTGGCATTTTTCACATCGTTGTTATAGTCACCATTGTTACCTTCGCAACATTCCAAGTACTCTTTTCATCGTACAATACGTTTCGAAATAATAATTGATAAAGGTCAGCAAATACTGCTTGAGGCACTCGTGGTCAAACTTTACCTCTACTAACGTTACCTTTAATATACCTCAAAGCCAAATAGCATGTAGAGTGCTTATTATGAACAACTTATCTACTCTACATTATTTGAATTCGTAGTGAATAAAAAAACTAGTACCCAATAAATGAATAATATCCCAAATATTTTCGATTTCGGCGGGACTTGAACCTGCAACCGTTTCGTACTGAGACGGGAATGCTATAACCAACTAAGCCATGAAATCAAGTAACCAACCAGTTGAAAATCTTTAAATTAGACTTGGGAATCTTGGACTTCCTACGGACTGTAGCTCCACCTACAGGGGAAACATTGAAGTTTATTCAATCAAAGTGACATTCAGTTTGTGTTGCCGTAGCTTAATGCTAAGGTGTTTGTTATTACGAGTATAGTGCGTAAGCCCTCGCACTCGGGGTAATAATTTCTCACTATAATAACAAAAACTTAGAATTGAGCGACGGCAACACCTCTGGGGCAATCTGATTACCCCGAGTGCGAGGTTGTTACTAGGTTACCTAATAAACCTAATAACTCTTTATAACGATATATTTTAAGTCACCATGGTGCTCTATATTCTATGTATTACAAAGTTTGAAATAGAGGAAGAAAGCATCCGTTTGTAACAGAAAAGTTTAAACCAGTTAGTAGGGATAAAGAGATTAATAATTTACCACAATAATTTGATTTTTTTTTAAACTAACTTCAAATTCCTTTGTATTTTACAGTGTTTTTAGGTTTTTCAGGACAAGTTATTTGGGGATTTTTGCATGGGACATTTTTTTACCCCGGGATAATTCTCCATAATAGCGAAATAATTTTTCGAATTGGTACATAATTGACGGAGAAATCGACGAACATAATAATATAAATAAAATCATACAGCCGAACATAGAACCTCCTCTTTGGTTTTTCATCGGTTAAAGACCGTATATTATATAGCTAGTCCAGGCTGTTAATATTCGACTCAAATGCACGCTCATTACTTCTTAGCACTCTGAGGTTTCAAAATTTATTTAATTGGATTTTTTATTTTCAGTTTTATATCGTGCACTAAAAGCTTTTAATGCGATGAAGCTAATTTGGTAGATGTAGGTACGTGTTGGGCAAGCGGCAGGCAAGGACACAACGTGGCTAGCTACTACGCGAGATGCCGCAACGATATGTGTGACGCGTATATGGGGACCCGACACTTAAGTTCTGCGTCCACTGCACCGTGCGGAGCGTAAGTATTTGTTGCTTTGTGTTTTTCTATGGTAGCGTTCAATGGATCGGCGTATCTACCAATACCAATGACAGGCAAATTATAAGCTAATTAAGTGGCGTAGCCTTTCTACAAACGGGCTGAGTCTACGATCCGTCGGTGAACCCTATTCTCATCTTCTCTCATTATTTGGCGATCTTTCGTTCTTTCTTCATCTCTCTTTGGTTGTAGGTTTAGATATATTTTAAAGAGATTAAAGAAAATCAGTTTGTCAGATTTAGCAATATTGTAGTTTAATGTTTAAATTTGGAGTTTACAATTTACAAACCCTTATAACTTCCTAGCAAGTTTTCATTTTTATGATACAAAAATAGTCATTTATTTTTAAAATGATACAGCTTCAACATACAATAGCACATAGCACATATGGAAACTTTATTTGCTGTAGTTGTAAGTACCAATAATACGGATAAATAGCCAATAAATGTCCGCAACAAAAACCGTCCAAATATTTGAGCCAGCAAATAAATCTGCACCAAAATATGATAAAGTGTGTTGCACGAAACATGCGCCTTACCTACCTATCGCACCATGAATCAGATTAATGTACGAATATACATTTATTAGACGCACACCACAATATCTTGTGTATTAATGGTGGCTTGACTTAAGGCGGTGTGCGTAACTAAGGTTTTTCCTATGTGTGCGTCCACTCACACGCCCAAGCCTGAGGTTCAACGCACCAGTCGCCACTACGCGAGTTCCTTGTTCCACTTTAGCACTGACACTATATTATTATTGTACCAATGGAGTTTCCGAGTAAAGCTTTTTTATATCACGTCCTTATTTTTATAGCTCTTCGAGACGAGTTAGGTGATCGATGCTCAATACGGATATCTATAAAACTATACGTAACTTGTTTAAACAGCTAGTAAGCCTAGCACGGGGATTATTGTTTAGGGTAGAATAGAGAAAAGTGATATCGCATCGTAATTTATTGAAGTTTAAGGAACGAGTTTTCAATAATTTACGGATTCGATGACGATGTAACATATTTTTTCTCTATTCTACCCTAGAAAAAAACGTTTGCGATGTTGTCTAGGGTAGAACAGAGAAAAGTGACATCACATCGTCATACATTCCGTAAATTATTGAAGTTAGAGGAATGAATTTCAAATAATTTACGCATTAGATAACGATGTAATGTATTTTTTATCTATTCTACCTAAGACAACAATCCAACACAGCACCAACAATGGAGCTAAGCCATGCATCTAATTAAAAACACTTTATACCACGCTTAAATGTTAAATTAAAAAAATTATACAAGCTATAATTAAACTTCAAAGTCCTAATAATTGTATGTTTGTTCACAAAAAGGCTTTGTTCAAATGCGTCACCGCCGTTAAAAGTATGTTAATGGAGATACGGCTGTAAACTCAGACGTTTTCGAAATAATTGAATGAGAAAACTCAGAATCGAATAAATGTAGGTCAACAAATTAATAATTAAAGTTTAATATTGATTTTGCAATGAAACTGATATCTCCTACAGCGAGCTTTATAAAACTTTAGTGCAGTAATAACTCGTGCGACTCGTAAAATGGTGCGTATATTGAACACAATAATTATGCCTTGTATTAAAATAAATGTCAGGTAACAAGACAAAGAGCTGTTCGAGATGAAATGCCAAATTGCAGGGTTCATTAACAATGTTTACGAAAAGGATGCCCTAGCAATTGAGAACCTTATTTATTGCCCATTCATTTATCAAAATTATCAATAGTAGGTGTAAGTACGTTCCACTTTAAAGGAGCGAAAATAAATTAACCCAAGTTTATATACACATAATTTTAGTATGTTAGTTCCCCGGTATATGACGTATAGTTTATTATGTATCAGCAAAAATAAATCAGAAACTAAATTAGTATCAATAAATAAAATAAAAATTAATGAATAATAAAAAATAATGCTGGAAAATTCATACATTATGATGTATGAATTATTATTTATTTACTTAATACTAGAATTTTTCACTCAACATCATCTGGTCCCAAGCAGAGCTTATTTTTTTATAATTTACTTTAATCTCGTCTTGTTAAAGATCCAGAAAAAGATTTAAGCTCTGGTTACGTTGGCGCTATCCAGCATTATTAATTGATTTTTCTGTTACTTGTCTGACCTATTCGTTTCTGGAATCTTATATATTTTGGGTAAAAAAAGCCATTCATATATAAAGTTTAACAAGAACTGAAAAGAATAACAGAAACAGCAAGGTAATAAATACAAAAACTTAAACAACGCATATGCGCAAAAAGATGAACATTTGTGTTAAAAAACGAATGAGAGACTAATGCAATATAACGTGTCGTTAGATATTTTCAAAATATTTATTTTTATTTGTAACCCCTTTGTTTACAAGCAATATCTAGGATTCTAGAAACGCATAAGGTACCTCCTACATTACTGTAAGACAAGCGACAAGAAACAGCGTTGCGCGCGCGGTTGCCGGTTAGGCGAACAAAAGACTTCAACGCGCACTCTGCCCTTTTCGAGTGCGCTTGAGTGGGAAACTTGAAGTGTTTTAATAAATTGAATGCATGTATCTAGACTTTAAACTAGTACTTTATACTGCTCATTATTGCATCATCAGGTACAGAAAAACCTGTCAAAATGAAAGGAAAGGTGTTGGCCCTGCAGTAAGAAAATATGAACGAAAATTAAAAACAACAAATTTACTATCGCATCGCTTGAAGCGAAAACTAATGACGAGCTTAATAATCATTTGTTATTGAAATTTTCTCAATAACTCTAACATTTTCATTGAAAATAAACACTTCCCCCTATGGCTGACAGAAGCTAACTTAATTAATTAATCGTTGATGAGGTACGGACCGTACAGTCATAAACCGTTTTATTTCGATTGATTAATTAATATATTATGATGTCATATGTTAACTTGGTAGTAAGGAAGATAGAAGTAATACTTGATGATTTACTGTTAATTTGTGTAATATTTTCTCGCGATATATATTCTATTATATTTTAAACAACTCTTTCAATATCAAGTTACCTTTTTTAAATGTATCAGAATTCTAAAATACTACAACTCGTAGAAGTTGAACGGGTTTTTAGGAATTATATTTCTTAAGGGGGTTGTTAAACTTTGTTGTTATTTTCATGAGAAGTAAAATTGTGCTGTTCAAACTTTGGCGATGATAGTTGAAAATTCAAAATTCAAATATTTTTATTCTCTTTAGGCTTACAAAATAAGCACTTATACAAGTCAAATTTGCTTGGGAATAACATTATTTGGGGTATTTTAAAGTCTGGAGCAGCTAGTATTAGTATAGATTTCTGATATATTATTTGTTGTATAGTTATTATTTTGAATAAAACATTTCGGATGAAATTGAATTTAATGACCACAGCCTGACAGACTGCAGCTACGTCGTATTTTCTGGAGGATGCTCTTCGACCGCTGATTGCACCGACACAAAACGAAGCGTGTTTTTCTAGTTTGTTAAAACTATTATTTTTATCTGTCTCTGTTTTTTTACAACCTCAGATTTCGCCTGGATTTGCATTTAAAACAGCTGAATCGTTTTATTAGCCATACATATTTGTATGATGATATACACTTGTAGGTGCGGTATGACAGCAATTTCTAACTTTTTTGGTCCTGGTTTCTATTTTTGTAATATTTTTCTCTTTTTAATATAATAATAAATAAATAATGCTAGACAATTCACACAAAATTATCAAGCCCCAAGCGAAGCAGAGTTTGTGTTAACATATTTATGAAGAAAACCAAATCCGTTCAAATAACACTACGTAAAATTATATCAAACTTTGGTATCCTATATCCGTTTCGTTGGTATTGATTAAGAGTTATAAATTGGAAACCACGATTCTTCCAAATTAATAACAGGTTTTTATACAATGCACCAGACTAGAACATTTTTATATACTTGTGCCAGTTTTCTATACGAATACTAATGTATTTAGCAAAAATGTAATTCGCTGTGATGAACTTATCATTCGCTTACAGATTTTTGCACAAAAAGGTTATGAAATTACATATTCTTAAGTTTTTAATTATAGACTACGTCGATTTCAAAAGAAAGTTTAGCATAACAAAGGTATTTATGCAAAATAGCAAAAAAACATAACTTTTAACACACCACATTGTATAGAAGACCGGCACTGTTCTTTCTTCGTGGAATATTTATGCTAATAGGTTGTTTGAATTGTGAGATTTTCAATGATTTTAATTAATTAAATAAAATTGTTTAACATAATTATCTGTATAAAATCTTGCACAAGTTAATTTAAATATAGCTTTTTTTTTAAAAACTCCCACTCGTAGGTAAGTAATAATTATAATCAATATCGTTTAGTGAAACAAGATATAACTGCTATATATAAAGCTGTCAAACCCTGTCGTTAACTTGTATGAACTCTTATTTAAAGTGCACTTCCTTGTTTCGTTAAATAAACTCATTTATCTTCTTTCATCTACTGAATCATTCAGCTATATGGGAAATTCCTATTAATGTTTTCAACTGAATAAAACATCAGTCAGATCATATTTATCTACATCTTATTGGTAGATCAATCTTTAGAGTTCTTCCTGATAAAAAAATCAAAGGATTTTTTCGTTTTGTGTATTCCGCATATTGAGAATCGCACTGCTATACTTGATTAATATGTTTAAACCCTAATCATTAATATGGTATAAGATGCATGTACAGGGTCTCTGAATAACTTTTCTAGTTTCTGTGTATACTCGTATTTGAACGAAATGAGCGAAGCGAACTTAGTTCTCAGTGGCACCATGGGTTATTTGGCTGTATTGTGAAACAGTCACGTCGAGCATAACTGTCCAGTCCAACCGTTGAACCGATTTGCGTGAAATTTGATAAGTTAGCTGATAAGACTTGTGAAATTTGCTGGTAACTTAGTAAGATCAAATTCGTCGAGGTGTTTTTGAGATAAGAGGGTCCAAAGGTAAAATGACCAAATAAATAAAATGTATAAAACCTTGTTCTTGAGTACCTTCATTTTAAATTAGGTTTTGTTACTAAAGTGGATATTTTTTTACTAACTGACCATGAAGCTACAAAAGCTCTAATTTGGTAGATTCTATGAAATCGTAGGTTATGCCAAATGAATGCTAAAACTATACACCGAAGTACATTGCATTTCTATTATTCTTATACGCATTCTACAACAAACTTAGCTAACCTCTTTGACCTGACCGTTCCAGAAGGTGAAAGTATAATAAAGACTGTCATAATTTTTTTATTGATTTTTTATTTTTTTCTCGCCTTAAGACACATAAAAATATTTTCGGTTACCGCCACTGCACCAAAACTATTTATACTCCAACCAATTTTTGTGAAAAATTTTCAACGATTTTAATTTTTATAATATAATATAATCATTTAATATATAATATAATCATTTAATTTTTATCAAATGCTTCAAAATCGGCGATAGGGAATATGCATTGAATTTTATTATTTTGATCGATTATTTAGTATTATAATTACACAGATGTTGTTTTGTTGGTTTAAAACACTCGACTACGTCGTTATTGGGTCTCAAAGAAATCAGAAGAATGAGATATGTATATCACATGGAGCCAATAATATCACAGTTGTTTGTTGAAATCGGTAGAAAATATTTCCAAGAATGAAATAAAGTAACTTCTTTATTATTGAGACAAATACTCGACGATATGTTTCAAATAGCTGCCATTTAGTAAGGAAAAGATTCTGGCCAATATTCAAAAAATATTCGTCTTTGATCTAGTTTCACCTATAGTATAGATAATTGTAGTTATTTGGGGGACATCCTGTATGTCTGTCCTGGTTTGTTCAGTTGAATACTTTTGAATTTAGCGGACATCTGACATCCTGACCCTGACTTTTGAACGAGCATAACGGACGGAAAATCGCGCCCAAGATATTTATCTATAAGTTAAATGCTTACGGAGATGCATCTTGAGTTACGAATGGGTTAATGTCTTTTTATTTTAATTTATGGTGACAAGAGAAACTAAAATTCCTTTTATAGGTAAAAAGTTGGTTAAACTTTATTTTATTATTCCTATATGTGTAAAAATGTTAAAGATAAATATTTGACTGCAGTTAAACCAGAGATTCAACTGTAACCTGAGAAGACTACAGTGAACATTATTACTTTTGAAGAAACCGAAAAATCTTGTAAATTGTTCATTGATTCGAAAACCATGAAGCCATAGCAATAAATATCGCTCCTCGTCTACCTTGTTTGTGGTTTACAGCTTGGAGTGCCAGCCAACGTTGGCTGATGAAAGCCAGACCGGCTTCGCGATAATAATCCATTGCTCTATTCATTAATTCAATTTATCGAGGATTCCATTGAACAGGTAGTACCGGAAGCAAAGGGTGAATACAGACGAGATGTCTTGCCGCGGTGACTTTCACCTTCAGTGCAAAATCATGCAATGCTCGCGTCATATTGTGTGCACAAACTGTGTAATATGATTCAGACTCCAGCATAGCGAGTTTTTGTAAAAGGTAAGAAGTGCTATAAGTATTCCAAGTTCTTGGTGGCTCTAGGTGTCTCTAGAACATAGCAAGTTTTGTGTTTTTATCAATGATTTTTATGTTTATGACAACTATAGGTCGTATTTACCTGTTTCTTTTAACAAGCAGATCAGCGGTGCGCCGTTGTGTTTCTTCTGTAACAAAATATTATGAAAATAAATACAAGGCAGGAAACATGACAGGTTTTGCTCTTTAAGCTTCCAACGTAGACCAAAATATAATATGGTAAAAAAAGTTACGTTCATCGACTTTATGAAGGAGATCAACAATTTATATGCAGTTTTATATCGGCCGAGTCATGGCGAGGCTTGATTTGCTCAGGCGCACTCAAATTTGTCTTACAAACGTCATTCTGATGTAAGGAGGGTTTAGCCGTTATCATTACGCTTTGCAGTTGGTAGGTAATGGATGATCACAGTAGATGAGGGAAAACTCTCGCATTATGTATGTAAATTCACCATTTAAACAAAACTCACAAGATTTCGGAAGGCGCTAATCTTTGCAATGTCAATGAAACTGGCGCTATGTGTTGCAACCTTCACTTGCAAAAGGCTTCAAGAAGGCGGAATTTTAAATATCAAACGTAAAAATCCATTAAAATGGTATAAACAAGTTCGTTTTGTATGCTTCGAAACTGGTGCAAACTGCAAAATAAAGTGGTTCAAACAACAGAACCAGTCCTGCGACAGGAAGCGGCCTCGGCGACTTGCCCTCCCCCCACCTGCCTGCGACCACCTGATCCAGACAAAGCGTGTCCTTCGCCTGTTGACGCATGCAAGTGCATTGCACTAATAATAACAACTCTGTTCCACGTCCGGTAAGAAACAATTTAGTCTACGTACGCGATCTCATGAACCAGCTTCTAGGTGAAGTGAGTTCGGAAATTTCATTTCATCAACGCTTCACACTATTTCAATTATCTAAACCAAGTAAATTGAATAAAATACGTGATGTATGCAGTAGATACCAATTTTCGGTAGGTGTTGGGATACCTATTGATACAAACAATCGAGTATAGTGGGAAGAAAGAATGTCGTGCAGGCACATGCCGTAACGAATTATTTCGGGCTGACCAAAGAAACGATCTCATAGAAAGTAGAGCAAGTCATTTATTTATTCAGTGCAGCCAGCAACCGGCGGGTGCGAGCGAGAGGTAGCTGCAGAACGGGCTCATTAAAATAAAAATCCAATTTTCGAGTGCAGCTCGCGCAGTGAAATAAAAGTTTCCGACGAAATTTGCTCGAGTTATTCCAAAAAAGGCGTGTGAAACGCCCCCTGCAACGAGATCTCAGATACAAGTGCGAGGTGAAACCGACCGCAATAGCCTCCAACGAGCACGCATTCTGCGCAGGCTCACGACCACACTCGCGCTTACTTTCGATACTTCACATAAGTACTATCCAATACCCATAAACACAAAACGAAACTTTTAACAAGTAGCTTCAAAGGGGTCATTTTTCAGAGTGCAATGTTAATGTGCCAGTCAATGTTGGCATAATCGCCGGCATCGAATACTTCAAAGTTTACTGAATGCTAGTTTATAAGAACGATTCCAAGACATATTATGGCTGTGATTGTTAAGCGCATATTTTGGCTGAATATTGTTCTTGTGGCATTATTCGTTTCAATAAATGATTTAGAGCTTGCTTCTTCAACATGCACTTATCCATTTCATATTTTTATGAAAAATTGTATCAGATAAATTTATGTTCCGCATTACAATGGCAGTTTTCACTGTAAGAAGCGAGCTATTGTCTGAACATTACGCAGCTTAGCGTTGCATTAAGCGCACGATACAATGCTGCTCTATAATCATAGTCACGAGTCACGTTATGCGCACGCGCATTCGCTAGGTAAATATCACCATGCATGACATTCCGCCGTCCAGTCAAATATATCGTTATAAAATTCGTAAACGTGTTCTGAATTAAATACATATATCTCATATCGATTGCAAAAAGTTTACGCTCAAAACGTGTCAACAAGAAGGCTGTGCATTTTGAACGTCGCACGCGGTCTTACGGAATATCAACGATTTCAGTATATTTGATTAAGATTCCATGCAATCAAGTTTTAATTTTTACTTTGGTACTCAACTTTTTACTGAAATTTTAGAGTGCAATGCGTCAATTAAATACGCGGAATTAAGCAAAACCTGAAGAAGGTGTCGCCTTTCACAATTCAGCAAACCACTCTATGTAATCTCAGGATTTGTTTTGTGATTCACTGAGACAAGAGCGCGTTATAACATAATGGCTCATAAAAAACATTTCAGACAACAGCACATTTATGTCAATTATTTTGGAAATACGTTTATAGGGTCATAAATATTAAATTTATTGTTTATAATTTGATTTAGCAATTCGATTAACCTACTTTGTTTATAATTAGTACTAAACGGTAACTGTTTGGTCACTAAAACATATAAAGTGTTCGCGATTCTGTCCGCGCAAGTTGGTATGTATCAACCGGTTGCTTAATCCAAAACATACGCTGCAAATCAAGGTTGGACTTGGCGAGATGCCATGTCAATCATCTGGAGAAACGGATCTAAGCTCGTATTATCTACCTACCTATTGAAATAAATATTTCACTCGCGTTCACAATCTGAGGAGAATTCCACAACTGTGCAAGCGCGTAAAATCAGATGCTGGAACTATTATGTGTGTCTAACACAAATATTGGCCTAGCGAAAACTTTGCGAAACACCGACATGGTAGAAATTGTACACAGTTACCGTTTAAGACGGTAGCATTTACCAAACAGCCTAAGTCAATATACTCGATTAAACATCGTTCGTTCACTTTAAAAAGGGCAATTTAATAAATTTATCTATTGCAGTTTATGAAATGTACAAACAAAATATACGAAAATATTAATAAACCGTTTCAAACCCCAATTTTGTGCTAAAAATGCAAGTCCTAGGAATTCGGCGCAAGTAATTAGCGCTTCTAGCAAAAACATCACTTGAAAGTTACTTACAAAGTGTGAATGATACAAACTCGGTAGACCACTCAGTGGCAACAGTTATGCACAGTTCCGGATACCGGGTTTTCCCGGAACAAGTTTGTTGTCACATCGATATCAAGGACAGCAAAAAATAGGTTGCCGTCGTCGGTCTGACTATAAATAAACTCAGAAGGATACGTTCTGAGATCAGAAGGATATGAGATCGTGGTTTTCCCATTCTTTTGTTTTGTAAAGGATATAAAGAAAAACAAGTGACTTCTATCTACCCTACTATCCTGCTCATATAATATCTGAATGACGTATTCTTATTTTCTCCCCGAAAATACCAAATACATTTAACTTCTTCTTTTCATTATGCACGATAATTTTGTTTTTGCCATTGGATTTAGAAATTCACATAAATACTAAAAGCAAAAAAATAAAAGTTTTGAAGCCTAAATGGTTTTCGATTACCATACATAAAATATTAGACTCGCACACTATAAAGAATTTTAGTAATCTAGCCAAATTCAGATATAATATCTATTATAATAATAAAACGATTCTCGGAATTTTAGGCCGTTTTTGTACGATTAGGAACTCAATAAATAACTGGACTTTTTCTTATTATGTAGAGTAGAACCTATCTGCGTTCCGATCTTGGAACAATGAATGTCAGAGAATCGAAACTCAATAATTAACGTGGTATTGGAACAAAGCCCGTGCTACCAAGCTTCTGAGATATATCAAGACATCCGCCATGAACGATCAGCATAGCAGACCAGTCACGAGTCGCGGTTTGCGCTACAAATAAAATGCAATCAACATTGTGTAGTGTCCGGCTTCTTGCATAATCCTAGTCGTCAATAGCTGCAGTTAGTGCCTGCCACAACAACGCGGGCGTTACGTACTTTAGGTAGTGCTAGCTGCACTGCCGTGGATTAAATAATAATTGCTCTTCCATTAAAAGGTCAAGAGAGCGCAAAATGGAGCGCCAAAGCTGTGCCGCCCCGCCGCCGCCGCCGCGCTGCGCTGCGCCGTTTTGTTGGTTTGCGGTTTACATTTTATGCATATTTATTGTATCCGTACATTCACTTGTTTTATTGCTGTTTAAAAAATGTATAATTAACAATTTAAATTACAATTAAAAAATTAAAACTAATTAATCTATACTATATAGAGGTATATGAAATGATACGACGTAAAAAATTCTCTACTTACTTTAAAAAACTATAGATGTTTGATCAAAACTATAATAAAGCAAACAGCATTTTCCAATATTATAACTTTTAGGTACATTAAATCTGTTGGTTGAAATAATCAATCAATACGTTTATATTTCATATTAACTCATGTTTATTAATCAAAGCACTCCTTGCTTTTGAAAACCGTATGTGTTAAAACTGTTGTTAGATTAGAATGATTTATAGGCAATGCTTTCTTAAAAAACAAGTAGGTATAGGCACCTAAGTTTCGAAGCGTGTGGGTGGCTGATCAGCCAACTGGTTTCTTTGCATATCGATGTGGACTGCAATGGTAAATTCCGTTGTGAGTGAGAGTGACCGTAGCAAATGGCCGGTGTTGTTTTCTTTTTGCACAAAAAACATACCTATATCGCCTCTACGCTTTGAAATATTTGACTTGAGGTTGGTATTTAGAGCTTGGCTAGTAAAGTGTAGATCACGGATAAATTTGAATAAGTAATTATTTTTTTTGAAAGATCTTTTTTAGTGGGCTCACTTTAAAAACGATAAAAATAAGAAAATATGAATCCAACACCATCCTTTTTTTCCAAATTTACCACTCATTATTATCATTGTAACCTGGCTAGTTACAATGATAATAATTAGTATATTCCATGACTATGTAATTTCCATGAACCGGATACTGGTAGAAAAGGGGCAAACCAGTCATATCAATAAATAAATAATACTGGACAATACACACGGCACCATCTAACCCCAAGCTAAGCAGATATTGTGTTATGTACTTGATAATGTAAATACTAGAAATAAGAATAAACTCGCTGTTCCCACAACTAGACTACATAAGATAAGTGCATCTTTTAAAGGGCAATGTATATGCTTCTACAACAAAACTCCAAGTGAGTTGCAAAAATTATCAATAAATAAATTTAAAAAAATTGTGATTCTTTGTAAAAAGGCTTATTACAAAATATCAGATTATTTATTTATTTTATTTTATTTTTCGTTTATTATCTAGAAGATAAAAAAGCTTGGAACGAGTTTTGCTCCAACTCAAAATCTAACAACTTACAGATAAGCAAATCATATTTACTAGACACATAAGTTATGAACATACTAGTGGTTTCTTCTCACTTCTTCCACTGGTGGACAAAAAATTGAAGTGAACATCAATATAATAATGAATAGTATAAAATATGACTTGTATAAGTGCTTATTTGTAAGCCTAAAGAAATAAACTTTCATTTCATGACTGATATACTTAATAGAATACATTGTATAGTTATTTTTATTATACGCAGAAAATTCCCATATCACACCCGGTAAACATATTTGCAGATTGTTAAACAATTTGTCCCAAGGCGGGAATCGAACCCGCAACAATAATAAAGAAATCAAGTCAATCAAACCTTGAATTAAGATAAGTACCTTCTGTTTTAAAATATTCAGCATATTTATTTGAGCCCACCATATCCCACCTAACCACTTTGGTCACTGAATTACTATTAACTTAGTACTAACCTAATGGTAAGGTCTACCTTGTAGGTAACATAAATCCATCAAGCCATCAAACACTCGATCATCGCCATTCTATTAAACAGCGCACATATTGATTGGTAATCTCTATTCAACAATAAATTTCACCTATCAACTGCCCCTTATTGAACCTGTACTGACTTATATTGACCTCCCACTCTGTAAAGCTGCTGTCCCACTGCAACGCAGTGAGGCTATGCACGTGTGAGCTTTGCTTTACAAGAAAATGTATGTGATACCGTCCACTGCAACCCACGAACACGTTACGCACGAATACACGATTAATGACGTCATTGTTGCACGCGGGGCTTGCTCGAATATGTCACCCACGCTGCTCAACGCTGTCAACGCTATGTACATTGTACATCAAACAAAAGAACTCACGCTACTAAAATGCGTCGAGTAGCCGTGCAACGAGTGCGTGTCTGTGGGGCAGCAGCTTTAACATGTAATGAAATTATGTTGATTGAATTGAGTAATTCAAAGTGGTTTTATTTTATCCAATTAGCTTTCTAGATGGCCGGTACGGTAGGCACTTGGAACAATTCATTAATTAAGATAAGTGTTATTGAAGCGGATGATTTTATTGTGCATTCAAGAGCTTACTCAGTTTGCGCTACTTTTAATTTGCTTTCATTCGTGAATGTTTTAATTATTATGAGTAATACGATGAATTATCAAAGTATATGCAGGTGCATCTTTGGGTCAGAAAAGGGTACAATACCTTTACATTGTGACCCTTATGAATGAATCATGTGTCGTTAACTCCTGTGGGTTATGTACTCTTCCATTTGTTTACTTACAGCAAAAACGTAAGTGGGTACCAATGACCCTATAGTAAAGTACAAAGATCTGACCAATAATGTAATATAACCTCAAAAAAGTAGGTATGCCGAATTTTTTAGAATATAATAGAATAATGATTTATTGCCTGAACTTATAACTACTTATAGATACTACATCATAAACTAAAAACATTACTTATATCTATAATTAATAAGTAGGTACTTACATAACATACAATTCACATTTTTATTAACTACTAGCTGTTCCCCGCGGTTTCACCCGCGTTAAACTCGAATTTCACTTTATTAGGTGTTTTTTTTTACGTCTTTGGTTACATTATTGGAGTTTTGGTAAGTATCCCTAACTTTTTTGAAAATATAATATAACCTATGTTCACCGGGGATAGCTTCCCAACGGTGAAAGAATTTTTCAAATCGGTTTATTAGTTTCGGAGTCTATTCATTACAAACAAACAAACAAAAAATCAAACCTTTCCTCTTTATAATATTAACAAATAACAAAAACGTTTCCATACAGTTAATTGTTATCAAACCTTTGTTGTCAAAAGAGCGTTGCTAGGCAACCACGTTTATTTAGAAAAAAAGGCGTATTGATATGCAAGGAATTTTATAGGTACATTTTTCACACCTTGGGTTACATTATTGGAGTTTTAGTAAGGATCCCTTACTTTTTTGAAAATATAATATAGCCTATGTTCACCACGGATATTTAGGCTTCCTAACGGTGATAGAATTTTTCAAATCGGTCCAGTAGTTTCGGAGCCTATTCGTTACAAACAAACAAACATACAAACAAACAAACAAAAAATCAAACCTTTCCTCTTTATAATATTAGTATAGATATAGAAGTACATTCTCAGTCAATGGGAGTAAGCTCAGCATAATGCTGACAAGCTTAAAAAGCACGTTCGGCGCTGTTTTTCAGCTTACCCCTTACCGACTGGTGATCGTCGGCTTTTATAGTAGGTTTTTTTTGCGGGTTTGTCCATTAAATGCTCTATATTGTATTTTAGCTCGTTTGGTTGAAGATAACTGGTCCAGAATTCAGATGCATGATTTATCCCACAGATACATATTAACACCCTATGTCTCCATCATGATGTACCATAATATAACATTGCATTATCACTAACTTTACATAGGTATGCCAAATTTCAGCTCAATCGGTTGGGGATAAGGTTCAAGATTCAAAGCAAGCTTGTAATAAAAGCAATATAAGAAGTACTTGAAATTACTTGAATTATACAAATAAAACAATCATTTGTAAGAAGCTAATAATATTTTTTTTTATCAACAATGAAAATTACAATTTAATAATAGAAACAATAACTCACCAAAATAAATTGGTTTAGAAATTTAGAACCTATAACTTTAATATAACATCATAAATACCTAACTTTATAATTTATCAATTCTTCAAGTGTTGTTTGGTACTTTATCTGAATACGAATATGGTCGGTCATTTTATGTATCCGCGCCTGCGCTTTGACATAATGTTGACGCTTTAATGGAATTATATTCATGAATGTTTTCGCAAAAAGTGAATCGGGCCCAATTACGTGGCATCTCCATCTTTGAAGTGGTTAGTACGTCTTGTGAGGCCCTCTGCCTAAGAGATAAAATACTTGTTAGAGCATTGATAGTATGACCAATAATTAGGGTTTTCCGTGTATCTGAAATAAGTATTCTCTAGAACATCATTTAAGAAAACACTCGCAAAAGGAGATGGTCCATCTCTTTAATCTGTGTGTACATTCTTTTTTCTCATAACTACACAAAACCTATGAAGACGTTCTCAACATATAAAAGTTTATAATGTATGTTAACTTACAAAAAAAACGACTAGGTACTAAATACTTATTTAACTTATCTTCTTGACTTGGCAAGGCACTACTTTTATTTTTTATTTATTTTTAAGTTTCTATTTGGGGTCATTCCTTTTAAAGTAACGTATGCTCCATACGTTACTTTAAAAGGAATGACCCCAAAAGCAGCCAAATCTCAGTACAAAAGACATCAACGCGCGAAATACAAAATATTTCGAGTTGTTAGTGAGGCTTTTAAACGTGTTTGTAACACTTCTATGTATTCTATAGCTAGTAATAATTACTCTCACTGTATTGTGTAATTGGTACAAGCCCATAAGAGATCATTATAATACCGTTATCGGGATTTCATTAAGGTTCAGACGTCTAGATTGTTAGGCTAGGCCTGTGATTCATTAGGAACTAAATAAATGCAAACAAGTGGATGACAAAGCGGCTATATGCGTAGGCGATTATTATTGCTGTCGAGTTAGCAACCGCTAAACTGGTAAACTTTGCCCACCTTAGTGGTTTTTGATGCTGTTTCTTTGTGAACTTGAAATAAGGGTTTTTCCTGTTTCCCTCAACATGCTTACTCATATTGTTGGAAGGTAGGTATCATTATTTTAGTCAACATCAATTTCTGAACCTCTTGGACCAATAAAAAAACCAATAAGGAAAATTGTACCATCAATGCATTCAATTTAGCAGCAACATTCCGACCAAAACAACCGGATGTCCCTCGCCAAATGCACAATCACACTAACACACAAACTCTCACGAATTTTTCTCCCAACGCTTTCACGTCTTCCACTAATTATTATCCACTTTATCGGGCATCTTCAATTTGATTTACGTCTGGCTCTTACACAGCTCAATTGGTACACTTTTTCTTTTCGGCGAGGTAATATAAGTGTAGGTTAGATTCGGCCCGTACCTAGCAGTGGCGGCGACCACATTAGGTGTACCGCGACCTCCTTCCGCGGACAGTTACTACAAACTGGGGATAATTAGTTGCCAACAGACGATGCCATTTCGTTAATACACCACGTACTGGCTAATGAGGAATTTGAGCTTAATTGCGTGTTTTACATCGATCGTTACTTTATGGTTTCGCGGTGTATGGCAATTGGTGTTTTTATCGGCGAATTGTTGATGCGAAATATGCCACATTTTCATAATATCTTGTGAAGTCTTCGTACACCGAAATATAAAAACAGAAAAACAATTTATGCATAAAGCCGATTATCATTTCAAATTTCTAAAATATATTTCTGCAAACAAGAAACTTCAGAAAAGAAATACTACGGAACCCTAAAGAGTGTCCGGCATGGTTTTAACTTTTCCTTAGCTCATGTATCTTTTGCATAGGTATTTATTGCATGAATTATGGCATTTCAACTTCTCTGTTCGAACAAACCAGTTTAGAAAACTTCCTTTTATTATTCCAATACATCTACAATAGAAAACTACATTATAGTCTAAACTATGGACATTCAGGCAATGGTAGATATTAATATAGACATAAATTCAAGAACAATGTAACTAGGAACAGTGGCTATAAGTCGATGAAAGCGGTCTTAGCATTTAATATCCCGCATGACTATTGCGATAGCCTTTATGTTTCCTTTTCTTCATGTAGCATAATATTACATAAATAATGCAATCACAAGTCTTGTCGAAACGTGTAACGTATTTAGAAGATGTACCGAAAATGAAATTACTCAATCCGTAGGTACTATTTTAATATTAATTTATTCATAAAGTTTTATAAAACTTTCATTTTTGTACAAAAAGTTCCTAAAGTCCAAATTCGTGTAGGTACGTTTTTTTTTTCAAATTATATTATGTTGAAGTTAATATGGCAGCAACATATAGTATTGTATGGCCTGTGGACATAAACCGAGCACGCTATCCCTCGCTAACGTGAGTGAGTCATTATTTCTATAACAGATTCCACTTTAGCGTGAGAGCGGCTTCGACTTGTATGTATAGCCACATAATATCAATAATAGCTCTTATTTGTATAAAGAGAGCTGGTACCTTGATGCTTCAGGTAACCAAATTAATATAGGGTGTCACATTTAAATAAGAAAGATTAATTTGTGATATTGCTGCCAGTATTCTGAGTACTCTGTCTTCTAGTGAAGGCAAACTATTGGAAAATTCATATAAATGTGTTTATAGTAAATAAAGTTACAATCAAAAGAAAGAAACAAATTAGAACTAGTAATTACCTAAAATTGAAACGATTGCACTAACTGCGGATAAATATTAGTTCTAGTTCTTTGTTTTTATTCTGTAATTGTTATTTTTCTTGTTAATTAATGAAATACACTCACTATCATTTTATTTTAGAACTGCAAAAGTACGAAAAACACAAGTAGGTACAAGAACGCAGAAGTAAAAACTAAAGAACAAATTAAACTGCTTCAAATCGAAATACTTTTGCCAAAAACGAAGTAAGACAGGTATAAGAATTCAATTCGACCAACAGCTATACAATGATATTCTCTGAATAGCGCGACGCCGCCGTTGACCCACCTACTTTCGGACTTGTTTAGGCGGCGTTCACGTTTAGCACGAGTTCATGAATCGATAATCAAATAAAAGAGTCTGCAAATATTTTGAGACACCAAAAAGTATTATGCGATAACTCAAGCTGAAAATTACAAATCCCCAAAAATAAATTAAATATACATATTGGGTCGAAGCCTCGATAAATAGTAAACAGTACCTAAGAATAAAAGTTTTCCCCGGAGTTTTGTCTATTGAACTTATTGGCTAATACATACAACATGCATGGATATATGGTACAGTGTGTCAAGTGATTCTTTTAGTTTGTTAATAGAGCAAAGTAAGGCGTGGGCGACCGCTGCGCGGGGCTTGCGCGAACCGGATCTAAGTCTAAGCTACAGATAAATCATGCTTCGAACGAACCTCGGCTGCGCCCGCGCACCCCTCGGAGTCTGCTCACGGCGGCGCAGACATCATCTGGTTCAATTGGACTATTTTCAGTTACGTAGGTTTAGTTCTTGAAACGGTGTTTGGGCAGAAGCGACCGAGTAAACTCTATTGAAACTCACAATAGCTTTCACAAAAGCAGAATGAATGATCACTGTATACTCGATTTTTATTATTTGTTTACTGTTTTTTGTGTAGGTAAACTATTATTGGTTGTTTAAATATTAACGATTTTTTTGTTATAATAGAAATATGCCATATGCCATTCCAAAAATATGTATACCAAAAATTAGAAACTGCCATAAATACTATTTTTTGCGGTTTTTTACTAGGAAGCCGAACACTTTGGTACTGTTTGCCACCAAAACAAAATGGTGTATTTGGGGACCACAACAACTACACAAACTATCTTCTTCATAAAAATAAAATGAAATAGGTACCGTACATTATCTCAGTCAAACTTTACAAGACGAGCACAACAAACAAATGAACTCTAAAAAGTTCGCAAACATTTTAGTATGTTTATACTTATTTTAAAAAGTTAAAACTTTTTCAAATTATTCCTTTTTCAATTAACAATATTAACAAACGTCACTGTCAAACATGAAACACAAAAAAACTTTTGAAACTATCATGTTCAAAATGTCCTAATGTTATATATAATAAAAAAAAATTGCATTCGAATTTTAAACACATACCAAACCATAAAGCTGTAAGCCGCCGTGCTATTTTGATGCGGCTACTGGGTTGCTATATTTTGGCTATTTGTAACACAAAAACATTCCACCCGTAGCCACGCTTTGTCACCGGTATTACGACTAGCAGCAGCAAATAGAGTAGTGATTAAGTAAATCAGTGAGACAAAGACACAAGGCAAAAGCGTGTGTCGCCTTGGTCGTCGGCCGCAGTCGCCGGCAGCCGCTCGCAGGCCACTGCACTCGCTGCGATTTCACTTTTATTAGCAATCCACTTAATTGGATATCACTGTTGCGGTTTTATTCGTTTTGCAGATTCATCTGGGTTGCGCTTCGTTTTGGTGGTTCGTCATGGGAAAAATAGAGCTGGGAAAGATATGTATATGCTTACAGCTACTTATATCAAACTATTCCACTTACTATCGACAGATTTTGTCTAGGTACAACTGCCGTAAATACAAATTTTTGTAATATCGAATAGGTTATAGTTAACTTAAAAAAGTTTTGTATTCATGTAATAGATGTAGATAATATTTTTATTTTTCTATTTCAATAGAAATCAAATAAATTCTGGTAAGAACTTTAATTATTAAAACACACATCGACATTTTAAAATGATCGTTAAAGGTAAATTAATAAAATAAATATCGATTGCTGGAAAAGTACACGATAAATTAAGATTTAGTTCTGGCTAAAACGTGTTCGTAAGTAATCCCACGCTCGAGAGCTCGATTTAATTACATTATTGGAGTTTTTGCTGAGTGTTCTGGAAACACTGACTCTGTGACTCTATTTTACGGGTAAAAAATAAGAATAATTGTTGACCTGCAAACAATTGGGAAGAAATCTTGGATTTAAAACTCCATTCAATAGGTTTCTAATTACTAACCAAAAAATTGGTATGTTCTTTATACATTTTTGACCTACCTATCTAGGAAATAGTCTCAAGGGCATCTGCGATGACACAGCTCGATATAATAATATGGGAGTTCTAAATTCAATTCACGTAGAAACCTAGGCTTTTGAAAACAAATGACGGCGAATGAAGCAGCCTAAATAAACGTGAGGTCATACGCGTACATATTTAACGTCTGAGACTACTAAATGGCAATCTTAAAATATTTTCGAGACCTAAATGTTGTATTATTGTTACAGTTTATTTGGTGCAGGCTGAATATAGGTAGAGGTAGTAATTTGGCCATTTAATTTCCGCATCGCAGTCTCTGAAGGACTTTTGTAATTAGTTCGTGTTTATGGCATCGATACAGGAATTTTATATTGTAAATGAATAAAATAATGATTTTGTTATAAAGTTTAAACGGAGCTATGCTTATAGTGCCTATAAAAGATAACGAGGAATGAATATAACAGAACAAGAACAAAGTCATAAAAAAACAAAAAACATGAAACATTTTGTGATTTATGTATGTAGGTACGTATACTACTACGTGGTAACTATACTTACTTCACTCCGTTCGATCCATTACATACCTAGTTTAGTTAATCACACATAAAACCACGTGTGTGTATTATAAATCTAAAATGGTTATAAATAACTACCTAAATAGTAACTATTAGTTAATGAATTTGTAAGGTTATTCTCTTATTACTTTACTTTATTCGTTTATTCTCTCCCTTCAATCCATTAATATGGATTTTTGTGTAACTAATTAAGTTTGGTAAATACCTGAATTTACCATACATATACAAGAATCCACGTGTGTTTAGTATAGTCTAAATATTTTATCAATAACCTAAGCGTGAAATAGAATTAAACTATTTAAGGATCAATTTGGGGTACAGAAACAATTAACTTTGGCAATTTTGGGCAATCAAAATCATAATTAACGTTAAAAATCTAGAATAAACCGGAACTGTTTATAAATGTAAGTTTACATACGTCGATCAAGACTTTCACTTGCACTTTATCATCGGATATTCTAACAAACCAGTTTGTGCATTTGAGACTAGCAAAAGAACTAAAAATCCTAACTGATGTTATTTCTTTTTCGCGGCTGATCAGCTTAACATTAATTTGCTTATCATACTACCGCTAGCGAAATTTGATGCAGAATTAATTATAAATCAGATAACTGTGTAATAAATTAATTTTGGAAAAGAAATCACCGAAATTAGTAGTGTATGCATATTTAATACGATCTTCTCGTTCGACTCTATATCAAGCGTTTTTTGTGCCGTGTTCAGTATGCAAGCTTTATTAAGTCCAATGACAAAAAGTCTTAGCTTACATGGTTAATTTGAAAATAATGCGAGACAAATAAGTCAAATTAAATTAAAAATAGAATGACACATGAGTAGTAATTTGGAGGTAGCATAGCATTTGCTTAGAAAGTTATTACATTAGCTATACGTGAAGAGCACAAGACTTTTGTTTTTAGTTCCGTTCCAAAAATAATTTTTACTGCAAAGAATAGTACAAACATTTATGTAAAGCAAAATTACTGGGTATAAAAATGTAGCCGTACTGAATACATGTTAATTTGTTCGTTGCGGAATCTGAGAGAGCAATAACCGACGGCTCTGCTAGCGGTATTCGGCGGTTTCCTTGACGCAAGCCCAACTATATTCCACAAAAAACACGCGGCATGTATGTATGTGTGACCATACATATGCGTCAAATCTCTGCGTATGTTTACCTAAGTTTATTTCGACATATTAAGCTTAATATGCGGATTAGTCACGCCTCGGCCTTTAAAAAAGCTACGCCGCATACCTGTCTGTAACAGACCGAACCTACACATAAAGTCATAATACTAAAGGTGTTTTAGAGAACATAACGTGTATGATAATGTTACTTGTAAATATAGTTATTTATGGTTATAAATCTGGTAAATATGCATATCTGAGTGTAAGTTTGCCTTCTGGATATGTAGGTAATTTAGATACTTGATGGTTTTGCAGCCAGTTCTTGTTTTGTTAAGTAAGTTAAGTTCTTGTTTTGTTAGGTAAGTTTCATGCCAAGTGTGAAAGTTAAGACCTTTATAAAACAAACCGAAAATTTTGTAATTATCCTTTCAATTCGCTTTTTACGCCCCACGCACTTTTTGTTCATTATATCCTTAGAAAAACATTATCTACGTTAATTGTTTGTTTTCATTCAGGGCCAAAGGTTACCGTGGCAATGTCGCAAGGACAAGCACTTTCTGCGCAGGAGTGCGTCTCGGTCGAGCGCGCACCAGCCTTCCGCATAGCCACGCTGCGGGCTCACGCAAGGGGTCAAGGCACCACGATGCCCATTTCGAACCAATTTGTTTGTCCGACACTGTACTCAATTACCTTTGTAAGAAGGCAGATTACAATTTATCATCGGCTTAATTATAAGACTAGACCACACGAACGCTCAGTTTTGTTCAATTAAAAGGGATTTTTGCTGAAAAAACATTTGATAGATATAAACTTTTTATATTCTCTAGAAAAGTACCGGACAACACTGGCAAAGGCTGGTTTCTACATTAATGCTGTTGTAACCCAAAGTTAATCACTTTATAATGAAAAGATATTTGTCGTTACAAAAACCCAATTCTGAGCTTGCGCAATGTGTGGTAGAGAATTGGTCGCGATTTAAACAAAGCTTTTAAAAATAATAGACTTGTTTTGTTAATACTTCGAGTACGTTACCTATAATAATGTTTGGATATTTAAAACAAAGGAATGTGGTTTAACAAATACTTACCCGCTAACGCGTATTTTTAGATCTTGTTATAGCCTGAGTTAAATATAAAATTTTACTTCTCCGAAATCCCACGAAATCCTTAATGTTGGGACTGTGTAGACTTTGTAGAAATAATATTTGATTCAATTATAATTTCAAAGGGTGTTATATTTTTTATCAATTATGTTTGTGTAGGTAGGTATAGTTAGAAAAACAGCCCTTTATAAAAAGAATGTTCATAGTTCCTTCCTTCATAGTTCTAGATTAGACACATTGTGACATCGACATTGCCATACAAAGGACTTCAACGCGCTCGACCCGTAGCGCGTCTACACTTTGGCTCATGCCTTTTCCTTAGAGCTTAATGTTTCAATAAAATATATAAATTGACTATTATGGAAAATAAAGATGTACAGCAAGTCCAAAATTAATCAGATCGTCTGATCAAAGTGACGTGTGACCCGAGAGCTGGTGAGTATCTGGCGCAGCGCATCAGCAATGCCACACAGCGGGGCAATGCAGCCTTCGGGATGATTTGTATTGATATGGATCAGTTGAGCTACCTCTAGATTGTTTGCAACAGTTTGCAACAGCTCAAATGTTTCAATTGTAAATACTAGTTCTAATTTGTTTCTATTCTTTGATTGTAATCTTCTTTGTTAATCAAAAAGTAAGAAAGTACCTATGTAAGCCGGACCTTCCACACGAGAAATCAATATGTAGGTCCTCTTCTATCTACTACCTACAATTAACTGTCTGCAAAGGTAACACAAAAGAGTAGACATGCTTTGCCTTTATCTTTTAACTTTATATTCAGAATCGTTTGGAAACCAGTAAACGATTTATTGCGTGCACAATAAAGCGTAGGTTTGTAAAGCTAGTTATTTAAAAAAATTAAATCAATGACACAATTTCCTTATCTCAATTAACACAAAAAAACTTAACACAGTTGCATGCAATAGCCATTTAAAATGGCGATCGATTTGGATGTTATCTATCGTTGGAATTGGAACACAATTATAAGGACAGATCGTGACGCATTTCATGGAGCACGGATACGAGAAGGTGTATAAGCCTTTGTTTTGTATAGTGCATTTTTTTTTCTGTTATTAGAAGAGTAATTGTATGTTATTTTCTGATTGCTCCTATTTCATTTTTAACTAAGATATTCAAACGTAAAGTTTATTTTCTGCAACATTTTTATTCATTGATTTTGTTTTCTTTTAAAGATTCAAATTCTTGATTTGTTTGGTTATCGAATTGGTAGGATAAACAAAAACTACATCGAATGCGGAAAATATTTAAAATGTAATCCATTACTTGGAATAATATACGCATTGTATGAAAGTATCTAAACTCGCCATGCTAGGATGCAAGATCTATTAAAAGATGTAATGTAATGCTTATGAGTTTTTTTTTTCTAGTTAAGTTGCGATGATGACTGTATCTACCTTGGTACCCTCTATTGATGGTAGTGTGTGAGCACTGAGACTTGCGTAATGTGACAGATCTCGGCTGGATTGCAGCGAGCCGCAGCCATCATCACAGCCCTAACAATTGAATAAGTACGTAGTTATAGTAATCTCACAATGCTTGGCGAAACGTGGCTGACAATAACTTTATTTGTCTTTGGAAAATTACATTCAGCAGACGAGGAAATAATAAATCAGAGAGTAGGTGAAAACTATAATAAAGTAAATCTTTTAGGTGAACACCAATTACAAAATGAACTAACATTAAATAATACTATCTATGGCTATTTACCAAAGATGAAGTTGGCAACATTTTGGTTGGCTGTCAGTTCAGTACTTTCGCGCTCTATTATACTATTTTCTATGCTAAAGTTTTTTGCAATACAGCCTAAGCCGTTATAATAGACAACCTATAGTCCACAGAATGTTGTCCTAGAAAGATAAAAGCTAGTGGCCTACCAATCTAACAAAAATTATAATAATGGCGACCACAATAACCGAATATTGATATCGCCGTTTTATCATTCCGCGGCCTGATATTTTATTGTTGAGACTTAAGACCTAAATAAAGTAGGTTCAGACAAAGATACTCGCACTATCTTGGAGCTATGAAATTTTACAGCTTCCTTTGTTGAGAACAATGCGCGAAACGCCCCTAACCGCATCCTTCACTGTCTGGCTGTCTCCATCACTACGTGAATTACCTAGTAGAATAACATCTCTGCTTTATTGTTTTCTAGGGGCCTATAAAAGTTTTTGCCTTTTGACTATACAAGGAAATAACGAGTGGATGTCGAGGCATGATTGGTCATAGAAATTTTGGCCGTCGGACAAGACGAAAAAAACATGAACACTTAGTTTGCACTAGCGCCATGCCAGTCCTCAATAGCACTGCTCAGTTTGGGCACTAAATGCGTTAAAATAAAACAATGAGCCAAAACATAAGGTCGCTTATTACGTTACCCAAAAGTGAGTTTGGGCTGTGAATTATATTTGAAGCGGAGTAAGATAAAGACTACAAATTAAAAACCTACTTGTTAGAGCTGAATAAGCCACGCCATAAGTTTCTTAAAGTGGTTCATGTAACAAAAGCTACCATTAAATCCAGTAATTATTAAAACCGGATACAAAATCGTTCTTTATAGCTACTTAATAAGTCCGGTTTCGTTTGGCTTATGCATACGTCACCCGGTTTTTCTTCCGTTAGTCTTGATTGGATTTGCATGTTGGACTGCAGATTTGGAAATCGAAATCCATAAAAAAATAATTATTCTAAAGGAGCTACCTACATACGGTAGGATTTAGGTATAGTTTATCAAATAATACCACATCTCTACCTAGATGGCACTACGTGAGTTATCACGTAGACGTCTTTGTTGCTATCATATATATTTACGACCACGGTCTCTGATTTAACATAACTAAAGACTTTTCTAAATCTTTTTACAAGACAAATAGATTATTCTGGAATTCTAGATAGAATATACTTTTACCGTGGTGTGATGTGTCTTGCTTGATGCGTCGATAATTTAGTGCTAGAAATCATGACACCCTTCGATTCAAATGTGACTTCTGGGGACGAGTGATAAAACCGAATGGTTTCTTTTTGTATGCTGATCTGCATGTTTTTTTCCTTAGACTTATAAGAAGGTACCAACATCCACGAGCTGAAGCTTCGTGGTTTGATAATTTAATATTATTATATTTATTACTAGCTAGTCTGGCAAACTTCGTTCCGTCTTAGAATCAGAAATGGCGTTACTTTCTTATTATTTTATTATTAATATTCGTTTCTTCTTATTATTTTCCCTCCTCATTCCCATTATTTCCCTGACTCAAAATCTAAAATCTGAAATCAAAGATCATTTAAACTTTTCCAGCCCTTCCTGAGTTAGAAATGGTGTAACTAACACACTTTGTTTTATATAAACGTACCTACAGATTTATAAAGTAGCTCCGTGGCCACGATCGCTGCAACACGACGAAAACGTAGAAAAACAAAAACAAAAATTGCGCGATTCATACTCGATTTTTAACAGCCGAGGGGTGTTTATCATTAAAAATACGTTTTACCTCAAAAGTAAAAAAAAACAGACAGCTGACTTGAGAACCTTTTCCTTTTAAAGTCGGTTAATAAATGATAGCTCAGAAGCACACTAATTAATTTCTACAAGAAACAAAAGCTCTCTCATTTATCATTGAGCATGCTGCTTGTTTGGAATGTATGTCAGTCCGCAATCAGTTTCAAAGTTCGACGTATCTAGACTTTTCAATTGCGAAAAAATAATAACAAGTTGTGTATAAGACATAAGATACTAACATTTTTGGACCTTCATCCAACAACATAAGGTTAAATGTTGCTTGTAAGCTGCCTAAATATTCGGCTCAAATATAGCTATTACAGTGAAGCAATCTTATAAGTTTATACGGTGTACTTGCACGCTTTGTTGAGTTGCCTACTTTGTACCGCATGAACATTGTTGGTTTATTGTTTTTTCCCTCAACTTGAAGCTATGAAGTTTATAAAAAAATATTTTTGGCGCAGGTAGAGTGCCTATTTGACCCTAACAGTTCTCTCCATTGATGCTTTAAATATGAAAATAATACCTACAGTACTTAGGCTATTCCTATCCGTCCTCAATAGCTCAATATTGCTGATAAAATGGCACCTATCATATGAATTGGTCCAAGCTATCATTTAAATGTAGAGCCACGTGGGCGTGAAGACCTCGCGATTTCTTATACGAGTCTGGTTAGAAATACTTAATGTTTTTAATATCTTAACAAAAACACGTGCATCTTGCACTTGTACAGACATTTATCATTATCTAGGATGCAGCGTCCTATAAATTTTCCAACCACATCTTACGTAAAGCTCCTTGTAGATAATTCAACAGGGTTTCAAAGCTATAAAATTGAATACCATCTTTCCTGTTTTGAGAGAAATCTTGTTGGTTATGATGTTTATAAATGAAACATTGATTAGTTTTATGGTAGAGCTTTGAGAGGGCAGGTAGAGTACCTAAGTACTTAAGCACTTAATTGGAATGTCATGAAAAACCTGAAAACAGTCATGTTGGTATCCTGGTGATCGGTATCATAGTGGTTCCTATGAATAAAGCAAGAAGAATATGTTACTAGGCGTTTTATTTAACTATCCATATTGCCTATAAGAAAAAAAATCGGTTAGTTTAACATTCTGTTAGCTAGATGAAATCAACAAGTGCAACTTACCGCCGTCGATGAAGCGATCCAATAAAAAGTCAGATATCGGATTTACACTGCAGTGAAACAAGCACGATCACTTTGTCTCTCGAAGAACAATCGTCAATAAACATCCGTTTAGCACAGAAGGAGTCCTTAGGATATGGAGTATTCCAGGGGGTTATGGTGCCGGCGGCGCGCGGAAGGCGTTCCGTCCGGCCGCACTACGCGCCTCGCAACGGTAAACTGGCTGCCAGCGGGCAACACAGCCTCTCCCTCGCTTGTATGACTGCCGAACCTCCCTCCCGAGCCCATAGTACCGTACGCTGCACGCCTGTATACCTACCTACCAACCTACCATTTATTATACCTTTGCCTGTGTGCTGTGGATACTGCGTCTGTGTGCAATCCTCTCAGCACACAAGCGTAGGCATACCGTGTTCTACAAGAGTGTGGGTGTTGGAGTAGGTAAAGTAACTAAACTACCTATGCGTGCTTTGATCTTACGATTTGGTATGCACGACGGCCGCGCGGCCGCACGTAGCGCTGTGGCTATACCTACCTACATACCTTACTTCTTTACTAAATCTAATATCTAAGGCACCAATAATTTTAATTTACGTTTGTGCAACATACATAGGTAGTTACGTACGCGTCGCGTCGTGCCGAGCGAACTCTACCTATCTTGTCTAGAAAACCCAAAGCGAACCTACAAGATGGCTCGTATCTTAGCACATTTTTCCCGGGATATATCTAGGTAGACATACTTAAGTAAAGAAACCTAATTTTCGGTACCAACCTTCCTAAAGGTACCTAAGTTCATGAACAATTTTAGCCCGATTCATTCAAAAGTTTTGGCGTTGTCCTCGCATAAACAAACGTCTTCACAAGCTTTCGCTTTTTAAATATTAGTAAGATATGAAAAAATATATAAATGTAAACACAGTTTGTATTTTTTCAAAACCAGAAAAGCACAGGCTAGGTCGGGCTAGGAGGGACACACGTCTTATCAAAACCTAACTACATATTTATCTTGTAGGTACCTTGTAGTTTACAAATAGCTCAAAAGAGCCGAACGAGCCCACGAGGGTTGGATGCACCTGTAGTTTTCTATTGTAATCATCAGAATATGTATGTCCCTTGTTATGAAGATTATTAGTTACTCTATCTACCTACCTACCGTACAGCTCTACCTTGGCTCTACCACTAAAACCGTTTTAAACTCTACTTTTTGTTAGGAAATACTTTGGGAGTAGGTAGGTACTGCTTCTTATTACTAGGGGTTTCAGGGTTGGAGAATAACTTACAATAAATAAAGTCTCGCGTACTAACAGAAAAACTATTGAAAACCAGGTTGCATTAATTAAAACACACACAAACCTTCAACGCCATCTATCAACTAATAGCAGGAACATAGGTACAAGTATACTTCGTAGGCAAGAACCAGATGACGCTGTAGCTAGATGAAAAATAAAAAAACAGGTATTTGAAAACACTGCTCAGATTTTTATTTTTTACGTTATAACGTTATTTATTCCAAAATGTGAAAAATCACCTGAGAAAAAAACGGAACAGTTTTTGATAAAATTACGATAAAGCTGGCAATTTTATTTTTATTATATCTGTATGTATGTATAGTTCGATATTTTTCATTCTGGCATCCCTGCCGGGTGTGAGCTACGTACAATTTGTGTATTTTGTAATTTACAAAAATTTAGGTGTAAACAATGAGATTTTTAAAATTTCTAGTGCTAAAATCATAGAACAATTAGTCCTCTCTTCAATAGTTTTCTAATTTAGGTTTTTATATGCATTTTGTATTGATGTGAGGTTCTCATGCTTTGTCTTCGTGTGTGACTCAAAATGGCGCATCAATTAGCACAGTCTGTAAATTGTTCACTTGACGACATTGACCTCAGCGCTCTAAAGGTAAGATACAGAACTTAGCTGTTTAGTTTTCCTTGTCTAGAACCTATAACCAGAGACATAACTCTTCATGAGATAAAAAGAACTGGTAAAAGGGCAATGATCTCACAGGGCGTGAATCATAGTGAAGGTTCACTTTGTATCGGCATACATCATTCATAGTTTCTGTACCCAACAAATTGTTCCTATTTCAGGACCCAGCTGGTATTTTTGAATTGATAGAAGTAGTCGGAAATGGCACCTATGGACAAGTGTACAAGGTATGTTTAGCATAATATATCTATGTATGAATTGAACAATAATTATCATTTATTTATTGTACCATCACTATCTATTTAAACTTCTGTAGATTAGTTATGTAGGTGGTAAATTACTCGGAATTTAATTGACTGTGCTCCCCTATTACAATGAGAAATTAAGCCTAATAAGCTTCAATGAAAACATATCAATTACTTACAGTTCAGAGGGAGCAGTGTCAATGAACCTGGTTCTTTATTTTCTTCAATAATTATGTTCTTATGGAGTCTTCTTAAGAAATCTGCCTATCTAGAAGAAATGAAATCATGGCTTGGTATAAACTAGGAACCTAATAGGTAGCTCAATCTAACTAAAATTGTGGTACCTTACGTATTAGATAATTAGTTTAAGTTGGATTTTTAAAATAGACTGATCCTTACAGTCGGTTCATGTATAGTTCCTGCAACCTGAACCTTGCAATAATTAGGCACTTATGTAAGTTAGATTGGTATGCTAATCTGTAGATAGCTATGAAACAGTAGAAATTTGATTTTATTTGTAACTGCGGTGCAGATGTTGCTTTCTGATTGTGATATTTGCATATTATCTAACTCCATTATGTTATCTAATTTAAACATAATAAAAAAGTTGAAATAGTGCTAAATTGTATTTATGAATAATGTAGCATTGTCAGTTGTATGTTTGTGTATTTGTAATAATCTTTTCCCTATAATCAGAACAGCTTATCATAAATGTTTATCTATTTTAGGGCCGGCACACAAAAACTGGGCAGCTTGCCGCCATCAAAGTTATGGATGTCACACAGGACGAAGAGGAAGAGATAAAGCTGGAAATCAATGTTCTAAAAAAGTATTCAAATCATCGCAATATTGCAACATATTATGGTGCTTTTATCAAGAAAAGCCCGCCTGGGAAAGATGATCAACTTTGGTTGGTTATGGAGTATTGTGGTGCTGGTGTGTGTTTTTATTTTATACCTGTGTGAAGCCTGAATATGCTGCTTATTAATTTGATGTTGTTGGTACCAACAAAGTTAAGACAACTTAATTGAAATGACATTTAAATCATTGAACTAAACATTATTGGTACTTAGTATATTTTTGGTGCATAGAATATAAGTATGGGAAATAAGCGAAACATGCCATTTATTTTGCTTATTCCTCTGCATGGCATTCACTTAAATTACTAGCTATTGCAAGTAAAACTAAAAAAACAATGGGTGATGCTAAAATAATGTGAATATTCCAGGATCTGTGACTGATTTAGTAAAATCTACTAAAGGGCAGTCATTGAAGGAGGAATGGATTTCATACATCTGCAGAGAAATCTTACGGGGCCTCAGTTACCTGCACTCCAATAAAGTGATACACAGAGATATCAAAGGACAAAATGTCTTGCTCACAGACAATGCAGAAGTTAAACTCGGTGAGTATTGCTCATACTCATTTATGTGGTAAAGTTTACTAATATTTAATCATCATCATTATCATCATCAAGCCTATATTAATCCACTGCTGGACATAGGCCTCTCCCAATGAGCGCAATAGCGCCCTGTCTTAACACTAGAAAGACCAAGGCCGTCAATTTGACCGCACGGCGATTTCATTCTTAAATATTTTACAAACTATGTTTTTGTTTCTTTACATATTTTGACTTTTCCTAATTTGCTTTCGTTATTTTTATTTTATTTTAATGTACAATTATACGCAATAATTAGACTGAATCTCTAGTGCCGTCAAATTGACCGCTGCGGTCTTTGAAGGTTTTTTTAGTATGAAGCCCGGCCCTTCTAGTGTTAATAATATTTAATATTATTAATTTATTTGATTTTGGTAATATTTTGATCAAAATATTACCCATCAATAAATTTCTTTTGTAGTGTAGTGAGTAATTGTCCCTAATTGGCACTGTAGTAGGTGTGTGTTTTTAATAAATGGGAAATTACATTTATAGTAATTGTTTTTGACATAGTATATTCATAAACAGCAGATGCTAATCGAAGAAACTACTAATTACGGACCTGAGTATTTGATATTAATTTCAACTCAATACCTTCACGCGATTCTGAGAAAAGAGGGTTCTCAGATGAAGAAGAAAGTGAAGGTTTCCTTTTTTCCGTTTGAAGTATGGAACCCCTCAAAACAATCTAAACTCTATTTCTTATTTCTACAGTTGACTTTGGAGTGTCGGCACAACTGGACAGAACCATAGGTAGAAGAAACACATTCATTGGTACACCATACTGGATGGCACCGGAGGTTATAGCCTGCGACGAGAATCCCGATGCAACTTACGACAACCGGTCTGATCTGTGGTCTCTCGGCATCACTGCATTGGAGATGGCAGAGAGCCAGCCACCCTTGTGTGACCTTCACCCCATGAGAGCCTTGTTTCTTATCCCAAGGTAATTCACTTGTCAATTTGCTGTTATATTTATAGAAATTGTCGCTATTTGTATACCGCCGTCATAACAAAGTTCTCACGTATTGATTGCCTATAGAGTTTTTTTTCCTTTCAATTGTATTGTGTAAGTTTTTGTAGGAGTTCTTTTAGAATATAAATATGTATTTTTCAGAAACCCACCGCCGCGCCTGAAGTCAAAGAAGTGGGCGAAGAAATTCCATGGTTTCATTGAAACAGTACTTGTGAAGGACTATCATCAGAGGCCCTATACTGAACAGCTTTTAAAACATTCTTTCATCAGGTAATCAACATCAACACCTTTATTTAAGCCTAGCCAATAGCTAGAAATTATTGTAAAATCATATAACAAAGAAAGCCCTAGCCGAATTTTCGACTACGGCGTCCAGTCTTAACATCGACTATACCTTTGTCGAGTCTATCTGTTCCCTCACTTTCATAATAAGATGAGACGGAAACATAAAAAAATAATGGATGTATAAGTTATACAAAATTTACTATTGGAATTCTTTCCACTAAACATCTTTATTGTATTCCCAGAGATCAACCAACAGAGCGGCAAGTGCGGATACAGCTAAAGGATCACATAGACCGTTGTAAGAAGCGTAAGCAAGACAACTCGGTCCGTGAAGAGTACAAGTATTCCGGCTCCGAGGGTGAAGAGGAAGAGAATGCAGTGGCTGGAGAACCCTCCTCCATTGTGCATAACGCGGCCGCGCATCAAGGAGGCGATACACTGCGGCGAAACTTCCAGCAAATTCAGGAGGGAGTCAGGTCAGTTTCAACAACTAGTCTTTAAACATTGAGGAAGTTTACTTTGAACGGAATATGATATTTGCAAGCTTTTCTCACAGCTCAACTCTTGTAAAAAAATTATCTAGGAAGTTCCTTAAAATTTTAGTTTTAATCCGCGAAACTCGTCTGCGTCTTTAATATCAGTATTTTGCTTTTGTGTTTAAGTTCCCCATACAAATAGTAGATTCTTCGTTTCGTACAGTCCAGTGTGTGTCGCCTGTGATGTGATGACTTACTAAAAAGAGTCGTTCATTAATCACATGACGCTCGGAACACTCCCCGTTCGGAAAAATCACGAAATATCACGGTGTAATTAGATATCACGTGTATTTTATAATTTTTTTTTACAAATGTGCGATTTCCATTTAGAACAGACAGAATTTTTTTATCGTCGTGCTTAAAATTTCAGAAATCATAAGATTATATTATGTGATATATTTAAAGAGAATTATTTTTCTATATTATGTACTTATACAAAAAAATGGATACTGACACACACTGATCAAAAAACTCCATCAGAATCAATGTAAAATCAACATGTCTCATGTAGTAATTAATTTATCAATTTTCTGACAACAACTAAATCCCAGCTTCCTGATCTCATGGCTTGTTTGTAAGTAATAACATGTTTATGTGTTCAAAACAATAACATTAACGTTTTCTCTAACACGCTAGACCGGCTGAACCGCAACCGCAGCCACCGCCCAAACGGAACAGTAAGCGCGAGGAACGTGAAGAAATTCCAGGTAATTTTCACTCAGTTACTAAAAAGCTTTAGGCACTTGGCAAGAGAAATAGCTATAGGAAGAAATACTCGGTAACGTAACAGTTAAAAACTGTATCCACTTTGGTATCTATCCATTTTTTTACGAAATTCTTCAATGAGTAATATTAGTTACTATTATATTATAATCAACTAGGTTCTGCCCGCGGCTTCGCACACATTGTTTCTATGGAAGCGTTTAAAGGTTATTTCTATCCCATGGTAATTATTTTATGAAATAATAAGCCTGTTTAACATTTTTATTGCAAAACTTCAGACCGATCCATTCAGTAGTTATAGCGTGAAGAAGTAACAACTTAACTTTCGCATTTATAATATTAGTGTGATAGTTGAAAATCTAGTTACATTGGAATTCCCCTGCGATCGCGGCTTCAGAATCACTTAGCCCGTGGATTTCGTAAGAACCGACTAAAGAAACCCACCAGAGAAAAGGCAGCAAACCGTGATCAATTCTCTTAAAACTTTCGAAAAGTGACTTGCCAAGCGCTTTATAGTTTAACCTATCACGTAATTCCTTACCCCTTTCTAACATGTGTTGTGTTGTTTACTAGAACCTGGCCCGCCGGCGAGGCCAACCAATCCTCAAAGACTGATCGTTGTGCCAGACCCACAAGCGCAACAACATAATAGATATAGGTAATGTTAACTTAATTTCAGTTCTGACTTTTATACTAATCTGCCATATAATTTTAAGCCTCACCAAACAGACGCGACTTGACGTGGCAGTACAATTTGCGAATCATACATGCCGCAAGTCACGTTTGTCTGGGAGAGGTTTTATGCTTCCAAATCTCGAAAAAAAATATGGCTTACAAAACCATAAATGAAAATTCTACCTCGTAACTCCTTTTTGAAAGCCTGGAAGGTTTTAAATCCGCAATATTCTAATAGTAATCTGCAGTTGGTTTCCGAAATATGACCCACACAATGGAAAACTCATGCATTTATAAATACAACATGGACATTGAGAGGCATGGAAGTCAAAGACATTTTTTGTTGAATTTATATACCGCCAGGAGTAGCGAGATAAGGAAGAGGCCTATACTCAGCAGTGGATGTTACCGGCTGATTAGATAGATAGATAGATGTATTTAATAAACAATGCATTAATTGCACAGGCCTCTGCCCCCAACTCCGAAGTCTTCCGGTTCCTCGAACAGCTCGGGCTCCAACAACGGAACGCCGCCGGCCAGCGGGCCGCAGCCTCCGCAGCGCGCCTCGCACCATCTCTTCAAACCTATGGTGCGAATTATTATAGTCCAAGTATTAAAATCGTTTAAAATCCGACTATTTATGTGATAATAATTAGTTAATAATGGGACTTGTCTATGAGCTATTTTTTAAGCCTGAAGAAAAACATACTTTTGATTTCTAATTGGGGAGTTATCAAGTAGCCATAACGCTAGCTCTGCTTACTTTGTGGCTAGATGATGGCTTATCATTTACTGAATTGTTTGGTTTCTCTGTCCAGTACTTTCCCATGATGAAAACACTTGTAGAACTAATCTATATCATGCCCAATCACATACATCAAATCGCTCCCAGTATTATTTGATGTGATATCTCCCTAATATCTGTAACTTGCAATTTATTTGCTTTTTTGTTTTTATTTCCATGTCACGCTGTTTACATTTATTTGCACACCTGATTACTGCAGCTTCCACCGAGAAGGCCAGAGGTTTGTTCCTTATCTTATAAATTCTGTTTGCATACAATGATTTTTTCTATAACTTGTACAAAGTATTGATGGTTTTCTATGATAATTTCAGGATTTGGATAAGTTAGCTGCGCAACTCAACGAACTAGGAGTAGTGTCGGGCAACGAACCACCGAATCGGCCTCCTCGGGCGCCTACTAATGGACAAGGTTTGGATTAAATATGTTATCTATTGGTATTTTCTAAATTGTGCCAATTAACTTTGTCATTCTATAGGTTTAGCATTTGACAGCATAGCTAGAGTAAGGCAAAAACCTTGTAAAGGGTAGAATAGATAAAATTCACATCTTCTATTAGTAGACAAAAAACACACAGCAAACACACTAGTAAATGAGAAACGCATAATAATTAACACTTTATTTCTTATTTGGTAGTTTAAAATTTGAATTGCCTAATCCTAAGCTTTTTGTAAACAAATGTTATTAATTTCCGAGAAAAATGATGTAACTCTGCGTCATACTTTATTGCACTAAGGTACAAAGGGTGGGCTTAATGCCGATGCATTATATAGAAAGAGGCATAATCCATGCTATTATTAAATAAATAACTTTTGAAAACAGGCCCACCAGTGGAGAGAACTGAGCGAGTTGCTCCAGAGCCGACATTCGACGAATCAGACACTGATTCCGACGCAGAGGAGAGCGGTGGTCGCGTACGCAACGATGGTACACTACTGGCCAGCGATCCGCCTAAACCACTGTGAGTTACTTGCATCTACCTACAGTCATCCTTATTGATGAAAACTGACATACATAAAGTCCCGAAAAGACATTGGTGTTCAGTGCTGACATTGATAGACAGTTCTTTATTAGCCGACCCGACTCTACACCGACATCTTCAGTAACTATTAATACATCATTACCAGCGCCGTCGTCAACATAATGCTTGTATTCTATGAAACATTATAATAAAATTACATAGATTTATGCGTTCACGTCTGTTTCGGGTGGAGTCGCCTGACCAAAACCGCTCAATCTTAAAGTTATTTATCAGGACCCTGAATAAATACCCACTCACGCAATGGCATAACCATTACTAATTTCCCAGTGTTTATACTTTTTATTTGCCTTTATGTTTTTCCACCTATTTCGTTTTCCACTCCTGTCCCGTTCGTTTGGTTCGCTTGTTAGTCCCGAGTTCTGCTACAGGCCTGGTTTGAGCGCTGTGTCCGAGGACGGAGGCGGTGCCAACAACGCCGGCACCGCTCCTACGCGCCCGCTGCCGCCTACGCCGGATGATGATGACGCGCACGGGGATCGGACACTCGTCATGAAACGGGTAAGTTCCTGGGATTAACTTCAATCCTGTCAACGCACTTACAGATGATGAAGCTTAGCTAGTGGTATGGCGATTCATTTTATCGTTACATGTTTCTGAATCTTGAATCGAATATACTTGTGAAGCTAAAATCTTTATTCGAGAAAGTCGTTGTACTACTGGCATAGCCCTATTCTGTGTCTCATTGCTGTTTTGTGCTAACTATGTAAGCTGACATTCTTTTATCGCACCCTGCCGGGCCGAGCCTGCTATTGATTTGATGTCCTTTATTTTCACGCCAAAGTAAGATTAGTGAGCATTGTTAGTCATATTTTATTTCGATTACATTATTCATGTGTGTTTTTGTATGGGTCACGAAACGCCAGAGGGAAAATACGGAAGATAAAAGGCAATCGGATGTTGACGAGGCTGTGCTACTGAAGGATTGGGACTTTGCCAGATTCTTCCCTTCCAAGAGTGCGGAAGCCAGGGAAGAAAAACAGAAGGCAGCTAAAGAGGCTGAGCAGAAACGAGTGCAGCTGCAACGACAATCGCGACTCGAAATGGAAGACGCGTGGACCAAGTACAAAGCGATCGCAACCCCGCCCGCTAGGCATAAGCAGCTATTTCAGAAACCAAACGAAAAAACCACTCAAGATAAACTTGCTGACCTCATCAAGTACAAGAAGGAACAAGATGCGGAATCGAATTCTCCAAATCGTTTCTTTAGAGGGTTCAGAAGAGAGAATTCCGATCTTTTTCCATTACCTAGCACGAGGCATTCCGCTATTTACATACCAAAACATGAGAGCCAAATAGGCGCACAAAAACAGATGAGGTCCAGTGGTATTTTCAACAATTCTCGAAAACAGATCATAAAGCCATCGGTCTCCGGAGAGCCAATTTTGACCGACTTCATAAAAATGAATGATAGTTTGAAGATGTCTGCACAGGGCGAGATAAAGAAGAACGACAAAAAAATCGCTAATACCAAGATACAGGCAAATAATCCTATCGAGGCTCTGAAAAACGTCGCCGCTTTGATCCGACAAGACAGCGAAAGCAACACCCCCTCCCGGCAAAGCAGCGTCAATAGCGACTCCCCTTCCACTAGTATTTGTTTCTCGAGCGGCACTACCTTCGAAAAGGCGGGCACTCCAGACCTGACAGCGAATACCTTCGAAAACAACCAAAGAGAACAATCCCCATCAGATGCAAACATACGCATGAAACCACGCAGGGAAAAAACTGAATCCGATATAGTATTTCGTCGAAACTCCCAATACAATCGGCACTCAGAACTCTTGGCAAGTGGGCAGGAAGCGGTACTCGCTCAGGATAAGGTAATTGCTCCCCGATCAGGACAGTTTAATATTTTTATACTTACAATATGGTATGAGGGATATATTTATTCTAATATAGAAGCTAACATCTACATTTTTATCGTACAATGCTTGATTAATAGGAATGGTATTGGATATAGTAAACGGTACTGGTAAATATTAACATTATGTTATGTATAATATGCGTGGGAATGGTTTACGGTTTGAATATGACATAACAACGTGATGTTTTTTCTATGTATGTATACGTAAATATTACATTATATAGTTATTTGCTCACACGTCTTACCTTTTGGCGTGACCTATCATTTGAATAATATACATAAGTAACTTATAGTAGTATTGTATGAAAGATAAAGTATTGATTGTGTATAGCTACATGCAAAGACAACCACTACGAAAAAGATGTAGAGGTACGTCTTTTCATTACGTTTACACACGCCTTTATCGTCTTATATATCTATACAATAATGTATTTAAAAGATAGAGATCATCATGACAGAAAGTATAACAGTAACAATCAATCTATTTAGATGTATGTAGTACATGCTTATTGTTTTAACCCACATTTTCACCCAAGCTACTAACACATCGACTAATCATTCACCATGTTATCCGCGCGATTACCGTCTTCCTGCCAAGAGAAGTGACTGCCCCGACACGACTTAACACTAGGAATGCCTAACGAACATTGAAGCTGAGCAGAACTCATTTGACTGTGAATGTGTTGCATGTTGGCTGCCGTTTGTGTCTGTCGCCCTGTTTGTCGAGTTGTGTTTTAATGCTATAGCTACAACCATTGTTTGTCACCGTTTGGTTTTTATTAATAACTATAACCTCATGAATTGTTTTTGTTATCATAACTATTGTTTAAAACAGAAGTTTCAGAACTTGTTATTAGATCTTTTTTTTTTAAACTATCGCGATTTGTTAACATATTTAATGATTATTTATCGGCACAAGGTACGCGATAAATAATCATTAATGTTGTTATTAGATCATTTAATTACCTTATGTTTACCTAGATGTAACAATACAATAATTTCTAATCATCTAATAAAATACAAATCTTTCTAATTAGTTTTATATCTGTACAAAATATACTTAGTTTTATCAGCAAATTCAAATTCTAGCTAGTTAATAAAAAAGCTTCGACTTAATTTATTGTGAGTAAAGGTTTCAGATATATCTTATTTTGACATGTAGGGTCGATCAAGCGGCGCAAACGAAGGCAGTGGCTCGCGCACCAGCTCTGTCCTACCAGACCTCCTGAGCCAGGCCGGCCAGCCGACCACTCCTCCGCGACACGACAAGTCTACCAGCGAAGAGGTAAGATCTACTCACTTGTACTGTAAGACCCGACCTAAGCAAGCGTAGGGTACTAGAATCCATTGTAAGTGTCAGTGAACGCATCCAGATTCCGATTTTTTGTAATATATGTACTTTCTAAATGATTCTATGATTATTTAATAATCCGATTTAATTGTCATTATAATGTACTTGATCAGCTTAAAACCATATACTAGTATAAAATATGTAGTTGAATGATAGGTAATTTGTGAGTAAAACTTTTTTCAGTCTTACTTGTATAACTCAAGGTGATGCGTCTACTGCACTCCGAACTAAATACCAGTTTGACATATTCATGAAAATGCTTTCTATCTAAAAGTACTTAACTAGTGCTTCACGCTAGGTTGACCTTACGAATCATACTTTTACAATCCATTGATTTGTGTGCCTCACTGCAAATAAGTTGGTGGCAATCATCAAACATGTGCTTACATGGGATTTAATGACACTGATTTATTAGCTGCCTAAGTTCATAATAATAACGTATGGAGCTTCCAATTTCAATTCACTCCCCTTCATAATGTTTTGAAACTTATGTAGCCACTTTTTTCTCTCATAAAGTAATATTTTAAAACTTGTTGGAAGCTCCTTGTACGACTCATTGTGGTGTCTAGCTTTTGGTCTTTTATTAATATAAATGGTTGTCAATCATGCAAACTTCCCGGAGCGGCGGCGCCCCCCGTTTGCAGACACCGTCCTCGCCGCGTAAGTATTCAATGAATTGATGCAAGCAACATGCTTACTACATAAAAAGGTCCTCATAAGAATGTTTTGTTGAAAGCTGGAGTTGTATCTTCTTCCTTCATGCATTATCTTAGCCGCTTTCATTATGTAAGCCAGTTGTTGATCATCGAATGCAGATCGATTTACCTCAGCTTAAGGTAGTACAGTCGAGCTTCAATAACCGTATTTCGGTCGGAGGGTTTAATCATACGCTGTATACCTACGCTGAGTAGAACCCACTAGAAATAATTATCCAGTGATTTGATGAAATAAGTAATTACTCCTACTAAAAAGTAATTTCTAATCTTTTGGTTAAAGATGCAGCGGATATTTTAAATATATTTTATGTTATGTGGTGGATTTGTCTTCTATGTTATTGTTGTCGTCTTAAATGATGCTCTTAATTCATTGCCTGCATCATATTCATGTGGCACACACGAATGAAGTAACTTCCATGTAGATAATCGCCATCAAGCAAATAACTTTCCAATGTATTTGGAATGACTAATCACTGGGAGATGGACTTGACTAACCGATCACCGATTCATATATATGATCAGGCATTTTATTTTTGCTAATCTATACAATGTTCAAAAAATTTTGATATTGTTTTTTCTTTTACAGTACAGGCAAGCAATTGCCGGCGGCACGCCACTCTCCCACCATCACCACGTCCCTCAGCCTTCCTCTGTCCAATCGACTCCTTCTAAATCCTTCGTGGCGAGCGCATCGCCTTTGCATCCCTTGCAACACTCCCCGTCCAACTCGTCCGTGGGTTCGCAACATCAGTTCCTCCCGTTACAACAGAAGCAGCGTTCGTTCCTGACGTTCGGTTTCGGAGCCGGATCCACGGGCAGCGGTGGCGGCACGGGCGGCTCCGGCGGGAATGCGTCGCGTCGCGAGAGCCACGTCAACGTTAACGTCACGCCCACCGGGCATGATATCTCCTCTGATACGCCGGAGATACGCAAATACAAGAAGAGATTCAACTCTGAGATCTTGTGCGCGGCTTTATGGGGTAAGACCTCATTTTATATTAGCCCGGAGTGTCCCACTGCAAGGCAAAGGCTCCCTTTCTTCCACTTATCTTGGTCGATATTTGGGTAGGAAAAATTATATGATGCTTATGTATGGTTTTTCTTTGTTTTAGGGGTGAACTTGCTTATCGGCACCGAAAACGGCTTGATGCTGCTTGATCGTTCCGGACAGGGAAAGGTTTACCAATTGATCTCAAGACGTCGCTTCCAGCAGATGGAAGTGTTGGAGGGGCAGAACATACTTGTGACGGTTTCTGGGAAGAAAAATCGTGTGCGCGTGTACTATCTTAGCTGGCTTAAATCTAAGATTCTACGGACTGATGGACTTAGCGATGTAAGTTATAGTGAAACTAGTTTCCGTCCGTGGCTTCGCGAATACTTTTCCTAGATAAAAAATTGCCTGTGACTGTCCCCGGGATACTATCTATCTCCTTACCAAATTTCATTGAGATTCGTTCAGCTGTTCATAAAAAACTGAAAAAGAGAAATAACAAAATAATTTCTAAAATTCCTGTGGCGCTCCCTCAGCCATTTGTATAATTAATACAGGGTGTTGGTTAGACCGTGTGACTTATTTAAAAATCTCGTAAAAATTTCGTAACTTTCCAGCAAGCCGAGCGAAGAAATGGTTGGATAAACGTGGGTGAGCTACAGGGAGCCGTGCATTTCCGCATCGTGAAATACGAGCGAATAAAGTTCCTTGTTATCGCGCTCAAAGACTCCATTGAAATCTACGCGTGGGCGCCCAAACCATATCACAAGTTCATGGCTTTCAAGAACTTTGGGGAATTACAACATAGGTGAGATTATTGTTTTTGAAGACCCAACTGATACTTGTGTCTCCTATACTGCTAAGACCTAACTTCTTATCTCATTTTCAATATGTCCCATTTTTAGCTCTTTTTAAGGGACATTATGGCATGATGTAACAAGAACACAAGAAAGTGAAGTCAAAAAATATGTTTTCCTTATTTACAGGCCATTATTAGTGGATCTAACAATTGAAGAAGGCACAAGACTGAAAGTTATCTATGGATCAGCAGATGGATTCCACGCTGTTGATCTTGACACTGCCAGTGTTTATGATATTTATATTCCAAAGCATGTAAGTACCTATCTAAATTAATGAACAAACTAGCTCCAGCTCATGGCTTCAGATATTTTTCCTGTATAAAAAAAAACTGGTTCCTCCTCAGAATACCATCTATGAATTGTCCCATCACACTTATATTATAAATGCGAAAGTTTAGATGGATGGTAATGTTCGTTACTTCCATGCTAAGCTTTCAATCCCATAAAGCTGTTCCCATTGTATAGAAATAATGCATGCCAAAGCACGGGCAGAAACTATATTTTAATATAAGTGACTTACTTAGTAGTAGATAACAAATGGGATTGAAACTCTCATATGATCTAAGAGGGATAGCATGACATTTTCCTTTTCCTTTTGACATTCTCATTTTCCAAATTTACATGACCTTACAGTGATCGTTTTTAGCTCTACCTTTTTACAAACTTATTTATGGTTGTCTCTTGTTACAGGGCGCAATTATTCCACATTGCATTGTACCACTTCCAAACTCAAATGGTGTCCAGCTATTATTATGTTATGACAATGAAGGAGTATATGTCAACACTTATGGACGCGTCAGTAAAAACATAGTTCTTCAGGTAAGTTAAAATCTTAACCAACATATTTTAATATCTTCAACAGTTAATACACAAACAAAGCAAATCCATGTCTTGGTTCTGAAGGTGTCGATATTTTCTTTTATAACTTTTATCTTGTTCCAGTGGGGCGAAATGCCAACATCGGTAGCGTACATAGGAACAGGACAAATCATGGGATGGGGCAACAAAGCTATAGAAATTCGCTCTGTGGAAAGTGGACACCTTGACGGCGTGTTTATGCACAAGAAAGCACAACGGCTTAAATTTTTATGTGAGCGCAATGACAAAGTATTCTTTTCATCGGCAAAGGGAGGGTCCTCCTGTCAGATATACTTCATGACTCTGAACAAGCCTGGAATGGCCAACTGGTAGTGCCTGGCGCAGTGAGAGGCGTCATCCCGCCCGTAAGCGTAATACGTGACACGCCTGGCGTCCTCTACGCAAATACAGTTGGCTGCACCAAGATGTTGTTCACTTTACTTTACTACTACCTTACTCATATTATTGGTTGATTATGTAACTTTAAGCGGCTTAGGTATAAAGTGACAGTATGATTTCGTTTTCTGCTACATCTTAGTACAGCCAACTGTAAAAGCTCGTATTGTACAAGTTAATGCCAGTAGTATAGTCAATAAATAATACAAAACATGTGCTTTGGCCATTCGAAATTCAAAGACTTGTGATACTAACAGATTGTATTATATGCTCAAAAGACAATCCACAAAATAATAATTCAAGTTTGTATTTGAGGACCCTAATTTAATAGTAATTGTGGCATTTTGTACTGATAGTTACAATACAAGCTATTAAAAATCATAACTATACCTAATTAAGCAATAACCTTTAGGATAAATGTTTTGATATTGACAATTAATCATAAGTAAGTTAATATGCTTAGTTTTATATTATGTTGCAATGTTTATTTCTATAAGAAATGTAATTGAAATGAAACTACATTATTCATTCATATTATGCCATATTATATTGATTATAATGTTAAGATAGTTGGGTGATGATTATTAATTGGTTACAATAATGTTTTGATGCCATGCCTGACAGATTTACATTCTTGTCTCTCATAAATTCATTTATTCGAGATATGTCAAATTTTATTCTTTGATTATTTTGTTAGTCGAAATTCACCAAATCGGCATTTAGTCAAGTCATTTGTATCATAATTATTCACACAATTTACAATTTTTATTAATGGATAAATCCAAAAAATTGGTACTATTTATTATTTATTTGTTATGTACTATATTATTTACATGTATAAAGGTGTAACTGTGCATATTGAAAATATATATTTGATGACTTTTTATTTGAAGAAACCTTAGCCTAATAAACATTTAAAAAAATATACTTTTGTTTTGATATTGCAGATAACCACCATTTTAAGAAACAACTATTGCATACAGAGGTTTTCAATTAAAAGTAAGAGGAATAGATTAAAATTAGTGTAAAAGTATTTCAAGCACCACATACACATAATTTTACTCAGTGAACATTCCAGCCAGATGGTGGTCCTTATGTGGATATCCAATGCTTCATGTAGATTTATTTTTTGGTTCTGCTTGCTGTTAGTATTGGTACTCTTTCAGTGCAGACTTAGCCTTGCACTGCCTTGATAACAACATGCTTCCTAAGGACCCCAATCATGAATGTTTCCTTCAGTATGGGTAATTTTTTAGGATGGAAATAAACCAGCTCTTGATAATCCTTCAGTTTCTTTTTGGGACATGGGCACAAGCATCAAACCAGGGACAGGTGGTTGCATTTCTAAATCCCGCAAGTTATTGACTTTAACTTTCAAATCACAGCGTAACTTATTTATGTCAATGTTTAATTGCTTTTGATCAGCATCCAACAAAGCTTTTGCTGCATCAACACTATGTTTTACAATTACAGAACCAACAGTCACCCAGCATTTTTGTTGTTGAGACTTAGAAATATCTCGTAAAGCCTCGCGATTTTGGTTTCTTCTTTTATCCAACATTATTATTTCACGTCTATCTGAAAGTATTTCTCCAGCAAGCTTTTCTACAGACACCAAGTACTTCAGAACTTTTTTTTGATCTTGCATTTTTGTAGGTTTCGTCTTGATCTTCTTTGGTCGAATATCATAAAAACTAATAAATAATTTATACTAATAAGGTGTTTGTATATTTGTTTTACGTAGTTATTGTATGTATTCTCATTTATTTCCTTAGAAATCGTAGTAGGTACATACCTAAATTGTTTTCTCTCTGAGATTACATACTACAGCCATAGATTTAGTTCCAGATGGAGTCCTACGGAATCACAAGTCAACAACAACAGCAATGGCGGACTTGTCATAAGTGAGAGATGCCAACTGATGAAAAAAAAATGCCGATAATTTTCATAAAAGTTTCTACAAATCAAATAGGTAGCTATTATTTAAAAAGAAGACATTTTTTATTTTTCGATCTATGTCACTCTGTTGGTGTCTAAAGAGGTAATGGCGGACGAGTAGTCTATAAACCGACAATGTCAAAATCTGTACTACAGTGAGTACTTCGTTCTTCGGTTGACTGAGACTCCATCCGAGTATTTTTTTCATTCATGACTACAGCAAGCAATATAACTATCTTTAACTCTTTCGATTCGACTATATCTGTCAATCTGTCAATCAATCTAGTAGACAGGATATTATTGTTCTTTGTAGTAGACTTCTCTCTACAGCGCAGCGTTGCCAGGTAGATTTTTAAAATTCGCCTTTGTGCATTTCCTTCAAAAATCCGTTTTTATTTTTATCCTTGCTGTTAAATTCTTACATTAGAATTTTACTTGTATTTAACAACTTAAAATTAATATTACATAAAAAAGCTTAGGTCACGTTAAAAGAACGCTGGAAGAAAGTGGAAGGGGGGGTGTGTTTGCGCATGGGTACACTTGCGCACCATAGTAGGTACTATGCCAATTTGCTAAGCCTATTTTGAACTATTATAATATTTCGCTCGCGGCTTGGTATTGGTTATTAGAAAATAATCTATACTAATATTATAAAGAGGAAATGTTTAATTTTTTGTTTGTTTGTTTGTTTGTATCGAATAGGCTCCGAAACTACTGGACCGATTTGAAAACTAACTAACCTAACCAAAGGTGTAAAAAAATCACATAATAAAGTGAAATTCGAGTTTAACGCGAGTGAAACCGCGAGAAACAACTAGTTTAAAAAAAATTATGTAGCAACTCCATCCGTCGTCTTGGGGGACGTGATAACCAGATGAGGACGCGTTTTAAATTATCATCAGCATTATTATTATCTGCCTCTCTCTTCATAAAATAATATACGTCATAAATCCTTTTTTCACTTAATAACATTTATTTTATTTAATCATATATGAAGAGTTAAAATCTACAAAATGTGGTCCCACTAACTTTTCTGCACTCTTTTTACGATCGCCACATAGACATTGATAGACATAGATTAGCAAGGCTACCACGCTATTTAATAGCACATAATCGCAACGGCGGCCGGACGTTACAGCACTACTAGCTACGCGTATCAACATTTCAATGTATTATATGTAAATTAAGTAAGAACTAAAAGTGCTTCGACAAACCTAGGCTATAAGGCACTGCTAACTAAGTTGTGTTAATACTTGTAATTAATAAATTATTATATCTATCTCGTGTCAATTTGCGTTATATGTCAAAAAGGTGTTATATAATGGCAACGATTAAAGGTGACATTCGTCTATATCTATACTAATATTATAAAGAGGAAAGGTTTGATTTTTTGTTTGTTTGTAACGAATAGGCTCCGAAACTACTGGACCGATTCGAAAAATTCTATCACCGGTAGGAAGCCTAAATATCCGTGGTGAACATAGATAGGCTATATTATATTTTCAAAAAAGTAAGGGATCCTTACTAAAACTCCAATAATGTAACCCAAGGTGTAAAAAATGTACCTATAAAATTCCTTGCATATCAATACGCCATTTTTTCTAAATAAACGTGGTTGCCTAGCAACGCTCTTTTGAAAACAAAGGTTTGGTTGTTTCGGGTGTTCTGGTTGTTTTCTATGTATAATAAAAAATATCTATCTATGAAATGTATTGTATTATGTATATCAGTTATCTAGTACCCATAACACAAGCTCTGCTTACCATGAGGCTAGATAATGCTGTGTGAATTGTCCAGCATTATTTATTTATTAAGGTTTGATAACAATTTTCTGTATGGAAACTGTTTTGTTAGATTGTACGCCTCTTGCATATCAATACGCCATTTTTTCTTAATAAACGTGGTTGCCTAGCAACGCTCTTTTGACAACAAAGGTTTGATAACAATTTACTGTATGGAAACTTAGGAAACTTATCGTAAACTTATGGAAACTTACTAACAATTTACTGTACTTAACTAACTTAACTTAGTTAGGGATCCTTACTAAAACTTCAATAATGTAACCCAAGGTGTAAAAAAAATTACCTTAAAAATTTCTATACCCGTAAGAAGCCGGGACGGTCCGCTAGTATTATAGAAGGAAAAGGTAATATTGAAAAATCACCGATCGCCGACAACGACGACGACGTTGGCTTGTATGGCATGGCATGGCAGCCTTCGAAAATTTAGCAAGAAAAGAAAGCTGGCATGGCAACACATGAAAAAAACAGCGTGGCGTGCGTTGTCTTTGGTTGGTGGTCTGTCTGACTGACTGACTGTGACTCTGTCTGTCTTGTCGTGCTTGGAAATTGCCGTTGTAGATTAGATTAGATTTTCTTTCTGGGGAAGGAAACCGCAGAGTCGGTCGTTTCGTGGCTTGCTTTGTAATTTGTATGTCCTTATCCTTAATTATTAATCGTTGGGGAATATTTACCACAAATAAATCGCCTGTAGCCTGATCATGGATGGACCACCCCATCGCGGCTTTCGTGGAGGTGGACGCGGTGGACCGCCAGGAATGAGAGGAAGAGGTGGATTCGATATGCGTGGACGGTAATCATGGCTTTGTATATCTACCAAGACAACAATTCACTTTAAAGGTCAATTTTATTGTACTTATATACGCTAGGAGTGATCTCTGGCTCTATCGTATTACGTCGATGAGACGTAGACAGAACTTACGCGCCATGTCAGTTTTTGCCATTTTAGGTTATGTTAGGAAGTAGGATGTATAAAAGAAGCGAATACCATACAATATCTTGATTTTTACTATGTTTGTGCAGTGGTGGTCCCGGTGGAATGAGAGGCCGCGGAATGCCGATGAGAGGACCTCCGCGTGGTGGGCCGCGAGGATTCCGCGGTGCACCTATGCGCGGAGGCGGCGGCGACCGCGGCGGCCGCTTCGCGCCGGGCCCACAGGGCCCTGGCCCTCATCCGGTGCCCACCATTGAATCAAGGCCCCCACCACCTCAAAGTAAGTAATTGAATACTTTAAGTTGCTAAGTCAAAAGGTTAGTTTCCAAAATGACCGTCCTAACCTTAAATATATTCTGAGGTATTTATCATTGTGTCTTTAGTGTGAAGGCCGCATATGAAAGAGCTTATAGGTATAATAGGGGATCATAAGCAGGCACTACGTGAATACTTCCAGGAAGAAGAGACTGGATCACATTCTGGTACATTGCTCGGCCACAGAGGAGCCTAGATGTAAAATAAATTTTTTCAATGTCAGAGGCATCAAATCTGTCCACACCCACAGAAAAGTGGAAAACAAGCTGGGTTGGTTAGGGCCTGACTAGGCAGGGGGATAATGCACAATACACTCAGAACAGATCCAGTTCCCCAAGATAGAATAAGAAGCTTTTATTTTGTATTATCAGGAGGAGGTTTCAATAACAGAGGAGGTCCTGGCAACATGAGAGGTCGTGGCGGCCGGGGTAGAGGAGACTTTGGACAGAGAGGAGACAGAGGAGGTGGCCGCGGTGGCATGCCCATGAGAGGTAAGCATAGCTTTAGTTTATTAATCCACTTTTTTCAGGGAGTAACCCATTAGTAATATCTCTTCAGAAAATTTCTAACTTCTTTACTCGTCATTTGGAGCAGACATTAAAAGGCTGTGTGTTTTATTGTTCTAACAAAACTGCCCAGAAGTGCAAATGCTTCCGTTTTATCCACTTTTACAATTGTTGTCTGAAATACAATTGACATTACAAATATAAAAATACAATAAATTTATTTACCAAAAGTTTACAAATAATAACACCTTAACTTAATTGATGTACTTATTCTTACATTTTAGAGTTTATTTGTATTTTGATTGAGGTGTTGCAGTTAACAGTGATCCCCGCACTAGGCTTGCTGTGATAATTCGTATTGAAACCAAAACCAACTCGTACCACCTAATTTTGTTGGCTCATACTTACCCATATTTTGTCTCTAGGTCGTGGTTTTCCTCGCGGTGGCCATGGTGGCCCACCCCCATCAGATATGTCTCATCTAGGTTCATTACCTCCACCTTCAGACATTCGGCCCGTGCCATCTCACCAGTCACACCAAGCTCCACCTGGACCACAAGGGCCATCACCATACAAGAGGAGTGGTCCTCCACCACAACACGGGGGACCTGGCGGACCCGGCGGACCACCTAAAAGGGGAAGGTATGTAGAAAATTATGGTCAAGAAAATTAACGCAGTTTTCTTCTTCAGCTGGTCTTTTTATGATAACATTAAGTGACTTGCTAAGACCCAAACTCTTAGGTGTTCGGCCGCTCAATCCGCTCATAGGTGTTTTTGCGCGTCTTCGAAATGAAGAAAATGAGTGGCGAGTCTGAGATTAGCCTCGGATATACACAGATAGATCATAAAAAGAACAGCTGTGAATATTTTTTTTTATAATGATGAACCGGAATCATGATAGGAATGTGCCGTCTGATACAAACAAGACGATAATCCAACAATCTGAAAAAAACATAGTTATCTATGGGTATTATTTTCTCTGTACTATTTCTAATGAGTTTATCTTATAGGTTCGACGGACCACGTGGTGGCGGCCGTCCGCCTCCGCAGGGCGGTTACCAGGCGCCGCCAGTACAGCACGCACCTCAAAACAATGGATACTCGTAAGTTCAATCAACATTCAACACTGAAATCAGAACAATAATCCATCCATTTACAAGATACAATGTTTGTGAACAATACAAAAAAATTGATTCGCATTTTGGTGGTTTGTAGTTTACAATAGCTTTCTTTGAATGTAGATTGTTTAAATTTTATGTTTAAATAAATAAATAATGCTGGTCAATCCACACAGCATCATCTAACCCCAAGATAAGCAGAGCTTATGTTATGGGTACTAGATTATTTATATACCTACTTAATGGAATACTTATAATTATGAATTAATTAGTACTTAAACATGGTGTACACACTCTGTATAATTCGAAAAAATCACTTCTAGTGCAGAAAACAATGTCAGAAGTGATTTTCAGGTAACTCATTTGAGGCTACACTGATATTGTATCTTGATTTTGGCTGGAGTATAAGGACATACGCAATTATTATTTCGTTACGGGAAACAAAACTCGAGCTTCTAGCTCGTTTGTTTGCATTGCCTGTCCTTATTTTATAATCCCATTGATAAAAAGAATTAAAGGGTACCTTTATATAGAATGATGATCCGGAATCATGATAGGAATGTGCCGTCTGATACAAACAAGACGATAATCCAACAATCTGACAAATGCCAAGTATATTTTCATGGTTCTTTGTTAAATTCTGTTGTATAATTCCATTCTTTGTTGAACAGAAACTCGGGATATCAACAACCTTATGAACAGCCAGCTTCAGATCCTTATGCACAGTCTCAATACAGTTCGCAAGGGTAAGTTATTTTTATTAATGTGTACGCTTGGTTGTGCAGAGATTTCTTTGTTTCTTTGCTCAGATCTTCTTTAATATTGAACAGATAATAGCGCGTGCTGGTCTAAAGTCGCGCTTCCAGGTCAATTTTTTAGCGCATTATTGTGTTCCTATTCTACTTTCTAAAGAAGTTAGACTTATGAAAGATATTGAAAATGATGAGACAAATCTAAGATAGGAATTGCCGTCTGACACACAAATGCAGACAATTTTAGATCCTGATTTTATTTGGATGTTAATACCTACAACACTTAATAAACCTTCAATTACAATAAAAGGGGTGTTTTCTAGGTCATATCAGAACAGCAATAACTATGCTGCACCTGCCCCTGTCCAGCCGAACACAGCATACAACTCTGGTGGAAGCTATGGTTCCAATAATTATGGTTACTCTACCAGTGGCCAAGGTGGCTACGAGCAAGATAGTTATGGGTAAGCTGACTTCAAATTGAAACTATTTTTTATTAATGCCGTGTGACTCAGTAGGTGAAGGTACGCCTGTGATACAGAAGTTTGCTGGTTTGTACCCCTGTGGGACAAATGTTTGTATGTCTGATTGCAGGTATTTATTCTAGGGATAACCTGCTACCCTTAATACAAGCTCTGCTTATTTTGAGGCCAGATGATGCTGTGTAAAAATGTGTAGCATTTTTTTATTACTACAAACTAGCTCCTGCCCGCGCGGCTTCACACGCATTATACGGGATAAAAAGTAGCATGTTATTTCAAGTCTAGGTCACATATTTGCAACATTATTGAAAAATTCGATCAGTAGTCTTCATTACAACTTCAGTCTTTGGCTTTTATAATTAGCAATATAGTAATAAAACCATAATTTTGAATGTATAGCAGTAACGCCGGCGCCGGTGACGCGGGTTACGGGGCGCAGGATCCCGCATATGGCGGCGGCGCCGCTGCCTCCGAGCAGACCTACGACTCTTATTCACAGTCGTACAGCTCATACCAACAGCCGCAACAGCAATACAACAACAACTACGGTAAGTACTCTTACAGGTGACACCACATTTCATTGATACAATCTATAGAAACTCGGTTCTAGAATCCAAGATATTTTTGGATGAAAATTATCAAAAATCGAAAAAAAACAAGTTGACACCTACAAAAAAAATAGGTTAAACCTAACCTAATTGCACATCGCGGCGAAAAATATTCAATTCGAGTTCGAACGGCCGCCAGGCGAATGAAATAATGCATGAATAGCTGTCAAAACCAAAAATGTATCCAAATTTCTGCAATTTTTGATTTCAGAGTGTCGTAAAATATTTTCCACAAATTATTTTACTTTGTTTTTTTTTAATATCTAGGATTCTAAAACCGTATATGTATAAACAGTAAAATGCGGCTATTTAAAATTATTTTAATTATTGCAGCAAAATAGGATAATAATTTATTATATGTAGCTTAGAACATTGCAGGGTATAAGTAAGTGAGATACGGTCATAAAATATGAATATGTCTATTCAGCCACAGTGCGAGGCTGATTCCCAAGCAAACCGATGCTAAGAAATCATCATTCATAGATATTAACAGGCCAATAATGAAGATGATGTAATATCAACACAATAAAACGATAAATCATAGAATTACTCTAGTAAGATTATATATTATATTTAAAATCATCATGAAATGATGATCAACGAGAAAGCATTCTATGAAAAGAAAATTATGCATATGGGTGTTGTAAAAAGTATGCCAGTATGATTTCATAACAAATGAAACCGGTATCAATTACCAACAAAACCAAACATTTATTTATAAGATATTAATAGTTATATTATCAAATATTATATATAAACATTATAAATATACCTTATGTCTATAATAGGAAAGGTATAGCATATTGCTAATTTTTTATAAATTAAAGAGCTAAAAAAGGAAGTACCTACTGAGCTTTGCCTTGTATTGCACTAAAAAGACAAAATGAAAACATGGTCGCATGGACCAGTACATCAATGCCATGATAAACAGGCAGCAACACCACACATGATAGGTACCACAAATATGAAATATATACCTAGAACCCTGGAACATAACAATATGTTTCAAATAGGATAATGACCAACAGAGCATAAGGAATATTGTGGGGCTAATTTTTAGCATCCAGCCGATAATAAAGAGCAATATAGTATATAAATAATACATACAAATCATAGATATAAGTGTCTACAATAAGACTGAGCTTAAGTACAAGAGGTGAACATAATATCCAGTGTGTAATTGTTTGTATTACAGGCAGTTGGTGATCTGTTTCAATAAAACAGTAAAATAAAATAAGTAAATCCATTTCAATAAATTTTCTGGATTGCTTAATGAAGCTTGAGGATTGACCAGAAGATATGCATGGGGTATTAGTAGAAACTAGAGTGTAACTTTAAGGTAGAAAAATATTTGTGCACATACTTTGATGTACTTAGGTAGTTAATTTATTGATTTCTTAATACTGTGAGGCACATAAAATTATACATTATGTATAATTGAAGACAAATTATTGTTTTATAATTATAACATTTCAAGTGACATCAACCTTTATTGTGTTTAAGAAGAAAAAATAAATAAATTAAGTTTAGGATAGTTTTAAAGTATGATTAGGCTTGATAACTATGTTTTATTTAGTATAAGGCCACTTCTAATAAAGTAATTTAATGGATAGTAAAATGTGTACTTTATTTTGTGGCATTGAACCAAATTATTTATTATACAAACATGACAGACATGAATTGACATGATTTTATTTTATCGTGGCAAACTTTATCATACAAATAACGAAAAGAACGAATGGTTTTATCTAGTTATATTAACAAAACCTTATATTTTAAAGCTAAGGAAAACCTTAGCCCAGCCATAACGGTGCGTTCTGCAAGGGTTACCGACGACGCCAAGCCAATGAAATCTAGGGAGGTAAAAACCTTGTACTGTCATCTTATAGGTACTAACTTTATATGGCCGCTAAGTTAATGAAACCAAGCTCAATGACCATATAGGCGTAGAATATATGAATTTGAATAGCTATTATCTATCTTGACTTGTATGAGAAGTTGCATTATCATTCAGAGAAATGGCCTATTGATACGATATTAAAAAGCAACATTGAAAGGCTTTGAATTCTCAGCTTTAGAGCAATAGATAAATTGTACTGGATGATGGTAACAGGAAAGTACACTATACATAAAATACAACACAGATGCCTTAATATAAGGATCATTTCTTTCACAATCCATTCAGTTACCCATTACTAAAACTGGGTTTAAAAGGTCTACGGCTACAATTGAACCAAGCAAAACAAGTGGAATATTCACCAGAAGGTTAATTACAGTTATATGACATTGATGAAAAAATTTACAGGTAATTTTTTCAGTATAAGTTTTAATTAGTTAATTCTGAATTGAGTTGACAGATAATATGCCGACGCTATTGAAAAGTGTACCAATATTAAAACTGAAGTCGAGTTTCTTTATTGATTTATTTAAAACTTACATATCAACCATATTGTACGTTTATTACAGGTAAGCCTAAAATATGGACCCAGCTAGTAGGGCACGGCAACATAAGTCAGTGCGATAAGAGACCACAATAAAAAAAAAAGTATTTATTTCAAGCATTTACACTCATATTAAAAATAAACAAGATAATCTTAAAAACTAAAAGGATTGCTGGGAAGGTGGCGCTCACAACAGTGCCTGGTGTACGGGCAGTCTACTCTCCCAGCTATCATTGCGAGAACGGTATTGGAGCTATGGAGATACAATGCCTATTGATTTAACTCATGTACAATCAGCAATCCTTTTTATATTATAGTTGATTTTGTTCTGTTTTTATGAGAATTTCATACAAAACTTGGTATACAAACCAAGGGTCAATTTAGGCCTGTTAATTGTTCACGTTAAAGGATCTTAGATTCAATCAAAACAAGACTAGCTCTTAAGATCCGTTTATTTATGATTGATTTGAGAGATGTCAAACGAACCCTGACCAAACTTTGCAGTTTTATTAAACAAAGCATTTTACATAAGTTGCCATAGCATAAATAAAGCCAGCTGCAATAAAACCTATGAATAAAACACAATGTGAAACCCAAGAGTTTATTAGGAAGTCTCCTGAACTCCTGATGCTTATTTTCACCTAAAAAACAAATTTTTATGCTATTCAGACATATTAATTAAGTAGGAAGTATTTTTATTGATCCTTAGGTACTTGAAACTGAAACAAAATCTTGATAATAAGGATCTGCTACAGTCACATCAGAACAAGTTCACCAACTGGCATAATCAGCAAAAGAAGATATTTCACAACAATAACACTGATGAAATGATTTACAGGTAATATTTATAGTTTAATTATTATTAATAGGCGTTTAATAAATACTAAGGCAAGTGTATTAGATGATTTAATGATATCTTTCGATGACTATCGAAATTAAGTACGAATCGTACAATAAACACGAAAGGTTTATTAACAATAAAAATAACAATTCTAGCTCGTAAGACAAAACCATTAAAACAATGACCATTATAGATTTTGTAATAGTAGGTATTAAATAAAAACAGGCCTACATTAATTTGATTAAATGCTTTATTAGTGCATCAAATAGGCGATTTTTTTTCAGTTACGCTTGTAGAATTCTTTAGCCGGAAATACACATTGGATGACAGACAGTCTAGCACATATATTAATTAGGGACTTCTCTTTCTAGGGTTTAGCATGTGCCACCTATTGTCAAACATTGTGCGTACACTAACTGGCATGCCTGTATCTGGCAAGCTTGCCATGCTATAAGGGAGAGGACGCGGGCGGGTTGCAAAGCCGGCACGTGTATTGTGAACTACTGTCGAGCCTGGTTCACTTTTATTTTTCTTGCACGTGAACTAGAACGAAAAGTATTCAAGCTACAGTCACGTCTTGGAAACAGGCATGCAAGAACGCAAATTGCATGCCTGTTTCCAAGACGTGAATGTTTGTTGCATGAATGTTTAGCTTGAAATTGCAAATGTATTCACCATGTACCAGTTACATACATACATGCACTGCATATGCCATTAACTGACATGCGCACTACTGTTCTGTTTTACTAGCATGTGTATTTCCGGCTTATGACTCGCAGAATTTATTTTAGAAATTATAGCAGATGCAATAGTGCATGTCTATAAGGATCACCCCTCTATCTGTGGTTACCAGATAAGGACCCAATAGAAAACTTGTTCACAGATGCTAATCCCAGTTAAGATCATATCTAAGCTATGCAATTCGCACTTTATTACTAAACAATAATTACTACAAGTAACGGTTAGCAGAGCGAGCAGCAGAAATAATAATTTTAGTACTATTAAGGATACCCTAGTTAACTAAGTGTTGTACAAAGTCACTTTGACACAAATACTTAAGCAGAACAAAACAGGTGTTTAATGCAGTACTCAAAAAAAGAGTTATTGCTCCATATATTCAAGCCCATGAATTACAATTTTAGAATAAGGACATAATTAGGAAGTCTGAAGTAATTACTTAATTCATCATTCATCACTACATGTGATGTGATGAATGATATCTGTAACTAACATTAGTAGACTAGAATAAAGAGGTCACTGCCAGCTACTGAGACCAGCACATCTACTAGCATAATCGGAAAAAGGATGATGTTTGAATGACACTCACTGGTGAAATAATTTACAGGTAATATTTTCAACTATATAATATTATTTCCAATCAGCTAACAGTGGGATAAAACATAAGTATAAAAAAAGGATATACATACTTCATAAATTCGGCGTTTCTGTAAGATATTAAAAATTAGAGAGAATATGCCAAGGCAAAATATCAGTGCCTTTTTTCCACTACCCATATTATAAGTTCAGCCATAGACAAACAACCAAAAGGCTAAATAATATCGTTAATATTGGAATTAAGTTACGCCCGATTCTATTAATTGTAACATAGCAATTTACTAGTTGCCGTGTTGATTATTACAGGTCATACATAATAATCATTAAACAAAAACTTGGAAAAGGACCTTGAACTTTTAGGACTTTGGTTGAGTTGAGGTAGTTTCTAGACTTGACAGAGGAAATAAATTAACAATAAGGAAATATTTATGAAATGTAGGGTAGGTATATTTATGCTGACAACTCGTGCCTGAAATCAACAGTAATATGAACATTTTATTTTTACATAACTTCGTACCAAAAAGGTTTGAAATGGAAACAAAACTTCCAAACAAGCAACATATCAACTGGTCTATTACATATTTATCTAAGTAAATACTTAATGTGTTTAGCTAGAAAGGTACAAGACAAGATACAAACAATAAAAATAATCGATAATATCGATTTTTATGATTATTACAGGAACTGTGTAGTGTGCCCTAAAACGTGAATTTATACTGTTCATAAAATGACAGTCACAGGCACGAAGTATCTCTGCCCTTATAAATAGAATATAAGAATATTAAATATTTAATGTTCCCATTATACTAGGGTAGGTAGGTAGGTAGGTATATCTACCGAAAAAGCAAAAAAAAATGCATTATGCTACTGACTGAGTGATATAAAAGTTAACGAAATCATTGTCCGTAATAGGTAATCTTATGATGGGAATGGGAGTAACAATTTTCCAATGTTTCAGGCTATGGATAAAACAAGAGGAAACCAAGTTGGAAACTTATGCCCTCACGGTTACGGTGCATTGCTTCGTCACGGCGATCTTACAAGGGTACATGAATTGTCTAAGGTAAATAATAAAAAATTTGGCATACATTGCAAGGCGAACCTGGATGAGACGAGTGCAGTGCAGGACTGTAGTGAGCGGAGCGACACAATAGTTTATAGGCTTACCAGCTGTGAGCGTAGTCTGATTTCGAATTACGTTGATGAAAAAGTGAAAATGACTGTAGGTAAGGTACCATACATAGATTATAGTCGCGCCGCCCTCCTCGCCCGCCTATTACGTTGCGCGGTTCGCTCCTCTCAAGAGCCGCCAGGGCGCCATAAACCTAATTTTTCGCTTTAATAGGAAGTGTTGGGCATAATCGCATACTTACCTACAAAAATCAAAAGCGAAACGTTAGGATTCAGACCTAATCACTAAGCTGTTACTTCTAAATCTAATCTAAAAACATTTTCTTGTTACAGATGCCGAATAAATATGGAAGAAGATTTGTTTTTGACGATATTATTTTAAATTAAATCTGTAAAATATTCCCGTGGTTTTTTGTACTTACAATTTAACTTAATCTTTGATCCGTGTTGGTACAGGATCCTGACATACTACGTCGTATGTGTATGGTAGGTATGAATCCTTATCACTCAGAGTAATAAAGCCTTATCATTACATACTACACCCGTTTAATTTTACTGATGGTTTTAATACTAACTTATTTGAGACTTAAGTTGTAGTCCTCTTTAGGTTAGGGTGCGTTACCCAAAAATCCAAACAAAAATCTCATTGGTCGTACCTCAAAAGGAACCAACCCTTTAGGATCACTGTTGTACAATACATCTGTCAATCCTCTTCTCAGGAATGCGTCGATTTGTCGGTATTGAGTTAAAATTAGGATTTCTTTTTTCATTGAGTTAAATTTGAGTGATGCGATGATGAATGTAAGCATTGATCTTGCATTAAAAAAAAATAGAATACCTACTTTATTGAATCTACGACCATAATAATTAATAACATAGCCCAATGTTACCTAGATTATCATACAAATAGTTTCGAACCCTGTCTGGTTTTACCTGTGTCGGTCAATGTTACCCATGTTTAGGGTTAGTATATTTTGGACACAAGTATGTATATCTCAATTCATCATCAGCCAATGTAGTCCACTGCTGGATATAGGCCTCCCCCAATGAGCGCCATAGCTCCGTCTTCAGCATGTCGCATCTACCTGCAGTCTCCACTCAAAAACACGTTTGCCCCAGCGGCCGTCGCGAGTTACGGCCGGCCCACTGCCACTTTAGCTTGCTAATTCTTAGAGCTGTCGATAACTTTGGTTCTCTGTCGGATATATTCGTTACGAATCTTATTCTTCAGAGAAACTTAATGCTACGCTCAGAGAGCACATAGCTCGCTGAGCGAGTTTGAACTGGTGGACTAGCAATATCGTAAGTGTCCACGTCTCAGCTCCGTACTCTCCGCACGTAGGACGCACTGGTTGAAATCTTTCATTTTCAAGCATTGCGGTGTAGATGACGAGATCTCAATTAAACTGTAAAAGTGCTGTATATGTTGTCTATAAGTACCAGTACGTCTGACCTTGATGTGATATTAATATACATTTTTACCGGTACTGCATTGTTATCGGTATAGCGTAAAATATCGATACCAACAACAACAAAGTTGGGAATCACGCCCCTCCCCGGTCAGTACGCTAGGAATGGAGATCTGGCACCGCTTTAGAGTACCGGTACCTACTTTCGGCAAAGTATTGATACAATGGAAATATCACAACCGCTATTATTAGGGTTACCCTGATTTACTGTAAATGTACAATAAACAAACAGAGGCCAATAACTTAACAGACACACGAGAGAATAGTCATTAGGATAAAACTACTAAAAAATAACTAGCCCTGTAATTAAAAAGCATAAATATCATCAAAAAGTAGCAGTTCCTACACAGAGTTCTCAAGAATGAGGAAAATAATAAAAACAGTAGTTTTGTTTTTAAAAATTTATTGTATCTTAGGTCTACGCTTGTGCCTCAGGCAGTGTCGTGATAATATCAGAGTCACCAGGGTCTGTGATAGCAAGGGTGCATACTCGGTAGTACTTTCCACAGGCGGTGCCCAGCTCAATGTTGTTTCCACTGTAGTGGTGAACTCCAGTCTTGGCTAGGAGAGCATAGTACTCAATCTCTGATTTTCTGTAACAAAATCAATCAATTAATGAAATAAATCTAACATCTAATTCAACCTAAAGTAGTATCTACTTTAGATTAAACTATGTTTTTAGTTTTATTAGAATGATGATTTTTATCACACTTTTTTTCAAAATGTTCATGCGTCAAGTTTTCCTGTGAAAAATTGTAATTAGATGAATGTTATTTATCTATAAATATCGCAGAAATCTGACTATTTAAATATTTGTTGAGATAAACCACAGCGTTACAATTTCCATTACAACATTATCTAACAATAAGGCAAAAAATTTGTATTAGCATTCTTTATCCAAATAAATAAATAAATTACATTATGAAACAAAAAAATAGTGTGGTAGCTGAATGCTATGCAAAGTAACTCCTCACCTGTCCAGAGTTGCACATGTACCGAGACTACTCCATAGGTTTCCCATAGCGAGTCCATAAAGCAATAATATATATGCAGTCAAGAAAAACTATTTTTCATGATTAGAACATAATTTATAAAATGATGAGTATCATTCAAATAGTAAAAATAAAATATAATATAATATAAAGCTTTACAGACACAGCTAAAGTGGGAAGCCATACTTCTTTGTCTAAGACTCCATATGCATCCCTTTGACAAGTAATTGGGAAACTCTACTTCTCAGTAGTCTCACCTTAGCGGAGGTGCGTTCTTAGCAATGATGACCAGTTTAGCCTTGCCCTGACGCAGGGTCTTCAAAGTTTGCTTGTACCCAAGGCAGTATTTGCCTGACTTCATAACCAAAGCCAGGCGGGAGTTGATAGACTCAATAGTCTTTTTCTGAAATTAAAGATTCTCAATGAGTATTTATTGGTATTTATGAATAAGTTTGAAGTAGGCGACTATACACACATAGGTTAGGTTATTGTGTCACAATGCATTTTCAACCTTACAAATTACGGAATCTGCAAGCCTATCAAGCAGTATTCACTGTAGGATTTCAATTCTAGGCGGTTTATACAATATGTAACTGAACAACCATGCCATTAATCCAAAACACGGGACCTACACGTGTAGAACAAAAAATAGTAAGGTTATATTTAGTACTAAATTTTACCTGTTTCTTAGCAGCAACCATTGTGATAGCTGTTCTGTTAACTCACTGGAAAAAAATATAAATTGCGATTAGAAATTAAACTAGCAAAATCCCAAATCACAGCGTGGATTTGCAAAATTTCGTGAACGAACCTTCGTGAAGCAATCGTCAAAAAGAAGGAAAGAAAAATAATTCATTTGGTCTATGGCAATATGTTGCCAGTGTTGCAACATCGATCGATCGCTCGCTCTATATTCAATTGAATTGTCTATGATGAAAAAACATTGATTTGCCGACAGTATTTAAAGGAGTCGGTGAAAATAATATCGCAACAAAATTCATTTAAGCTCACACTGCTACGCCAGTGAGAACGCAAAGGTTTATTTAAGCTAGTATCTTTCCGCCAGAGCAAAAACAGCGTGTTACCGCTCTTTTTGCGTCGATATGGAAGGAAGGTATTTCTTTCTACACTATGCAATCTGAGCGAAACTTTAGTCAGACTCAGTCAAATGCGCTAAACATGTAACTCTAAGCAAAATGAAGAACAAATCGGTGGTATTTTGTTCTAATTTAATTGAGAAAGTATAAGAACGTAAGTTTTTTTAACATTTTACGTAGTTTTGTATTCTCTTTGTCTTTTTAAGACTTAGGGGCCGTCTCCACGAGCGAGATAATCGCGGCGTTGTTATCGTCTCTTAGCGTATACGCACGGCGATGATATTGCGACGAGATGCGACGGCGAGAATTTGAGTGCGCACGAAACGCGGTGAGCCTGTCGCTACTACCTAGCGATGCTGTGATTCCTTTACGAGTCGTGACGATACGCTGGCGGAATAATCGCTCGTATAATAATCGTTCGTGGAGATTACCCGACGATAAAAGAGCAGAATCGTCGCGATTCTCTTGCTCGTGGAGACGGCCTCTTAGCAAGCAATAAACAATTTTAAAAAAAGGCTTCGATTTTTAGACTATAGGATGACTATAGGTATGCCTGAGCATATGACAATGACAGAAGTCATAAACGACGTGACATGTGACACGACAGCTGACATGTCAATATCCATCCATGACAGCCAGCACAGCACGGCACGGGATAATCTTCTCGCTTGCTGCTGCCTGCCCTGCCTGCCTGGCCTGCGCGTAACGAACGTTGTCCGAGTTTTAGTATTTTTATCAAACAAGTCGTATTAAAATATTCTGTGATAATCAAACTACACAACACCATCATCTGTGTGCCCGTCCTGTACAGTAATATAATAATTATAAAATCCGATAGTCTCTCATACATACTATTTTAGCCATGACTGAAAAAGCAGCAAGAAAACCAAAAAGTTCAGGACCTTCGGCAATCGGAAAACTTTATTTGATTGCTTACAATGGAATCCAAACACTGGGGTAAACTTTTATTCTCTTCGAATGTTAGATTATTATTATATTTATCCCTTACCAACTTAATACAAACCTTAATCAATGTTTGCCTATGTAGATGAAACTAGTATATGTACTAGGTACATCTACATGGGCAAACATAAAGCTGGTAGAGTAAAAGGGCATATTAATTATGTCCGGTACAAATTTTATTAAACCTGTTTTGGTGATTTCAGATGGTCTTATTTGCTGTGGCAGTCATTGGGTCACTTTCTAAATCGAGGTACACTGGACACCTTCTGGCCAGAAATAAAGTGGACTGTAGTTATATTCCAAAACGCAGCTATTCTGGAGGTAAGTTGTATCATGTTATGTTCATGAGGAGTATTTTTCATCACCTTATCTACATATAATTAGGTACAGTGAACTTCTGCCAGAGAGTGCAGAGTTTATAATGTGCTATTCCATTGTCTTCCATATTTTATTTCACCTACAAGATCCCTTTTTGACATAAGGTAGGTATTAGAATACCAAAAACTTTTTTCTTTATTATGGTAAGGGGTTTGACCACCATGACACTTGGGAAAGCAAAGATGTGGTCTTAGATGGAGCATGCATTCATGCTGAGTTGATTTTAATGAAATTTGTAAATGAGATTTCAAATTTCATTAATATCAACTGCCATTTAGTTTCGAACATACATATCAGATAGACCCATATTTCAGTGTTTTCTGTTTGATTAAAATAAAAATCTGTATTTCTAACTATCCAAAGCACCAGCTCTGCTTGGTTTAGGGCTACATAGCATTTTATTACATATAATTTAAAAGCTCTACAAAATGGTCAAATGACCATTTGTACCGTTCAAATGAATAAATCCAAGACATGTTGATTTGGAACAAAGACAATGACATGTAGAAAATTAAATTCTCCACTTCACAACTCAGTGTTTGTCATGAATATTCAGAATTTATTGAACTTTGTACCTTTTCAAGTTCAAATAGTCCATTCAAGGGTACTCTAATGTGTTTTTGACACATTAGAGGACATTATTTAACAATTGCTAATCATTTCTAGGTCCTTCTGTCCTGCAATACAAATAGAAGCAGAATTTCATTTATTCTAATTTTACTCTTTAGAATGATGCTAGAATAACATGATTTCTTGAAAACAGGTTCATATTCTGAGATTTATAAAATTCTTGCCACTTTATTGAGTTAATGATTCAGGATCTATTTAACTAAAGTTAATGAGCATATTTGACTAATTTCACTTTCACCACTATATCCAGACTGGTTACGTATAAAAAAAACCACAAAAGAAAACCTAGAAATAGATTCTATATACATGCATTTAATCTAGGCAGGTGAAAGTAACCAAATAAACAAAGATTTCTTGATAAGCTAAATCTTTAGTAGTAGTAGGGCCTACCCCTTCTTAAGATTTAGCTTTTCACATAAAGGGAGCCGCTCAATGACCAATTATTTCTTGTTTAAAATTTGTTTGTAGTAGTCTGTGATACTTGTTATGGTTATTAAGTTTTCCTGTTTAGTTTGAGCATAAATAGCAAAATTGCACTAGTATCAAAGTAGACGAAGGATTATTTTAAATTGTAAACATTTATTAAGTGTCCCGTGTACCAATGCATTGCGCGATGCATTTTCATGCATCGCGTATTATCGGTCACGTAACGCCAGAACAGACAAATATAATATATAATACAACATTCAACCTTTCACAATGAAACGATGATGCGTTAGTGCGTCGACCGTACAGCAGTCTGTTCAGTTTCCGTCGCCACGTGTATTTTGATTGATGCATTCAGACTAGTCGTAACATCGGCTGAGATCGTTTGTGTACTGGTCTGATTTGACCGAATAGACGCGACCGATTATAAGCTCGACGCATTTTCCGTCAGATATGTACCGCCCATAAAAAATAGGTATTAGTACTAGTGGGAAGGCCAACCCTGCCTTAGTTGATTAAAGGTTGATCGTCATTCTACGGCCCTATCAACATATCAACATCGATAGCGCTACCATGTCAATTGATTTTCTCTTCACTTCAGTTTTTTGTCCACTATCTCCTACGTACACTTCTTGAACTAGTGCACTAGTGCAAGAAGTGAAAATGAAAAATTAATAGAGAAATCAAAAAGGAATCAGATTTCTCGATTGATTCTTTGTTTTCTTCACTAGTCGACAAAATATTGAAGAGAAAAGCAATTAACAGTTTATTTCATATTCGACAATAAAAACAATAATAGTCAAATCTTAACTTGTCTCTGATCTTATTTTGTAAGCCTCAAAAGATATACGTTATTGATTTCTGAATTATATTTTCAGGTAGTCCATGCAGCAATAGGCTTGGTGCCTTCGGGAGCATTGCTTGTTCTAATGCAAGTCTACTCCCGCGTGTTTCTGGTCTGTGGATCCCTGCTGCTCACAGATGGCGCTACCACTAGCCCGGGCCTTCCTCTCTGCATACTCGCCTGGTCGATCACAGAGATAGTCCGATATGCCTACTATGCACTCAATCTTGTTAATATGGTGCCACAAACATTGCTATTTTTCCGGTGAGTACTATCTTAAACTCTGATAATGTTGATTAGTTATCTATACAGATTATTCAATTTATTGTAGGCACCAAAAATTTTATTGTGTGCTTAATATAACTATATTCATATTTTGTTTCCAAATGACTTAAAATCGCAAAAACACGTAAAGGTTTCTGGCTTGCTTCTTTACTTTACCTTAAAAAGATTGAAGTGAACAAAAAATTAAAGAGATCACTTTATTTCCTTGTTTTACTTATGTCATTATAACTTTGTGATGTGTCTAGGAGCCTAAGGTTTAAAGGAAATAAAGCACTTTTATGTTTGATTAATAGAAAATTTGTTTCTGCAGGTACTCCACATTCCTGGTTCTCTACCCGATCGGAATAACTGGCGAGCTTCTGTGTATGTATCACTCACTGGACGAAATCGCGAGCAAACAGTTACTGACGTACTCAATGCCCAATGCATGGAATGTCGCGTTTAACTACTATTACTTCCTTATATTCTACATGTTTTTGTACATTCCGTTATTCCCAGTTCTGTTCGGACATATGCTTACCCAAAGAAAAAAGATGCTTGGTAGGGATGCCAAGACAAAATAAAGATCTTAGTTTCCCTCATTTAAAATGTTTAAATACTAACATAGTTATTTTTGGTTAGCCTAAGAGGCGGCTTTACATCTTATTTGGTTTGGTAGTGTTGTTTAATACAATTAATACGCACATTTTTAAGAATGTTACGAGAGGTATTCGTCCAACTTTTAACCACGGCTGCGTCAGCGTTGGTCGCAGCCTCTAAGGTAACTTGAAATAACTTAAGTACCTACGAGTACATCGAATAAATTAACTTTAAGCAAATTGATCTGGGGCTCATTATTATTAAGCAGCGGAAAGGGTATAAGCATTATATATTTAAGTAATTTTATTAAGTGTTAATTATACAGCTTCGGTTTGTTATTTGCTTCAGTTTGTACATTGTAATCGTACAAGTAATTTTCATCTCTAAAATTTATGGTAACCTTAATTTTTTTACACATAAGGGCAATAAATAAGTACATAAAGTGTATTTTTGTATAACCAAGTCTTGTTGTACATTACATACAAATTGTTGCAATTATTACAACCGCAATAAGCACTAAGTAACCATAGTGTTTTTTGCATTCTTAACGATGAAACTACCTGGTGATGGTGTTAACAGACGTACGTAATAATTATGTTGATAAAGATACATATTTATTTCTCAAAGATATTAAATAATAATATATATTTGACGACCGATGTGGCGCGGTGGGCGAAGGTCTGCTTGCAACGCAGGAGGTTGCGGGTTCGATTCCCGCCTCGGAACAATTGTGTGTAAGATCTGCAGATATTTGTTCCGGGTGTTCTGGTCGTTTTCTATGTATAATAAAAAATATCGATCTATGTAATATATTGTGTATTATGTATATCAGTTATCTAGTACCCATAACACAAGCTCTGCTTACCATGGGGCTAGATAATGCTCTGTGTATTGTTCTGCATTATTTATTTATTTATAATTATAGTTTCAATAAAACTACATAAAAAGTACTCATAGAACTAAACAACAAAGCAAGACTGTCGTCGCATATTGTTTTATATCAGTTAGCTACTGGATGTGCTAAAGTCAGCATAGGTTAAGTTTATTATTATTATTAGCGGGCTTTATGGTTGTATTGTTGAGTAATTTATTATGGTTTGACTGGGTAATAGGATATGACACTTTAAAAGGTAATAATAATAAGAATATATTGCACTGTTTTTATACATAATTGTTTTATTTTCTGATAAAGTAGATCAAGATCTTAGCTGTGAAAAAGTAGGCAAGGAGGTACTATAGAACGGGGCAATTTAAAACATATTTTTGATAAAAAATTAATTTTAACTAACTTTGATTTAATCCTTAATATTTAATAAGGCATTTAATCATTTATAATGCAGAGGGTACAAAATCTAAAGAACTTGTTTTCTATCGTGAATTATATGATACTTAAGATTTTATATGAAAATATAAAATAAAAATGAAAATAAAATATAAAACTTTATTAACAAAGAAAATTATGATTAAATCATAAAATTACGAAGACGATAAAAGAACTGAAACATAATGCAATTGAAACAATTGGGCTAAATTTTTTTACAAACTATATACTGGAAGCTCAACTGATCTATATGTATATAATACCCGGCGAAAGCGTCACCAAGACGCTGGCTGCATTGCCCCGTACTGTATGGCAATGCTATGAGCTGGTGAGTACCTTGCGCACGCAGCGCGCAAGATACTCACCAGCTCAAAGCAATTATTAAAATGTTTATTCATAAGTACCCGAATTTTTGGTGGTTACTAATTAACCATAACTCTACCCACTCTCTACTATAGGTAACTATTTTTCCATGGCCCGTTACGGTTTTAGAAAAAAGAGCTTCTTCAGTAGGTACCTAAATTATTTTTTTCTTGTGAATATTGGACATTAACAGTAATGTAATGCGTCAGATATCGGATACATTTTACATGTCCATGTCACAATCTATGGTCAGAAAACGGTGGGTTGATAAATATTAGTAGTACACGTAGTACGCGACTTGGCAAACGAACTAGGACGCCCTCCGGCCAGGTGAGATGATGACTTGCGAAAGACTGCAGGCAGAATGCTGAATGCAGCAAGCTGAAGACGGCGCTAAGGCTAAGGCGCTCATTAGGAAAGGCCTTTGTCCAGCCGTGGACTATTATATGTAGGTTGATGACGATGATGAGTATACGTTGTTGACCTTTGCCTTATTAGGGATTAAATAGGTTCGCCACATAATTTGTTATTTTAAATCCCAAGAAATTATAAATCTCTACTGAACTGTTTGCCTCAAATAGTCACTTTTTGTTCATATGTATTGTATTAAGTGTAGGTACTTGTTAGATAAACATAAGTACAGGTGTGCGCAAAACAAATTAATCTGCAAGATTTTTATCCTTTTATCAGCACTGATTTGTTAACTACCTGTTGTTTATGATTATCCTGATAATATTAGGATTTAATTACTTTTATCAAAAAAAGTTAATAAATACGACAGAATTCTTTAATTAATTAGTGTTGCTGTAAATATGAATAGGAAATACACGGCGTTGGTGTTGGCGGTTCTGGTCGCGGCTGCTGAGGCCAACAGCGTCAATTTGAACCAACCGTTGGTCCCTAAGGCTTTGGGAGACTCAGAGTAAGTGACATAAAGCTACTTTACAATCTATTGCCGTTTTGGTATATTCTTTCTCCTCGTTTTTCCTAACCTGTGTTGTCGCACTGCTGGGAAAAGGATAATATTATATTATCCTTTTTCCAGCAGTGCGTAATATATATAAGTACCTAACCTTAGGTAGGTACATAATATTATAATCCCAAAATATAAAAAAATATACATACTAGCTGTTCCCACGGCTTCGCCCGTGACTACATTTCATGTCTATTTTTGCATGAAATATGTGAATTCTACGCGGAATGGGAAGCCTAATTCCAGAAAAAAAGTGTTTTGTAATAAGTACGAATCAAACCCGGTTAAAGCGAGGTTTAATCGATCTTCTGGCATGTTATCGGTAATGTGACCCATAACATATTATACCTAGGTATCTATTTATTGTATAGGTAGGTAGTTAATGACCCGATGAACTTCGTATCACCTTGGGTAGGTACAACATTTGTTCCCTATTTTGTTTTCTTTTAAACGTTCTCTGTATTCGTTCCAAGACAAAGAAATCTAATCGGTTAATATCTTTTCAACCAATTTAGTATAACCTCATTATTCAAAAACATTTATATGATATCCGTTTAGTAGTTCTAGTTTTGGCGTGAAGAAAAGAAGTAACAAACATCCATCCTTCCAATCATTCGCATTTATAATATTGTGATGTGATTGATTTCAGGCAAAGATGGGACGGTCTAGGTTTGACGGCTGACGTGAACGACTACGTGGACACAACAATCGGTATGATCGTGCCGTTCATCGAGCAACATGGTCTCGATCCCATGCCCCTGCCTGATGTCATCGAAGGATTTTCAGTGGTACGTTTTTCTATACTAATATTATAAAGAGGAAAGGTTTGATTTTTGGTTTCTTTGTATTGAATAGGCTCCGAAACTACTGGACTGATTTGAGAAATTATTTTGAACGTTAGGAAGCTACACTATCCCCGGTGAACATTAGATTCATTCGAATTTCAAATTTCTAAAACATAATATACCTAGCCTACCTAGCATATTATATTTTAGAAATGTGTAATTCGAATTTAACGAGGATGAAACCGCGGGAAACAGCTGGTTTTAAATATTTCGCTTGCACATTAGTACTTCAGTCACTTATCAATCACGCATCTCAAGTCGATTTGATACGCGCGCTGTCATGCTCACGACCTCTATGTTATGACGCAGTCCGCCTACGACGCAGGAGGTTGTGGGTACGATTCTCGGGACAGATGTTTGTTGGTACGATCAAAGTTATTTGCTCCAAGGGTACTGGGTCCTTTTTCTGTTACTAAAATATCCATCAAGTATCTAATATCAGTTATCTAGTAGGTACCCACATGAAACAGCTGCGTGAATTGTCCCGCATTATTTATTTATTGAAAATTTGATTGCACTTAAGAAAATCATGGTTCAAAGGATGGGCACAATGTCGAGACATGTTCTACCTGCCAACCAGAACAAACGTTCCCACAGGTTATGTGTGATTATGTTGTTTATCTATGTCACATAGGAAATAAACATCTATAAATAGGTAAATCGTCACGTGTGTGAAGATGTTTTTCCTTATGTTTCCTTCGCATTAGTATCACCTAGTTCTAAAACAAACAACTACGTGGAAACATGTTCATAATTATGTAAGTAGGTAGTTACATAATTATGAACATGTTTCCACGTACTGCAATACCATCGCGGATATTTCTCAGGAAGTGGGTTTTTCACGCAGCGTCATACTCGCTCCTGGGGTTATCCCCTTGTCCCATACATAATACCAAACACCGCAATTTAACGTCGCAACTTCACAAGTGACAGACTCAGTTTACAGATTTCCCTACCTACCAGTGTCTTAGGGCGGTATCCGAGGCACAATAGCACCGCCCCCCACCTATTTTATCTTATTATGACGATGAACAAAGAATATTTCAAAATTTCATTGGAAAATGCTGTTTGCGCATTGCCTCTAGCCTGAGGAGGGCTAGAGGGGTATTTTGGGCTTTTTTAACTCCACTGAGCTACTAACAGGTTGTTAGCAGATAGTGACATACCAACTAAAAACCCATCGATACTTCCTCTCTCACCTTAGTGCCAGAGCGTCGTCGTCAAACCGTCACCAGACGATTCGTTTGACGACGGCCATAATATCTACAAGATATCTTGTAATTCCAGCGCCCCTTACTGATCACATACAGCGCCTGGCTGAAGATCCACGACGGGTACATGACCGGTCTGGTCAATGCGGATCGCAATGGAGACCAGAAGGTCAGCTACTTCGCCAAGATGGTGCGCGTTCAAGTCTCTCTCAACTTCACTAACCTCGAGGTGAGTTCTAGTATTTCTAGATTAATTAAGCGTAGTTAGCGAGTAGTACTTTTTTGTATTAACTTAGTTATCACTCATCGATTAAAATAAAAATAAAAAAATACAGAGAAAACGAGGGATAAGGGAAAGTTGGATAACAGTTCCATGCTCCTCCCTGCAATATACCTACTACCAAAAACGCATAGCAACCGAAACTAACCGAGAGAGATAATAATATCGGAGCGCAAGTCTCAAAATCCCTCTACGAAAGCTGAAAGCTGAAAACTCAAAACAGAAGCACGTGTGAGGAAAGATTTTTTGTGTATCAAATAACTACCTTTACGATCTCTGTTTTTGCTAAGATGTGAGCTCATTAATTGTATGGTGATAGTTGATAGTGATATGATAGTTTGAAAAGTATTACTTACAATTAGAATATACCTGGTACCTAACTAATTTATAAAACGGACCTGACTACGTTCAAAGAATAGAACTCAAAATAATCAAATAGGTCGGTAGTTATTCTAATACTCCAGCTAAATTCGATGTAAAATGTCAGTTAACAAACCACGCACAGCAAAGAAAATTCAGATGCTTGCCTTTTAGTTTCAGGTAAAATAATTCTGAGTATTATTTATTTGTCGAAGTAAAGACACGCGAGCGAAGCTACGGGTAGACGCTAGTAGGTATTTACTATTATAATAATTTACCTATCTACAAAATTATCACGTATCGTTTATCTAGTAGTAAAGCAAGGTAGGAACAGAAACCGATTAGAGATAGATTATTAAAATAATATTTGAATTATCAATCAATTTAGAAATCACATTCGATATCAATTAGATACGTTTAACTAAGCTTAAATATTAAGAAGATAAACGTTCAGGTTGTAATTTTTACATTCATATCTTGTTCCTACTGGCCATTCTAATAGTAGAAAGGATTCTACATTAAAAAAAACAGGTTTGGAACCCACTGCCCTGCGTTCTGATTTTCCGTCCAAAAACAACCTGGGTCTCATAACAACATTAATTAAATTTAAAATTTAAAAAATCCCGGCACGCCATTTTTTCCCAGCGCCATCTTGGACAGATTTTCAACAAATATACTCCGTACATAGCTTAGAACACTCCTGACTAATTCACCTCTCAACAAATAACCAAATCAAAATCGGCCGAAGCCACAGACAGACACACACACACACTCCGACGTTTTTGCGGGGAGGGGGTAAAAACAAGAGTGTATAGGTGTCTTCTAGATATTTGAGATAAATCATCGGCCACATCTTCACTTTCAATAAAGTGGGACTGTGGTCAAACGAAGGTCTAAAAATCATAAACAAATGTTTTAAAATAACTCGTCCTGTTTCAGTTCGTATACAAGTACCTCGTGCAAGTGATGAACATCGGGCCCACTGGTGGGATCCGAGGATCTCTGAACCGGTTCGTCGTCAACGTAGATCTGCTTCTGGACTTCAACAACGACGAGATCCATCTGCAAGAGTTCTCTCTCACTGATATTGGGTAGGTCATTCACATTACATCACTAACTACTATTAGTAACAATTGTAGGACTAACTACCATTAGTAACAATTGTAGGTACCTACTCCGAAGTGTTTCATGCACGTAATCTGTTAGCTTGATAAATATCAAAACTCTCGTTAGATTCGTGTCACTATTCATAAAAAGAAGCAGAGTTTAAAATATTATGATACATTTCATAATTCAGTCAAAGTAAATAAATGCGTGGACGAAGGATATAATACTGATTGACTCATTGACTAGATTGCAGTTATATTCTGCCTAACATAGGCATGCAAATGTTGATATTACAATTCAAACAATATTAAAATTTCTTTTTATAAATTATTATTTATTTTAAGCCATTATTGTCCCACTGCTGGGCAAAGGCCAAATTTTATAATATTGTAGTTGAATACTGAATAAGTTTCCAGACAGGGTCTTTAGGTCTTCTGGTAGATTATTAAATACATATTTTTATCATGGTCATATAGTTAGTAGGATTGTTTCTGTATCATTGTTAAATTACAATGACTACTTGAGCGCGCGCCGCCGCCCCGCCATGCTGGAGGTGTCCACTTGTAGAACCAACCTCCTTAAGTTTGCCCCTATGTCACTCGCTATATATTTATTCAATGTTCTGTCCAAAAACAGCGTAGATATATTTTACGAAAACCTACCGAAAGCCATGAAAAAGGCACAAAATGTTATTGAAACAAAATTATAAATTAATTAGTATTGTGTGTATGTACAAAAATATGTAATTATTAGTATAAGTAGTTATAACATCGCCTTAGGGCTTAATAAAAAAACCTATAATGATGTTATTATCTCAATAAATAAATAAATAAAATAAATATTTTTTTACTGTGATGTATGCAATCTGTTGTTAGCAATTACCTTACTGCTAGTTTATACTCGTTGTTGTTTTTATCAGCAGTATTTATTATTTTTTTTTTTGTTTCCAGCCGTCTCCGCGTCCGTCTTACTGGCAACATCCTGACCGACTGGCTGGTGAACCCTGTTATCGCCGTTTTCGTCACAATCTTCGATACCGTCATCATAAAGGTGGTGGAAATCAACATCCGCTCGGCGGTGCAAGACGCCGTCTCTGTTATAAACAGCAATGTTAAAAACATTGTGAACTTCCTTGAATCATTCAACTAAATGTCAAACAATTAACTTTATTGATAAGCTAAAGTACAAATACCTACTGAATATCAAATAAATATCTTAATAAACAAAGTGATTTATTTCCTTTAGATCTTAAGGACTCTTACACACGTCACAAAATTAAAATTACATAAGTAAAACTAGGAAATAAAGTGATGATTTTTTGTTCACTTCACACTTTGTTCATCTTTATATGGTTAAGTAGAAGCGAACAAGAAACCTTAACCTTGTAAGGTTGTTAGTTTTGTTGGAGCAAAACTCGTCCCAAGCTTTCTATCGTCATCATCATTTGAAGTACCTACAGTTATTGTTTGTTTGACTACTACCTTTTGTTGTATGGTAAAGATAAAGAGCTCTATGGCTTAAAGAATTAAAGTTTGGTTTAATTCTCTAATGCTCTGGTAAAAAAAGCCAGAATAGGTATACAAAATAGTATTACTCACCATTTCAACGTGCAGTTTAAAGATATCTTATCTCTCGATTTCGCTTTCTATATATGCTATAACTTATATTGCTTTGCTATGGGACACCCAATGAACGTGAAAACAGAAAGCAACAGTCTGTTTCCTCATAAGCGCCATCTATTATTGAGTAGCATTTATACAACGCCATCTATTGGCTTAAGTAGCAAACGAACTCCTATGACTGAGCCTATGATTTAGTCCTTTTACACACGAAGAAACCATAGACCCTTAGATTAATCATAGACTCTTTTACTTTGACTTCAACTTCTTCCTAGATGGCTCTGCATCTGGATTGACGCAGCAATTCTACCAAACAAAAGTTAATTAAATTGACACTAGCACATGCTATTGTTTGACACCGACACTCACGACGAGCCCGACCCGCATGTTTCTTTTAGCTTTTCGTGGGTTTGTTTCTTTTCTGTTTAATGTAAATATATTTTCCTCCAATAATACACGATGGGGAAAGTGAAAAAGATGAAGCCTTCTCAAGTAGGGAAAAATATAGCTCTCGCTGATCAAATTGAATCATCTCATTCAGTGAAATCCAAGAATAGAAATAAGGAAAGAAACAGGCATGACGACGACGACGAAGTAAGTTCCTTACTTCCGTAGTTAAGTAAACTCTCTTTACTTCTTGATGTATTAAATACTTTGCTATGATACTACTATATACATGATACCATTATTACTACTGAAAGTAGATCAACTACCAGTTCTCTGAACCTTAAAATCAATGGTCAAACTTGGAAGTTTTCACCTCTATTTATTAGGTACAGCCAGAAACTTAACTGAAGCCTCTCCTTCACAACATTTCAGTTCGTTAATGCTGACCTCTCCAAGAAAATCCTTAAAGCAGCTAGAAGGCAACAGGCAGAGCTTGATGACAGCAGTGTTGGTCCTTCTCCGGCCAAGCATGTTACTCTGCCAACATTTAGAGGTAGGTACATGTTGTTTTAATGTAAGTATGCATGCCATACTCAATTATTAGGTACTTATTCATTTTCATTTATTCCCTGTAGGACCACAACTAGACAAATTCATAGTACTGTGCTGCTGTAAAATGGCATTATATTATGGGTGTCTATTATAATTAATTCTAGATCAATAAAAAGATTGAAGTTTAGATCAATGTCACAGTGTATGCAGTTACTTACCCAGGCAAAATATAGCTGTTAAGAGTGCAAAATTCAGTTCAGTGGGATAATTACTATGATGTGTTTGTGGTGTTATTTCATCTAGAATAATCTAGTGGCTTTAAACATTTTATTTTTCATTTTAATTTCATTATAATTTAAATTTTTCCTAATTTAATTTGTAATTTTTTATTATAAATTGACATCTTATAAAAAATATTATTGGATGATTTTCAGAGGGAGACTCTGATGCGGAATCAGATTCAGATAAAGATGATTTGGAGCCTGACACTTACTATGATAACATTGAAATCAATGAAGAGGATGAACAGGCACTTAAAATGTTCATGTCTTCGAAAGGAGAAAGAACTAGAACCCTGGCTGATATAATCAAAGAGAAAATAACAGAAAAGAATACTGAACTACAGACACAGTTTTCAGATGTTGAGACTCTGAAACTACAGAATATTGATCCCAGGTATGCCTTTGCTTAGTTACAAAACATTATGAAAGTATTCTATACTTTTTTTACTATAATAATGTCATGAATTTCTTATTATTTACTTTCTCTAACATTTCTTCCAGGATAAAAGCTATGTACGAAGGTGTGAGAGATGTCCTTAAAAAGTATAGATCAGGAAAGTTGCCAAAAGCATTCAAAATGATTCCTAATCTACAAAACTGGGAGCAAATTCTGTACCTTACAGAGCCAACTACATGGTCTGCTGCTGCCATGTATCAGGTAGAGAAAAATAATACTACTAATATAACAAAAGTTCTTATGTTCCTATAAAGATTTATGGGCATGCTGTCTTTTATGTCCTCTATACATATAAAAAATGTTTGAATGTGATGTACAAATTTAAAAATGCTTACAGGCAACCAGAATATTTGCATCAAACCTCAAAGAAAAGATGGCACAGAGATTCTACAACCTGGTATTATTGCCACGAATCCGTGATGACCTTGCTGAGTACAAAAGGCTGAACTTCCACCTATACCAGGCTCTGAGAAAGTCACTGTTCAAGCCTGGTGCTTTCATGAAGGGTATATTGCTGCCCCTGCTTGAAGTTAGTATAAGAGTCCTATTAAAGTACATACAGTAGAATAGGATTTAAGTGATCAGTGCCAGCTAGCAGTTAGCATTGGCAGTCACGGCTTCATAATCGACCATGCTAACTCAGCTGCGAACATCGTTAGAGCTAATAAAGGAAGCTTCCTTTTGTGTATTTTGAATACCTCTGCCAAGCAAGGTGAAAATATCAAAATCCCCTTGTTGCCCCTTGAGGCAGCATGGATCAACTAGCTGCTTCTGTATTACAAATAATAACTCGCTGAACTTAAACTTGTGTTTTTCTTTCAGTCTGGTGATTGTACTCTGCGTGAAGCTATTATTGTGGGATCAGTGCTGGCTCGTAACTCAGTGCCTGTATTGCACTCGAGTGCTGCACTTCTTAAGATTGCTGAGATGGACTATACTGGAGCCAATTCTATATTCCTGCGTATTCTATTTGATAAGAAGTATGCCTTGCCCTACAGAGTTGTGGATTCAGTTGTTTTCCACTTTTTGAGGTGAGTCAACTTTTTTCGCCTCAAGGCGCTAGACGCAAAACATCAGATGTGGAAAGAGAGACCTTAGCACTATTTCATGTACACCTAAGACTTAAATTCTTACTATATTAAAAAAAAAACTTTTGTTGCCAAATATCTTAATCTACCAGAAATAAAGGTTTTGCTTTCCTTAACCTACCAGATAGGGTCAAGATGTGTTAAATATTTTAAAATTTAATTTGTTCTAGGTTCCAGAGAGACCACCGCAATTTACCAGTCCTATGGCATCAGGCTTTACTCACATTTGTACAACGCTACAAAGCTGATATATCAAGTGAGCAGAGAGATGCTCTGTTAGAGTTACTCAGGAAACAGTCACATCCTACTTTGACACCGGAGGTAATTAATTATTGAATCATATTTTCATTTCATATTGGTAATATAAGTAACCTAGTCAAAATCACCTTTATACAAATAGTTCTCACTGGTCCTAGAGGCTGCAAGACCTATTTTGGTCTTTAATTTGACAGTAACAGTTTCATTGTATTGATTTGTCTTGTGATCTTATGTGTGAAAATGTCCAGAAGGTATTAATTATATTCTGTTTGTACTCCAAGAAAACTAAGAGTTTTTTTTTTCAGATTCGAAAAGAGCTGCAAGCAGCACAATGCAGGGATCTTGAAGTAAATGAAGCAACTTCTAATATGATGGCTGTTGAATAAGTATAGTGTTAATAAATTAAATTTTATGTATTGTAAACAAAATATTTTATTATAGCTTAGTTTTTGTTAGCCTAGCCTGACCTATTAAATCCTACTCCTTCCTTTCTTTCTGCTGTAGATAAATAAGTAAGAATGAGAAGATATTAGATTTATAGGTACAATTAGTGGATATATTCGTAGTATTGAGTAGATAAGCTGTTGAGACTCTGAATCAGTGTCTTAATCAGTTAAAGGTCGAGTTAGTATTGGCCTGTCTACTTGGCTAGAAACTAAATGTACTGGAGGTAGCACAGATCCTTTGCATTCACATTTTCTTCCAGAAACATAGTCGAAGGAGCCTACTTTGCTCTTGCACTGTTCACAGGTAATCTTTCCTTTGGTCCATTGCTCTTCTTCCACTTTATTCTTTATCCAGTCTGGTAGTCTATCTTCTGATAAATATAGAAAACTATTTGGACTATAACTGCTACATTCTAGTGGGTCACATGAAGAACTTTCGTTCAAAACGATTGTTATGTCCTCAACCAAAACACGCCGGCATTTTTGACATTTTATCACTCCTGCAGATGGCGAAGCCATTTTATATTACAATTTTATTATTAAAACTCCACAAAAAATATCGCGTAGAGATAACTTTACGATATGTTTGTTTTTTTATTTGTAGTTTGTTTACGTCGTACGTAGGATTTTTAGGTTATGTGAGCGAGCGAACCATGGAGCGAGCCGAATGAATTAACTTGACCATAGACAAAACAAAATAGAGCGACTCTCGAATCACTGATCAATGAAACGGTTCGATGACCTCAATCAATGAATTAATTTGTACTATCGTAGTATTATAAGCTGTTAGAAGGGCGTGTCTTTTAATTTTAGTGGTTTATTCGAAATGATTTTTGATGATTCGGCTTCTTTCTGTAGGTTTGGCTAGTAAATGTTCGTTTTCTTTGTTATTTTGCTTTTCTATTGAATAAAATAGTTATATGAAAACTTTTTAGTAGTCCTGCGGAAACACAATTTTCATATGGTACGCAGGCTATAACTGCATAATTGCCTACGTAAGTTTTACTATACGCAAGAAAATAGATGTTATAAAATAAAACAACGTGTCGCATGTGCGTGATAATATATTTCACTGAGCTGAACTCAATCCACGAGAATTTTGCGCTAACCAATTAATGCTTTAAACAAAACTATGTGACTAATATTATTATGTGCTTCGTGTACATGATGAATTCAGCATGTTTTATTACAATAAGTACACTATATTTATAACATTATGAACTATCGCTCAATAACTTTAGAAAAAAACTTTTTCTTAATAAAGCGACGGTAGCTAGACTCATAGAACACGTGAATCTGGTCTGTAGATCAAAAGTCACAGTCAATATGAATAGACAAAGAAATAACTATCACTGATTAAAAATTGTGATTATGAATTTGAATTTGCTACATTGATACGGGCAATGAAATTTCATTCACGTATTTTGCTCTACTTAAACCCGACAGAGTCTGTCTTATAGATTTAATTTTACACATGAAAGCATCAAGTAATCGAAATTATTTAGCTTTCTTACGGACAAGTAGTATTATTCTATATTAATTTAATGTTATCAGCTATGGCACATGGTTTACAGTTATCTGTTCAAATCTTGAATAAAAGCGGGCGTTTGGGTGTGTCTGTGTACGGAAGTAGAAGACCAAAGAGGTTTTAAAATGTGCAGTAGAGCTATTGCTTCAAAATGCTGTGTACATAGCTATAGGACTTTGGCTTGCAAGGGATATTGTGCTCCTTCTCCTATGATTCGATCTATTTCTTAACTTTACGTCGAGCGATCAAGATTCGTACCGGTAACTGTACTTTCATTATTTACAGTAAAATAATAAACATCGTCGCTCCAAAGTCTTGAATGAAGTTACTCAGTAGATAAACACGCAACATGCTTACGAATAATTTTGTGAATAACACAACTGATATGATAACAAAACGTAAATTTCGATCAGACGTTAATATTGCATTAACATAACATATTATATATTATGCAACCGCGTACCTACATAATTAACAGGGTTAAGTAGGAGATAATTTACACGATAGATAGGAAAAATAGCTATTCATACATTCTGTAACGCTTTGTTAGTGTGCGTGCGTAAAAGGTAGGTGGTATTTTACTGTATTTATAAGCTTATAATTTCTAAGGGCACCTACCTAGTAATATTATTGTCAATGGATGTGGGGACTTCATTATTGAAGGTGATAAATGGTGATCTATACGAAATTCATGAAAAGCACGCATTACCCAAGTTTTAGTTTACAAAAGCTCAATTTGGAAAGGCTCATAAAAGATCAAAAAGGGGAAAAAACGTGCAACTTTATAAAAAAATGGATACCGTGTGTTTTTTGTATTGGGAATAATTTACTTACATATTTGGTCTGGTACTAGTGCATACAGAATGTACAAATAATACAGCGGGCGTCGTAACTTATCGATTTAAGTGCGCTTCAATTTTCAGCTTAACAATATAAAATTTCGATCACAGACAAAATTACATAATACATGCACGCGTCAACTTTGCGCTTATCTTGTTGAAATATAAAATACTTACCTTAACGTTACAATATTCTAATATACATATATTAATTGTGAGAATATTTTAAGCTGAAACAACCAGTTTTCTGTGACTAAAATATTTCAAGGCAACAATTATTTAAACAAGCGAACATCTTTCAGCTAGATGACGATTTTATTACTACGCTTATTACTAGATATTTAAAACGGCGATGTCATGCCAGCTATTCAGTTCCTACACCTATTATTTTAGAATGCGAAATAATGAGTAAAAGCTCTATCTAATTACAAAACATTCTTTGATAGGTCTTAGGTACGGAAATTATTTTAATCTTCTCGCTTATTTCATCACTGAAAAGTGTCTTAACATTACATACATAAAAAGCGCTTTTCATGTCTCTATCAACTAAGAAGTCAATGTGAATACAGTTCGTTCGCGATGTACCGTTATCATAAGAATTATTTCCCTTATAATCTACTAAGCTGCTTTTTCGGCAGTTCATTTTTAAACATAACACTTATGAAATATATTGTAACGGCTTAAGTCTGCTAATTTAAAGATGTGATAAGACAAAAGGGTCAGTGCAAAACCTGGTTACAGAAAAAAAATGCTTTTGTGCCGGTCAACTCACAAAGCAATGTATAACCTACAACTATGACGGTTAAGGTAGATAAAGATTTTCTATAGACAAGATAATTGCATTTGTGTGAGAAGCAAACGGCTCCTATAACTTATTCATATTTAATAAGGACCATTACAGATAATGGCTAAAATTACTTATAAACGAAATACACCCTGTGCTTATGCGCTGTAAGTCAACATTTCGAAATCACATCTAGCTTATTCGACATGACGCATAATGACGTTGTTTTCTGCTTCATAATTTTTAATTTCTATTTTAATTATTCTATATGTATTTATAGAATAATTAATTATATATATTTCGTACACTGAATCATAGACACAATTAACTTTACGATCTAAATTCCAAAGGTTTCATTGGCGTTTAAAGATTTTGTTATCTAGTTGAACAAACTTATGTATATGAATGAATCCTGGTTCATTTTCAATTTAATCTATTTTAGTTTCAACAATCTAAACAGTCAAAAGTGAAAAGCTTTTTATGTTGTAGGTATGAAGCATTAGTTTAACCTTACTCATCACACGCCCGTAGCACAATTCCGCCCGAAGCTAAGCAACGAAACCGAAGTACTTCCGCCATGACTTGTCTTTAGTACGACAAACAAAAAAAAATCAGAGGCAAAACTGCCTATTCTAACGAATAGATTTGACGATGTTTCTATCTCTATCCCACGCGATTTGCAAGGACGCCAGCTACATCTCCGCGTTTGGTCCGGTACTTCGCTGCAATACCGCGTCTGTATCGCATGTTTTTTGTGGCTGTCGAAAATTTATATTCCGCTACTCGAACGGCGGCAAATGCAGTAATGTTGTGCAGCAAAACTTGCGTTACGGTTTTGCTGCTATGGTTTCGCGGCGGAGATTATCTACGCGCCTCCCGTCACCATCGCACACCTACGTCGCTCTGTTTCGCTTGTCGTACAACGGATAAGTCATGGCGAAACTACTACGGTTTCGCTGCTATGGTTTCGCGACGGAGGTGTGCTAAGCGCCTCAAACCTGATGTTGTTTTGAGATTACTTTTACTACTTAAAAGCAACAACTAGCGTGCTAGAGTGCTTATACTAAAGCAAAGCTATGAATTTAGTAAACTATAGATTTGAAAACGAAGTTTACAATGGAGAATTGACCCATTTACAAACCTTAACTAACTACATAGTACTAAGTACATTTAGTATTTACAGCGGAAAAATAATGAAACTTAATAGGATTTTATGCATGAAAATGTGTAATAAATACCTATAATAAATATATAGTAAAAACCTGTTAACCTGCGTTACAATGCATAAGTAACTGTTATAAATTTTTCATTTCAAATGAGTGAAGCGAGTAAATGGGTAAAGCTTACGCAAAATTATGGGAATTTATAATATCTAGTAGGTTATAAACAAAGTTGATTGTATTCTAAAGTTAAATTAAATTAGTACATTTAATTTACGAATTAGTTGATACCATTCCCAATCGCTGGAAAGTACATTTAAATGGTAAATATAAGTCACATGCAAGTCACTTATTAAAATATAGATTAATTTATCTACAATAAACATAAATAAGAAACAGAAAGTGTCATAATTGAAATATTTTAATGGGATTTTTGTTCAGATATGAACTTTTCGGTGGCTTAATCCTACATATTCATATCATATATTATATTATCATTCTATTAGACACACATATCTTCATTCATATTTTGCGACATTGTCTTCAGTATTATCCATTTTGTAGCTGTTTCTCTCAGAAACAATATCTCTTTTGGCAAATGTTTTAAAAGTTACATTGTTTGTATGTTTAATATATTTCTATTAATTTTTATGAAGCGTTGAAATTGAGCTTTGTATTTTTTATGTTAAGTTAAATTTATCAAATGTTATTTATGAGATATTATATTAAATACAATTTAGTGGGATTTTTTCGTTGATTGATCTCAAATATAAATAATTACATTTATTAACGTTAATCATTAAAGAGTCATCATAATTTAATAATACAACCATTTACTAAAATAATTAAAAACAAATAAGTAGCACTATCTGAATGTACACCTAAAATTATGAAAGTAGACTTTAAACTAATTGGTTTTAAATTTTAAATAATCACTTCTAGTAATTTATTCACGATTTAGTAATTGTCACTTTATCATTATTGCTTAAAATGATATTATTATGTTAGTGGGCGTTCCTATATCTTAGGATACATTCACAAACATTAAATTTGAGCCAAATTATTTTAATTACGAGTACAAGTAATTGTGTAGTGCGTTTTCATAGTGTATATTATTGATGTCTATTGTCACCATTTTTGACGAGGTCTATTCTACCTGGTGTCAGATTAAATAACTCATGAGAACGATTGGCATATTTACACTGTTTACTTAACGATGTATCGTGGGTATTCTTACCACTATCGGTGGAATTTCTTTAATGCTCTTCGACAAGGAGCATTTCTATGAAGTCACAACAGCGTCATAATATATTACCTACTTGGTAAAGGCAAGGGGCAAGGACGGGTAGGAAGCGTACATCTTCAGGTAGGTACACTCTTCTGGAAATACATTTCACGATTACGTAATTTCTCAGTCTTATTAAGCCACGTCAGATTTAACGGCCGATTAGCAATACGTTTAAGAGATATAATACTTTCAGTGATCAATTAAAGAGGTACCTCCTTAATGAAAACCTAAGATTAATGTCAGATAGTGCTATTGAACTGTGAATCCATACAGAAGTATGGATGATGGGGCTGTAAGTTAGTTAAAATGAAGCACCCAATAAATACATTACTTAATGCCTTTTTAAATAAGTACTCCAGTAATTTACTTTATATAATAAATGATCGAAGCCCGTTCACAAAGTTCGTTTGCTGGACAATTGTTCATTATTAAAGCAATACTCACGAATTTATTATTTTAATACAAATGGACTCGGCTCGGGCGGATCCACCCGCTCGCGTAATCGCTAGGACGTCAGTTTAGGCGTAACAGAACTACAAAATTGGTCCGTGCATGGGGTCAGGGCCGCGGGCCGCATCATTGGAAGCTTCGGTCGTCGTCGTCGAGCTGGAAACGCAGGATGCGTCGGCAGAAGTGGAACCTCATGTGAGTGTGGCGGGGGTGCAAGTCGCACGACGCGCACTCCGCGAGCGAGCGCGTCTCTGCCACCGCCGCGCTCGTCTCGCTCGCCTCACACTACCTGTAGAAGGAGTGCGAGTGAGGCGGCGGCGGCAGCGCTGGCGGCAGTGGCGCGTGTGGCTCCGACGCCGACCGCTGCACGCCCGGCGCGCGACCGCTGCCGCTCGTTCCCTTGCGCTCGCCATTCCAGTTCCACTCCCACTGAAAAAAGCATATACATAAAAATAAAAAGTGTGTAAAACTGTTTGTCTTCCGAATAAAGCAAAATAAAATGGTAGGTTCCCTCAGAACTAATACTCCCTTAAGACATCCACAGGTTGAGTTGAACGGTTCAAATCTTACGCCATCGTCACGACCATATTCATAAACATAAAACAGCAATCCTCCATAATAAGTCTACTCATTGACTGAAGAAAATACTAACGTCATTCGCCGGAGGCACTGACAAAGACGTCTTGGGCAGCACCGTGGAAGGAGTATGGACCTGCGGCACGGCGCCGTGGTGCGTGCTGCCGTCTCGCTGCTGCAACAGCTGCAGTATCCGACGCACGTCTGCTGTCAGGCCGGTCTCGAGGGCAGCCACTCTAGAGCTGAGCTCGTCCAGTCGGGTAAGAACAGTCGCCACGGAGGCCGCGCTAGCCGCTGACCCTACGTTTTGATACTGGGGCGAAACGCTGTCCTGTAAAGGATTACAGCATCAGTATGGTAATAGAGATCATCGGTTATATAGTAGTGTATTTTTGCACTACTAACCAATATGTAGTAGCCAAGCCAAGAGTCAAATATCAGTCAAATCGCTACGTGCCTAGCGTGGTCTAGTATGCTCTATACCTGCGGCGCGGCGGCGGTCAGCGCGCGGTCGGGGGTGAAGGGCAGCGCCGCGGGTCGGCCGGCCTGATGCAGGTTGACGGCGGAGTGCGGCGCCGAGCGGCAGGAGACAGGGCGCGCGGCGGCTGGCGCAGGGCTCGACAGGATGTCGTCACAGGACGCGTGTTGCGCGGCCGGCGGGCTCGGCGTCGCGTTCGTGTAGTACGAACTGCGTTTTTTTTGCAAAATTTTATGATTTGATTTGGTAAGTTACATTGGGAAAAGTTTCTATTGGGAATCCAGTCGATTGATGACCAACATATTTTAATAATAAATGTAATTATTTAGGCTGACTATATTTTTTTGTCACTGGGTTGTCTTTTCTACAAAATAAATCTAAGCTCTAGCTAGACCAAAACTTTTCGTTCTAACGATAAAAGTAAAAATAGCTGCACTCATGTGCTGACATCTGGATCGCCGTCGCACGTGTCCATCAGCAGCGGAGTGTCGTGTAGCAGACCTACCTATGACTGGCACCGCGAAGGCTATATACAAGAATACACATAGACAATACCTGGGGTTAGTGCTAAGGCTGGACACGGGCAGAGTCGCGCTGTGGGCCGGCGTGCTGATGGCCGGCTCGCCGCCGCACGCGCCCGTCAGCGGCGACGTGTCGTGCAGCGGACCTACCGACGACTGACGCCGCACGCCCCCGCGACTCCTATATGTCTGTGGCGTGGATTGGGCTGGAACGTTGCGATACCATATCAATACAGAAAAGTTTTACGGATGCTTGTAATAGCAGTGATGCTACGTACATATGTAGGTATCTAAGTGTCTTGTATTAATACATTTTACATTGTTGCATAGTTTTTCTCGCTTTCACTAGGTGTGTTTAACAATTTATACAGTAACGTCTGACTCGATCGTTAAATCATTATTCGATGAAGGTAATCAAATGAAACTAAGGTTGTTGTCTATTTACCGAAACATGCACTATTAAGTTGAATGCATACTTACAGTACTTGTTGTGCAGCGGCTGGTGTGTTTTATGATGGTAGAGGTCTGGGAAGCTCCGTTTAAGTTGCGCTAGCATGCCTGCACACAAGGGCCGCGCTCAGAGCGGGGCGACAATACTCAGAGGGGACAAAGGGTACCATAACTTGACATCACAATTTAACGTTCCAATTCATATTGCTTCAGTAACAAAAGAGCAGGTCGTGGAATCATATTTCGATAGCACCCTGTGTACCCCTCTGTCCGTCGCGGTCATATAGGAATAAATAATAATAAATATATAAGGAAACAAGCGAACGTCATGCGGTTTAAATTTGATGTCCTATGATACAAACTTTTTATTTTACATTATTCAAAGATTTTTGTTTCATTGAGTGAATTTATTTTAGACATTATCAATAGCAGATCAAAATAGCTTTGGGTATTGGCCAGAAGAATATTGGTTCTGCTTATAGATTTTCACCTTTCGTATAAAATAAAATAAATGAAAAAACTAAATAAGATAATAAATAAAATAAATGCATAAAACTGACTCATTCATATCTATGTGTATCATCTACTCTATTAATAGAAGGATAGAACACGCTTCGAGTCCACGAATTATTTATTTGATGTGGCCGGTCGCGTGTTTAGTCTGAATAAAAACATTCCATCATGAGCTGTTCTGGTGCTTACCTGTTATGGAGTTGAGGGTAGTTGAGCGTTGTTTGCTGAAGTTAAAGTTAAGGGGGGTGACGTCCTGGCCCGCCTTTTCTGCGGAAAATTCTAGAATTCCACGGCTGGCTGGCGATTCTGTCTCGTCATCGCTGCATTGCGAATCCTGAATATGAAAAATCTTGCTTAGCTTTATTCGACTCTATATTTATGATTAAAAATAAAATGCTCGTCGTAATTTTTCGCATGACTAATTATTGTAAAATAATAAATTGTTTGCCTGTTTTGCGTATTTTATAAAGATAGTTCAAATAAGGTTTATACAAAAGTAAAGTAAAGTAAAGTAAAGTAAAGTAAAGTATATTTTATTGCATGAAATACATGTGTAGTGCATACAGGTGTTGAGGCATAAATGTGATTCAATGTATTTCTACCGTTAAGTGTGCAATCAAGTCAGATTTACAATTTGTGTATAATGAATTTAAATTAAAATGTATAGATATAATTAAAATTAAAAAAAAAAAAAGTGTAGATAGGAATAAAACAGATAATAAGAATTGATTTTAAAACAAAAGTCAGACTTAAAAATAACGAATGTCATGGAGTGGTTAAATCTTTGTCAGTAATAAATTCATTAATGGTATAGTAACATTTGCTAGAAAGTATAGTTTTAAGTTTTCTTTGGAACTCCAATCTCGGCAATAGTCTTATGCACTTTGGTAGTTTGTTATATATAGACGGGGCCATACCAAAGATACTATTGCTCATCATTGTGGTATTTCTATTTGGTAAACAGACTTTATGGTTGTCACGCCTGTTGCGGATAACGAAATCCGAAGGTTTATTAAACAGCTCTGGATTATTCTTGACAAACATAGCTGTCTCTAAAATATACAGTGATGGTAGTGTCAAAATTTTATACTTCAAGAAAAAAGGTTTACAAGAGTCTGTTATTTTAAGGTGAAACATAGTTCTGATGCAGCGTTTCTGATGCTTAAAGACTTTTAAGACATCCGTAGAATTTCCCCAAAATAATATTCCATATCTAATATTGGAGGCAATTATACCATGATACGCAATCAAAAGGGTATCTACGTCGACTACTGGTGTTATTTTATAAATGACATATGCTAAACTATTAATTTTTTTACAAAGAGAGTCTATGTGAGATTTCCAATTCAATTTTTTGTCGATGTTTAGTCCCAGAAATTTCGTACTATCCACCTCTTCGATTTCGTTATTATTGTAGTGAATGTCATTATTTAATTTATTTATTGAAGCTGCATGATCGCGTTGTCGGAAATTTATGATCTTTGTTTTATTAATATTGATTTTTAAATTATTATCATTTAACCATTCTATAATACATGTCAATGCTAAGTTGATGTCAGTTTTATAAGTGTCAATATTTTTACAAGCTATAGTAACCGTGCTATCATCTGCGAATAGAGACATTGCGTGGGTGGTTGCTTTTGGGAGATCATTTATGTAGAGGATAAATAAGAGAGGTCCTAGTACACTCCCTTGGGGGACACCATATTTCACAATACGTTCTCGTGAAAGGTGACCTTCTTCAATTTTAGTGACATGGTTAATTCTGGTTATTTTTGTGAATTGTTTCCTATTTTCTAGATATGACTTGATCAGCTGAAGAGTGTTTCCTCTTACGCCGTAGGTTTCAAGTTTGTTCAGTAAGATGTCATGTTTGACATAATCAAACGCTTGAGTCATGTCACAGAAGATTGAGCAAACGGGAATTCTGTTATCGACGTTCTTTGTGACAAATTGCAGAAAGTCGTAAATAGCCATGTTGATAGTTTTGTTTTCTCTAAATCCTTTTTGTTCCCTGCATAAAATTTGATTACACTCTAAGTAGTTGTATAGTGACCTGTAAATATACTTTTCAAATATCTTAGAGATGACTGGTATTAGAGATATTGGTCTATAATTACCCATGCATTCTTTGTTTTGTTTTTTATGTACAGGTTTGATAACGGATATCTTTAATGCGTCTGGAAATACACCTGAGCTTATGCTTAAGTTAATAATATGACTAATTGGCGTACATATACTTTCAGCTACAGATTTTAAGGTCTTCGTGGATATTTCATCATAACCAACACTGTTTGTGTTGTTTAGGGAAGCTATTATTCTAAAAACATCAATGGGTATGCAAGGTTTTAAATACATAGAGTCTCTTTGACTTGTAAGTCTTGAGGTTACGTTTATTCCAGATGATTGAATTGGTACTATTTTATCTATAAAGAAGTCATTGAAAGCATTCGCTATGTCAGAAGGTTCATATAATATCGAGTCATCATTTAAACATATTTTTTGTATTGTATCTGCGGGGATACTCCGTTTCGCATTATTTATTATACTCCACGTGGTCCTTGATTTGTTTTTTGATGTTCTTATTTTCTGATTGTTTTGGGCTTTCTGCGTGAACTTTATGATTTTATTTAGGATTTTCGAGTATTTTTTTAAGGTCTCTCTACTATTTTCCGAAGGTTTTTTCCTGTATTCCCATAGAAGTAATCTCTTTTTTTTACAGCATAGCTTTATGCCGCGCGATATCCAGCGTACTGGCTTAGTGGTCTTAATAGTAATAAATTTAGAAGGAAAACATAAGTCATAGAGCAATTTAAAAATGTCAATAAATATACTATACGCTATATTAGGGTCATTTTCACTGTATACTTCGGAGAAAGATATGCCTGCTAGAGCATTCCTAAACTTGTTTAGATTTTCACGAGAGTAATCTCGCTTTTTTACCCTCCAATATTTAAGTAGAGCAAAGTTATTTATAGGACATTTGATTAGTTGGGCAGTATGGTCAGACAGTGCGAATTCTAGTACTTCAGTTGTACATGGTTTATTGAAGTTATGGGCAATGTTGTCTATGCATGTTTGACTCTTCAGCCGTGTTGGCTGATTCAGGGCAAGTTTGAGATTGAAGTTCAAAAGTAGACACTGAAAATCGAGTGAGACATTAGTTTTCTTTAAGATGTCAATATTGAAGTCCCCTGCTACAATTATGTTACTATAAGGTTTTTTGGAAATTTCTTGTAAAACATTGTGTAATTTAGTCATAAAAATGTCAAGATTGCTAGCTTTGGGTACTCTATATATGCATAAAATGGCAATGTTATAATAATGTAATTCTACAGCACAACATTCAAATAATCCTTTCACAGATAACTCCGATATTTTCTTGAGATCTTTCCATTTGTGTTCGTTGCGGATTAGAATGCAAGCTCCTCCTCTCTTGCTATCACTCCTACAGAAACATGATGCTAGCGTATAGTTAGGGATCATCAAATGTGGCTCATAGCCCTTCATTATAAAGTGTTCCGTAATGCATACTACGTCAATTTCATTATCATTTCCCTTGAGGTTATTCAAACTTACAGAGAGAAGATCCGATTTATTTAAGAGACCGGCGATGTTTTGATGTAAAATAAGTAAATGATTGTTATGCAAGAAAAAACTGTTTTTTTTCTTGATTTTCTATATAGCTTTCAGTCATCAGTTCTATTCTATAAGATTCCCTGTGACTCGTTTGCTTATTTACAGTTTCAATGCAGGACATAACGTCCTGAAATATCCTTCGTAGTCCATAATTGTTTATTCTTCCTGACGCCTTGTAAAACATGCTGTGATCATAATTAAGGTTACTATTTGAGTCAACTAGGAAGGCGTACTTGTGTTCATTTATGTCTTGTAGTAGTAGGTTATTGAAATTCTGTATTTTTCTATTTACATTATTTTTGTTATATCCATATTGATAGGTTGGTGTACACAATATAACATTAGTGTGCGTTATTTCTTGGAGAATATCTCTGATATAGTTGATTAATTCCAGATTGCTATTTGAATGTTGGAAGTCTTGGTCACCTACAAGTACAATACAATAGTCGTTCATTGTGTAATCGTTAATTTTATTTTTCAGTCCTTTTAAAAGTTGTTGTGTTGAACCATTTGGGGTCAGGAAATGACAGGCTTCAAAGCTATTTCTTGTCGTATCTTGAGCAATTGGAAGGACCTTATTGTGCTTGTTGTCGCTGATTAAACATAGTTTTGGCTTGCTAGCTGTGATTTTGGCTCCTGTTGTGTTTTGTTGATTTGATTGATTTTGTGTCAAGCTAGGAATAGTATTTTTGTATTTTATTTTCTCTTTTGTTAGATTAGTATTAGTTTGTGTTTCTTTGTCTGTTTTATGAGTACATGGCTCAGTGAATGTTTGAGTTTCTTTGTGTGTTTTTTCAGGTATTTTATTCTGTATTTCATCAGTTTGTGTTATCTGGTGTACTCTCAATATAGGTTTAGGCTCTACTCTTGTGTTTTTAGGTATAGATAATTTTGTCGACGTGAACTTAGCGGGGCTGTTCCCAATTTTTTTATACAATATATTCTTTTTGGTCAAATCTGAATTATTTTTTGACAATTGTCTGTTATCAAGACATAATCGCTCTATTTCGGCGTGGGCGCTGTTCAGCTGTATTTGTAATTCTTCTATTTTCCGAATTAGAATATTTACTTGTTCGTTATTAATGTCACAAGATATATCTGGCAAGCTACCAGCAGTGACATCTAGTGTGTCAATGCTCATATTTGTATCATTGGACGAAATCGCTATCTGTGTTTTTGCCCGTCTGAAAGTAATATTGTCTTCTTGGTGGTCCATGTTTGATGCTTCTTCTCAGTAGATGGCGGTGTATATAGTCGAGGGGAAAAAATTGATAGTACAAAAATTCGATGCTCTAGATGAGTTCGATCCTGGTGACGTCTTCGTGCGTTCCGTCCAGTATGACCGCTAGGCCAGTTGGGGCTTAAGGTTCCAAAAAGAGAAACAAATGGAAAGCTTCTTAAGAAAATGGTTAAATTCAGATATTTTTTTTTGTATGAAATGCCTGTTTTTGACCAAACATTGTACTTCGTGTCAGGTAGTTCAGAAATAAATAACAAAGTATATACATAGTTGCATAATCGAACTTACAACTTTTTCCGCGAACGTTTCCGTGTGCGGTCGCCGCGTGTTGCGCGCGTAGGCCTCGCGTAGCAGTCGCGCGTCGTAGGGGTTCTCGTAGCGCATTCTGCGGCGGGGCTCTATGCCTGTTAGTTCCTCCTGAAAAGGTATTGTTATGATAGGTTAAGATTTGTTTTTATTAAAAATAGAGATACAATAAGAGATTCTATGTTTTACACCATCATTGGTTCATTAGATCATTGGTTTGTGTAATTATTTATTATATACATAACGTAAGAATATAAGTTTACCGTGTCTTTTTTACGAAAATTAATAAATATTATTTTATCAAAAATTAAAAATTTTTTTTAGTGTTTCGTTAGAAGAGATAGAAAAATAATCTAAAAATATTTTTAGGTACATGTATTAGCTGTCTCCATACTAGGCAAAGTTTTTATCACGGAGATAAAAAATAGCGATATAATTACAGAAAAAAGTTATACTAATAATAAGCAATATCTTCCAATTAGGTATTAAATGTATATAATAATTCTTGCTGAATAATTTTTAGAGTTATTTCAAAGTTATCATTACACTTACATATTACATCACTCATTACCAAACCACAGGTTATTCTTAGAATAACTTATATTGGTAATGAGAGCCCTAAATAAGTGTCAAGTACTTTTTATGCAATAAAGAGATATTTTTTTTTTTTTTTTTTTAACTTACACATCGCATGTTGTAAGTAATTTCGAGGTTGTTTACGAAAGACGACCGGAACTCTGGGTAGAAGTCGAGAACATCCAATAGGTCGTCTCGATGCACTCTGTGCAGGTCGCAGTAAGTAAGCGCACGTACTCTGCAGTTGCTGCGTCCTACGGTCGGGTGGATGCAAGGGTTCTCCCCGAAGATATCGTCTTTACCTGTACATAATACAATGTACATATATTGTTAATTTCCTCATTTAATGTACAAGATACGTAGGTACATACGGTTAAACAATTGCGAGACTGTTATTAGATTAGCATTTGTTTACTTATTTCATTCCATAACTGCAGTTAGCTCAATTGCAAACCATTTATGACTTTGTTTATTTGATTTCATGTGATTTATTTATATTTAAATTTTCAACAATATGCTATAATTGTCGAAAATTTTACTTGTAAAGTGGTTTTATCAAAAAATTATAATATATTTCAGTTTCAATTTTAAAAACTTGTTGCAATTTGTGTCTACTATTTAATTGTAATTTTCATAGTTAATAAAGATCTATAACATATTAATAAAAGCTTTAACCACACAGCTCTACCAATTCTGCTGCCATATTGTAAAATGTGTTAATGAAACTTTTGCTTTATTTTATTGAAGAAATTAAATGATGTTGCCAAACTCACCTAAAATAGCCATAACGATGTCATCTTTTAGGATCTCTATCGAACCCCGAGAGACAAAATAAAGTGAGGTAAGAACATCGCCGCGATGTACTAAAGTTTCTCCGGGCGGGGCGTGAGTGGTCTTAAATCTTAGCGACAGGGCCCTGGAAATATAATACATAAATAAGGTTCAGAATATACAAAGAGGAAGGAGGAAAGTGTTTTCTAGACTTAATCAATAGTTATGCTTTGTTCTATGAAAAATAACTGTATTATTAAGCAACTTCAAAAAGGAGGTGGAGGTTCTGTGTTTAGTTGAATGTAAGTTTTTATATGTATGTTGATTTCATGATTTCTCTATCGTTTATGGACCGATTTCCTTGATGTTTTGCGGTTGTATGAAGGATGACCCCGAGGTAGTGCCATATTATGATATAAAATTTTGTTTTCCGAGGAATTCATATTTATTCCACAAAACGATTCAAACTAAAGGAAACGAAATCAGTTTTCAGTTTTTTTCAAAACATTTAAATTACTTAGTAAACCAACATGGCTCCCAGGACTCTTCGCAGGAATCGCGCTTGTTTACCAGTAGGATAACAAAGGTTTTTAGGAACATTGATCGTGAGATTTGGGTAATAGTTTGGTTAAACAATTATTCATACCTCAAGCATCCTGGACTAGCACCTTCGAACGCTGAACAATTCGCAAGTAGGTTGCGGTTCAAATGTAAACAGATATCCGCTTGCAGGCATTCGGGGAACCCCTTTAGGAGGCTGGACGTATCAATGCCATTGGTATAACTCCACGCATGCTGGAAATATTCCTCTAACCTTTGTCGAAGAGGATTCGCAATCTGAAATCGTATTATTTGAGAATTAGCTCTATTTTATAGCTTCGAGGCCACCAATAGACGATGTAATATTTATATTCCTCACCTGATGAAATCGAATAAACTCTCTGACTCTCAAGATTTGAGTATGATAACGAGCCGTGCCCGAATAGAGTCTTTGAATGATCGCCGATACATTACCGAAAATACTAGCGTACATAAGTGCTGAAACACATTTCATCACGTCATTTACATGAACACGAAGTATGAGAATTCTCACAGCAAGACAAGACCATACTCACATCCTACAAGCATAACAAATATCGTAAACCCTTTCTCCAAGTCGGTGTTTGGTGCCACGTTACCAAAACCGACGCTCGTTAACGATGTGCAAGTAAAATACAAAGCGGTGATGTAACGTGATCTGTAACATTTATTTTATTTTAGTTTCACTGACATCGATTTATTAACAAGATCAGATGTGCATGCTTACCTCATTGAAGGTCCTGTTGAATTGTCGTAGGTGGCTTGTACGTCATTGGCGAGAGCATCTAGCCAACCAATAGGGGCTTGAAGCTGGGGGCGCTCCCAGCTTCCTATTGCGTACCTGTAGACAAGAGAACGTTATTCCAAACTGCCGTAAAAGGAGCAGTTAGTTTGCTGCATTGTTGGATGCTTACCACAGGCACGCTAGCCAGTGCGCTATGAGGACGAAAGTGGCCATAAGGAGAAGAAGGACGGCGGTACCATATTCTGAGTATCTATCGATTTTCCTCGCCACTCGCACTAGCCGGAGCAGGCGAGCCGTCTTCAACAGTCCGATGAGCGTTGTTGTCTGCAACCACAGCACCAGTTCAGAACCGCAGCAATCTATCAGCAAAATATAGCCGCAAACCCAACTCAAGCGGTTTATGAATCGTTCGCTCAGAACTAAATTAGCATCAACCAGGCCTCGCAGCGAAAGTCACGCTATCTAAGCAGGAATTGCCTATTAAATATGCCTTCGAGCCGAACCAAACTTAGGTATCAGTACTTTGCAGAGTTACAAGCAATTATTTTAAATCTATATAATTAGCAGCTTCGTACAGAATGCGGTGCAAACAACTGTTCGGAAAGTTAATGTATTTAAGTAATAAGTAAAGTTGGCAAATTGGTAGTGACCTCATTGCAGGAATTAGAATATCCTTGTAGGTACTCGAAGTATGCCACTGGATGTATGTTTTAGTTGTTCTTGTAGCGAGATGCAAATAGTTAGGTACAGTTTATTTACAGCAATATAGAGTGTTATTAAAACGCTGTGCACTGACACACTTTACATAAACAGTGCTTGTCACACGTATTGGAATAATCTTGATTTAAACTTACCTAATACCGAGCCTGCTATAAATTGATACTTACATCAAATAAAAGATCATAGTAGGTGTGTCACCAATTTTTACAGGCCTCAGAATAACAACCAATCGTGTAGAAATATTTGTGTTATTTATAGGATCGAGGAAAAAATATTCAAAAGAAAGACGAATCTCGTGATTTAAGTAATTTGTATTATTAGAACAACCTGGATCGTTTATTGTTTGATATTATCTTAGCATGATACAATTATGCCAAATTTTTTGCGCTTTCCATTGATGATTATATAAAACTTTTTAGTTATTTATTTATTTAAGGATAGGATTTTTCGACCAAGTAAGGAAAGGGTTTAACAAAAAAATGTGAAATTTTGTGTAAATAATTTATTAAACAAAATAACGTAATATCAAAAGATACAAAAGTAAACAATGAAAGTTAAAGAAACTTTAAAACTGCTGTTTGTCCGTTGATTTTTACGAGACAAACATTTCGAAATAGGTAGTTATTATGTATCACAGGACGACTACGTCCTATGACTTGAATTGTTATGGCCAGGTGTATGGCTGGTGAGATGTGGTTAATTCTTAAACCACAGTTTAATGTAAGGTGGGTGCCATATAAATATTATATGTATAAATCGAGAAGTTGCTGTTAAACTGGGTGCTTTTTGTTGTGATTATAGGCGTATTTTGATTTGTAGGTACAAAAGTTCGTCTGGGAAGTGTGAGCGTTTTGCTACCAAGCTCTGTGCAAATCGTGACCTTTAAGGCACTTTTCGTATAAAAAGCCAATGATTATGTTTAAACAAATTATTCTACCGAATATTATTCTTGTGTTCTTTGCACACCAGTTTCTTTATTCTAATTTTACGTACTCTAATTATAAAAATGATACATTCCAAAAATTTTGGTACTGAATAAAAAATAAGCTATATTTTCTAGTTCGATTTACGTAATCTAAAGTACTCTTAGGTAGGTAACGTTATCTTAAATAACACTAAAGCTATGTATCAAAAGGATTTATAATTAAAGTCATTCCGAGACTGTCATACTTAGGTCGTAATCGTTAACCATTACTTTGAACTATAACTATATCCAGTCGCAATACTCTAGGAACTTTACGAGTAGTATGCGATCGGTGATTGCTTACGTGCTAAGTTGCTTTCGAAATAGTTTCGCACTCGGAACATTGGATACCTTGGCATTCGTATAGGTACTAAGTGGGGTCTTGCGTAAAGTTTGCCATAAACCCTGCAGCCAAGCTCGTGATATAGCAAGTGAGCTTTTTTAGATGTTCGGAATGGTGTAAGATTCGAAAATGATTATCATTGCTCATGGGAAGCGTCCACATCTTCCATTTACGCATTCACTTTGTGGATTCAATGGCTAGTGGAAATTAATGAATAAAATATGTCAACTAAAATGTTAATAGTGGCAGCAACAGAAAAATAGTTCACAAAGATGGTACCTCATCACTTTCGAGCCCCTGCTGTAACAAGAAATGGTATTACAAGTTCAATACGCACCCACCTTTGGGCATATCGCACACCTACAAACGAACATTAAAAGAAAATTTAAAAAATATTAATTTTATAAAAAAAAAAACAACCAAAAATGTGATGAAAACTGCTGACCCAACCAAATTAAAACAAAAAAGAAGGGTAATTTTGAAAAACAAATACATGATGTCAATATTGCATTTAGAATTGCTTTAAAAACGTCTTTGAAATTACATTGTTTATGATTTGTTAGTAAATGTTATCGACCGAGTTTTAATGTGGCTGCAATGATTGCATTCCAAAACTACGTTGTGTTGAAGTATAACCAGAGTCTCATTTGTCCGAAACATTGTATTGTCGTGAACAACCCACCGAAGAAAGCTATGCCTAGCAAATACCTACACAGATTGCGCGTTTTCATCTTGAAATGACTATCGCAGAGCCCTTACTTGACCTAGTTCGTATTACAATCTTGTGACCTGTTTTTACCATAGGCATGCAGAATTTAAATATTCTAGTACTTATTATTTATCACCTTTTCTTATGTTGTCTATACTCGTACTTTGATGCCTCTTCAGTCCTATCTTTAATGAGTAATAGAAATCATTAGACTTTTCTACTCTACAAACTAAGCTTGAAAAATCATTTTTCTATTCGGACAATTGATCGTCTGGGCCACCGAGAAGAACAATTTTACTTGATCAACGATCCGAACCAATCCATCTCCATCGAGAGGCACTTACACAGAATGAGATGGCCTAAGCGTGTCTCAAGACGACTTCGTGTTTCACAGTGCGCGGTTTTTTATACTGATACTTGCTCTTTTATTGACATCTACTACTTAGATAATGTGTTTTATAGGATATGTGAGAATGTATAAAACAAGAGAAAGTCGGCTCACTTCATCGGTATCGGTGCCGAAGAGCAGCAAGTCAAAGGGGATGGCAGCGACGAGATCGATCAGGAACCAGCCACGTAAGTAATGCATAGCTATTTTAGCAGGGTCGGACTCCACTTCATCAGCTATGTCCACGTATGTCGTTCGGAAATTTATGAGTATGTCTACTATGAATGTCACATCCACTGTAAAAAAAAATGAAGTTATTGTCGATGGACAATCTACAACACTACGCTACATGATACCAAAATCTAGTATCTATGGTATTACCTATCATATCGATGACAACAATAGGATCCTCGCCGAAGCGTTTCGATTTTTTTTCAAAATCTGGTTCATTTAGTTGGAAGGCAGCGACGTATGGCGTAAATATAGCGGTGTAGATAACCAGTATTAGGATCAACCAATCCCAAGCGGCCTGAAAGTGTCAAATAGATACAGTTACATAGGCATGCATCATGCTATAAGATCCCATTTTGTTACTTGATCTCTGACTTGAGAGCGTTTTATCGTTTCTCCCTTACCACTTTGAGAGGTACGTATGTATATATTTTACAAAGTGTCAGAGTAATTCGGGAACCAATATCTCGTGATAGGTACTTGTACAATATACAACAAAAAGATTATTTCCGAAAAGGATTATAAAAAACACTCTTATATGAACATAGGTCTTAATTTCAATACTATGTCACCTTAACGAGTGACTTCTTAAGGATGAGTGTTCTAGATGCGCGTATCGCATCTCTCCAAGCACTACTAGGTTCGTAGTTAACCCGCTTACATCAGTAATGAATTCATCAAACAAACAATGGTTTGTATAGCAAAATACTATATTAGCGTAAGCGGCTAGAAATTTGTGTCGTGCTTTCGCGTGTTGAGCCCGAGGCCATTGCGGCAAACATTTTTTTAAATTATATCCACAGTCTACGGGTTATTATATGTACTTTGACGTCAGAAATGATTGTACTATGGATTACATACATATTAGTTTAGTAAAAACTAAATAATAGAGCACTGTAGAAAATTTACAGTACACTTTTATGGACTACGTTTAGATGTTAAGTCATTTTCCTCAATTTGTTTAAGTGGAGTTAACTGTAGTTACCAAACGTTAATTTCATAGTTAAAATCACGTTACAAAAGCTTATAAAAATAACAATGGAAAATTTAACGGCATTTCCTTTGTTTTCCGGCAGCCATCAAACATGGCTTGATGGCCGGCTTGACGCCCGATATTTTTTTTAATCTGGTGCGATTGTTGTTTATTTGTTCAGTAGTTTGTTTAGCTTGACAAACAAAAGGGGATCGGACCACTTTAAAAAAACAAAACTTTTGAAAATATCGTGTTTATTAACACTAGTCATTTAAAACGGGATATTTACCATGATTTGATTTTTGAGTTATCCAATATTTCGGCACAGTTTCACACTCCATGATCACGGAATAACTAAAGGCACTGCGAGTAAGTTTTTATTGGCAATCATATCGATCTAACCTAATTTTTTGTCTTTTGCTGCGAACGTTACTACTACACTAATATTAGAAAACACAAAAATCTAATCAAAATAAACATCCCGTTTTAAATGACTTTTGTGTTAAAAAATACCTATACAGAGTTCCCAAAAATATAAGACAAGTTTATTATTATAACGTTATTATATGTTATATAAATAATAAATAAAGCTGGACAATTCACACAGCATTATCTAGACCCATGGTAAGCAGAGCTTGTGTTATGGGTACTAGATAACTGATATACATAATACAATACATTACATTGATAGATATTTTTTATTATACATAGAAAACGACCAGAACACCCGGAACAAATATCTGCAGAGCATACACACAATTGTTCCGAGGCGGGAATCGAACCCGCAACCTCCTGTGTCGCAGGGGGACCTTCGCCCACCGCGCCACATCGGTCGTCATTATATCTTGATGTACATTATAGTTAGGTACCTACTTACGTTTTTAGTAAAGATCTCAATAATATTAACACTGATATAAACACTATTATTAAATTATTTTGCGCCTAGAATAATTTGAATAAGTTGCCCTAGCAGGGTGCATGTTTGAAACATTTTATCTCTAAGATCCTCTGTACAAGTTGTACAGAGGATCTTAAAGATAAAATGTTTCATTTGCAATAAAAATATTGAGTATATTTACCTTGTAAGGAGAATGGTGGAGGATAGTGCAAGGGTGTGAAGGTTGCGTTGTTCCCTTGTGACCGGGGACTGTCGCTCCCAGGGACAGTACCTATGGACAAACGTATTGGTTTTATTACCACACAGTTTTATGTGACAAATATATGCAAGTTCATGGTAATGAAGGTTCAGGGCGACCAAAGATTGAAGTGAACAAAAAATCTAATTGATTACTTTATTTCCTAGTTTTGCTTGAATTTTGTGACGTGTCCAAGAGTCCAAGAAGTAAATAAAGCACTTTGATATTTGATATTTGTATTGTATAAAAGAGAATTTGATAGTTAACAGGAGAATAGAGAAACTAATGTAATTTTATTAAAATTGTTATATTCACGTATAAATTGATAGTCTGTACCTGAATGAAACAGAAAACCTTTTTGTAATACCTGCGTTTGGAGATTAAGTGTGCAAAAGAGTAATTTTCGTACAAACTACTAACATTCAGCCGTTCCAAAAGTTTTAAATGACTATTTAAACTTGCAAAAATAAAGTTATATTTAAAACATGCAGCAATCTTGATGCAAGTGATTAACTAATAAGAAATATTAATCAAAAAGCATTCCCCTAAAACAGCAGAGCAATGAATATCTCTATGCGTTCAGTTGTTAATTCAATGAATTATGATTTAGTATTAAAATTGCCTTTGCCTAAGAGTTATGCTCCTTAAAATATTTATCCAAGCAGAGTTTCGTATTATCAGCAAATGTATCCTTTCGTGAAGCAACCAACAGGGGATTACGTCGAGTTGATTAATTAACAACACGCCATCAAGTGTCCTGGATTCCATCAACGCAGTACCTACGGCGCAGGCTGGGGCCGCACACAACTCGAGTGTAAATAAATAATTCACTCGTTCGCACTGCTTGCGCTAAAATATTCATCAGTAAGCTCGACAGCCACTGTTTTTTTAGTCACCAAGATCGCAACGTAGTAAAAAAAACTGATTGCAAAACTGATGCGGCAACAACGTACTTACACCAAGATTACCCGTGCGTGCTCAACGCCAACGCGACCTATAAATAGAACCCAAGAGATACGCCTCACCCATTCACGGCCAATCTCTGCGGTGCTACAAGCACGACGACACGTCCATGTAATTCATGGGTAGTGAAAATGTTAACCTCAGGAAAGGGATAATATGTAGGAGTATCAGGCAATGAGTACAATTACCTCCTTGCCGATGGCGGGCAGCCCGTTGAGGCCATTACAGGGCGGTTCGAGTCGTACGATGCTCTTGCGCGAGCCGCGGAAGCTGGTGTCGCGCACGCGCACCGAAGAGCGCCAGGTGGAGGGCGGCGCGTCGTCGCGTGAGCCGCGCGCGGAGGCGAGGCGCCGCGACGTGGTGAGCGCGCCGCCGCCGCCCGCGCACACCGGAGTCACCAACAGCGGCACGTCGGGCGGCCCGCGGTCCTCCATGCCGCCGCCGCTCCAACGCTCTCACCGGAACCCACCGTGCTCCGATGCCTCGAGGCTCTCACATTCCAACACGGACCGTTCGAAAGCCGTCGCCGACTCGAGAAGTGCGATCGCCGTGTTTTGCATAGGTGCGCACTCTAATCCCCCTTAAACTGCCGAAACCTCGCCTTGCTCTATTTCGATAATCGAAGAACGCGTTAGTGATTTTTCGTTCGTTCTGGATGAAAGGTTTTGAAATGCGTACAGCATGATATTACATATTTTGTTGCGACAGCGATACGAGTGTGTTTTCATTTCATAACAATGCAGTAAAATCTACAAAAAGTCGACTAAGATGAGTAGCTCAAGAGTAGAGAGCGCAACTAATAGGTAGGGAACTACGGGCCGCTGAAAGCTGTGAACGAGGGCGGGCCTCATTTAAGACAGTGTGTCAATAGCTGGTGGTTCTTTTCATCTTTTATACCTATACACGCTCAGCTGCGAGTGAGCGGCTCCATTAACTTCAACGTTTATATTTTAAAAGACTTTTAATAACGCATATTATTTAATTTAAGGTAGACCTCGAGTAGGTTCATTTATAGGATCTTATTAAGCTAATAATCAAATCAAAAGCAAATATTACGTACTGTTAGAGCAGGTTATTTTTGATTTATTATCCATTGAAGCAACATTTGAAGCTGTTTCATGGATAAATTAAATTCGGGTTTCTGTTTAATATTCGATAAGTTAGCGCGAAAGCATTTTCCATTCAGGTCGTCGACAGCAGTCTAGACAGGCTAGCTACTGGCAGCGAAATCGATACAAGAGAATTAGCTTTGTTGCCAGACCCTGCCTGCACTGTACTTCAGCCGTGTAAATTCTTAAATTTTTCATCTGAATTTTATGTACGAACCCATGCAACAAGACTTTGTTTATGTAAATCTGAGACAATAAAGAAATGGTAAGTAACGGAGTAGATCTGTATCGTCTACATTGTAATGCCAAGCGGTGTCATTATAATCTGATGTCACAAAGTAAGCTATGAGTGTTACAGCTCCAGCATCTTTAGCAAAATGTAACTAGAGCGATGTGGGAGGGGCCACATGCTCTCAGATTGTTGCCATAATAATGAACATGATGCTATCAAATAGCGTTTAGTACTAGCAAGTCAATTCATAAAGCTCTAAAGCGTGGATCAACTTGTGTTGTAATCATCAATCAGTAAACTAAGAGTAAACAAACCACTATTTTAACACTATTAACTACAAATAACGAATCTTCAAACATGATAAGATAGTTCTTGTATTTCTTACTAAAATGATTTAATTCAATGCAACTTCAAACTACTATCCTAATTCTGTAACAGTATTAACAATGTAGACAAAGGAAACCATACCATGGTAGTCATGACTTCAAGCATGGGTCGCGTTTCCTCACGAGATCTATCAAGTTAGCTAAGAAATAAACAGAAATATAAATAGCTGAGCTTGCAACCAAAAGAAAGAAGAAAACACCTTGAGACGATTGACGCACTGTTCACTGAACTAACTAAGCACCGGAGGACACCACACTCGAGACCCAATATTTTAATTCATGACATATAAAAGTGAGCGTATACCTCTTTATGGTAAACAAGTAAAAAATAAATAAATAGTCGTTATCACAGCGCAACAAAATCTGCAAAAGTCGGTCGCGAAACGGTAATAATAGGTTTTACTTTTTAATGCAGTCGATCGATTGAGCGCTCGACACATTTACAGTGGTTTTACACGTTTTATGAATAGGGCATTGGATTTGAATGTTACATTAGTGTTTTACGTTTAGCTCGTGTTATTGCGCGGCCGTTGAAAAAAACAAGAGGCCTAAAAACTGGTATTTAGATAAGAACTTGATGGCAGTGAGGAGTCCGCAGCGTGATCGCTAGACGTAAACTTGAGGGAGGACTGTGGCGGCGCACGCAGGGGGTCGCGCACCCAGACCGCGCGGAGTCCCGACCATTGCCGGAGTTTCCCGACTGTTGGCGGAATCTCCCGAACGCAGGCGTGACCTCGCACAACCTCACCCTCCACTCATCGAACACAACGCTGGAACACACGGAGTCGCCGTGCCGTTGCCACCACTTTACCGTTGCCGCACTTACGTGATCCACTCATATTAGTAGCCTTTAAAGCCACTGCCGTAATGTCGTGACATATGAACGGCACTGTGATTTACAATAATTTCAGCGTGATAGCGAAAAAAACTATTACTAACATGCAAAACCATGTAGAAAATAAATAATAATCAAAATATATCATTGATTTTGAACCTAATGTATGTACTGTTTAAACGTCGCAATATGCGATCCGATTGAGTAAACCTGCAGGTATTCGTACGGGTCTAGAAAATCCGGTTGACCTAGTTCAATGAAAATTCTGCACCATCACTATCTTAGATCTATGAATGAAAGTCTATCCCTACTAGATTTTAAAGAGGGCGTTGTCACCGGCAACACCGTGCATTTTAAAGTATAAAAGAGCGCTAGCGATTTATCCCGGGTTATAGAATAACTTGTGTATCTGAATCTTTGTAGCCACAGGATAGAAGACTATAATGTTTAAAAAAACGATCTATAATCATCTGAGGCAACCTCTTTCACAGTTATAATTATTATCCTGTAGCTACAACGGTTAAGGTCCCTTAACTTATTACCCCGTCCGAAAAATCGAAAAATACAGCATGCCATGACGTATAAGTCGTAGACATTTCCATAATAATAAATACAATTACTCTTTATTGCACACCACAAATAAAACAACACAAAAGAGAAAAACAAATATAGATTATGTTGTACAATGGGTGACCTTATCGCTATTAGCGATCTCTGCCAGGCAACCTTTGGAATACCGTAGTTTTTTTTAATACAAGTACAATATTCTATTCATGCAAAAATGAGCTCCGAAGAAGGTTAAACTAAATACCGGAGTGCTACGAATGTACTACAAGCATGCTACGAATTCGTAGCATTTGCTACGAGCTACGAAACTAATCTAAAGCTCTTTATTAAAGTTAAAAAAAGTCGTTCATCTTCCCACACAAACGTGGACTACTACACTGTTTGATGTTGACCAACCAAAACTAAGGATAATAATAATTTATCTCGTCATTAGTACCTATCTACATAATGTTTGTACATACCCTAAACCGTAAAAAGAGTATACAGTGTGAGTCTGCATAAGGTATTAGAAAAATGAATACATTTTTACGTATTTCGTAATATTATTTCATCAAAGTGAAATAATAATAAAACGATTTATCAAAGTTAAAAGCGTCCGGCATGGGCAAGCTACTATGCAAAGTGTCTGCCTATGTTAGTCCACTGCTGGACATAGGCCTCCCCCAATGAGCGCCACAGCAGCGCCCTGTCTTCAGCTTGACGTATCCTGCATCTACATGCAGTCTTTCGCAGGTCGTCATCCCACCTGGTCGGAGGGCGTCCTACACTACGTTTACCGAGTCGTGGTGTCAACTCAAGAACACAATGTAATATTCCATATCACATACAAACTAAATCAAAATAACACAGATAATGAACAACAAAAATAATGAATTTATACTATAACGAATCTTCAGAGTTCAACAACTTTGCAAGCCAATATCAGATATACAATATCAGATAGACAAATTCAAATGTTTATTTTTTCTTTAGGCTTACAACTTACTTAAAAATAGCACTTAGACAAGTCAAATTGTATACTATTCATTATTATCAAATAACATTATTTTAATTTTAATGTTCTTCAATTTTTTGTCCACTTGTGGAAGAAGTGAAAAAGACAACCAAAGCCACTATGACCCAAAATTATACATACATATCATATCTTTACTTCTATACTAATATTATAAACAGGAAAGGTTTGATTTTTTGTTTGTTTGTAATGAATAGGCTCCAAAACAACTGGACCGATTAGAAAATTTTTTTCACCGTTGCGAAGCTACACTATACCCGGTGAACGTAGGCTATATTATATTTTCAAAAAAGTTAGGGATCCGTACTAAAACCGTGCGAAGGCGGGAAGGTACGCTAGTCATACATAATCGGATGGTTTCTGCCTGTGTCGAGCTGACAATCTTTCAGTTGTTATAATGACGAAGGTCTGGCGGTGGCCGCCTCTAAGCCTATTACCGTTTTTACGGATTAAAAACAAAGACAAAGCTTTCACGGAAAGCTTTCATTTCATGTCCATTCCCATTTAATCCACATGGAAACGTATCCAATTCATCATCATCAGACTATATTAGTCCACTGCTGGACATAGGCCTCCCCCAATGAGCGCCATAGCGCCCTGTCTTCAGCTTGACGCATCCAGCATCTACCTGCATTCTTTCGCAGGTCGTCATCCCACCTGGTCGGAGGGCGTCCTACACTACGTTTACCGAGTCGTGGTCTCCACTCAAGAATACGTTTGCCCCAGCGGCCGTCGGTTCTTCGCGAGATATGGCCGGCCCACTGCCACTTCAGCTTGCTAATTCTCAGAGCTATGTCGATAACTTTGGTTCTCTGTCGGATGTATCAAATTATCTCTATTTAGGCAAATTATCAATGGATTATTTTGTAATTCGAGATATTACTTGAATTTTCTTTGGCATTTATTCTCGTTATTTTGTATTCGTAATGTTCACAAGCGAACTTTATACGAAAACTATTTAGTAATAAAATCTCACCATTTTGATTAATAATTTAATTAAGAGGTTTCAATTTTTAATACTAGTTCAAATTTTTTTCTTTCCCGCGACTTCGCACGCGCTTTTCAAGTGTGTCGTCATAGTGCGTTAAAGTGCAATGTCTGTTCCCGGAATATTGTTTGCCTCCCTGCCAAATTTTGTTAAGATTTGTTTAGCCAAGTTTAGGAATGAAAAGTTAACAGACAGACAAAGTTACTTTTACTTAATATTAGTATAGATATCAGTTATCTATTCATGATAGATGCTCTACTTAATCTGCGGCTAGAGGATGCTGAGTGTATGGTCCGACATAGTATATTTATTCCCAAAAGATTCAGTTTATGGACTATTTGTCGCGTAAAACATAAAAAACAATGTATTTGGACTTCACTTTGGTTTTTACTTTATGAAAAAAAAAAAAAAATTTAAACATTTTCCAAAAAGTAATGATATCTATATGTATTAAAAATATATACATGCATATTATTTGTAAATATCCGAAGGTATTCCAAGCTTTTCTTTCTCATTACAGTCTCGAAGCGGGAATCAAATCCCTGCGTCTAAATAGACTTTTCTGCCAACGTGCCATCAACGTAGTTGAAGTTTCAATCTTTAAATTGAATGTAGTATATTTTGATTAAATTCTAAGTTGAACAAACAAACCCGTTGCTCACTTGCTTGAAAAGCAAACGGGAATGTCAACAAACTTTGATTGTTTTCCAATTCAATTGTACCTTTTAACGCTGCAATAACGTTTTTATGAAACACTAGCTATTTCCCGCGGTTTCACCCGCGTTAAATTCAAATTTCACATTTCTTAATTTTAATATAGCCTATGTTCACCGCGGATAATGTAGCTTCCCAAATCGATCCAGTAGTTTCGGAGCCTATTCAATACAAACAAACAAACGAACAAAAAATCAAACCTTTCCTCTTTATAATATTAGTATAGATTTTCAAAAATATTAAAACGTGCCATTAGTTACTAGTTGGAGATATTATTAGTTGGAGATATTAATCGGCAGCAATTAAATATTTTAAAAAAGTCTGTCGGTAGATATTTCCTCACCAGCACACACTTATACGTGACCTCTGATTGGAGGAGGCCTGTTCAGCAGGAACAAGCTTCTTCCAATCAGGGGGTTTTGCCATGATCACTCCGCATGGCGGATTGTGAGTGTGTATAAATACACAGAAAGAATTAGTAGCTGCCTCCCTTATGCTGCCTCCTATGCCATTCACGGACTCTTACACCGTGGCGATCGCCATAGTCGATTGCTATTTATTGAAGGTAGGCCTTCAATAAATAGCAATCGATCAATGAATAATATCATGAAAGAATGGAGTGCGGCTCACAATATGTAATACATACGTATGTATTAGATAAGTAGTATAATAACCTAATATAACTTATAAATATGTCTGAGCTGCACAACGTCAAAACGCCATGGCTCAGTAAAACATTTTTTAGTTAGAAACAAAAGCAAATAAAACTGGTCAAGTGCGAAGCGCTCACTGAGGGTTCCGTACGTACATAACTATTACGCAAAAGGAACCCTAAAAAAACGCGGTCGTCCATACAAGTACAGACCGCGCCCGACGTTGCTAAACTTCGGGGATCAGTAGGTACTTAACATGGTATTCATATACATATATGCGTTGTACTGTACTGTTAACCTTTTACGGTTCATGAGATACAGCCCGCTGACGGACGGACAGCGAAGGCTTCTTTAATAAAGTCTCTTATTGATTTTCAGACATAATAACCCATTGTGAACAAGCAGAAGCCTATGTCCACTGCAGGACATAGGCCTACCACACTGAGCGCCATAGCGCCCTGTCTTCAGCTTGCCGCATCCAGCATCTGCCTGCAATTTTCGCAGGTCGTCATCCCACTTGGCTAACTTTGCGGAGTTGCGGTCTCCACTTAAGAATACGTTTACCTCAGCGGATATCGGTTCTTCGTAATATAAGGCTGGCCCACTGCCACTTCAGCTTGCTGATTCTTTGAACTCTGTCGATAGCTTTGGTTTTCTGTTGGATGATTTCGTTACGAATTTTATCTTTCAGACCTATCCTACCCCGAGCATAGCTCCTATATCTACCCTTTTTAGCCATCTGTTGGATGAGCCCAGCCCTTGAACTATCGCGTGTTAATCGCGGCCGAGACTCCAATACGTAGCGCTATATTTATACATGTGGATACTGCACCACTTTTACCTCAAGGTTGGTCTCTCTCCAGATTGGTCAAATGATAACGGATGTTTTGCTTTCCCTATCGATTCTCGCTGTTTTTCTCTCGTGGGACTTTTTGTAATAGAAAGGTTTTATTTTAGGCTTAGTGTTTTTGGTGATGTTTTTCTCATGGGAATGGCATCCAACCATGAGGAGAGGTGTCCAATAAAAGGCCATTTGAAATATGAACGTCTACGTGGGATGTTACAATATTTGCGAAACAGAAAAACTGGCATAAGATGTGGTTAGGGAAGCCTTAAAATGAGTCTAAAACATGCTAAGCAAGGTTTTATAAAAATAAAACGATAAGGAAATCAAAAATGGCTTGGTACGCCATGAATAAAAGATCCCCTTAGCCACGAAAGTTTGCAGAAGAAGTTGAAAGATAAAATCAAATAAATAGTTGACGCTAAAGCTCCAAATTTGCACAGAAACGAACATCACCACGAAAAATTCACACTGGAGGAGTGAGTGAGACAGCTTTATACAGAATGCCACAGAATATGTACGTGCTCTAAGCTGTCTATTGTGTTCTAAGCCACAAGGGTATTTTATTGTTATTTCGAATATTTATTTATTATTTAAATATACGTTTTTTCTTCCATTTGTTTTCTTTTACACTCTTGCATAAAATATTTAATCATAAAATATTTCAAAAAATGTAAGCTTGTTTCTTCAGAAACTTCTAAAAATCGTAGAACAATAGTTGATCACCTCGGGGAGTCCAGATTCACCCACTTGCGGCTACACATGTTTCGTGGCACCCTGTATAGGTTGCTGATTGAGGCTAAGACGTGACGTCACACATTCACCGCCGACGCGTTGCCACGCAAGACGGTTCGGAAGGTTTATGCAACTACTTTTAACAATTTTGAAGATTTGAATAAATTCGGGAACGAAGCTTCTAAAGCTTTTTATCTCGATTCAAATTCTTTGCCGTTTATAGCTTGGAATTATGTGTACAATTTTCAAATTTTTGTTTCGGGTGTTCTGGGTATTTTCCATCGAATAAAAAAATACTTGCAATATGCCCCTAGTACAGCTAGGTGAACCAGGTGGCCAGGAGGCCAGGTGTATTATATTAAATAAATCTTTTATCAAGTACCCATAACACAAGGCACGTTCATTCATTCATTCACTAGCTCTGCTTAGCTTGAGGCTAGATGATACTGTGTGGATTATCCAGAATTATTTATTTAGTTACTACCTATACTTAGATAGACTTCTCTTGCAACCTTCACTGATTCATGAGCATGTCTCGGAGAGGTTAGGTGAAGTTCTAAACGATTTATTGGCGGGAGTTTGTATTCTCGTTTTTTTTAAAATAAATACTTACGATATAGCTTGATACTGCAGCTTTGCACGCACTTTTTAACCGACTTCATAAAAACGAGTAGCTTCTTAGTTCGACTGCATTTATGTTTTTTTATGTATAACTAGCTGCGCCCCGCGGCTTCGCCCCCGTGGAAATCGATTTGTCAAATGGTTTTTTTTAATATCCTATGTTAGACTCCTGGTTCTAACCTACCTTCTCACCAATTTTCAGTCAAATCGGTCCAGCCGTTCTCGAGTTATAAGTGTTGTAACAAACACGACTTTCTTTTATATATATATATAGATAACCCAAAGTGTACAGAAAGAACTTTCAAAATCGGATAATTGACGGAGAAATCGAAAGTTTCCGTTAAGAACGGACCGATTTTGAAAATTATTTCGCTATTGTATAGAAAATGATCTCGATGAGTTCCCATAAAAATATTATTCGAGAGAGATAAGTATTTTTCCCGCAAAAGGTAAAAACAGAATAAAATAAACAAAGTGATTCGAAGCAGGATATTCGTTTTTAAAAAAATATATGATTAGTAATACAAAGTAATTTAGTTTTACTGTTATATAGCTTAGGTCTAGGTAAATATCTAGTCTTTCTACGGGATATTATGTCTCCCTGACAAGTTCCATTAAAATCCGTAGACGTTTTACCATGGAACGGTAATAGACAAGCAGAGATACAGATTAACCTACTTCTCAGATATACTATGTTGAAAATCATCAATCAATGGATTTTTTCCTTTTTTCCATTGTTATGGAACCACCTGGAAATCATCTCCTATATATGTACCTATATGGAAGAGATCGCTCTCAACGATAAGGCCGCCCATTATACATCTAATTTAAGTTTTGAATTCTGTATTGTTTTCTGTTTTGTATGGTATAATAAAGTGTTTTCTGTTATATTATATTCTATTCTATATGTATCCAAACCGGTTCCATTAAAGACGGAGAATACGACGAACCGAGAAGACTACAGAAGTTTCTATGTTAAGTGTATGTATTGATATATATACATACACTTAACATAGAAACTTCTTTTTTCCAAGTCAATTGAAAATTGTAATGTGCTTATTTCCAGAAATGTTAACGTTCAACATATTTTATGCACATTCTGATTGATAGCTGCTTTGCGGTTTGACCTGATTATTAAAGCGAATGCGGACTCAGCTAAATATAGGGATTAAATATGCAGGGGAGTTAGAGTATGTGCGACCTACAAAGTATTTACGGATTCCAAGCTTGCGTTTGAGATTTAATATATTTCTCGTGTACCTGATTTTCAATAAATTATAAGAATGAAAAAATTAAGTAACAATTCTGCGCAAAATCTGATGATGTCTGTTGAGAGACGAAACTGGTTGACGACATGCTTTGATGATTTTTACTATTTTATAATCGGTGTGGTTTTTCTTCTACGCTTGTGTGTTTGCGTCAATTTGTAGGAGTGCGGGCTATACATACACGCGGACTACATTTTGTGAGGTATTATTGGAGAAGGTTTTGCGTGGAATTGACGACCGATATGGCGCGGTGGGCAAAGGTCCGCCTACGACGCAAGACGTTGCGGGTTCGATTCCCGCCTCGGAACAATTGTGTGTAAATTGTCCAGCATTATTTATTTCTTTATAACTAGTACTGAAATCTAATCGACTCTGAGATTCTGTGTGATGTTATAAGTCGCGTAGATAAAGATTGGGACTGAAAATAACCGCCTCATTCATGCTGTCCCATCTGATCATATTGAATTAAAGATTACTAAGAGAGATAGCAGAGAGAGAGGCTGTCGTTTAGTACCAAAATCTTTACCTACGCAACTTAATCTCATATTTTCAATTACCTATTCGACCTATTTATGTAGTCTATCCAGACAGTTTGTTATTTATGTGGTCTACGACCAGGGGGGATGACGACCTGCGAAAGAATGCAGGTAGATGACGACAAGATGAAGACAGGGTGCCAGCAGTGGACTAACATAGGTTGGTGATGATGATGATGATGTAGTCTATTGTATTAATATATCAGTCATCTAGTAATTAGCAGTTAGTTACACACTGTATTTAGTATTTAGTTACCTAGCTGTTAGTTTTCCCAAAATTATAAAATAATATATAATATAATAGTACCCATAACACAAGCTCTGCTTACCTTGGGGCTAGATGTTGCTGTGTGGATTGTAGCATTATTTATTTATTTACCTATTAGTATAGATGAGTTGATTTAACTCCTTTAACTCTCTCTCTACTCTGAAGATTACATTAATAAACCTAATTAACGTTCAAGTGGCTACTTCGGCGACGCAGAAGAGGAAACGTAACAAAATACGCAACAGAATCAAATTGCTTCACAAAGGAAAATCTCTAAATTAGCCGACTCCGACCCTTGGGGCCCGAGGAATCGTTTTATCTTTCAAAGTTCTTTGTAACGGTAGAGTTCAAGTGGGAGAAACAAGCAGACTTTTGCGTTTCTTTGAATGTTACATCTTTGTTATAGGTAACGAATATAATGTTTGTCAAATGTTCTGCGGAAGTTATAAACATAAAGCTGTATTACTTACCTACCTACTATTTTTATTTTTCGTTTATTGCGTACCAATTCTTTATCATAATTCTTGTGTTCTACTTAATTATGTTTTTCTGATAGCGATCTGTTTTTTAGTGTCTAAATTAAATAATTAAATGAATATTGCTGGACAATCCACACAACATCATCTAGCCCCAAGCTAAGCAGAGCTTATCTTATGGTAATATACATATATGACGACGCAGAACCGCTTCAAAACTAATAATTGCTAGAAATTAACGATTTATTTGATTAATTAAGGCTAATGTCCTGGTGGAATATTTGATTAGTGAATTTTAACTTAAAATTACGTAGATTTTTATATTATATATATATTTATAAACCAAATTCAAAACAATTGAAAACATACTCTTGGATTTAAACAATTAATTAAGCTTATTGTTTGACTGTTGATTTTGCTCATTTGTAAACAGTTATTAGTTTATAAGGTCAATTTAGAATACTAAGGAGATAAGATTTTAAGTGTTTTCAATGCTTTGTAAAATTAAAAGACAAATTGTTGTTTGAACTGCGCGCCACGTAGTGGAGGTGTCGCGGTGTTCAAGCAACAACTATTAACGATTAAACTAATTTGTATATGTAATAGATGAGAAATAAGCTTATAAATGAAATTAATATTTACTGCATCAAAATTGATTTTTAAATGTTTTCTTTCGCATCACGTGGTTTTTGAAATAAAACCGCATTGTACGGCGGGCGAAGCCCATTACTTTTTGAACCTCTGTTGAGGTCGAAGCTACCTGGTGCAAAATCTTGTAAGTTCTTTTGTAATTTTGTCCTAGATTATAGCTTCTTAAATGAAAAGTGGGAAATTAAGAATAAATTGCTGAATAGTTTAAATCTTGAATAAAAGTGTTAAGTGTTATGGTGTTTCTTCATTTTCTATGAGTGATCCTAGAGTGAGTGGTGACGTTGGCCTTGCTGGCACCAGCTCTGCTGGTGGTAGTTCGGCCGACGTCACTCATTCAAAAAATCCTATTAGGCAGGGTACTTCGACATATATAAGAGTATCTCTATATCTCTAGCTGGTATAAAACAAACTAAAATAGACTTCCGTTTCCTTAGCAGATACACTGTTATCCAAGTTTTTCGAAAAAAATATCTTTAATGATTAAGCATTAAAGATTTTTTTATTTATTATTTCATCAAAGATAAAAACGTTTTAAGTTTCATACCACTTAAACTAAACTTAACTTAGAAGTACCTAAAGTTAAATGTAATATTATCATTACCGAAGCAGAGCTCTGTCTCTCGAATAGAATTTGTGTGGTAAGGTTACAGTGATTCTGTTTGAAAGAGTGTGAAGTGTGGACATTTTTTTTTTGGGAAATAATAATAATGACCGAATGTTTTTTCGGCATGTTGTAATCATTTTTTCGGTGAATTAATGCTTCACGGCAATAAACACTTTTTGATATTTTCCTCGTCATAACCTACATTTGACTTTTTTTGACTGATTTAAGAATTTACGAGCACATACTAATAATATGTTAATTTTTTTAGTCCATTATTGTAAGTAAAATTTTTCAAATTACGTACACTATTTATATTCTACTAAGGTGTCAATCTAGATGTCTTCAAAAAAAACTAAACTATTTAGACAGCACCAAAATATTTATTTCGGCCGGTTCCATCCGAAATAAAAATGATGACAACTTTTTAGTGCTGCCAAAACAGTAGATCTGATATGACATCATAATCATCAGCCCGTGCTCGTCCACTGAACATTGAACTGCTGAACATTGGCGTGAAGATGGAGGCGGCTAAGACCGTTATTTGTGTGACGACACAAATTCACAATTCTATACTAATATTACAAAGAGGAAAGGTTTGATTTTTTGTTTGTTTGTTTGTTGGTAATGAATAGGTTCCGAAACTACTGGACCGATTTGAAAAATTCTTATACCGTTGGGAAGCTACACTATCCCCGGTGAACATAGGCTATATTATATTTTCAAAAAAGTTAGGGATCCGTACTAAAACCGTGCAAAGCCGGGAAGGTCCGCTAGTCTATTATGATTATGCCAATTTGAGTTTATTTTAGTACGTTCTAAATAAGATTTAATAAGTTCCAACGATTAAGAGATTTTGTTGGAGATTTTGAAGTCGTTTTGAACACTATTTTGAGACTCTTAAACAATAATATTGAATAGTGATGTTCTTTAATAAGTAAATAAATGATAAGGAACAAAACATTTCTTGTCACAAAATCATACATTTTGTATGGATAGTTTTATTATAGATGAATTTATTTTGCGGAAACAATGACATGATTATAGGTATTCTGTGGTTACTTTTAAATTACGGAAATACTATTTTTAAGGTTCTTCAAATACTAAATCCTTTCCTTTCTCATTTTTTATGAGAACAAGTTTCAAGTTTATGCAAAATTTCAGACTGGCCCATTTTGTAGCATTCGCGTAAAGGGGATACAAAAATGCATGCAAAATAATGTAAATATACGATTACGAATTCAAAAGATGTGTGTTACCTCTTTACGCTTAAACAACTAAACGGATCGGGCTGAAATTTTGCATAGACTTAGACCTGGATTAACATGATACTCTTATCCTGGAAAAACGCTTGCGAAAGTCCTTGTATTAGCTGGTTTTTATAATTAGAGTGGTCAGTGTGATGTGATACTCACCACCTTCTCTTCCATTGCAGTGTCATTGTTGTTGTTGCTCCCATATTTTAAGGCACCGTTTTCCATGACCACAACTGATCGTCGGGTTTCTTCTCATATACTTGTATCCTACACTATTTGTCCACATCTATTACTAATTCACAATAACTTTGTAAATGATATTCTTCCTTTAGCTCACTCGTTTAACTTCATCCACAACGTTATCTCAATGTTTTAAAGTCATTCTGTTGGGAAAATAGACCATTGTGAAAATGTAATTTACATAGAACCAATTCTGCGGTGAAATTAACCGAATCGTGGTAATGTGCAATTAATGACGAAATTTCAGATAACAATCGTAACTACAAAACGTGTGAATGTGTAGGATTGTGATAATGACGTTGATGAAAATCATAATTTTTGAATTAACATGAGACAGGATTAACGACAAGCGCATGAACAACATTGCAGAAATGCGAATGAAATGTCTATGAAATGATATTTAATTTTGGCACAAGCATAAATATATTGTTTTAATAATTTAGTTACATAATTGAAACAATAAAAAAAGCATTGGTTGCTATGTTACTTTTCTTTGTAAACACATCGCTTTGTCCTCCAAACCACTTTTGTTCACTGCGATCTATCTATTATTATAATAAAAATGTTTGATCATTTTTATTAAGTCCTTAAATCACTGAGCTGTCGTGTAAATAAATAAAGGCACGGTTAGAAGATATATTCGTGATTGTTTATGTGTCCGCGTGTTCTCGTGGTGGGTTCAGGGCGGCGGCGCGGCGCGGGCGGGCGTCGCGCGGGCCGCGTCATACTGCGGCGAGAGCGGCGAGGGCGCTCCGGCGCGGCAGGAGCGCGCCCGCCCAGCGGCCGAGACACCCCGAGCCCAAACCACCATAATGTACGCTCACATACAACACTTTTTAAGCTTACTACACTACTAGTAATAGGAAGCTTCCTTTTGTGTACTAAAATGAAAGGTAACTGGATTTTGTGTACGTTAGTTGCTAAAAACATTTACAAATTTGTCGTCTGTCGTATACGCACTTAATTTAATTTCAAATTACCTATTTTTAGGGAGCTGGGAGAAATCTATTCCACCGATAAGGCCGCCTATTGAACTGTTAATGTGTAATATTTAGATATAAGGTGTTTTTTGTTGTTTTAAGTGCTTATAACGTGTTCATTCATTAAATTTAATTGAAAGTTATCTTGATTCAGTTAAAGCAAAGTTAATTTGGTTTTGTCGTAGATTTCATTAACTTCTGTGTTTACGATACTTTAGTTTTGAGCAAATAATGTGCGTGAAGAATGAATAACTTTTTTACATAGACTTTTGATCCCTAACAACAAACGCCGCATTTTATAAATGGGGTCAAATTGGGGCTAGCATAAAGCAAGCTGTCCAGGTGTACCTACAGAACCGAAGGGTTATTCACAAAAGGATTCTTACTTACTTTCAACATCCAACATCCGGAGCATTAATCATACCGCGATGCTAACAAAGATCTGATGATCGCTCATAGCTATATCGACGGCACAGCGGGCGAAGGTCCGCCTTCGACTTAATAGGTTGAGGGTTCGATTTTCGCCTTGGGACAAGTACTTTTACGATCTGCAGATATTTGTTCTGGGTTTTTCTATATATAATTAAAAAAAAACGTGTTTTAAGTATATCAGTTATCTAGTACCCATAACACAAACTCTGCTTATGTATATATGTAGTATGCTTTTACAGTAGGTAAGTAGGTATATGAAAGCTTTCTTCTGTGTCCTCAGATTTGATTCTGATCTCAGACCGAAGACTTTTTTAAAGGGTGTTCTCAGATTCCCGATCGTGTTTTGTCTCCGCCTGTACGAGTGGAACCCGCACTGAGCCCCACTCACCATCACCAGCCCAACACCATACCATCATTTATTATTGACAGAAGACCTTGGGCTACATATTTTTGCCTTTACAACACGTTGTATGGGAATTATTAGGTCAATGGCTCTCGTTAAAACTTTTGGAATTGTTCTCTGAAGTTGATATTTTAGGATTCGTAAAATGCAGTCGGTATTGTTAGGGAATTTGAGAAATTCCGATTCCCCAAGAACAGCTACTAATTTATTACATCAGGATATTTAGCAACTGCTGGACCAGGTTTTCCCACGCTATTCTGTTTCTTTTCCTGTTTTTTTAGCATTTGTTGCTGCTTTATCATTAAAAATTATTGAAGGAAGCTTCTGGGACGAACGGGACGTTACGAGCAGTATCTTTTATTAATATTTGTTCACTCGAAAAACTATCAAAAAGCTCGTGAGAGATGGGTCCCTTACTAACTGGGTCTACCGCACATTATCGTCTGCTTGATGTCTGATTTTTACATGGGTTACAATTTTGTCACATTTGTTATTTTTTTGATAAAATTTATCGTTTTGTTGAAAAATCTAAAAATCCTATGTTTGTAGCTCACGTGGGATTGATAAGCTCTTTTTACATTTAGTTTAATATTGTTTTCCTTTTTTTCGATTTTCCGATATCCAGCTTTATGCGAATTTATGTAAGCCTTCCCCTAATTTTCGGGCTAAATTGACCGGCCTATCGCCATCTTACATAAGGCAAGTCAGTCTTGGCACCTGGGGTGTCTTAAGCGAGGGGTAATAAATTAGTCGATAGAATCAAGAACAACTTCTAAGATAACAAATGATTTTAAACTAGAATTGGAATGTTGAAATTAGTTTACACATTAGTAACGGTTGTATCAATTAAAATCAAATCAAAATAACTGTTATTTGTAGATATAGCTAATAATTCAGTTATAAAGATTAGTTTGAACGCACGAGTTAAAGTGATTTGTAAAAAAACACTCAGAATGCTTAAATTTTTGTAAATGCTCTCAGATCTTATTACTGATTTTTATTCTGATTGATTAATTTGTCTAACAGAAATAAAAAAATATCAAGTGTACTTTCATCATACCTAGTCGTATAAAGTATACTGACTGCTTAAAATAGAATAACTATAATCGATAGGCAGGCTGTATGCTTATCAGAATCAATTTTAATCTACTTTCCGAAGACAGCTGACACTATCTCGTGTCACGATTGATATTTTGATAATCCAGATAAAGGCCAAAGGGCTCTTTCGCCAACAACATCATAGACATAACACTACCATAAACAAATATAATGTTATAATCGATAAGACATGTATGCTAACGTATGATCAGTATCAATAGTAATCTACTTTTCGAAGATTTTCGAAGAACACTCTGTTCGACTATGGAACGCATTGCCAATATCGGTGAGGCGTGCTTAGTCATAACCAACCTTTAAAACACTGTTAAAAGAGCACTCTTTGTCCTGCTGTTATACCTGAGTCCCTATGTATATAAGTAGTATATGTATTATATATTATGATATGTATGTAGTATATTTCTATGTAAGTATTATAAGTATTTTATTTATAATATCTCGTAATCTACAAGCACACAGATCCCCTGGTACTCTCCACGATCGTATCCACCTCCGATCTTGAGCAATAAGACCGCCAATTGTAATTAATTTTTAAGTTTTTTCTGTACATAGTTTTCTATTAAAAGTGCAATAAAGAATTTTCTATCTATCTATCTATCTCTATCGCGTGTCTCGATTGATGTTTTGATAATCCAGGTAGGCATGTCTTGTTACCTCTTTACCTTTTATTAAATTTTTTTATAAAAAAGAATGAAGGAAAATAAATTATTTATTGACTTAATTACTCAAGATCACACACGCTGCAGTCAATGGTACCACATTATATTTATAGGCTATTTGGTTATATGGGCATGAGACATTAATACGGCCATTAAAGTGCTCGGTTGCAAGGGCCGACGGCAGCAAATAACACGCAAATGTGCCTTTTAATTTTACGACGAAACTCTGGGGAAAATCACTGTTAAATAAAAATATAACGACGTGAAATGAACATTTTTCTCAAAGAGGGAAATGAAAAGAGAATCTACTTTTCAATTTAGTCTGAGAAAAATGTTGTGTAAATTCTTTTACTACTTTTAAATTATTTTTATACTGGCTTCGTCCCATATCACACTAATCTTATAAATGCGAAAGTTTGGATGGATGATTGTTACCTATTCACGCCAAACCTACTGAAGAGGTTGGGCTAAACATTTTACATACAGCGAGTTTCTGGGCTGGAATAGAACATAGGTTACGTTTTATCCCATTAATCAGTTCCCATGGGATAAAATTATTTCTATCCCATTCATCCATTAAGGTTATACTTAAAACGTTTCCATAGAAAGAACGCTTGCGAAACCGCAGTCAGAAAGTAGTTAGAATAAAATAAACATATCTTTATTTCTGCGTAAACTGTTATAACAAAATACAGTCCTTTACTTTCCTGGATGATGCAAATTCTTATGTTACATCAAAAGCCACTCGTTGGCTTGCCTCAATATCACACACCTTGTATAATCTACTTACAATCTTGTGCTCCAGTTTAAACGTGCCTATGGTACACGTATTTTGCACATCACGTCAGTTAGATAAGATTATTATATTGACCTTGGTAAAACCTGCCTGCTGATCGGAAACGTAATTTTACGTACAATAAGAGATTTCATTATCAAATAAAAATCTCTTTTTAAGATGTTCAAAACACAAATACGTAAAGACAAAGGCAAGGGTCCTCCCTTTACGACATTGTTGTGGTCAAGGGGTGTCGATGGATAGAGGCAGCTCAGGATCGCTAGGTATTGGTGGCGTCGCATGGGGATAAACCATGTCGCCACTGGTCGTATAAGTGCTTATAATGTTGAAAGGTGCATCATGCACCATGAGCATCTTGAGAGCTAATGTGCAGTTGCTTACTAGATTCTGCTTGCGGCGCTGCACGCGCTTTTTGGTATAAAAAGAAGCCTATATGTCGTTCCAGTCCAGATATTTTTCCGCCGTGAAAATATACGGGAAACCGTAGATTTTCACGGAGACTATGGAACTATAATGAAAATGTTGTCATCTGTTAGTGAGTTGTACGGATCACTCACAGATGACAAAATGATCTTTTAACACGTTCAATTTCCCTATGGAAACCGTAGATTTTCACGGCGAGACAAACGTGTGTTAAAAGGGCCCTAACCGTTCCTCACCCTATAGGTACTTCAGCTGTCCCCGATGTTTCGTTCATTTACTATCCAAAGTCTAGTGGTAACCACATAATATTGTGAAATAGATTAGACGGATTAAATAAAAATATAAGCAAACACCCATCACAGATTAATAATACTACAATATAAGTAACCATGTTAGTTACACTGAGTTATAGGCTTGTTGCGTATGTGTGCACCTAATGCTACTTTTATCTTCTGATATCGCTATCTAATAAGGATTTAATCCTGAATGACTGACTGACTGACAATGTGTAATCCAAATCGATTTATGGTCTGGTCGTCACGGTCTGACGGAAGGTAGAACCTACCGGGTTCTACCTTCCGTCAGACCGTGACGATATCGTTTAAGGAGAAGAGATGGATTAAAACTAAAGTTCGGTCGTTCACAAATTCACACAAGAGTCATTAGAATGACATATTTACCATGATTTTATTATATTCGATAATTGGTAACGTTCGTAGCAAAAGACAAAAAATGTGGTTAGATTGGTATAACTGCCAAAACAAATTTACTCGCAGTGCCTTCAGTTATTATTCCAGAATGAAACTGTTAAATCTGCGAAATATTGGAAAACTCAAAAAGCTAATCATGGTAAATATTGCGTTTTAAATGACTTTTGTGTTGACGACCGATGTGGCGCGGTGGGCGAAGGTCCACCTGCGACGCAGGAGGTTGCGGGTTCGATTCCCGCCTCGGAACAAATGTGTGTACGATCTGCAGATATTTGTTTCGGGTGTTCTGGTCGTTTTCTATGTATAATAAAAAATATCTATCTGTGTAATGTATTGTATTATGTATATCAGTTATCTAGTACCCATAACACAAGCTCTGCTTACCATGGGGCTAGATAATGCTGTGTGAATTATCCAGCATTATTTATTTATTTATTTGTGTTAATGTAAAATAAAAACCATGATAGTTTCAAACGTTTTATGGACCTTTATCATGTAACCCGTAAATTAGGCTGAAGAGAAATAAATATCTCGTACTATTAATAGAGGATATTTTTTTTCAGAGATATTAAGCGAGCAAAGGCGCCTGCAGTAGCTAATCGGTTTTTTATGATTAATCTATAAGTACAAAAGTAATAAACAAATATCGGGCGTCTATCTCGGTCTGGTGATATCTGCTAGTTCAACCGGAACCAGTTTAGAGTGTGGAGTGCGACTGATATTATTTTATATGAAATAATTTATTATATGTCATTTTGTGGTGCTTGAAAATATTTAACAGCGAAATATACAAAACTTTATAAATGCTTAAGCATTGTGTTAACGAATAAAGTGTTGAATAAAATGGGTGCAAATAAAGAGCCTAAAGAGACTGGTAATCCGCCTGAGCCGCAAAGAAAGGGTGTTCCAGGATTATTTTCCCGGTCTCTATACCTATGGATGTTCCCTGTTTACTACAACGCCTTTCACCGAGATTTGGAAGAGTATGATTTGAGGCCAGCGAACTATCAATACGATTCGAAAGTATGCGGGGACATTCTAGAACGGTGAGACATTTTTAATATTATTAAAACGGACCCTCTTGAAGAATCTATCTAATTATTGGATCTAATTACAACTGATCGGGGCAAACAACTAAGTTGGGCTTTTTAATAACAGATGCGATGCTACGTATTTATTTGGAAAAAACAGTTAATTTTATACTAAACACTAACTAAAACAAACAAAAATACTTTTATGTTAACTTTTAACAGATCTATTGTATAATGGGATCTCTAACGAAAATCCTTGTTCGCCAGCCAATCTGCGCGCGGCAGCTTATTTTCTCTCTCAAAAAATATAAAGAAAAAAATTGACTCATCCAAACACAATTAACGTTTTTTATAACAAAATGTTGAAATATTAAACGAACAGGCAAATAAAAATGTGAACGGGTCAGACATTTGGCTCTCATCCATTTAACATGCCAACTTTCTGAAATGGCACGATTTCAAACCTCTTGTTATCTGAGCACGATATACCAGCGAGCTTCTCAATATTATAACTTGGCTTGTTAAGTTTTTAATTAGATTCTAGTTAGGTAATAGGCTGATTTATGTAAGTATAACTGGCTCCGGACAGGTGGGATAACGGCCTATGAAATAATGCAAGCAGTTGCTGGATGCGTCAAGCTGAAGGCAGGGCGCTATTGGCGCTCATTAAGGGAGGCCTAGGCTTAGGCTATACGCCATAGGCTGACGATTATGGTGAAAATGATGATGTAGGTATTAGAACACGGTGATCTTATAATGGTGACTATGTTACATGTAATGTTATTGGTAGCGTTCGTAACCGAAAGTGGTATCGAGGACATCACATCTAAATATCTTGAGGCTAGAATAAGTAATTTTGTTTAGCCTGGGATTAGTTCCTAATTAATCCTAGCTGTATCAAGATCTTCAAGTATATTTCTTTACATTTGTCAATATATTTGTAGGAATTGGATTGCAGAAGAGGCAGCTGCGAAAGCTGCTGGGAGAGTACCTTCAATTTTCAAAGCGCTTGTAAAGAGCTTCGGATGGTCTTTTGTGCGTGGTGGTCTGATGCAGTTTATATTTGTTTCACTGCGGTAAGTACATTTACTGTAGTAGTTTCCTAGACGATATCATGCGGGCCACTTAGGCTTTATGATTATTACTAAGAAAGTTCTGTACGTAGTTTTTTTGCAGCGGGTGATGGTCCAACTGCGACGCAGGAGGTTGTTGGGTTCGATTCCCGCGGCGGGATAAATTTTTGTACGATCTGTAGATTTTTGTTACAGGGTTGGCTGTGTGTAGAAATATACATCTAATGTATTAAGTAGGTACCAATGTCAGTTATCTAGAAGATTTATAAAACAAGATCTGCTTGCTTTGGTGCTATGTGATGGTGTGTGGATTTTTCTGCATTTTTTGTTGTTGTTATAAAATAGAAGAGAAATTCCTAAATAAACCTAACTTAGGGCCAGCTTAGACCGAGATGCAAAGAGAAAAAATCGACTTTATTTACTACGTAATAAGATACAAATTGGCGCAAGCGCGGTGCAGCACCGCGCCGCGGGGAATTTTCGTATTATGTCAATAAAATTTTACCCTTTCGCGTGGTAAATAAAGTTATATTTTGAATGAAAGTGCGCGCAGCGTCGCATCTCAGTGTGAACTGACCCTTAGGATCGAAGAAAATATGAAGTAGATAATATGAAATCTTGTAGGTAATAAAAACTGTCCATCTTAGTCTTAGACAATCTAAAACGTATAATAGAAGTTCAGAACTTAAAAAGCTAGGTTACCTTCTAAGACTTTTTAAATTGATCTTGGTCAAGGAGTTCATGAACATTTCAGAACGGGCACACCCATCCTTTTCGGGCAGCTCCTACTATTCTGGTCAGCAGACTCGACCATGCCTAGAGAAACAGCTGTGTACTTCGCTGTTAGCATGATCGTGTGCAACTGGGTGGCTGCGTATATGAACCACCATGGAAACCTTTACAGCCAACAATACGGGATGAAACTCAGGGTTGCCACTAGCTCGCTAATGTTTAGAAAGGTTTGTACTCGTACTAAGGTGTTTACGCTTTTACAAAATGTAGGGTTTACTTTGTTGGAGCATGTTATAGTATCAGCATCATTTCTGAATCACCGTTATCATATCAGTCTAATATAAGTTTTAGTGTCAGCATACTTTCATTATCTTTGTTATTATAAAAGCCCACTGCTGAACATAGCCTGTTCCCAACAATAATATAATAATAATTCAATTATTAATTAATTTATTATAATTTTATGAATCAACATGCTTGAGCGTCCGAAAAAGTTAAAGTAAGTTTATCATTGAAAAAAATTTACAATATATAGTAACAGTTACAAATTAAGAATATTTTCAATTTCTGTTTATATGAATTGCTCTTTCAACTGTTTAGGTATTTTCTGAAAAAAATCTAGGACCCAACTACAACCCTTTTAGAATAGAATAGAAAAAAAAATTGAATAAACAAACAAAGAAGTTTATTAAAATAAAAGACACAAATAGGTGATATTAAGAATAAAATAAGACTACTTTCTTGATCCTGCGCCGAAATAGGGGTTGGCTCAGCTTTTCCACAAATACAAGTTGTAATTCTTCATTGTTATTTTCTTATATGCTTTATTTAATGAATATATCTTTTCCAGATTATGCGTATGGGTAATTCAGCTTTAGGGGACACGACAGCGGGCAAAGTCGTGAACCTATTATCAAACGACCTCCAAAGATTTGACATGGTGTTCACATTTCTCCACTATCTCTGGATAATCCCACTACAGCTGGTTGCTGTCGGCTATTTAGGCTATATGCAAGCAGGGTACGCCGCACTTATTGGAATGGCTGCTCTTATTATAATAGCCTTGCCTATTCAAGGTAATATTATTATTAACGACCTAGATAAAATTCCGCATAGCGTCATTTACTGCATTATTTCATTTTACTGTTTCAACACAAAGATGTATTTAGATGGATGCTTTTTAAAAATATGTTCTTGTATAAATAGTAAGCCTGGTTGAGGCGAAACTTGCGTAATTTTTTGGGTTTTGAGCCGCGTATTCACTCACATGATGCGCTCACAGCTTCACACAAAATACCTCGTATCTTCAACTATGATACTACATCTAAACCTAAAAAAAATCGGTTTCCTCACTCGGCTGAGCCTGTAATGCCTGTATCGAGGAAACCGGTGAGTGGTCATTTCTATTGCAGGTTCAAGGTTGTATTGTATTCTTCGCGATTCACGGCTCAAAAACTTGCGCTGGTTTGGTCTCGGCCTTATGCATTATGGGAGCTTAGAGCTTATGAGTGTTGATTTGTTATCATCAAAGTTCTCTAAAGTTTTTTTGTATCTTAGGTGGTCTAGGTCAGATGATTGGTAAAGTGAGATTCCGCAACGCTGAAAAAACAGACGAAAGAGTCAAATTAATGAGTGAGGTGATCAACGGAATTCAGGTACGTACGTTTTCTGAGAAGTTGGTAAAATGGTAGTTCGTTTTTCCTTTGATATATATTTCCTTTAATTCTGGATAGTCTTTTTTGTCAGCGAAGTCAGTCTTAATAAGCTTTTCTTATTAAGACACAGGAATTTAATAATAATATTTTATCATACTTGGTGTATCATTATATATTGTGCACAATGTGCATCCGAGGATGATATCCTATAGGGCCTCTGTGCTGTTGGCTTCAACCCCGTGCCTTCCAAAGGACTGGGTTACTATTATAGTCCGAGATCTTGGAAATGAGAAACACAATTATTGTATACATTTTTAAATAATTGTAATCTAATGTATGTATAATTTTTATTGATCAGGTCATAAAAATGTATGCTTGGGAAATACCATTCCAAAAAGTAGTAGGGGAGAAGCGGGCAAATGAGCTCAAGGAAGTGAGGAAGGCTACAATACTGAGGACTATCTTCATTGGCTTCATAATCTTTACTGAGAGAACTGCGATGTTCTTTACCATCCTCACTTTTATCCTACTCGGGAACGTTATGAGTGCTACTGTGGTACGTACCTACTATTTATATCTAGTATTCTGCAAATTCACAATTGATTGAGTGCCCTATTCCACTCTTATCCACTGAGCTAATCCAGTAGGTATACATTTAGACCCGAGTTCAATAATAGATAGTGTGGCGTTTTCGTTTATGGATATATGAAATATACAAAAAACGTCGGCAACAAAATAATATATTAAAATAAAAGGTGGTAGGAAATTATGCCCGGTACTATCCTGGCTATCCTGAAGGCTGCTTAGGGGGGTGGACACCGACGGTAGAAAGAAGAAGAGGCTTGTGACGTCAGCCGTCGAAGATGGTCGGTCTTAGCCGTGGAATATAAAGATTCCTTAGGGATTGAACGCTGTGAATAAATGTCCACAGTAAACATTTTGTTCTGATCGCTTTTCGTTGATAGTGATTACCCTATATTAACATGCCTAGTAGGAGAAGCCGAGAAGTAGGTAGTAAAGTAGGTTAATTGGTGCAGACCTGGTTCACTATCAGAACGGAGTTACATTTTAAACAGTTTTTTTTACTTTTTTGAGACAAATGTTCATACAACATTAGCTGCATCAATTATCTTTTGGCGAACACAAACCTTGAACCTGAACCAGGCTAAATGTTCTTCGAATGATAATCCGACAGTTAACAGCTTCGTTCGTTAATTACGTTCTGTTAACAAAGTCTAACGTGTATTGACACTGTTTGTAGGTACTTAATTATGGTGTTATCGATTCAGTAAACGGATTTTACAACAAGTTCAATGAACGGTTAACCGCCAGATAAACAAGACCAACCACATACTTGAGTCGTAAAACTTGGAGTGTTTTCCCATTACACTTTCAAGTATGATAGTAGAAGAATAATAACTCTAATATTATAAATGCGAAAGTTTAGATGTTTGGATGTATGGATGTTTGTTACCACTTCACGCATCAAAGACTCGTACAGCCAAACGTAGAATCTCCTCCTTTTTTCGAAGCCGGTTAATGGACCTTTGATGTATTTATTTTAATCCGTATTGTATATAGAGCTATGTATAAATAGCCCAGTTGTACGACAGATATTGACTTTTCTTTGCATGTAAATGATCATCATCATTATCATCAACCTATAAATAGTCCATTGTTGGACATATGTAGGTCTCCCCAAATGAGCGCAATAGCGTCCTGTCTTCAGCACGCCACATCCAGCATCTGCCTGCAGTCTTTCGCAGATTATTCCACCTGGCTGGAGGGCGTCCTACACTACGTTTGCGGAGTTACGGCAAACGTAGTGCAGCGCGGTTCAAATAATAGACATATACAATTCAAGCATAAGTCACATAACCACATAACATAACAAATAATTCAACCTTATAAAGAGCGTTGTTTACTGCTTCACGGTATGTGGAATACCTACGCGATTTTATTCTGCAATGCGTTAACCTCAAAAACGGCCCCGTATGTTCCGCCCGACCCCGGAAACCACATTACTTTTAACTCTTGGCAGTTGCTGTGGACTTACGCACTTACATTTTCCAGATATATCCTCTGCAGCAGTTTTTGAATGCAGCGCAGATCAACATTACGTTTGTGCTGCCTTATGTGTTGTCTTTCGTGGCGGAAACGATGGTGTCGCTCAGGAGAGTTCAGGAATTCCTTAATTTGGGTAAGAAAAAAAAAAACAGAATTTCCGAAACTTTCAAGTGTTTATATATAAAAATAACTTTAGTTAGATTATATTTAGATCACCCGAATACAAAGGTCAAACATTACGAAATATTTGTGTTTTGTTTTTGGGGTAAGGCTATTTATTTTTAATTATATTCTTCGTTATTTAATTTTAAAGACTGACTGATGATGACAGTCCCGTAACTAATTATTATTATTTTATTATTGTCCCACTGCTGGGCCAAGGCCTCCCTTTTCTCCTTCCACTTCTCGCGATCCGACGCCGTAACTAATACTTAAAATTAAATTTTACTGCCGCATGGATCAAACTAGTATCCATTCGGTTAACATTGTACAAATCACTAAGTGCTGGCGTTTATAATTACCTTTTGCACTATAAAGCTCTGCGCACAAAAATGTGCAATCAAATATGGATCGATACAATTTATTTAGTTTCAAACGAGCCCGCGAGCTGTCTGTCACCTGATGCCTTCAATATGAAATGCATCTAAATGTTACGAGATAAATCCCTTATTTAAATGCACATTTTTGTGCTGCAGGCTCTTCGATTTGCGAACACCTTAACACTTACCTTAACTTTAGTAGGTATGTTAATCTACATCTCATACAAATTTATTTATTCATGGTGATATCAGGTATACATTGTCGGGTCTTATCGATAAGTAGGTATTAGATTCACTGGATCTTACCCTAGTGGCGTATGAATATTTCTAGTTTCAAGTGAGGTGTTTACAATTAATTTAGCAAGTTATTTATAATCACAATATTATTAACTTCTAAATATAATACAGGATTGAAAAAATCAAAGGGATAAATATCTTTAAGATAAATTATTTTACTAATAGGAAACATATTCCTTTATTAAAAAAAACATATATGTATGTGTGTGTAAATAAAAATTTCTATATAAACATCTGTTTTACAGAAGAACTGCCAGACGCAGGAGGGAGAAGCACATACCCAGTTAATAAGTTGTTCCGCAAACTATCTGAAAAATATAAGGAAGCCGAAGGGTCTGTAAGGCCAGTGTCCTTCAACAGCAAGTCCTTTGACTTTTACAGCGGACCCCAAATTACCGGTAAACACCAAACTCTGGTAATAAAATAAATGTTAATAATGCTGCACAACTCACACAGCCTTACGTAGGCCCAAATAAAACAGAGCTAAGGATACTGGATAACGTACATACTTAATACATTACAAATATAGGTTTTGTCTTGTCTTACATAGGCAACATTTGTTCTGAAGCAGGAATCTAACCTCCACAGGGATTGGACATTGTCTGGGGTTTAGTGTCATTTTAACGTTTGTAACGAATATTACCCGTTAACAGAGAGGACTTTTATGAAAGAGGATTTAAAACACCGACCTAATAAAGGGCTAAAGCACAATTTAATTTCAGAATACGAGAAAACCTCATTGTTAGTCTGTTTACTGAGCTAACACGCACTGAAATTTGAGTAAACATTAAAATATAAAGCATTTTATAAATAAGTCTTACCTTGTTTGAACTTTTCATTGTTTTAACTCGTTATTACGTGTGAATTGAGTTTGCAGGAATAGCACAAAACAAGAGAAAATTTTCAGACCAATATTATCTTACAAATGAGGATGGAAACTCAACTAATTTCCTATATTTGCTTTGGTTATGAAACGATAAAGAGTTCTAGGAAGTTTTATTAAATTGTAAAAATACGCAGAACTCAGCTGTATTTTCTTAAGACTAGGGTTGAATGTTGTTGAAGTCAAGAATTTGATATAATTTAATGAAATACACGTCAAAACTAAAATGTTTTTGTAAATACACGCTATATGTCTTTGCTTACATTTTTCATCACAAACTATAAAAGGTACAAGCGGAACACATAGTGAAGTGTTGCCAACAACACTTCGAATAGAAACCCGCTCGTGCAAATCGAGGCTTTTACTTTGCCAGAAATGAAAAAAAAGCCCGTAACTTTTTTGCAACCGTCGGAACATCAAAGCCGACTTTTAGACGAAAAATGTTATATTTCCCGCACTCACTAATTATTTTCCACAGTATAGTCCACAGTCCTGAAAATAGACAAAGATTATGTGTTATACGAATAACGTCATTCAGTGTGCCCGGCTGTTTGGAAAAAAAACAAAATAGCTTTAATAGAGCTCACCTGGCAACATTTTATATTGAACCTTATAAACGGTTTTTTTTTTCATTGCATCAATTTGCTTGAACAATTTGAAACCTTAGCCTCTTTGAACCCATCGAGCAAAATATAACGAAGAATAACCAGCAGCATTATAAGGAGAAATTTTTTACCAGTAGCATCGGCCTTCTGCTACAGTATAATCGTTTTACAACAATAGTTATCACACTGGGAATTTCCTAAAAAAACCTCCGTCATATTGTTACACAATACCTACAATATTCATAAACTCAAATATCTCACCACGTGTGTTGTAGATTCCATTAAAGATCGTTTAATTTGTTTTTTGTAATAAGCATCAGTTAGATATCTAGTATCCATAACATTAGTAGGTAAGTATAGCGCTTAGCTTGGGGCTGATATAGGTATGATGTTATGTGAATTGTTCAGTATTATTTAAATAAATATAATAAGTTTTATTTCAAAAAAGGCTACAAAATAGGTACTCGTATGTACGAGTAGGTTATAATAATTTCATTAAATTAATTAATGTTAGTTAACGAACTAATTTATTTATTTAATTACCCTTGCAGAAGGTATCGGGGTCCGCAACGCCTCGCACCGCAGGAGCTTGTCCCAGGGAGACGATTCGGCGCTAGTGGTCCGAAACGTGTCCGCCAGTTGGACCAGTGACCCAAATTTTTTGGCACTTAAGAACGTCTCGTTCAGGCTGCGTAGAGGAAAGCTATGCGCAATCATCGGCGCCGTCGGCTCGGGAAAGGTCAGTGACGTAGTAAGGAACCGAACTGTGCGAAAGATCAAACTGTGATTTTAACCCTTTCACTACCCAGTCGCTGCCGTAGCTTTATTATGGCGGCGCGCCTCTTGCGATGCCCCTTGCTGGAACATGAAGATATGAGTGCTATGTAAATATAGTAACGATCAGCGTTCATATTCATAAATTATTTGTCGTAGGTACCTATAAAAAATGGCAAACGTTGGTATTATGTAAATTATTATACATATTTATTATATTACTAGCTGCGCCCCGCGGCTTCGCCCCCGTGGAAATCTATGTGTCAAATAGTTTAAATGATAAAAAGTATCCTATGTTAGACTCCTGGTTCTAAGCTACCTCTCCACCAATTTTCAGCTAAATCTGTTCAGTCGTTCTCGAGTTATAAGTGTTGTAACAAACACGACTTTATTTTATATATATAAGATATATAGTATACCCTATTACGAATACTTTGTTCTTTAAAATAATAAACATAGCTAAGAAGTTCCACGCAAGACATCGTATCGTTCAGCATTCAAAATAAGTTTTACTATTGAGCTAAAAGAATAACCTACCATAAGTTATCCGGGTCTCTTCATGAATTAATTTCAACCTTAGTCTTGTTATTCAACTTGGTTATGCTCTGGGTTATTATAAAATATGATCTTGATAATCAATAGTAATGATCTGTGGTAATAAATATAGTCATTTTATCGAATTCTCACGTGGTTAAGTTTGATATCTATTAACTTTTGGTCACACTTACATAAAAACCGATCAAAGGTACCTTTCTTGACTATTTCATTGTCTTGTTGAAAAACCTATAGAAGGGAGAAGGGGCCCAAGAGGGATTTACGCGCGGCAGATTAATATACCGGGGGATACCTTTTACCCGGTTAAGTACCTTCTCCTAATATGAACCTCATATATAAGGTCAAGGATAAAGGATCAAATAAGTAAAAAAAAATTGTAATAAATTCTCGAGCGCGTCAGAATAATGCTATAATTGATTTTATTTAAGGTTAGTATCATACTCGTAGTTAAGTTTGATTTGCTTATTTACTACAATTGATTGGATTTACATTTCGTCACATAATCAGTGTGCCTATCAGCCGAAATAAATTTTGAAACAAGAACCACAATTTCTAATTTATAAACAAACCAGCTGCGCCTCGCGGTTTCGCCGGAGTAGAAATCTATGTCAAATGTTATAATTAATACACTTTCCTCTTGATTCACTCCATCTATTGCTGAAAACTGCATTAAAATCCGTTGATTAGTTTAATAGATCTAAGCGAACAGACAGCGGAAGCGACTTAATTTTATGTAAAGAAATTGACACCGTTGTTACGAGTAAATAAACTTCCCTTGTATTCCTCCTCTTTTGGTTTAGTACATCGATTATTTATATAACACCTTGTGTAGTTTATCAAAGCAAACAATCTTTTGAACATTGATCCTTGCCAACATGCCAACACTTGTTCCCCGCAATCTCAAATATTTGATTAAATTCTAGTTAAGGTAACTAGTAGTAGGAGTTTATTCTACTATGAACATGAAAGTCTGGGAGTGGATATTTATATCCAAAGTTAGACAACAGTCTTTAGAAAGAAAACTATCTACTTCTTTTTTGTCGAAATAATCTACAAAAATCTATCTACTACAAACTTGATTACGATATCCAAAACGAAACGTAATGTCAAGACACTAAAAGATAAAATACTTTATAAAACGTTAACCACTCAAAAGTAGTTGTCAGCAAAGATATATATACATCACTATATACATATGTAGTATAAAACAAAGTCGCTTCCCGCTGTCTGTCTGTCTATCGCTCTATGCTATGTATGCTTAGATCTTTAAAACTACGCAACGGATTTGATAATGCGGTTTTTTTTAAATAGATAATGTGATTCAAGAAAAAGGTTTACTAATTATTTGAAACATAGAATTCCACGAGGGCCAAGCCGCGGGTTGCAGCTAGTTCAATTTAAATTCAAAATTCAAAATCCCTTGGCACGCCATTTCGTGGCGGCGGCCATCTTTGACCGATTTTCATCAAACATAGATAAGAACACTCCCGAAGTCCCGACTAATTCACCTTTCGAACAAAAATATAATCAAAATCGGTTCATCCATTCGGGTGCTACGATGCCACAAACAGCCCGTTGTTTTTGCGTCGGGGCTAAAACCAATGATGAAGTGTTTCAATTTAAGTATGTTTGGTTAATTTTGTATTTGTTTTCAGTCTTCAATCTTGCAACTGCTGCTAAAGGAGTTGCCTGCGGCCACTGGCACATTTTCAATAAACGGCCGAGTTTCATACGCTAGCCAAGAGGCGTGGCTTTTCCCTAGCACGGTGCGCGAGAATATTCTCTTTGGCCTGCCCTATGATTCGGACAAATATAAGCGGGTAAATATGGAAAAATGTATCTTATTTGATAGTATTGACAAAATTTTCAAGTTATCTACTTACATAGATGAAGTTGTTTTTATTCGTCCATGCTACTTATGAGTCGCCAAACGAACATTACCCCATTACGTAAACCATACTACGTAAACCTCCATGGATGAAGAAAGCAATGGTGATTTCATTATGGATGTAAGAGGTTGTACCTTATTTGTGTTAGAAGAAGACCAATATTTAAACGTTAGTTTTTATAGTAAAATAGCAGTAATGATGATATAAAATGTATCATCATTACTGCTATTTTACGATATACAAATTTCACATAGTATATGTCATTCAATAATTTATTTTTAAAACGAAATATGCTAATTATTATTAGCAGTTAAAGGTACCTGACGATGAATAGACGAAAAATTATTAAGCCGGCAATTCTGATGCATTCTTGGATGTGTGCGTGCTGTGGTAAAATGATAAGATTATTGAGGGAATCATCGATAAATATTGTATTTTAATCCGATTATCAGATTAAAACATCAAGACGCATCAATAAAAAAAGAAGCTCTATATATTTCTTTTCTTCATAATGTATTCTTAATATTTAGTAGGAATCTTCAAATAAAATCACACCTGAGCGATATCTGTCGGTGCTCATTATGAGGCAGTGCTGTAAACCCGCCGCTCCCTTGGGCTGGGCTACACGCTTATTAAATCGGTACGCTTAAGCTAACATAGCAGTTTTTGACTTAATGTACTGAGATAATACAAAACTAGCTTTTACCCGTTGCTTTCTACACGCTTTTCCGGAATATATAGTAGCCTATATTCCATCTACCTCCCTGCCAAATTTCATTAAGTACCTTTCAGTTGTTTAGGCGTGAAAAGGTTACATGTAGACAGATATAATTACTTAAGCTTTTATAATATTGGTATGGATTATATACTTAGCAGATTAAAAGAACTATCTTCTTTGTTGATATGTACTTATCCATTTAATCATGAATTGAATAATGTAGGAGATTAACTAAGAATAAAGCTAGCATTTACAGTACACATTACTTGCTTACAATATATCGAACACAGCAATAAACAGTAATGGTCCCGTTCCATAAATGTAACAACGTTCTATGGGTATAACAATACAATACAACTATACTGTGTTGGACATAATGCTGGATAATCCACACAGAACCATCTAGCCCAAGCTAAGCAGAGCTTGTGTTATGGGTACTGATAAACTTAATAGACTGAGTACACTTTATTACTGTACTTATTCAGGTAGCGTGGAAGTTCGCTTCTAACACGTTCAAATAATAATTTCACCCTAATAAGGATTCCCGCATCTTCACACCCTGATATCTTATTCAAGTGCCAGAGCTCAGCTTTAATAGGAAAATTTTTCAGGTGTGCCGAGTATGTGCACTGGAGAAGGACTTTAAGCAATTCCCGTTCGGAGACCAGACGTTAGTGGGAGAGAGGGGGGTGTCCCTCTCAGGGGGCCAACGTGCCAGAATCAATTTGGCCCGAGCAATCTACAGAGAGGTATGTATGCACACGTCATGTGGCTAGCTGTACCATATTGTGTCTCGTGGGAGACGTATTGGTTTCTATGAATCATGTATTAGAACTCTGATGAAATCAATAGCTGCCTGTTTCTTGGTTGTGGCTGTGTTGTGATGATTTTGTAGAAAATTGTTTTAAAAAATTAAGGATTACACATACCTGGAATATTACAATTAAATTGAGTTAGAACTAAAATATATAAATACTAAAATAGTAAAATGGGTCAATGTCAATTGACTATGATCTTTGTTAGAAGTAATATTTTGCAAACATTCTTTATTTTTTTAATTACATAAAATGAAGAAATAATAAAGAGTAGAAAACCCAATTATAATTTAAGCTATGAAACATAGTTTTAAGTGCTACTGTATTTAATAGTTTATCAAATAAGGATACAAAGTAAATACAGTCTTTTCTCTTTTCTTACAATGAATCACATTTGACAATTACACTTTTCCCCCTGTACCCTTCAAATCCTACTAACAATTTTATAAGGATGTAATGTTATATAATGTTCAGGTTGTTTATTTACCTGTAGTAAATAAACAACCTGAACATTATATTACATAATAAGCAAAACACCAGAAAACATACTATCAGCAAAATCTGGCTTATCTATAATGTTTGCCCTTGCTTGGAGAGTCGATCTCGACCGTTGTAAATTATGCAAAGTTTGGTTCAATAAACAGACCCAATGTAAACGAACCTCTACGTAAGGTAATATCGTAATACCTACCATTCGGTTCCTGATGCAAATGCGAGGGACAAAGGAAACTGGTGTAAAGGCAATCACAGACCGCTCGGATTGTTTGAACACTTTTGAACTACGAGTACTATTTGTAACAGACGTTCTGTAATAGAAAGCGCTATTTTGCATTTAGTTCTTAAATTAGTTTTAGACTTCTAGAATTTAAGGTAAGCTTAAAATTTACTCATATTTTAAATACGCGCAGAAACGATAAATAGCTACTTAGTACCTGTGCTCATTAAAATAGTAAGCATGGGCGCACAAAAACAGAAATCTTTACAATTTTCATCGTTCAAATATTTTACTCATAAAGTTTTACCGAGTTATTAATAAACCACGGTTAACATAATATAAATGCAGAGACAGACTGTAAGCACGGGCAATATTAGGGTGCATACGTTTTGGTTCTGTTTCCTCAAGATCTAGAAAGTCAAGAACGGGAAAAGGCCCTTCATTTAGTAAGCTATTATTACGGGTCTGATTATAATGATGATTTAAATCTCACACACTCAAAAACTCGAGAACGGCTGGGCCGATTGAGTTGATTTTGATTTTGAAATCTTTGTCGTAGTCCAGGGAAGGTTTAAACGTTGAGAAAATATGGTAAAATTGCTTTCCACGCGGGCGAAGCCGCGGGGCGCAGCTAGTCGGTTATAAATTACTATAAAAATTTGACCAGTTATGTGGAATTCGTTTAGTTTGATATATGAATAGAACAAAAACTGTTACAAAACAAAATGAGGACTAACATCATTTATAAAGTAATCGATACTGTGACCTTGTTTTTGTAATGAGTCTGCGATTCGGTCGTTATCTAAGCATACTTACAGGTAGGTACGAGTTACCAGTCTACTTTTGTTGATAAGCATTTGTTTTGATGCGTCTTATGTGTTATCTCGACGTGCACTATTATATATCTCCATCTACTCGTATGAGTATCCAAGGGATATGATAAGAATTTGCGATTTTTAGTATAATGTATGTACGAAGTTCTCTGTACTAACTCAGTGAATTTAAAGAAATTGTAGCTCTTAAAATTAATGAAGTTCTCATACTAATAACTAATATGTTTAACATGCAAACATTTGAATGGTTAAAGCTTTAAAAAGTAATCAAGCAAAAACAATATTTAATACAAATTAATTGAAATAATAAATCAAGTCAAATAATTAAATAAATAAAATTAGAATAGAGTAGGTATTTAACACAATATTTTAACAAAATGTATTTTTTTGTTCTCCATATTTTTTTTTTTAATGAAATAAAGTAATATAGCTTACTTTCTTCCATTGATTGGAGAATTGGGAATGTTTTGGATTGGCAGGTAAATGTTTATTTTAACTTATAATATAAGAGAGGAAGATAGAAAGGATAAAGCTGGGAACTTCGATTATTTATCATCATACAATGGAGGTCTTGTAGTAGGTATACCTACTGTAGTTACTTTATCTCTTTAAACGATTTTTTAATATGGAGAACAAAAAAAAACATATTTGAAAAATATTGTGTGACATACCTACTCCATTGTAATTTTGTTTATAAAATTAATTTAATTTGATTTATTATTTCAATTATTTTGTATTGAATATTGTTTTTGCTTTATTACTTTTTATGTTCCTACATAAAACGGGAAATTGAGTTTTCATCGTCAATACATCGAACCGTGGGCACCGTATATTTCAGGCTTAGATTTATACGTCACAGTTAGTCTGTGATTTATTCTACTGCACCCATGCAGCAAAATAAATCTTCTAAGACACTAAAGGATATTTGTATTTGCGTATTTGAATCTTTCTTCAACAACATTACTGGAAACAAAATAAGTTCCTACTCTTGATTTGAAAACGGATTCAACATTTAAGAGCTCAGCTTATAAACAATTAAATACCATGATTTTAAATTATATCCCAGGAATTTATGGAATACTAGCTGCGCCCGCGTTGAAATCTATGTGTCCAATGGCTTATAAACCTGAATCACTCTATCTATTGCTTAAAATTGCATTAAAATCCGTTGAGCAGTTTTAAAGATCTAAGCGAACAGACAGCGGAAGCGACATTGTTTTATTTATACTATTTATAGAAAGATAATTAAATTCTTAAAATTTTCCCTTAAGTGTGGGTAAGAATATGAAGACAAAAAAGATAGCTTTTAAAAGCGAGATGTGAAACCAAACCTAACAAGATTTAGTATGGTCCAAATTATACAACTTTAGATATATATGTAGATAGAAAGAAAAGAAAAAACCACATAAGACAGAAAACATTACACAAATAAATAAAGTATAAAGGGTGGCCTTATCGCTGAGAGCGATCTCTTACAGGCAACCTTAAGATTTTACTTTATTCTAGGTGGACATCTACCTACTGGACGACCCTCTTTCAGCGGTGGACGCGAATGTTGGACGCCAGCTGTTCGAAGGTTGCATCAACGGTCACCTGCGCGGGAAAACGCGAATCCTCGTCACTCATCAGATACACTTCCTAAAGGCGGCTGACTTTATTATTGTTATGAATGAGGTGAGTATTACCACAGAATAATAAAACAATTTCGTTATCATCATCATACATATATTATTCCACTGCTAGACATAGGCCTCCGTAATGAGCGCCATAGCACCCTGTCGCGCAGCTTGACGCATCCAGTATCTACCTGCAGTCTTTCGCAGGTCATCATCCCACCTGGTCGGAGGGCATCCTACACTAAGTTTACCGAGTCGTAGTTTCTACTCAAGTACACGTTTGCCCCAGTGATTGTCGGTTCTTTGCACTGTCATTTCAGCTAAAACAAACAATTTAGTGACAATCTAGTAGGTACCCATAAGACCTGTACCACGGAATCGGATCGGTTCTGAATCGGATCATAGGTGCTTGAAGCTATTTTAGTAAATAAATAATTTTTTTTTTCACCATACAGCCAAATAACTCCAGCTGTTATTGAAAATTTACGCAGGGTCTTTTGTAAATGTTATAATGTAAAACAGGATTTATCAGAATTAATATTTAGAAGTAAGTTGAAATAAACTATTTAATTGCGGTAACACTTCAATTAAGAAATCAATCAAAAATAAATATAGATGGCAGAATTGCAGTTATTTATCTTCAATTCTAACGATAAAATGTGTTTTCCAGCTAAACTACAAAGAAAAACTTGGTTATTATTGTACTAAAATGGTAGGTTAAACGTACCTAAGAATAAAATACAATTATATTTATAATAATACAGTCGATATTTATCAACCTACCACGTGCCGATTAGATTGTTCATGTATGTACTTAGCAACCATAACAGATGGATTTGTGATCGCAAATCCTTTGTTCCAAATCAACCGTATATGGATTACGAATAACAATTTGAGGCGGATAGGCCATTAAAAAAATCGATCCCATACATTGCGCAAGTCGATTAGCCTAATATGTATTGTGAGGGTTACCATGCCGAAATGACACGCACTACATTAAGAAAAATAACCGAATCGTACAATTTTTTGCAGCATTCCGTTCTTTGAAAAAATATAGTGCATTAGGTAAGTGAAAGCAGGCTTATCATGCTTCAGCATAAATTAGTATTTTAGATGGTTTGTGAAAGATTTAGGATTATTTCGATATATTATTATTTAGGCCAGTTAGCGTTATCTCTAGTAGGTGACGCAGGATAAGTAGTAGGACTGTACTTTAACTACAGTAGATATAGATAGATAGATAGAAAGTTCTTTATTGCACTTTAACACTTTGACTGCGATTTTTTTCGACGACTGCGATCTTTTTTAACCTAAAAAATTCGTGCTGCCGCTCTACACAGCGGTTGTGTTGCGCCGCACATGCGTTTCGTTCGAAAAATATTACGGCTGTGCTGAGTCACAAAGATCTGTATTTTCTCAGCCGCTGCGCTAGTGTGGATTTACGCATATTAGTCACTTGTAGAAAACACATACCGTGTGATTTCAGCAGTCAAAGTGTATAAAATATATACAGTAAAAAACTTAAAAATTAAGTACAATTGGCGGTCTTATCGCTCAAGAGCGATCTCTACCAGACAACCATGGAATAATATAATTAATTTATGTAAATAAAATATAAAATGAGAACCAAGTACTTAGACAAACCTAGTATAGGCTTTAAGGCACAGTGTGTTCCTCAACTAAGTTATGTAACCTACTTGTAATGAATAAATGATCTATCTATACAATTGTGTGAGTAGGTAGGTAAGTATTTTACCATAATAGGTCTCCTGGGAGTACAAATCCTAACTCCACGTTTCATCCGTAATTTAATAACGAAGAACGTGGAACTCGTACGTGTTTAACCTAGGGTTAAACGTACCTACTTACACAGGACATCACACACAGAATAGGGATATTAAGCTACAGGCTAAGCAAAACTTATAGATCAGGGGGTAACAAAAAGTAAGGAAAAAACTTCGAGGAGCTTCTTAAGAGGGGGTTCAGCTTGGATTACTACACAGGTTCTTTTTTTAAGTCAAAGAAAAAAAAAAATTTCTTTATTCTTACAAAATAAGCTTTTTACAAGATTATTTTACTGTTTTACTATTCACTTAAATTTTTTGTCCACTAGTGGAAGAAGTGAAAAAGAAACCACTAGTATGTTCATATCTCTTATGTGTCTAATACATGGTTATTTGCCCATGTAAGTCTAAATAAAAGTATGTTTCCTGGTTTTATTAATCGAAACTGAACCCCCTCTTATAGCTTGATCCTAACTTTTTGTTACACCTTGTATAAAGCTTTGTAACATTAACGTTAAAGGTCAAAAGTGGATTGCTCTGATAGCCTCATTCGCGAACACGATCGATTGCTGTGGTTATTGTAATTTCTGTCTCTTTCTTTTCCAAACTTTGACAAAAACAAAACTTATTGACAGAATTTCGACAGGCATTAATTTTCTCCCTAGGCCCCTCATTTCACAAATTAATCGCTTCGCCATAAAAAAAATTACCATCTCATAATGATACATTTTGGCAATTTACCTTGATGAAAGAAACTACAGATATATACAATACTCATTGCATTAAATCATTCACTGTACAAGCTACCCGTCTATGGAATGCTCTCCCTCTGGACATCAGATGTGCAAAATCACTCCCTATCTTCAAAAAACTGCTGCATCAGCATTATTTATCCATATAAAATATTGATAGCCTTATCTTACGAGTATGTCTATGTAAGTTTATTATAATGTTTGTTATGTAGGTATTTAGTGTATTTGTTATCAATTATTTATTAAAGTGCCACCGTCTATATTGTTCGTTCATGTCCAGTCCATCCCAAGGTTGCCTGGAAGAGATCGCTCTCAGCGATAAGGCCGCCCATTATACCTTTATTCTAAGTTTTTATCTCTGTATTATTTTCTGTTTTGTGTGGTGTAATAAAGTGTTATCTATCTATCTATCTATCTAAGTTTTTCGGGACTAATCCTTCGCGAATAACATTTTTATATAACCATCTCATTTTTCATACAATAGAGAAATAATTTTCCAAATCAATCCATAATTGACGGAGAAATCGACGAACATACATAAAAAATACATAAAGATAAAATATATAGATAAAGACACATTTATTTGGCCATAAACAGGTACATACAGGCTTAACAAGGAGTAATAATATATACAGCCGAACGTAGAATATCCTCTTTAGTTTTACGCCGGTTAAAACTTCAGCTCGATCAGTTTAGTCTACATACTACGCAAGTCTACATAAGTAACCTGCGTCAAGTAACATAAGATCCAAATATTTCACACTTTTATTATATATATTTTTTTCTTTTTTCTTTTATTTATATTTCACAATAATTGCATATTAATCTAAAAGCTAACTTAAACGGTTATCCCGTTTGACCGTAAGCTCCTTAGTCTCTATTAATTAAAACATTTCAATTAAAATATGTACTTACTCGAAAATTAAAATCAAATTTATAATATCAGTTGCACATATTTAACGACGCTGCACCCTGACACCCTGATTACGTCATCTACACGCTGTCCCCGTAATCACAAAATAGCGTGTTATTAATTAAATTAAATTTATTTATTTATCTTTTGACACAATATATATGTTCTTAGATAAGTCACAATACATTTAAACTTATAGCTAATTAACAGCAACCTTAGCTTCAGTACCTATCACATCACAAAATATATTTTTATCAGCCAAAGCTTCGTCAATTGTATAATAGCTCTTATTCAATAGAATTCTTTTAATAAATACATTATTAAGTACACATAATTAAGTCTAATAGTGCATTAAGTATGTACATGCTAGTTTTAAGGTAGAATAAGTTAAATGAGATCTCGGACTTTTCTATAATTTAGAAAGAATGATTATTATTACTACTAATATATAACTGGTCGTTTTCTATGAATAAAAAAAAATATCTATCTATATAATGTATGGTATTATGTATATCAGTTATCTAGTACCCATAACACAAGCTCTGCTTACCATGGGGCTAGATAATGCTGAGTGAATGGTCCAGCATTATTTATTTATTAATAAATGTATGTAGATTTTACTAATACACTTCATATATATAGTTTACATAATAGCTAATGCCTTGATCGGCTTTATTCCATTGTCTCTGACTGGCCTGTAACATGTGTAATTGAATGTAGTTTGATGGAATGGACATGACTTGATTGTGAACCTCGGAGCTGACGTTCCAATATTCGATACAACACAATGGCTTTTGATTATGGGCTGAAATTGGAGCGGCAAGGCTGAGCAAAGCTGGTTGATTTAATTGGATGGGACGAGACTTAAATAAAGACTGAATAATTTTTACATAAATGTTTTTGTTCGGATAAATTTGTTCCAATAACTTAACACTTTACCTTTCGACGAATTATCTACCTACTTTTAAATTTAGAATTATCTGACCTATCGACGTACCTATTGTACGAGTACCTCTACGCATAGCACTACTAAGTAACTACTATTCTACTACATAAGACTACAGTTGGCCTCAATGTCTATAATATTTAAATATTCTAAAGCGACTACAACTCTGGGTTAAACTATATCTTTCTGAATTTACCTGCAAAAATAGAAAGTAAACACACTTTTTTCTTTGACAGGGTCGTATTGAAAACATGGGAACCTTTGACGATCTGGTGGCATCGGGTAAAGACTTCTCCTTGATGCTTTCTTCTCAAGAAAAGGATAAGGATGGCGACAGCTTGAGTGCAAAGGTAATATCAAATTCTTACCCGCTTCTTACAAACCTTTCTCAGCTTTTAGCGATTGCTAACGCCGGAATACTCAAACACATATCAGATTTAGCTCGTCTCAATTAGTTTTTGACAGTTTTGATTGAATATCTGTCAAGAATTCGTCACTAGAGACACAGTCTGAGATGCATTTGAGTATTCGGGGATAAGCTTCATTTTTTAAATTTTTTATACATGTTAGAATAATTTTATTGCCTTGAAAAAAATAAAACCTTCTTGGAATACCTTAATTTTCCACTGTTTTTAAGTTTTGCGGGGCAAATACTGCCCTCGGGAATACATTTGTTATGGGGCCACCTCGGAATCATTCTCTGTACAATAGTCGAAGAATTTTCAAAGTTAGTCTATAATTAACGAAGAAATCGACGGACATACAAAGAAAAAACATATATACAGCCGAACATAGAACATAGTTTAAAATTTAAAAATCCGACACAATATAGGTAATATGAAATAACATTGTAAAATAAAAACTTCACAACGCGTAACTGCGTACTTCCGCAGCGGAAAAAGCAAATATCAGATAGAAAACGCTCGAGGGAATGAAATGCGTAAATATTGTCCATAAATATTTATTTGGTTTTGTAACTTTGTTTACAAAAAATATCTCGGAACCTATATTACTTTTAGCTTTCACTTTCAATGACCCTTCAAAGTCGTCTTAGGTCAAACATATTATATAAGTGTTTCCGTACGACGTAAAGCCTACGTCGAGACGTAGGCTTTGCGGATCATAATATAATTTAGTCTACGAACGTGACATGGATGTGATCGTGTTCTAAGTTTGGATAAGTTTCTATTAAACTCCCTTGTCTTAGTTAATAACTTGTAATGGGTACTAAGCTAGGTGCTTGAAAGCTGGTCATTGTCGTAAATGTCTAAAGGTTATATAGCTTGCTTGTCTCGTCTATATCCATTTGAATTGAGGAGGCATGAAAAGTGATAGGTTCTATTTGATCTCTTTATTTCCGTTCTAAGTCAAATCAAATCAAAAAATTTTTTTTTCGTATTTAGATATATAGATATAGACACTTAATAAAGTCAAAATCTTATAACTATGATCGTAGGGGCCGACTTTGGAATAATATACCAGTAAATGATTGATTGCCACGATAATCGTTTCATTCTCTACGAAAGGGGAATGATTACTATTGTTACTTTATAATGACTAATATAATTAATTTAATATATAATTATAATAATATGACTCGCATAACATTTGCACGCCTGCATGCAGGCTGAATACATTTACTAAATTAGTTATAAGATCTGACATTGTATAATTTTGTATTCTTGCAAATAAACGATTTGATTTGATTTACAAATAGTAATCATTCCTGTTGTTTACAAATAGTAATCATTCCTGTTGTTTACAAATAATAATCATTACTATTGTTTACACATATCATAGTAATCATTCCCCAGAGTCGAGCAGCAGCACTTGTGTTCATCTTCCTTATGGTTAGTAATATTTTCAGAGCTTCGACGATAATGAGAAAGGATTAATACTCAGAGAGCTGTCGACAAATACTGACACCGAAGAATTGCCACAGTTCGCGGCGCAGGAAATGACGAAAGAGGAGAGACAGTCGGGCAACTTAAAGTGGGAGGTCATAGCAGCGTATTTCAGCGCTGGAGGCAACATTTGCTTCATCATGTTTACTATGTTACTCATTTTCTCCGCTACTGTGAGTGCAGCGGGGGCAGATTACTGGGTCAGTTATTGGTAAGTCATTACCGGACACTTTGTATTAATATTATAAACTAGTTTCTGCCCGCGGCTTCGCACGCGTTGTTTCTATGGAAACGTTTTAAGGTTATTTCTTTGTCATGGGAACTGTTGTATGGGATAAAAGTAGCCTATTTATGATTAAAAATAAATAAATAAATAATGCTGGACAATTCACACAGCATTATCTAGCCCCATGGTAAGCAGAGCTTGTGTTATGGGTACTAGATAACTGATATACATAATACAAGACATTACATAGATACCTAGATATTTTTGATTATACATAGAAAACGACCAGAACACCCGGAACAAATATCTGCAGATCGTACACACAATTGTTCCGAGGCGGGAATCGAACCCGCAACCTCCTGCATCGCAGGCGGACCTTCGCCCACCGCGCCACATCGGTCGTCACTATAGTCGAGTACTTATTGGTGCACTGGCAAGACTAAGTTAAACTGCGGTAACAGCTTGTGTCCACAACTGTGCATGCTATAAGATCATATTAAAAAACTTTTAGCAATAGGTTGACCATACACAAAATAGAAAAGTGGTTCTAGGTTGCCTGGGAGAAATCGCTGTCAGCGATAAGGCCGCCATATTATATATGTAATATTTAGATATTAGGTGTTATTTTATAGGTTTAAGTGCAATAAAGAGTTCATTCATTCATTCATTCTACTCGAATTACCTATTAACTTTGTCTCTTTTTCGTCAGATTGACGAAATAACTCAACATACTCATTTACAAAATTAAACACAATTATTTACTGTAACCAGAGAATATAAAAAAAATACATAATTAAATAAAATAAAAAGTATTTATTTCAAGCATTTACACTCATATTAGAAAATAAACAAGAGAATCTTAAAAACTAAAAGGATTGCTGGGAAGGTGGCGCTCACAACAGTGCCTGGTGTACGGGCAGTCCACCCTCCCAGCTATCATTGCGAGAACGGTATTGGAGCTGGCCCGCAACCTGCGCACCAGGGAGGCGGCGCGCTTGCGCATGGAATATAATATAAATACTAACAAACCACTTGTTTCGTATAATCTAGAGTTTTTTATAGTTGGTAGATGACCCAGACAGACTGTCGATAATTATCACAAACGTATTATCCGATAACATGACCTATTAACGTTTTTGTCGAAGGTCGAACCAAATGGAATCGCATGAAGAAGATGTTGGCACCGAAATGGGTGAGTGTAGGCTTAGATTTGATTAGATTATGTAGTACAGTCACGAACATCGTTTCTTTTAAGTATTCTCTCATATAAAGTGTACATCTTGTATTTTGTATTCAAAGGTCCTCTCGTGGATGTTAAAGGAATTTCAAATAATCATTAGGCGATCTTAAAAATATCGTTGTTTCCATTAGCTACAGCTTCTTGTAAACGGCCTCGTCCTGGGGAGTTTATTGGTAGTTGTGATTATGAAGCATTTCTGCATGCGTAATTGTACGCAGGAGATACTAGTATATCGAAGTATATGTTTCCTTCGATATACTACCAGTATATCGAAGGAAATATCATCATCATCAGCCTATAGCAGTCCACTGCTGGACATAGGCCTCCCCCAATGAGCGCCATAGCGCCCTGTCTTCAGCTTGCTGCATCCAGCATCTACCTGCAGTCTTTCGCAGGTCGTCATCCCACCTGGTCGGAGGGCGTCCTACACTACGTTTACCGAGTCGTGGTCTCCACTCAAGAACACGTTTGCCCCATCGGCCGTCGGTTCTTCGCGAGATATGGCCGGCCCACTGCCACTTCAGCTTGCTAATTCTTTGGGCTATGTCGATTACCTTGGTTCTCTGTCGGATGTATTCGTTACGAATCCTATCCTTCAGAGAAACTCCGAGCATAGCTCTTTCCATAGCTCGCTGAGCGACTTTGAAAGACTTTCAAAGTCGCTCAGCGAAGGAAATATATTTAAATATAATGGTGATTGGTGTTAAATTTCGTCAAAAATATGTGTTTTTATTTTCCGTACGCTTTCTGCATCGCGCAACTTTGTAATATAAAACGGGACGATAAAATTTTAATATGTAACAAATCTCGAAAGTTTAAAAAGTTAACAAACATACTGATGCGATACTGTGCAGCTGATATTTCAAAATAAGGTTCAAAATCTTCGAAGTTTTAACAGCACGGTGGTTTCATTTGACGTATTCACTGCCCAGTACGGCGTATCCCGCAGTTGTGGGCTAGTTGGCCTGCTAGAATCACATGTCCATCGTAGGTATTGAAATCGTTGCGGAGTCTTTAAATTGATGCTCATGACTGTACCTGCTACCATGTACAATTATCTGTCCTAGATGTACAATTATCTGTCCTAGATTAAAGGTCCTATAATCTAAGACAGATAATTGTATATTCCACGTTTAATCCACGCTATTAATAAATAACTGTTCTACATGAAGAAGAATGGGTCTATGAGGCATTTAAAAGCTTACGTAAAGCGTAAGACATGTTACAGCGACTTCTAGAAAACTCATAGTCTCTGCTTAAGCTTAAGGTGGGCTGGCCTTAAGGGGCGTAATGGAACAACGTGTAACACTGCGAGCGTTCGTGCAGTCAGTATGGGGAATGCGCCTTCATTCCCCATACTGACTACACTGCGCTCGCAACGAACTACGAAACGGATTTTGACGTTTCTTGCTTGCTGCAAATAGTCAGTACCGGATTTTATGTTGGTTGGCCACGAATAAGTGAAATAAAAAGTTTGAAAGTTGAGAATTTAAAAGTTCGTCGACACGTCATAAATTCTTAACTTTATTAACAGGTTTTTGTACATTTCTCAAGAGTCGGCTGCTTTTCTTTGCTTACAACCTAAATTATTAATGTTTTTTGAGTATTTACGGGTCTATGATATTATCGTGAAACCCCCAGAAACTTAAAATCTAATATTGCATTTTGTAAAACTTTCTTACAGAAACTGGACTGGGCGTCGTAGTCGGTCTTTTCACAACTGGCCAGTACCTGATCATCCACGGCAGCATCATCGCTGCTTGCATCCTGCTCACACACGCAAGGGTTCTAGTCTTCGCCGAGCTGTGTGTGAGCGCTTCTAAGAACCTTCATAACTCTATGTTCTCTACCATGATCAAAGGAATTATGCGGTTTTTCGATACTAGCTCCTCAGGTAAGACCTAACTTTATTTTAAGAATATTCAGGAAATTAACAGCTAACTTAATGAGTAGGTATGTGACTAAATACTGAACGCTAATTAAAGTTTCCACAAAAAGTGACTGAAAATAATACTACAAAGTTACAGGACAACTACTGATGGTTAAATTATTATGATTTAAAAGTGTGTATACAGTTAGGAAAAAAAATCCTACAAAAATTGGATTATTATAGTGCCAACTATTATTGTAGTTATGCCTTTTATGGTGACAAATAATAGATGATAAATTATTTAAACATCTACAACAAAACTCCAAGTGAGTTGCAAAAATTATCAATAAATAAGTTCAAACAAATTGTCTTACATAACCTTTGTAAAAAGGCTAATACAAAATATCAGATTATCAATGATTAAAAAAGCTTGGGACGGGTTTGGTCCAATTCGAAACCTAACAACCTGAGAAGGTTCCTTGTTCCCTTTAATTTACCTTAAAAATATTCAAGTGAACAAAAAATCAAAGAGATCTTTTTATTTTCTAGTTTTTCGTGTATTTGTATAATGTATTTGAATTTTGTGACGTGTCCAAGAGTCCTGTCTTGGACTTCTTAAGGAAATAAAGTAGTCTGCTATTTGATAGGTACACGAATTAATAAAAATATAATTCTACGTCATATACTAATAAACTACAAGTCACTGCACTGTAAGTGTGAATTGTAGGTTGGTTATAGAACATATATCTGTCACATAAAACTTAATCAGATTATTATGGATAAGCAATAATATTGCTTATCAAAAACGAATAAGCCGCTAAGAAATCATCGTGACTGTGTAAAAAAACAAAAGTCACATAAATACACAATCTTAGACAGATTTTTTAATTCTACGTCACGACCACTGTACCTAGTCAAGTAGGTATACACTGCAGTATTGGTAAAAATTAAACAACAAGTGAAAAATCAAAAATCATTTATTCTTTAGGCTTACAAAATAAGCAATTAGACAAGTCATATTTTATACATTAAAACATTATCAAATAAAATTATTTTGCTGTTCACTTACATTTTTTGTCCAATAGTGGAAGAAGTGAAAAAGAAACCACTAGTATGTTCATCTCTTATAATTATTTAATACATGGTTATTTGCCTATTTAAGTCTAAATATAATATGATTCGATACATGTCAATATTTAAGTAAAGCTATGCACAACAACAAATTACTTACATACTATTGTCGGTGCGAAAGTGAGCAACATCTGGCCAAGCATTAACATCATTGAGATAATCATTTATGGAGTAGAAAGCCTTCTAGATGAGATTTTGTTTTATGTAATTTTTAAATTTACCTGTACTCTGATTACAAAACTAGGTTACACCTGGATTTTGTAACCACTTTTATATAAAAAATTGTATAGAGGGTTTACAAAACCCAAGACTAGGTATCATCTAAACAAAGCACAGAACCAAGGTATCATCTAAACAAAGTTTTCGAATTCTAATTTAAACAATTTTGCTCAACAGTTAATCAATAAATACAAACTTAAAAATATATTTAATTGCATAACCAGCTATAGGTGGACACTGCATGCTAAATACTCTATTCGAAGGTATCGACCTCCGTAAGCTAAAAATATCAAAGTAAATGAAATAAAGACGAGATATTAGAGCTGTATGAGCTTGTTGACCTCTGCTGAATATAAAAACATATTTTTCTCTATTATTATCGTTTCTGAACGAGAAAACATGTTAGCGAAGCGGGCAGCTCTAACCAAAACAAAAGCTTATTTTTGTTCGCCAATAAAGTTCGTAAAGTAAAGAATTATTTCTAACTTCATGATTTCTCGGCTCATTATTATCGAGAATTTATATTTAGCACTTGCTTTTGCCTGCGGCTATACACGCGATTTTCTGGCAATTACAGTGGCCTATGTCCTTCCTCAGGATACTACCGATCTACTTGCTAGATTTCATTTATTATTATTTATTGAAGAAGATACAAAAGTAACAGTCTAGAACTATGACGTTTTTATCTAATGCATTAAAATTTATTTGCTAATAAAAGTATATGATTATATTTTTCATTATTATTTTATTCTATAGTATAACTTAAATACTAAACGATGGTTAATAATAACATGGAGATCCTTTCAGCCGTTCAAGTGCTAAATAGGATTGTCAGATGTACTCTAAAATGAAAATTATGAAGTAAACCCGCTCAAATGTATAATACTCGTTTATAATGGACTAGCGGACCTTCCCAGCTTCGCACGGTTTTAGTACGGATTTCTAACTTTTTTGAAAATATAATATAGCCGTTGGGAAGCTACACCGGGGATAGTGTAGCTTCCCAACGGTGAAATATTTTTTTAAATCGGTCCAGTAGTTTCGGAGCCTATTCATTACAAATAAACAAAAAATCAAACCTTTCCTCTTATAATATTAGTATAGATTATTTTCAGTACTTACTGACCTTATAATATTACTTTATTTACTCTACATTTTTCCGCAGGTCGTATCCTTAATAGATTTACCAAAGACATGGGTTCACTAGATGAGGTCCTGCCCAGAACATTGCTAGATGTACTCCAGATATACGGAACTCTGGTGGCTATTCTAGTGCTGAATGCTATAGCGCTGTACTGGACGCTGATCCCGTCGGCTGTTCTGTTGGTGGTCTTCTTTTTTATGGTGAAAGTGTATCTGAGAGCTGCGCAAGGCATCAAGCGATTGGAAGGAACTAGTAAGTATAAATATGTTGAAGTTGTATTTTCTCGTGATTAAAAAGTATTATGCATAACAAATTGCTGCTCGTAGCTGCCTTATAATTTGATTATGGGTGCTGTTGCCTCTGAGCATTTTTAAACCTAAAGAGCTTACAGCAGTACTACAAAAAGAAACTTAAACACTGGTCTAACAAGTATTTAGCTAAACAGTGCCTAAACATTTAGGCAAGGATTTAACAAGCGTTTAACTCTCGTTACCACAAAACCTTGTTTAGCGTGTGTCTTTCTAGGCAACGTCTATTTCAATCAGCTCGGTCACATTGCAAATCATTCGTTCACCCGTTCATTTTACGCAAATAATTAAATGTACCTGTGTAGTTTATGCAAGTATTTTCGATCAAAACCTTTTTTCTGTCTATATTTTTTGTAGTACAACAACAATTATATTTTGGTTTATTACAACACAAAACAATAATAATTGAACCACTCGTTGAAAGGCGTGAGCATATTAAATGCCTATGGTTTTACTTTGGGGTATCGATGAATCAAACAAATAGAAATATCATACTTTGTCAATATCTTCGTGTGAGAAAGCTTCAAAGCTTGTCGAGTATTACATAGTTACTTTGTATTTCTCTGTGAGAAATAAAATATACACGTCCATTTTAATTCGCGTACCTCAGCGGTGGTCGGTGCAATTTCCGCCGGACGTGTGCAAACGAGTGCGCAAACTAACAAAGCGGATATAAACTATTACTAGTTGTACTAGCTGAATGATTTTTATTCTGAGACCAATTGCTGCTAACTGATAAAACCATAAAATACTGAAAAATGAGAAAATGTGATGAAATTTGTCAAATTTTGGGTGAGCTCACACTGACACACGGGACGCGACTCGACGCTGCGCACACTTTAATTCAAAATATATATAACAATATCATTTATTGTGATTTTTTGAATACAGGTGTTCTTAGGTGTAGGTTAATCTTAGTGGTTACGCATGTACACAATGCATAAAAACCCTGTCAGGGCATAATTATTTTTGGGTTCGCTCATGAAGATTGGTAACATTACTTTTGTACTTCGTATTTATGTACTTTGTATAACGAATTATATTCATTAATTATTGATTGTCACTTTAAAATAAGTATGGATATATAACTATTATATAACTTTATTTACAACCCAAAAAAACACAAATTGGCGCAAACGCGGTGCCACGGGTTGTTTTCGTATTATGTCAGTTAAATTTTTACCTTCTTGTCTAGTAAATATACTTATAATTTGAATTAAAGTGCACGCAGCGGCGCGTCGCATCACGCCACGGTGTGTGCTGACCCCATTAGCTAATTTTACAGCTATGCGTTTGTTTTTGAAATTGAATTCACGTATTTATATATTTTTTTCTATTTATTAGATAAATAAAATTAACTTAAACATAAAAGACCACCCATAATTTTGCCTACTGTTAATATTAATTTTATATATTTCAGTTTGCAGATTTATTGTTAGGTTAAAAAACCCCACTAGTTTGAAGCATTCTAACCCAAATATTGTAGTATCCTACTTTCATACTTGCTTCTACGTTGATTCCCTTATTGTAGTTACAATTATTTCTGTTGTAAAGCCTCAATTTCACCACCTATTCATAGAATAAACCTGGCTTAGTGCAAAAGTGCGGTCGGCTGAAAATGTCCGATTCACCGCATGCAACACCTAAGTTGCCACAAACGATGCCAGTCGACACTATGTACCTAACTACACTCCACCCACATCGGCCGTCAGTGTTTTACGTGGCTTTACTAACAAGGCCTAGAGGGGATTTTAACTCGAGCTTGTAAAATTTATAAATACTGCTAGATACTTGTAAAGTCTAGGTAGAAAGAAATATGTAAAATTTCATAAACTCTGGATCGTGGGTGGTTTCGAAATTCCAATCCAATTTCCTTTAGGTTTACAAAAAAGCACTTAAGCAAATATTTTTTTCAAATTTAGATGCCAAGCCTGGTGATTATGGAAAAACTCCCATGTTATGGGGAGGCACGTTCAGCAGAGGACATATGTGTGGAGGAACCTTCACAATTTTAATCTGAAAACCTGTGTCGGAACTTTTTTAGCTTACGGATAACAATGTCAAGTGGTGCTTAACCAAAGTGCCTTACACCTTACGTTGGGTTTTTGAGGCTTGAATATCGCAAATAATGATCTCTTGACTCCATTTTTTGTGTCTTTCAGCAAAGAGTCCTGTTTTCGGCATGGTGACGTCATCACTGAATGGCATAGCTACCATCAGGTCGTGTGGAGCCCAGGACAGATTAGTGACTGAATTTGATAAACAACAGGTTAGAATCTCTTACTCTTACCATTATTATTTGATTATTTATACGCACAGAAATAAATTAATAAACTATAACGGCCAATTAATAAAAATCCCTTATAAAATTGGTGGGAGATAGCCCAAGATCCCACGTCTTGAAAAAATTCGGTGCAGACCGTTGCAACAAAAAACGAACTAAAAACAAAGAAATAATTATTTATCATCTGGCCCAAAAGTAAGTATAGTTTGTGTTATGATGCTAGATAATATACAAGAATACAATAGAGAGGTATCAAAAATACAAAAAAAAATACGATCATTCGTAGACCCGCTACGGCGTAGGCATAACAAACGTCTACGCCGTAGAGCTTCTACGAGTCGTAGCAAATATGCTACAAATTTAGCTTACGTTCTATAATCCCAAACTGAGCCCGAGTTTTGTTTCTCGATAGTATTGCGACGTCATAGAAACTCTCCATTTTTGTATGAGGAAGCATGGAAAAGCGCAAATTTCATACAAAACTGGAACAATACAATTACTCTTTATTGCACACCAAATAAAACAGATATACAAGACAGGAAAAAAAACACAGATTATGTTGTACAATGGGCTGTCTTATCGCTATGAGTGATCTCTGCCAGGCAACCTTTAGATGGACAGTGATAGGACAAGTGTAGACGGTCGCGTGTTGGACAGAATAATTTTATTGGGGCATATGTATATAAACAAATACCTACTGTTAACTATAAGTATAAATAAATCATATAAATAAAAACACAAATATATTATATAAATATGATGTATAATATGCAGTTATTGTTTTCTTATAAATCGAGGGCATGACTCCTTTCACGACTTTTCTCTAATTCTCCTGGTTTAGGACGACCGATGTGGCGCGGTGGACGAAGGTCCGCCTGCGACGCGAGGTTGCGGGTTGCGGGTTCGATTCCCGCCTCGGAACAATTGTGTGCACGATCTGCAGATATTTGTTCCGGGTATTCTGGTCGTTTTCTATGTATAATAAAAAATATCTATCTATGTAATATATTGTATTATGTGTATCAGTTATCTAGTACCCATGACACAAGCTCTGCTTACCATGGGGCAAGATAATGCTGTGTGAATTGTCCAGCATTATTTATTATTTATTTAGGACTTTGCCATCACAGCCCTTCTCAAAAAACCTTGTATATTAATTAACAGTTTGAGGTGTTCATAGACCATATGTTTAAATATGGAGAGAGCCTTAGCTGCAGGAACGTTCAATGAAGTCTCTCGACGTTATAAAACGCGAAGCACGTAGGCCGCTATACGATCTTTCGATGAACGAAACTTCGGGCTCTAGGCTCTAGCAATTTTCACGAATGTTTCATTCCAGGATCTTCATACAGCAGCCTGGAACGGCTATTTGGTCGGAGGAACGTCGTTTGGCTTCTATCTAGACTCCACTTGCCTGGTCTACCTCACTGCTGTTATATTCGTCTTTTTGTTCGTCGATTTTGGTAAGTTTCGTGTTCTTGGTTATTGAATTAGCTTTTGTGAGGGCCATGCTATAATTGACTCGTGATGAGTGCTCCTGTTGGATATTTTTTACATAGGATACAACGTTTTAATTTATTATTTGCTAAATATTATTATAATATCGTAGTGAGTTCACCAAATTTATTAATTCATCAATTATAATAGAAAACTTTTTTGCCGTCTTTATGTATATCATATTTTTTTGTTTTGTTAGATTTATCCGTAAGTTTTCCTAAAATAAATAAATAAAATAAAAATAATCGGAGGATCTGAAATAGCGCATAAGCATTGCCATCAACGAGGCAATGCAGTTTAGTTGAGCTACATCTAGATTTTTTTGAACAGTCTGCAGTCAGCTCAACTTTTATATTTGTAAATAGTAGCTCTAATTTATTACTATTCTTTCATTTTCATTAGCTTTGTAAGATAAGCTAATTATAACGGGATATTTATTTATTCCATGATTGTGTTTTTGTTATTGTAAATAACCACTATAATTGAAACCACTATATGTAAATAATTAATAAAATTAACCTGTAAAACATTGTTTTCCCAACTGACCAGTTTCTCATTGCTGTTAAACTATTACCCAATAAATGAGTAAGCGCTCTCACCGTACATCAAAGGCGCGCCTGGTGTCGAGGGAGTAATTAACTCGATTGATATCGTTTAATTCGATGCTTACTCGAATTAATCGAGTTGTCGAGATTCTTGCAAGCGATTATTTTATTTTTGTAAATTATAAACGAGTTCGTTTACAATTTTTAGCGTAGAAGGAGGTTCTATGATTTAGAAATACTAATAGTAAACTTTTAAATAATCTGATTTTAAGGCGTCGGCTAATTTCTCTGAGACTTACCTACAGTAGAGTATACGAAATAATTAAATTAAATCAAGCTTAGCCCATATAATAATGTTAATCTAAATTATTAAGCTGTAGCTTTATATATCCTAAATTTTTTAAAAGCTGGCGCGATCTTCCTTTTGTCTTCGTATACTGGCTTGGATTTGTGACGACCATGGAGCTTTATAGAGGTGACGACAATGTGGATAATTGTATAAATGTGAAAAGAAATGAAAAGACTTTGGTGTCAACTTTTAAAAATCTGTCATGCTGAGACGATAACATGGTTATGGTGAAGTGGAAGATCCTGAACTAAAATGCCCTCTTCGTATCTCCCAAGGTTCGCTTCATGTTGGCGCTTGTTTTAGTGTTTATAATACTTCTGCGTTCTATTATGAAAAAAATTATAGAAAAGTAATTTGCCGCAAATGGTGAACCATTATTTAGAGCTAAATAGCTATGCAGCTCACAGCGCAACCTTTCAAATCGCATCGCTAAGCCAAACGGACAGTGATAGCGTTAAAATAACAGGGTACTTAAGCGTAAGCGTAGATACTAAAATCTTAACACCCAGTTTACACCCTGCAGCCATATTTACCTATATGATATAAGATAATCAAAGGCTACCCTGCCATTTATACTAAAATATATAGTTTGAGCTATGTTTGTTACTTATAAATAAACAAAACTTTTGAAACTATCATGGTTATCAACACTAAAGTCATTTAAAACGGGATATTTACCATGATTTGATTTTTGAGTTATATGAAATGAGGGTAGATCGGTATGTCTGCCCATAAAAACTTACTCGCAGTCGCAGTGCCTTCAGTTATAAATAAACGGCTAAACACAATTCAATAAACATGTGGCCAGGACAGGCCGAAAGTCCGCCTGCGGCGCAGGAGGGTTCGGTTCCCGCCTCGGAACAATTGTGTGCACGATCTGCAGACATTTGTTCCGGGTGTTCTGGTCGTTTTCTATGTATAAACAAAAAATATCTATCTATGTAATGTATTGTATTATGTACATATATCAGTTATCTAGTACCCATACCACAAGCTCTGCTTAGCTTGGGGCTAGATGAATGCTGTGTGACTTGTCCGGCATTATTTATTTATTTCATTTTATTTAGTTTTTTACATGTTTAATTTTTTAGCCCGTAGAAATAGTTAAAAAGAGTCTGCCAGAAGAAGGGCAGTAGCTTCCTTCTATGGTGATTAAGACAAGCCTTCCATTTCCTCCACGGTTGCCTGGGAGCAATTGCTCTCAGGGATAAGGCCCTATCATGCTATGTTTATTTATTATTTATATATCAGACTTTTATTTTTGTAATATTTTATTACAAAAAAGTGTACATTAATTAATTAGTTAGTTTACCCGAACTTTAAAATCAGTTAAATTCGATTAAGTTTCCTGATCCTAAGCTTGTTATGATGTGTAATTGTACGTGGGTGCATGAGCACATATGTAAGTTTACTTATATTTAGATTTAGGTACCTATCCGGTTTATTTTTTTCCTATTTCAAGCTTTTATTATCATACGTTTTGCTCTACACGTTTTGTTGTTATGATACTCAGTATGCACATATTTTGTGAAATGATCAAGTTCTAAACCCTTATTATTCAAATTCTGTATATTTTGTGATTATTTTATGTTTTGTGCGTATAATATATGACTTGTCTAAGTGCTTATTTGTAAGCGTAAAGAAACTTTCATTTCAGTTCATTTCATTTCATTTCATTTCATTTCAAATAAATAAAAAATAAAATAAAAACATTCCTTGTTGGCTTTCTTATCTGTGGATCAGTTCAGTTTATTTATTTATCTTTCGACACAATATACATTTTCTTAGATAAGTCATAGTTACGTTTCGTAGCTTCAGTTCAGTACCTACCGCATCACAAAATGGGTGGTGCTTTAAGAGTCATAACTCGTGTTTCAGGTGACGCAATCCCAGTAGGCACCGTAGGTTTAGCAGTAACACAGAGCAATATGCTGACCGCCATGTTGCAACACGGCGCTAGGATGCTGGTCGAGTTCCTGGCGCAGTTGACCAGCGTCGAACGAGTGCTAGAGTACACAAGGATCGAGACTGAGAAAGATTTGTATGAAGGAAGTGAGTATAATATCATGGTCATGGCACACCGTATGGTCTGATAGAAACGAATCGGTTTAAAGTCTAACGTTTAAAGAAATATTAATCTCAAAAAGGCACAATGTTTTTTTCATGAGAAATAAGCTAGTAAAGCTAGCTAGCCTAAGTACATAAGTGTAAATTAAGTAATTAGGGAGGTCGTCTTCGTTAATGTAGGTAATACTTAACCATCCAATGCTAATCAAAATTATTATCTGATACATTATAGTTTTGTTTTAAATGCTTTGAATGTGATTATTTTTTTTATAATGGAGGGTATTTTATTGTAATACTGTGCACCTTAGTACGTAAACATATTTTTCCCGTAGTTTTTAGTACGCGGCTTGGGTAGAACTATAAAACTTGATATCGACGAACAATGTATAATGTATATGATGTAATATGACCAACATATAATGTAATATGATACTAATTTGTTCAACCTATGGACGCCTGCACAATCAAGGCCTTTACACGGACTTTGCCAACCCTTTTAATAACTTTTTAAGCCGCCACAAACAGAAACCGTGGCCGGGCCGGAGGCGAAGGCGTGCGGGTTGTGTCCTAAGAATTAACATGAAAGACTACACATACACAGCCGGGCGGTGGCGGCGCGGTGGACGGGAAATGTATATGAATCAACCCGCACGCCTCCGGCCCGGCCATCGTTTCTGTGTGAGGCGGCTTTAAAGGCTATTTTGAAGAACCCATATTGTAGTCCTGAGGGAAAACCTCGGCAAGGTGATCATTCCACCACCTAAGTGTTTACAGGAGGAAATTCCTCGTGAAACGTGCAGTCCGCGAAAATAAAGGGTCTAAGGTATGGATGAAATCTCTGCAGATGGGGAGCGATGCTTTGGCAAAATAGTCTAAGATTCGAATTAGGGATGACCTTCATCCATCTGTTTGACCTGTTTTTTGTATGAAAAGTATTATGTAAGTGTGTATTGTGTGGTAGTATTTATGTGTCAAATTTAATTTGTTAAGTAATATATCGCGAGTGGATTGACTTAAATATCTTAGCTGATGACAAGTGACCTTGGATCACGTATGTATAACGCGTCATAAGAAAATAAATTCCGTGACGTTTCGCTATATTTTTGCAGAAAAGACCAATACAATAGTTACAATAAGCTTTTCCATCTTGTTCCGTTGTTCTATGATGATTTAACTTTATAATGAACAACTTTTTTATTACTTGTTTATTTTATTTTATTTTATTTATTGTAATAAGTTTACAAAGCAGTTTACAATCACATTTATGCATTAAATAATAGAGTTACAGTAGTGAACCATATTGTAGACCTAGATGTAAACATAACAAGTTTAGAAAAGTGTTGCAAACATAGCCAAAACAATTTCCATATAACTAAATGTTTTTATTTGTTTTTATTGTTAATCATCGTATGGCCAGGATTTTATTGCTAACCCACTAGAGATAATAACGTTTATTTTTATACTAAATTTGATATATAATACTTTTACAATAAGGGAGCATGTCAACCCAGCTTAAGTTTGCTGTTAACACGTTATAAAAAGGTTTTTGTTTAAAATAATCTAAAAATAACACCGTATGAAGTGCTGCTGCTGCTACATTCAAAGATTCTCAAAATAAATTAGGATCAAAGTCGGTTCAGAAAGAATAGGTACTGTTGTATTTTCAGCTCTATGTTTCACAACATCTGTTGTACAATTGGCTATTGTTATGCATTGAAAATAAAAGTTATGCTAAAAAATTACACAAAAAGTAAAAAATACCGCTTTTTTAAATATTTTAGCGAGAAACATTTTCCTATAAAGCGCAACGAGCGGCGATATTGCGCTATCAACAATTCATCGCGCCCAAAAAAAATTATCTCTTTTACGGCGGTGTTGCCATTTCTTTATTGCTTATTTTTTATTAACAGAGTTGGCAATCGCACCGACATGGCCGCAGGAGGGGCGCGTTATCTTCGACAATGTTAGTATGCGGTATGCACCGGACGAAGCTCCAGTACTGAAGAATTTGAACATTATTATTGAAAAGGGTTGGAAGGTACGCTTTATTTTGGAATAATTATCACAAAACTTTTATTGATAAGGCGAGAAATGGATTTGGAAGGGAATGTGATGTTGGCCCTAAAATCTGTTTACTACACTTTATTTTGGTTTTGAAAACTGCGACGCTATTTAGATAATGGATACGTATACAAAAAAAAGATGTTCTATAACATAATTTCCTAAAGTTTCAGTTTCTGAGATGTTCAAATAAGCAAATATATATACATATATATACTCGTATATATATACTAGCGGCCCTTTCCGACTTCGCCCGGGTGGTCATTTGTATGAGGCAATTTAAAAAAAAAATCTCTTTTTTCTCTCCGTAAGAACCATTCTCGTACTTCAAGGAATATTTAAAAAAAGAATTAGCGAAATCGGTTCAGCCTTTCTCGAGATTTGCCCTTAACAACACATTCAGCGATTCATTTTTATATTATAGAAGAATAGATTTAACAACAGTTATTTTCCTCTGAAAATATCTCTAAATTGAGCTCACCTAATGTGTCGAAATACAATCAATAGAATCGTTCGTTAATACCTCAGAGATCCCTTTGGATGGTTGACTGGGGTGCTAAGACCAATATTTGCTTTACTTTCAGGTGGGCATAGTAGGAAGAACGGGTGCCGGCAAGTCCTCGTTGATTTCAGCAATGTTCCGGTTCGCCTACCTCGATGGACAGATCCTTATTGATGGAGTGGACACATCCCTTGTAGCTAGACAGGTATGTGCAAGCCATTTTCTATAGAAACGGAGTTACATTTCCGAAATGAATATACGGAAGTTAGATTTTGAAGTTGATAGTTATTTAAGAGATGGCTAGGCTAGACGAAATTGATACCAGATTCATTTTTTTAAAAATTGTTTATTGCATTTCGAGTTTGAAATGCAAGTTACTTTTTGCAAAAACGTTGCATATCAAAAAGTAACTTCCGTTGGAACATGATGACACATTGTGCAGTACAATCACTAAAATGATATCAACTTACAAAAGGTTTCTCAACAAAATAACGATACAACTAAATAAACTCTTACTGAGTATACCGAAATAAACTATGTCGCATATTTTAATGGGATGCTATTAATTTCAGAGTCTGCGATCGAAAATATCAATAATCCCACAAGAGCCCGTTCTGTTTTCCGCCACAATAAGATACAATTTGGATCCGTTCGACATTTACAGCGACGATGACCTTTGGAGGGCGCTCGAGCAGGTCCGACTAATGAATCCAACCAACGTTTTACGTAACACTGGCTTCCGCCCAAGCTTTTCACTGAATAAAATGTTGACTCTTTGCGGCTTGCAGACTGAAAACTAAATTAGTTTAGATATCCTAGCTCGCATAGCTTAGTTTTAATTCAATTCAATTCATTTATTCCAAGAAATATGGTCATAATACAAGGTCTTAAAATATTAGAATAGGTAGTGTCGCATACTTCACCAAAGCACATTGGCATGCAAACATTTCTAAAACTACCATACCACATACATTTAAATATATAAATTCTACTATAGTATAAAGCTAGATTACCACTCACTCACTGACTGATTCACTGACTGATTGACATAATTGTTCTCCTTGATGGTGGATGGGAAGGTATATTTTTTTTTACAGAATCGTATAGGGGAGGTAAAAGTCTCCTAGGGAAAATTCCGACTTTTTGACATTTGCCCCCCCAAGACCCCCCCCTCAGGGGGCCTCCTACGTAGAGCCATATTGCTTAATTTTTTTATGGGGGTTGTATAGAGGGGGACAAGTGATTTTGATTGCATAGAAAATTTTGCCCCCCCCTGCCCCCAGGACCTCCCTTTTGAGTGTGCTACCAGATGCCGTCGCGATAGAGGGATTCTGATTGCGGGGTCGTATAAAGGGTTTCTCTTCGTTTTGGAAGAAAAAAAATTGGAACCCCCCCTTTGACCCCCTTTTTTGCCCCCCCTTTCCATCGCCAAAACGGATAGACTTGGAAGAATTTTTTTTTCACAGTCATGTAGAGGAGGACAAATGGTTTTGAATGAGATAAAAATTTAGCCCCCTTTTGCCCCCTAGACCCCCTTTTTTTAGGAAAAACCGAATATTGGCCAATTTTTTACCTATTTTTGTCCGTTGGAGCATCGCGGCGAGCGAAGCGAGCCGCGATGCGACCGCGGGGAACGGCACGGCGAGCGAAGCGAGCCGTGCTGTGACCTTCCCGACGACCCCCCAAGACCCCCTCAACTATAACCCGGGGGAGCATTGCGGCGAGCGAAGCGAGCCGCAATGCAACCAAGGGGAACGGCACGGCGAGCGAAGCGAGCCGTGCTGTGACCCCCCCGACGACCCCCTAAGACACCCCCACGCCCCCAGCCCCCCTGTATTCCTTCCCTCAACCAAAAAATCTGATATGGGTATCGTTTTTGACTAACTAGGGGTGAGGATTTCGAATTCGATGCGACCAAGGGGAACAGCACGGCGAGCGAAGCGAGCCGTGCTGTGACCCCCCCGACGACCCCCAAGACCCCCTCACACTTAACCCAGGGGAGCATTGCGGCGAGCGAAGCGAGCCGCAATGCGACCAAGGGGAAGGGCACGGCGAGCGAAGCGAGCCGTGCCGTGACCCCCCCACGCCCCCAGCCCCCCTGTACCCCTTCCCTCAACCAAAAAATCTGATATGGGTATCGTTTTTGACTAACTAGGGGTGAGGATTTCGAATTCGATGCGACCAAGGGGAACAGCACGGCGAGCGAAGCGAGCCGTGCTGTGACCCCCCCGACGACCCCCCTAAGACCCCCTCATTTATAACCCGGGGGAGCATTGTGGCGAGCGAAGCGAGCCACAATGCAACCAAGGGGAACGGCACGGCGAGCGAAGCGAGCCGTGCCGTGACCCCCCCCCCATGCCCCCAGCTCCCCTGAACTTCCTCCCCAATAAAAAAATCTGACATGGGTATCGTTTTCGAGTAACTTGAACTCGTAGATTACGAAAAAGATGTCCATTTCCAAATCCAAGATGGCTGACATTTTTTCATCGCAAAATTTTCTCATGGCTATCGATTTCAAACAAAATAATACAAGGTGTATGTTACGACAAGGGGAATACAATGAAAAAAAACTCAATACCCTTACACAACCCCCGCGAGCTGCTTGCAGCTCGCGCACATCTAACATCTAGTATAAAATATAATGCTGGACAATTCACACAGAATTATCTAGCCCCATGGTAAGCAGAGCTTGTGTTATGGGTACTAGATAACTGATATACATAATACAATACATTACATAGATAGATATTTTTTATTACACATAGAAAACAACCAGAACACCCGGAACAAATATCTGCAGATCGTACACACAATAGTTCCGAGGCGGGAATCGAACCCGCAACCTCCTGCGTCGCAGGCGGACCTTCGCCCACCGCGCCACATCGGTCGTCATTTGTTTATAGTCTGCACAAAATGAAGAAATGTGACAGCTATGCGAGCTACGCCAAAATTCTGTGAGCTAAGCTTTCGCTCTGCAACTCACATTGTTCACAGGACGTAAAGTCCTCACTTACTGTGTAGCCTTTACCTAACTCTATTTGTAAATATTAGTGACGTTCTCTAGACTCATCTACTCGTACATAAAAGTTACTAAAACTCAGTTCATCGCAATTTCCGTTGAAATTGAACCTTCCTTGCCTTTTCTAAAACATCCCATTGCTTGCAGCTCACGATAAAACAACATTTTCAGTATATTACTGTTTTATTCATGATTTCTCGATTACTTTCAGGTTGATTTAAAATCTGCAGTGCCTTCATTAGATTTTAAAGTGACTGAAGGCGGTTCAAACTTCTCTATCGGGCAGCGTCAGTTGATGTGCCTTGCGCGGGCCGTGCTGCGCTCCAATAGAATACTGATTATGGACGAGGCTACTGCGAATGTAGACCCTCAGTAAGTGCCTGGAAACACATTCCATCGTTATTACTAAATAGATTCTGCTCACAGTTCCGTATGCGTTGTTTCTGTGGAACAGTTCAATGGTTATTTCTATCCCATGGGAACTGATATATGGGTTGAAAAGTAGCTTACGTGTTATTCCAAATCTAGACCTACACCTGTGCTAGATTAATTAGTTCATGAATAATGGTCAACGAATATGTTAGCCAATTAAAATTGAAATATTACTACTATTGTTTCAACAGCCTGAAGCATGATTTGTATCTACTTATTTCCCAGGGTTGTAGGAATCAATGTCGATTATTTACAATTGGTGTTCTAGATGCCTATTTTCTAGTTGCTTTTTTATATAGTTTATTGATTTTGGCGGTATTAGGAATTACTCTCGGATAGATAGATAGATGCGGCAAGCTGAAGACAGGGCGCTATGGCTCTCATTGGGGGAGGCCTATGTCCAGCAGTGGACTGCTATAGGCTGATGATGATGATGATGATGATGATGATGAAACAGATAGTAATAAGTGATTAATGAGCAATAATATGTTATATATGATGTTATTCTCAGGATAAGGTTTATAATATTAAACTAGTGCGATTCAAAAGTAACTTTGAAGTTAAACGTGTAATGGTGTTTTATTGTATCATGGCGTCGAATACGGTGATTTCAGCGCTAGTAGAGATTTTAATTGCTAGTAGTAAATATATACAAGAAGTTTTATTTAATGATTTTACATTTGAGAGATTCCCACTGCAGTATAAGGATGGCTCTCCGCCAGGCAATCACTTAGAATAATTAATTCGGTGGTTTCATGTGTGTGTGATACAAAGTATTTGGTCAAAAAAAGTATAGTAGGTATCAACCATGAACCCCGTTGTTGGGGTGCTTAAACGTGAGAGGTGCACTTAATAGCTGTATGCAACGTACATAATGGTTTGTTACCGCATTAAATCACGAGAAGTAAGAGAGGCCTTTTTTTTCACACATGTGGGACAGCACCTACAAAATACCACATCTATTACAAATTATTGTATATATCTGCGCCCCGCCGTTTTACCCGCGTGACGATATATATATATTTTGTATAATATAGTATAGTATCTTTATGAATTGTAGCCTTTGTGTTATTCTGATATGTAAGCTATATTATTGTGAAGTTTCATCAAAATCCATTCAGTAGTTTTTGCGTCAAAGAGCAACAAACATCTTCACAAACTTTCGCGTTTATAATATTAGTAGGATAGGAAGAAAGTCATGTTTATTACACCATTTATAACTCAAGAACGGCTTAACTGATTTAGCTGAAAATTGGTGGAGAAGTAGCTTAAAGCCAGCTTTCTATTTGACACGTAGATTTCCACGCAGGCGAAGACGCGGGGCGTAGCTAGTATTAAATATAAAAAGGCACACTATTGCATTGGGTGCGCCCGTTAGCATAGATGTACATGTTTGTAAATAAATAAATAAAATGACGAATGAAAAAATACCAATTAATAAAATGTGTAACCTCTTGCAGGACGGATAACTTCATTCAGCAGACGATCCGGCGAGAATTCGCGCAGTGCACGGTCCTTACTATCGCGCATCGCCTCAACACCATAATGGACTCCGACAGAGTGTTGGTCATGAGTTTCGGCGAAGTCGCCGAATTCGATCACCCGTACATCTTACTGTCAGACCCCAACAGCCACCTCTCGTCGATGGTCAAAGAAACTGGGGACAAAAACAGCGCCAAGCTCTTCCGAATAGCCAAAGACGCGTATTTCCAAAGCAACGTTAAAGAAAACGCTAGATGAAATGAGTGTTATTATATACCAAGAAATTAAATATTTGGACAGTGTAGTGTTATATGACTATTTGGAATACCTACTCTGAGATTCGTAGGCCATATGTGTTTCAAACTTGAAACTTATGGGTTATGAAATATTGTTTTTTTTTTTACTAAACCAAGTTCGTTTTGGTACATAAATTGAAGATAGCTAGAGATATTTCATAGTAATTATTTGTAATCATGTACCAGGGGTCCAGACTATTCAATCTATTATAATCTGGGTTAGACAATAAAAATATCTAATTGAGTCTAATTTTATTTTTTATTATGTTTCCACTTATTTGTTTACTGCTAACAGTTAAATAAATAATGCTGGACAATCCGCACAGCATCATCTAGCCACAGAGTAAGCAGAGCTTGTGTTATGGGTACTAGATAACTTGTATACTTAATACAATATATTACATAGATAGATATTTTATTATACATAGATAACGACCAGAACACCCGTTATCATTTCAATGTAACATATAAATTGAAATAATAACCACCAATAATATTATATTGGTCAAGTTAGACTTTATTGACAAAGTTGAGCCCACAGCTGCTAGACTGGAAGTGTGGAAGAGGCCCAGGCTTTCGCCCAGCAGTGGGATGACACAGGTTGAAAACTGATGGGGTTTAAGCTGTTGTAGGATAGTCCATTTCGGTGTGAACTTTGCTGAAACTTAAACGAGTAGTCATATCTTACGCAGAATCTATAGTGAACGTTCTTGAATGGTTACCGCGACTTAGAAAACGTAGTGTAGGAGGACGCTTGTTGAAGACAGGGCGCTATGGGAGACCTACATATGTCCATAATAAAACGAATAAGTACCTTGTTTAGTCTCGATGTTTTAACATTACTACGGTATTCAAAACACATTCCGTTGCAGCCAACACATTAAAGACATCCTAGGATGGATGCACCGAAAAACTGTGTAGAGGAGCACGAGGACGACAACGCCCATAAAAATATTTTGGTGGCAGTGTATTGCGTGCAATAATATTTCAACTGGCGTGGCTTCCCTACATCCGTCTAAACAGCAATCCATGGTTCTCCCGAATTATGCATTATGGATGTAGAGTTAGATCTGTTTCATTTTTATTTTATCATATTGTTTGTTAATTGTTTACAAAATTGATAAACAACTAGGATTTTTGTCAAAATTTGACAGCATTTGCCAGAACTGCAGTAAATTGACAGATTTTTATTGAGTTTGGACTTAGATTCGGTTAAACTACACAAGGGTGTGTAAGGGGACTCCAACATATCGTCTCCCAAACCAACCTAACCTGCACGTGGTGCACCCTGCTAGATAACGATCTAGGCTCTGATGAAAATATCATACAATCTTCATAATTTGGAAACACAGACAATTCTATACTTATTTTACATAACTTGACACTGGCAGAAAAGTGTCCAACCTGACACAAATATTATTGCTTAGAATAACTAGGCTTAGAACCGCAGTAGGCGTACGCGAAGTGACGCAATTTCAAGTTAGCCTTTAAAGGCTACGTACATCGCTCGACACGTCAGTGCTCAAGGTCAAGACCTACTGGGAAGAACTCCGTAATTTTTTTATAATAATGACTTATTGTGCAGTCAAAGGGTGTAACAACTCTTTTCATAATAATCAGAAACAATAGAAGATTCCATTTCACGGGTAAATACAACCTGGCATCTTATATTCTTGAGTAAAACATTGGTATAAGCACAAAAATAAATCGTAAACATAACAGACGCCATTACATAAAAATATTGCTCGCTATTAGAAAAATTATTTTCCCCCATAGGTACTTATTTGTTTAATCTATTTCTACATTACACTTGTAGGACTTTTATTTGCCAGATATTATTAGGGTTACCTACTAACTTACCCGGATTTTTAAGTGAAATATGTACCTATGTTCTATTAAGCTTGGTATGAATAAACAAAAACTTTTGTTTTATTTTCACGGGCAAGGAAATACATTGTTACAGACTGTCCGGATGTTGATGTAGTCGGAGCGCTAAATATGAAAATTTCATTGGTTTCATTAGACGATGAACCCTAGTTTTATTAATGTCTTTATATTCGTATTTAGATTTCCTTCTGATCTGACTTCAGTTCAGTTTTTTATTAATAAGAATATTCATGTTGTTTTGACATTATGTCAAACAAAATAATACATACATAATGTAGGGTAACAAAAAAACAACATAACGAAATAACACGAAAAATAAAATAGACTGTTGCTTCCCGATTGGTTGAAAAACTTAGACGGAATTGCAAAGAAAAGTTTTGCAAGCCAACAAAATCACTAAGATATGATTATGTTCTATACATTTTGAAGAAAATGACAAGCATATCACGAAAGGTGGTTTGTGCAAATTACGAGAGGGTGCTATCCCAACAAAGGTATGAAAATGTTTCGGCCATAATATTTATTTCTATCTATTTAACTAATTCGCTAACTCAACACTCCTCTGTATGTAAACACCCATAGAGTATATAATATTTACAGGAAGTTTTCTGTTAATGAAATATCATCTAACAGAAAAGTGATAAATAATGATAATCATTTACTCCTTACAAAATGTTGCAATTTCCCTACCTTATGGGGAAAATGTTAATAGCTTGCAACATTATTTGTGCACTTGTGTGCGTGTCGGCTCTTGTAATGACGTGCCGCTTACGCACACATTGCTTGTTTTTTGGCTTCAACTTAGAGCGGAATGTTTTGTGAAATTATCACTCTATGTCTTATTACTCTGAGTATTATTGCCATTAACAAAGAATGATGATTCTTTGTATCATCATTAAACTACACTACAAGATGTTAGGTACAAACACTTATAGAGATATTATAAGGCAAGCATTACGTATTTTAAAACAAACTCTCCCACCGCGCCTATTTCAGTTATTTCGTCAAATGAGCTCTGCCTTTGAGGAAATAACTGAATTCTGCCTATATATGCCTGTATATAATTCGTACTTGGTTTAATTTAATTGAGCATAGTGCGTATTGCGGAAGTCACTGCAATGCGGTTTCCCTGAAATGAGAATCATACGCGGCCCGAGTCGATCCCCGTTTATTTAGCAACAATTTCAGAATATTGTTGGTTCTATTAATTCAGACTGTAGCTGGAAATTCACAAATACCTAATACTGAGCTGCATACAACTACTAAGTTGCCCACATTATTTTATTATGAGAATGTAATTCTTTAAATCATAACCGGGATCACAGAACATTTTATATCCTAACCTGGTGATATTTCAGACCTTATAAATGAAAGGAGCAGGTGATCTTGCCTTTAGGTATTCTCATTTTTGTACATTAATTTGATTTCCTGGAACAAATAATTACCTAGTAAATTGTGTAAGTAGGTACTACTGACCTAGTAAAAAGAGACGTTATTTGTTCAGGTGCGGTGCAGCTCCGCTAAACTAATAGGTACTCGAGAAAAATCCCAGGAGACCACGACTGACAGTGATAAAGTGAGTTAGCCTAAGTAAATGAAGTAGGTAGTACCTATTATAAAGAACTAGCGTCTGCCTGCAGCTTTGCACACGCTTTTTTGGTATTATAAGTAGCCTGTATGCTATTCATTATTATAGGCACACAATTTCATCAATCCAAAATTTCAGCCCGATCCATTCAGTTCTGGACTTGTCTTTGAGCAAACATTTCACAACAACTTAGTCGCAACGACATAAACTAGCCTTTATTATTATTTAAAAATAATAAGTAGGTTATTATCACATCTAAAGTGGTTAGCTGACCGAAAACTAAGCTAGCTAACTTAGATCTGGCTCAGCTCGCATAGCTGACGTAGTTGATCACACATGTAATGATTTACACTGTTATATGAATAAAAATAAATAAATACATGAGTGTAGGCAGTCTGCAAACTAAGTTTTGTTGTATAAAAAAACTGTGTCAACTATGCGAGCTAAGCTGTTAGCTCTTCCTTCGCTTTACAACCCGCATAAGGTGGACATGCACACTTACATTGTTCAGTCACATCAATGAGCTTGCACGGAGCTATCAGCACTGCCGCTCGTTTTGAGCGATCAGATAAATCACGTAATAAAGAATTAATATCAAACCGATGACATACAGAAATGTAGAGACGGTCAGACGTTCGCCCCTGGAGCAGCTTAATTTGTAGAAAGTCTGCTGTAGAATCTTCAGCATGTTTTTAACAGAACGACCGCTCGCTTTTGCAAATCTCTTAAATAATGTTAAGTTCAAACATTGTGTACACAAAAGTAAGCATGCATTTCCATTTTTCGGTTTTTGAATTGAATCGGAACTTTGATACACGTTGAGTCTACTAGTCATATTTACATTGAAGATTCACCACAGCATGTTTATAGGTAATAATAAGACAAGTGAACAATGACCACAGTATCAACGTGGATTTGATTCAACTATTGGGCGATGTTCATCTTGAGTCGATATGGGATATCTCTTGATGATCAGCACTATATTATATACAAATCCAGGATAGGTGATAAGTTAAAGTCGATTTTTATATGGTCAATTAATGGTCTTAGGCCCAAAGAAAAGGCCTTTTTTAAACTGTACCCATACATCCACATCACACATATGTATTCTGGCATTGTAGTGCAGACTCCTGTAGTCCATTTACATCAAGGTTATAATATTGTATTGTTTTGTTAAGTTCAGACACCAAACATTATTTCAGCTTCATGATGGTTTTACGTATCATGGTGTATTAATATTAGTACTAGTAAAATTATTTGTAGGTATCTATTTTACTTCACATCTCGATTTTTGGCGCCGCGCAAAGATAATACAAATATACAATACTATTGCCAAAGTCCAAAGAGTAAAGTTGGTAAATAGAATATAAACTATGCCCGAATAAAATACATATATTGCTCTCGATTATTTTTCGCTCAGTTAGTGCTGAGCTGACTTTCTTCATGGTATTTAATGTTCTGTATGCGTAGACCAAGAACATGTTATTCTCAGCCTACATCTAAATGTAATATAATAATAATTGTAGTAATACTACTTTATATTCTCTTTGATAATAACCATAATACTTCTATGGTACGAGTGATTTAATTAAAAGCTGCTAAGCAGTGTTGTTTCTCACTCTGACTTGTGTCAATAGAGAGAGAAATATCAATGTTGAGACATGGTTAAGACTGTTTTATTTATTTTTATATATATTTGTATTTTGGCAAAAGAAATAAACAAATTCTGTGAACATTTCTACTATCTGCCTTTTACGGTTCACAACATACATAAATATGTACTGTACAGCCTGCTGAAAGACAGAAGGACGGCTGGATAGACAGCGGAGGCCCACCAAGCCTGGCCTGGCCCATGGGGTCTTGTTTTCACCCTTCGGGTACGGAACTTTAAAATACTCTTAAAGGGTTGAAGCCTCTTGGTTGAACATCTCAATCGATGTATTATAGCAAGAAACCGACCTAGGGGTACAAAGCAAGGAGACAGATGGGAATAATTGGAAAAAATACTCAATTTTATATACAACTAATTATATTTTTTGACTTATATAAACACTCTATATTGCATTATCTATTTAAAAGCGTTTTTTACTATCAGTTGATCTTTAAATTCAGGCTGTTGTTCAGGCGAAAACAGAATGGTTAGTTTTCAGTGCTAAGAAAGGGCTAAAGCTTTTTAAAAGAATAATAGTCCAGTGGAAATAGATTCGGCACAGAGCTCCACTATAAATACATGTACTATTGCTGATAATATTCTTATGCAATGGGAGTTGTTTACTGTGCCGATTCAAAGCGCACCTCTCGACCGTCTCTGGTTGACATTTGAGGCGTGCTAAATGCCTATGACTGCAGATTCCGTATATTTTGATCGCTGGCTAAGGGTGACAAATCAACATCGAGCTATGCTGCGCTGTACTGCGCTGTGCTATGTTTGGTCAACTCGCTCGTCTAATATTTTAATGAGAATACAAACAAACCATGCTGTGCTGCGCTGTGTGAGGCTACGCTCTGTTTAAAAACGCAGTAGTCTCGAGCGAGGCGCGCTACCCGCCGTGCTGAGCCGCGCTGTGCCGAACTGTGCTATGTTTTTTATGATAAATATATGATAAACGACTACACTACACGAGCTGCTGATTACTTTTAATACTGAGCTAAGCAAAGCGCAGCACAGCTTGATGTTGATTGTTAAAAAAACGTAGCTTAAGAAACACAGCACAGCACAGCGCAGTACAGCGCAGCATAGCTCGATGTTGATTTGTTACCCTTACTGCTTGAGCTGCCCATACCTACATCTAGGCCCATAGGAAATATTACTGACCTGCACGATAAACCAATCACGACCCTAAATTTAATATTGATACAAAAAAAACTAACATTTCTTTTACCACAAAAAATGCTCACCTTGCATTGAAAACCACTCATCATCATCAATCAAATCATTTATTTGCTGAATACATTATATTATATATAATACATATGTTATTATAGGTACATGTCAGGTCTTATAACTGACGCTAACACTGCGTATTCAATATGGAAACGATATGAGCCGTCTGAACTTTTCTGTGTTCATTACCTACATCAATAAGTAGATATACTACTTATTTACCATCATATTTCGCTTATTTATGGCCATTCTTTGAAAAAGCACGGAGGTGCATTCGTTTATTGTGGACTATCTTATTCACTAAAATGTTGTTCTGTAAGCTCTCATATTATGTAGTTGGAAGCTCAGGCGTCGGGTCGCACATCATATTTTTCCTTTGCGACTTGCAAGAGCGATTTGCTCATGCTCTCTCCAGTCTCGCGCACCATAAAGCTGAATATGCTGTTAGGGTTTTGCAGAAGGAGGTAGGGGTGGTCGAACTCTGCGGCGACGCCTTTGTCCATCACCAGCACTCGGTCTGAATCCATGATGGTGTTTAGACGATGCGCTATCGTGAGCACAGTGCAGTCTGAGAACACGTGGCGTATTGTCTTCTGGATCAACGCATCCGTTCTGGAAAAAAGTATAAATATGATTATAATTTCTGATTAATATTACTATGATTATATGAGAGATTATATTACTATGATTTCCGCCAAGCTCCTATCTCAACGTGTGCAAACACAATAAAATACTTTATTTGGAATAAAGGTAATTTAAGGGAAATAAATAACTTGTGTGAACACGATAATACACGCAGTAGTTATATAACTGTGTCGTGTGCATTAACGTCCGTCGGAGGACCGAATACAGTGTTATAGAATTCCTTAATTGTAAGTTCTTGTTGTAGACGGACTGCGAGCGACGCTCGCTCCCAACTTCAATTCGAGGCGCTTGCAAAAATCGCTCCAATATCGCTGTCCCTGTTTAACCCTTGCGCCCCGCCTCATGCGTGCGCAATAGCAATATAGCAATATTAGCCGTTCAAAATTTGGTTTGAATTTGGTTGTGTTCCGTAATACCAAAAATTATGACTGAAAACTTTTTGTAGTCTTCACATAGTATTGTTATTCAGTTACTAGACAATATAAGCTATGTTCCTTAATAAACAATACGTAAGATATTGTTGTTTTTAATACGAAACAAATAGGATGAAAACTTGTATTTTAGCGTAAAAATGTGCAAAATGCGATTGGCTTTCATTGAATTTTATGAACTTATGTTAATTGAAAAAAAACTATCCAGGAACCTAAATAAATATTATTCAAATATAAATCATAAATATTATACTGGAAATATGCTTTAATTAGAAATAATTTTGGTATTACGTTTGTATGGGGAATTCTTACTCCCTGGCCTCTTAAACACCAAATAGCAAAAGGTGTTTAAAAGACAGTGAGTTAATAATAACGGCAGAGCTTAAAACATGCATGCACTTTTGGGCAAGCACATTATTGTGATGTTTATTTATAATAGATAAAATATTTAAATAATGAAGGTGATTTAGGAACAAGGAATAGGTACTATTGGTAGTATTGGTAATAGGTACTACAACAAAACTCCAAGTGAGTTGCAATAATTATCAATAAATAAATTTAAAAAAATTGTTAAACATATTCTTTGTAAAAAAGCTTATTACAAAATATCAGATTACTTAGAAGATAAAGAAGCTTGGAACGAGTTTTGCTCCAACTCAAAATCTACCAACTTACAGATAAGCAAATCAAATGTACTAGACACATAAGTAACATACTAGTGGTTTCTTGTCACTTCTTCCACTAGTCGACAAAAAATTGAAGTGAACTATAAAATATGACGTGTCTAAGTGCTTATTTGTAAGCTTAAAGAAATAAAAAACTTTTCATTTTCATTTTCATTGGAAGATGATTGAGTTACGGATCATAAGAACTTCATTAGATTCATATGTTAGAGATAAGAACCACTGACGGCACGATCACAGGCATTCTCGATTAATATTACAGTGCTAAAACAGGCAATCTGCAGTCTGCTTTGCCAGAATAAAAGTAATGCCAAAACCTTTCACCACAATTTAGCGTAGCACGCCAAAAGCGCTACGTTCTTAGTACTACGCTGTAACTTGTAGCAGTCGTTTTAATGTAGCGATCGGAAATCACATAATGTACTTTATTTTCTTGGACTCTGATGGATGACTGCGGAATTCTGGATTTTGTATGTATGTTCTTTATACTATTTTGTGGCTATGATCTTACCAAAATTTTAGTTAACTTTTAGTAGTTTTAGGTGGGTGCGGTAACCGCTTTCCTTCCACCAGGCGGGCCGCACTTAATTCGTACGTACACCACATAGTATAAAACAAAGTCGTTTACCGCTGTCTCTCTGTCCCTATGTATGCTGATATATAGATCTTTAAAACTACGCAACAGATTTCGATGCAGTTTTTTTTAATAGATAGTGATAGTCCAAATGTTGCCTGGCAGAGATCGCTCTTAGCAATAAGGCCGCCCATTGTACAGCATATTTTGTATTTGTTTTTTTCTTTTCCTATCTTGTGTATCTTTTATGTATTTGGTGTGCAATAAAGAGTTATTGTATTGTATTGTATAGTCAAGAGAGACATAAATACCAATTTCTTCTTGTCTATGTTCGTCGCCTGTGACGCGCTACCTCTTTATAAAATGGCTGTCATATAAGACAAAGTTCACCAATAAATAAATTAGTGATTTCCAGTGATTTCTTTTCATAACTGCTCAATATCAGATCTTAAGACCCGATCCGGCTTCGCACGGTTGCATGCATTTGCAACCGTGCGAAGCCGGATCGGGTCTCTAGTATAAAATAACTTAAAAAAGTTATTTAAATACTTACTGCGGGTCAACGTTGGCGGTGGCCTCGTCCATGATGAGCAGTTTGTTGGACCGCAGCACGGCGCGCGCGAGGCACAACAACTGTCGCTGCCCCATCGAGAAGTTGGACCCGCCTTCGGACACCTTGAAGTCCAGAGCTGGGATAGCGTCTTTCAGTTCCACCTGGACAAAAAATATATCGTCATCTAGGTATCGGTACACCCATAGTTCAGTTCAGTTCGAGAATTTCTTATATGTCAAACAAAATATACATTGGATAAAAATACATAACATCATCATCAGCCTATAGCAGTCCACTGCTGGACTTAGGCCCCCCCCCAATGAGCGCCATAGCGCCCTGTCTTCAGCTTGCCGCATCCAGAATCTACCTGGCTGTGTGGTGGTGGCCTAGATAGAATAGCACCACCCCAACTCTTCCCGTGGGTGTCGTAGGAGGCGACTAAGGGACATACACAGGGGGGCGGGCAGCAGCGTCCCTTGCAGCACACACCTATACTGCGATCCCCAACCCGCATGCCCAGCGTTGGGATTATGGGCAAAATACATAACAGATAAACAGATAAACATTTTATTCATAATTTGTCAAATTATATGTCACACTTAATAAATCAATCATTTCTAAAATAAAATTATAATATCTAATTATAGTAAAATTTCAAAAATAATATTATTCTATATTAAGCATAGTTTAAAAACTCGTCGTAGGTATAGAACCCCTTCTCTATGAGCCAGTTTTTTAGTTTTAATTTGAAATTATCTATACTCGGTGCATTCATAACAAATTAACATAATTGTAAAGATTATTATTAATTGTAAAGGGGTAAAGTCTGTAACCTCATTAACACACATACGTCCGCTGTTGGCTGTTGTTTAACATGCTTCCCCCTAACATGGGGGGTTAATAAACTACCCTGGTTTAGGGGAAGCATGTTCAGCAATAACCATAATCATCACGCTTGGCAGGCGGATTGGTTTATTATAAAATGTAAATAATCATATTATTAATTCATTGTAAATAATCATAACGTATAAATTAGACACAGCAAAATCTGAACAAAGGGAATCAAATAAAATCACGTATTTATAACTCAAATTAAAATAAACTGGCCCAAAAAAATAATTCACAAAACAAGTAAAATACAAATTAAACAATAATTTGGCGACCTCAGGTAGAGTAAAAATTTGGTTAAATACTAATTAAACCTAATTTTTACGCTACCTGATGTTCACAAATCCTAATTTGAGAACATCGACGAGTTAAGACGCTCTACAAATAGACAGTTCCAGTTTACTGTTCGAGCTCAATGCTATACATTTTTCAAACGACGACGATATGAAAATATATTCCGTTATTATAATGAAATCTAACCAAAAAACATTCATGTTAAATCTAGCCAAGTTCGTTCTGATACTGGCTTCACCTATAAAAGATCCGAGATCATTATAGAAAGGCGCCAAAATTAATAGCAGTTCCTAATTGACTCCACTTGACTTCAACAAATCTAACCCGAAATCACACGTGCAGAGCCGCGAGCTTAAGCTAGTAAAGTCATAATGACAAAATAGAATAGTATAGAATAATGATTTATTGCCTGAACTTATAACTACTAAAATAATATAGTGACAAAACTCCAACCTGTTCCAAAGCCCTCCAGATGTCCTCGTCGCTGTACATATCGAAAGGATCCATGTTGTACCGCAGGCTCGCAGAGAACAGAACCGGCTCTTGTGGAATGATTGATATCTTCGATCTCAGTTCCTGCAGAAAAAATAAAAGAAAGTTGAATTGACTAAAAGTATTACTAATATTAAGTTACGCGCGACGACGCTACATAGCATTGGCTGTAGTTCTTATATACAATACTTTAAGTTCTGAAAGTATACGAAGCCACGGGCGGAAGGTAGTTGCATTATATTCTTGTTGCTTGTGGTGTTTCCACTATTTTCTGGTTGTCCATATTTTCTGCACGCATGTTCCAGTAAGTGTGTAAGTGTAATTAGGTAGGTACTTAATACATAATCAAACATAATCAATAATGTCATTATAAAACCTTTCCAATGTTTCGGCACCGTTTCTTGCAATATTGGAAAAAATCAAATTATGGTACAAATCACCATTAAAAATTACTTTTGTGTTAATGACCATGATAGTTTCAAAAGGTTTTTATGTCACTAGTTGCCCCCGCGGTTTCACCCGCGTGGTGATATATACTTTGGATAATATACAATACATCTTTATAAATTGTAGTGTCTGATGTATAAGCTATATTATTGTAAATTTTCATTAAAATCTATTCAGTAGTTTTTACGTAAAAGGGTAAGAAACATCCATCCATACTTAAAAACTTTAGTGTTTATAATATTAGTAGGATTTTTTATACCAAAGTTGTAGTAACTAAAGTGAAACGTAATATTGCAATACCTTCTTAGCGATACCCTTTGTGTCGAGTCCATCGATAAGTATCTTGCCCTCGATGTTATACAGCCTGAAGAGAGCAGAGATCAGCGACGATTTGCCGGCGCCTGTCCGTCCCACTATACCCACCTGAAAATAAACATCTCATTGTGGTGTTGTGTCAAGGTTTGTGACGTGTCCAAGAGTCCTGTCGGCGCTGAGCCAGATACTCACCGGCTCTCGAGTCACCGCGTCGTTTCGACCAGACGCTATGTTGACTGATTAGGGAAATTACTCTAAAAAGTACCTATCTATATCTACTTCTACAACATCACGTCATCGGAAGGTTATGAACATCCAACCCTACACTTCTATTATGCTATGGTAAATAAATATCATAATTTTCTCAATTTACACTTCAACTCAGCATTATCGGATAATGCCCACTCATGCCTCGAAAGGAATAAACTGCCACACTTACCTAATACCATCTTACTTAGTTCTCATTTATTATAGATTGAAAATGAAAATAGTTAACAAATGCTTACTTTAGATAAATGTGCCACCTTTGTAGATAAAACTTTATCGTTTTATCTAATAAGTCTCATCATAGGATTGAGTACTCAATTATATTGCCATTACACATTAAAAACTATAAACCGACTTAAAATTCCTAAACAGTGATATTTTTAGATAGTGCGATCTAATTTTTGCTTCAGTCTGATATGATGAGTGATGCTGATGACAAATGAAAGGAACTTTTGTTTACGCCCGTTGCCATGGAAACCACTTGCTACGAGTGATGTGAAAATTATGATGATGCTTTTGATACATTGTGGAGCATCTGCGAGGATCAAACTTATGGGGCCACTACAAAATCAACCTTTCGCATTATGCAACAAGGTCCATTGACGGAGAAATCTATGAACAAACATTAAAAATACATACAGCCGAATATAGAACCTCCTCCTGAAGTTGGCAAAAAATAAATAGAATATAAACATAGATAGGTAACCTATACCCAATAACTTATTATTAATATAATCAGTTATATATAAGGTTAGGTATAGGTCGTCCTACATAGAGCAAAAATAATAACAGAAACGACTAATTATTTCGCAATCACATTTTAGATTTTGGGCGAACTATTCAATAAAGTCGATAGGTGAAGGCGGCTCAGGACCGCTATTTGTGTTATCGTATAGGAGAGGGCTACGTTCAGCTGCGACGGATGTGGATTGCTATGCTGATGGCGATAGTGCAATAATATTCTGCATTTTTGCTACGAAATATCAAGGATTTCGATATCTATGGGGAGTCCGTGTCTACACAGTGAGACGGTTTCTGAGAGAGTGTGCTGTTATAAATCACCCTTTCAAGTGTTGGTCTGTTATGAGCGGGATTCTAGGTACTTCAAAGCAGTTGGTGTATACTATTCGGTCTTTACCGCTATGTGCCGACGGTGACGGACTGGTTAACAGTTGTCGGTTGGTTTGTTAGTCGTCTCGTCATAGACGCAATCGAGAAAGGGCGCTATCTTCGTGATATTGTTTCTGCCTCAAGTTGAATACGACTCGAGGTTACAGATAAATAAATAATGTTGGTCAATCCTCACAACATAATCTAGTGGCAAGCTAAGCAGAGCTTGTGATATGGGGACTATAATGATGGATATACTTAATACAATACATAACATAGATAGATTTTTTACTATACATAGAAAACGACCAGAACACCCGAAACTAACATCTGTAGATCGTACAAACATTTGTCCAGTGGCGAGAATCGAAACCGCAACCTCCTGCGTCGCAGGCGGACATTCGCCCACCGCGCCACAGAGGTCGTCAAATCTATTTATATAAACAAGTATAAAATATAGCGTACCTTCCACCCGCTGCGTATACTGATGTTCAAATCGCGAAGTACCGGGGGGTCTTCTGGACCGTACTTCATGAACACGCTTTCAAATTTAATGTTCCCATCCGAAGGCCATTGTTTGGGCGGCTGAGTGGCTGCAATAAAAAGTAACACCTTTTACATCGCCGCGCATTTTTGTATCACCCTGTAGATAGGTACCTACTTATTTGCATAGGTATGAGCCGAAAAAGATTGGAATATTTGATGCGAAAACCGGGCTCGGTACATGGATTTTTGCACCTTTACTGGTCCTACATAACCATTTCGCACGCTCAGAGGTCGCAGTGATCTTTGCCTGCCATCAGTAATGTCGTAATTATATATAGATAGTAAGATAGTAACCTGGTAGGTTTTGTTTTTGTCTATTGTTTATATACATGTAATTATTGTCTACGAGAGTGACAAAGTCATGTTAACTAAACTCCTTTAAAACAAAAAGAAGAAAAAAGTGTTGCCACTTACGCCCGTCATCGATATTGTCCTCTGTAGGAAGTCGGGTGTACTCGAGCACTCTCTCCACCGCGGTCATCTGTCCGAGGAAGTCTGATGTGAACCTGGCGGACATCTGCAGCATTATCGTGAGGACCATGGACTGGCTCACGGCCATGCCCACGCTGCCCACGGGAATAAGTGTACCTGAAACGAAAATGTAATTAAACTATTGACCTTAGACACATGCAATCAACAAATACAAAGCATAGTCAGGTGTTTGAACGTCCACGCATTAACTTATTATGTAAAATCACTTATTGCTTTTCAAAAGTTTATTTAAATTCATGTAAGACACACAAATGTAACACACTACAAGTACAAGGGTCAATCTTGTAACAACGTTTTAGGTCTACCTATACGGTGTAAAGCATTCAAAATATATATTGATAAAACAAACAAAGCAACTCTTTATGTCTAGGGGCTCAGTTCAGTTGCATGTAAACAAAACTTTAACTCTTAAATAGCGATTTTAGCACGGGAGTGTTTACATAATAACATAGCATTGTTTATAAAGAACAAAAGAAAAACTACACAAAAAATGCAAGAAGTTACTTGTATTATCAAAATGTTTAGACTATAAATAAAACTTTAGAAAGGGTGTACCGTACCTACTAGCGATAAATGAATGAAAAGACTTACTGAAGTCGACGATAATAAACAGTGCCATAATAATTCCGAGGTAAACCAAACAGATCATGTCCAGGTACAACGCAAAGGCACACGACCCGCTGAAGAATGTGTAAAATGCACTTGTATGAAGATTCTGAAATTTCCACAAACATAATATTAAGACTAGGACTATTGAATTGGGTTACATTGTAAAGATAGTTGTACTTATCACACTAATATTATAAAAAAATAACCTAAATAACCTTTCGATCGTCAGGTCGGGCTGAAATTTTGCTATTAGTTCTAGGCCTGGAATAAAACAAAGGCTACCTTTATCCTATAATTCAATGTCTATGGGATACGTCCCATAAAAACAATGCGTGTTTAGCCGCGGGGTAAAATTAATAGCAATTTAAACGACATTATAAAGATAATTCACCTGGGCATTATCAAAGTTGGTTAGAAGTCTGCCCTGCGAGTTGCAACACCTTATGGTAGACAGCCCTGACATGGTCGAATTGATCATACCGAACACAGGACTTTTTGCTGCAAACATAAAGGAAACATTGATAATGGAATAAAACGTTAATCCACGCGGAATGTCATAATGCGATGGAATCATAAATAACTGAAGCAAGGTTAGATATTTTGACGACCTCTGTGGCGCGATAGGTGTAGATCCGCATGCGACGCAGGAGGTTGCGAGTTCGATTCTCGCCTCGGGACAATTGTTTGTACGATCTTCATACATTTGTTCCGGGTGTTCTGTTCGTTATCGACGTATAATAAAAAATATCTATCTACATATTATAATCTATTGTTTTAACTATATCAGTCATCTGTACCCATAACACAAGCTCTACTTAGCTTGGGGTTTGATTATACTGTGTGGATTGTCTAGCATTATTTATTTAATTCTACAGGGTCCAATTATCATGGCATGTATGTATATAGATTATTACATAAATAACTTTATAGTTTGACTTACTAGTTCCTTCCAATCGTTTAACAGCCTGAGAAGCGTTCAAATATAATTTTAGCATGAAAACGAAGCAAATCATGAGAACAGCTGTAGGAATCAACGTCCAGGGTAGAGCGATGGCGTTCAATATGAGAATGCTGATCAATGCAAACCACATCTGCATGGTTTCAAGTGTGCTTCTTGGAAGGAATTCGTCTATAGCTCCCATGTCTTTAGAAAATCTGTTCAAGACGCGACCTGTGGAATGATAAAATTCATAAATAAACAGGCTTCCATACTTCACTAGGTACATAGTCAGTAGTAAAAAAAGTAGCTTCCTGCTGTTTGTCTGTCTCTATGTATGCTTAGATCTTTAAAACTGCGCAACGGATTTTGATGCGGTTTTTTATAATTTCAAGAGGAAGGTTTATGAACCATTTGTCACATAGATTTAAAGGCAGGTGAAAGGTGAGGTTAAAGTAATTCTCCACCCGTCCATCTGTTGCCTAAACGGTTGAACGGATGTTAATGAAATTTGGGAGAGAGGTAGAAGGTATCTTAGCTACTTGATGAGCGCGTGCGAAGCCGAGAGCAAGATCTAGTATAAATATTAAATTATACTAAGACATAAAGAGCAGTCAATATGTTTTATTTTTCTTTCATACAACTTTTAAGAAACGCAAATAAACGAAGCAGAAAGTACAAAACATGTCAATATTGCAACAAGTCAATATTGTTAGTAATATTTTTTTTTATTGTGTTTCGTCACATATGTAAATATGGTTTAGATTAGGATAGTAAATAAGGTCAATTAGACAAGCTAAAAAGATAAGGTAGATTATCGTACTTACCGGAAGAATTTGTGTCGAAGAATCTCATTACAGCAATGATAAGTTTTCCGTAGATATTATCGTGTAGGTTGCCTGACGCACGCATGGCCATATTAACGAACGAGAATATCCGAATGTGAACGAAAAGAATTATACCACCGATGATGGAACCGTACACTATCAAGTACTGGGCTGTGGTCAACGGCCCAACTTGCGTATCCATATCAGTACCTGAAAATACAGACGTGTTGATAGATTAAGGCTGAACATTCTGTATTTATTACGATTTTATTACGGCGGTACCCCGAGGCAAACTAGCGCCCGCACTTATTCTTACTTATTATTACGTTGACAAAGAAAATATCAAGCATTTAATTCTTGAAAAGTATTTTTTTAGTTTTTTACTCGGGCCAAAACCACTTATCTCGACACTCAGTCTTGTAATCCTCTCTCACTACGCTCGGGAGTTTAACAAAACACCCAATTTTAGATGAGGTGTCGAAAATTGGGTGTTTTGGTCTCTTGTTAAAAAATATACTATTATTTTACCTAATATTTCTCCTTCCGATAGATTTTGATTATACGCAGCAATATTATTTGTCCTGAAAAAAAAGGGGTCCTTAGGGCTGCCTGTTCATTGACGCGAAGCAGAGATTTTAAGCAATTCCATTAGTTAATATTGCATTAATCTGCACTCCGGTGCCTCGCTCCGCGTCAATGGACACGGCGATTTTTTGTAGCGATGCTGTCGCGCGTCAGTCACGTTTGCAACGCACGATAGAAAGAAAGGTACACAGCCAGCGACAGAAACACGACTGTATCAATGCAAATTCACGTCAGCATCGCGACAGCATCGCTACAAAAAGTCGCCGTGGGTGGGCGAGCGCTCTAAAAGAGAATTGCATCGTTATAAACCATATTATAGATACATCGATATTCGATCCAACAAAAGAACTGTTCACTTCTTTAATTGCAGGCACCGGTAACTAACACGAAGTGATTATATTAAGTCAACCCATGGACCATGGTATACGAGTATGTCACTGAATCCAAATAATAGTAAACCACGGCATTGAAGATGATCATGAAGAAGGTATGTCCAATTCTTCGTAATGTTACATGTATGTATATCTAATTTACATAAACACTTTCGACATGTTACTCGATGGTTTTCAGTTTCAAACAAAAATATAACTATCGTTATAAAATAGTTAACTTTTGCATTTGAACATTTTGGTATAATTCAACGGAAATAAGGAATAGGTCGAATAACCAGTATTCCTGTATAAGTTGAGCGTAACGGCATATATTTTTTACCGAAAATTTAAACAAAAGGTCGTGAACAGAAAAGAACTACAACCATACAAATGAAATTAGCGATAAAGCTACTGGATAAAATTTTACCGACTGATGATAATAGTACACAAAATTCATACCAAAAACTGAGCCAATAGTCAGCAGTAGTCGCAATACCCTGGGCAGTACCGATCGCGAAGATGGCAAGAAGCACGCTAAACCATGACTTGACCGACTTCAAGTACTCAAGTATAATGGCGAACTTCAAGGTGCCCTTGGCCCTTTCTTCAGCTTCCATGATCTGTTTCTTCTGCAGATCTTCGCCATCCTCGCCCTTGACTGAGATTCTTGAGACTTCGCGACTAAATGAAGGCCGTTTCTAGAAATAAAAGCATTAGTTACTCTATACACAAACTGTGAGCGTCTATCAAGTCAATAAATGTCTCTAGGTAACCGACTTTATTGCATGCACTAGCGAGCTGAGTAGAAAAACAATCATAGACTTACCTCAGACTCCACTTCACTCTTGCTTTCTTGTCGTTGTAGTAGAAGTGAATATTCCTTGCCAGTTTTGATGAGCTCGTCGTATGTACCCATGCTTTCTATTGATCCCTGTGAATATACACAAGTTCATAGTAGAAGTAAAATTTATCCGATGCCGTCAATATAAAATGCATATAAATATTGCGAGTTAAAAGTTAAAGCCCGTATTTGTATGCACATTTTTGGGTTGTGCGACAGCGGTATTTTCCAGGTATGAGAGAAGCCTTACACGTACTATCGGAAAACGGCGACTTCTCTTATCGGAGGCCAAGTAACACTTCGGGTCGCTGAGCCATGAGTTTCAGTTGAATAAATAAGTTAAAAGTAAACTCACCTCGTTTAGAATAACGATTTGGTCAGCCGACTTGAGGTAGTGTATCTGATGGGTGACCAGAATGCAGGTGCGGCCTCGCAAGTAGCCCTGAATACAGTTTTCGAAGAGGAGTCTCCCCACATTGGCGTCGACGGCTGATAGAGGGTCATCGAGCAAGTAGATGTCCGCCTGAGAAACAGACATGTCGAGCGTAAATATTGAATTTTGAACGTTAATTGAAATTTAAATTGAGGTTAATTTTTTTCTGTTCAAAATTTTCAGGTACTCAGAGAGGTCTGAACATACATAATATGTTAGTTGTAAACTAGATTCTTTAAAACTCATTTCACTCCTTGAACAATAATTTAATATATCTCCTCGGTAAGTTGTATTGTTGTCCAAATTTTTTCAATTTTAATCAAATACCTGTTAAAAGTCTACATTAGTGTTCATGAATGAACCTACCTCTCGATAAACGGCTCTAGCCAGATTGATCCTAGACTTCTGTCCTCCCGAGAGTGACACCCCTCGCTCGCCTACCAACGACTGGTCTCCGTACGGGAACTGCTTGAAGTCAGGCAACAAGCAGCAAACTCTGCACACCTAGAAACATGCCCAACTTTAACTCATTTATTTGATCGTAGCGTAGTCAGCGGTGCGATCTGTAAGGACGCATGCGCGATACGAGTTTTGAGCACTAGCTAAGTAACTCCAAACGGTCGAAATATGTAAATCTTCCTTATTACGTCTGTGACAAAAAGGAGGCAAATTCCTGATTGAGATAGAATAACTGCAATGAAAAATTTTATGACTGCATTACCGACTCGACCTTGAAGAGACTTATGAAAAGCAGGTACAGTAAATTAAAGGCCCCTTACCTCTAAATACTTCTTAGAGTCATATGGCAATCCAAACAAGATGTTATCTCTGACTGTGGCCGGAAACAGCCAAGACTCTTGGCAAGCGTAGGAGATCTTTCCGTTAGTCTGCACGTTTCCAGAGATTGTCGGCAACTCTCTCAAAATCACTTGAAGAAGAGACGACTGCGAATAAAAGGTAATGATAATACGCACAGAGATAGAAGCTTGATATTTAACTACTGTACATATATATGTCGCGAAACACGTTACCAAACTTTAAATATTTCGTAGAAAGTGTGAAACGTAAACTATTCTCCTCGTGCATAAAGTTATCTTTATATTGGTTGTGATTAAATCAATCTACCACTCATTTCCTCCCTCGCTTAGCTCGTGAGTTATTGAGAATCCTGAGTTGATTCAATGATGCCCGTGACGTACGAGTAAGACACTACTTTACGCACTAGGTTCATCATCTTCTAATGAACGTTTCCATAGCATCAACGCGTCCTAAGACGCGAGCAGAAATTAATTTGAAATAAGATTCGTTTTAAAGATAAAAATTCACTGCTCCCCAAACTATATGATTTAATTCTTTAATCATTACATTTCCGCAGGTAATTGAATCTCATATTCCTTACCTTTCCAGACCCAACAGGTCCAATAACAGCGCAGAGTTTCCCTTTCCGCAGGCGCATAGAAAAGTTGTTGATTGTGAGGTCACTTGTTTCTTTCGAGTCGGTCCAAGACGCGCTGACTTTCGACAGGGCGATAGGGTACTCCATATCTACTGATACACGACGATTGAGGTCTGAAGACGAAAGGAAATTGTAATTATTATGTAAGTTTTAGTTTTGTTTAAGCAATTAGCTAAGCGTAGATTTTCTTTAGAATTTTTTTGTCATTGCAAAAGTTGAGCTATTTTAAGGGGATATACATATCATCAGCCTATTTAAACTAAACCACTTCTGGATATAAGCATCCCCTGATAAGCGCATTATTTCCTCTTTATCATTATGGGTAATGCCATAATGATAAAGTAAGTCCGTTTTTGGCCGTAAGTTTTGATAATTCATCATCATCATCATCAGCCTATATCAGTCCAGTGCTGGACATAGGCCTCCCCCAATGAGCGCCATTGCGCCCTGTCCTCAGCCTGTCGCATCCAGCATCTACCTGCAGTCTTTCGCAAGTCGTCATCCCACCTGGTCGGAGGGCGTCCTGCACTACGTTTACCGAGTCGTGGTTTGATAATTAACATGTTTGTATTTTTATTATTTAATTTATTTAAGGGATTTTGTATCATAAATAAATAAATAGCCCCACGTTGCGCATTCGTTTTGTGGATCGCTGTGGTGTTATAAATACACAGAGAGAAGCTGCTACCTTTCCACTGGCAGAATTCCTTCAGTCACCTTTTACGAAATCCACGGGTTGAGTTGGAGGGAGAAGAATCGACTTCTTACGGCCATGGCCAAAGCGATCGCCGACCGCAATTTATAAAAGTACGGTGTTATTACTATTTCTTATTTACATATTGTTATCTATATATAAATGAACCCCTATTTCTTCTGGTCACGCCATAACTTGAGAAAGGCTTAACCAATTTAATTATAGGTTCTATAATTTAAAAAAAAAATTGAAATAAATTGCTATTTTTCATATTTTTCAAGTTTCTTCTTCTTATTTGACGAAGACACGGAGCGCAACTAGTTATAGTATATGTATATTACATCTTTTCAAAGTCACTTACCAGCGGCGAGAGCGGAGTCTGTGTTTTGCGAAAATTTCTTTGGAACAATCACAGAGTTATTAGCTTGGGCATCTCCATTTTTAGAGCTGAATGTTGTGGGGCTAGCAGTAAGTCCTTTCTTCACTGCGAAATCTCCGCGTTCATCTAAAAATTTGTTTAATATCTGTATTTTTACTTCGAAGTTATTTTTATACAAAATAAAAATGTCCAATGATCCATAAATTTGTTAGTAACAGCATAAATTAAGTAATATTATATTAATATTAATAGCAATATATTTATAAGTAACAGTATTAAGCTAAAATCTAAATAAAAATAGATTTAAACCTACAACCGCCCATTGAATTAAATGAAATTCAATGGGCGGTTTGTTTAGAAACATTCTATACAGAGTTTCGCTAGTGTATAAAAAGCTAAAATAACATGCTTACCCATATCCAAGAAGCCCTGAATACGTTCCAGAGAAATAAACATTTCCGATAAGTTAGCGATAGCGAATGGTATAATTAGCGTCAAGTTCATCTGAATTACGGAAAAATATTGTTGGATTGGATAAATCTGAAAAAAAAGGTAGATGTTTGTTACGATGCTACGAATTTCTAATCATCACTAAATGTTTGGAAGTAAAGAATTTTTTAATAGGTAGCGCGATCCACTTTTTTTTTCGAATACTGGACTGCCACTGAAGTCTGGATTTAATGAAAAAAAATTTACCCTTATAGTATGGGTCTCTACTCTCGGTCACAGATTAAACAGATAAACATTTTATTCGTAATATGTCAAATTATACGTCACAATTTATATATCATTATTTCTAATATAAAAATAAAATTATTCTAGATAACGCATATTTTAAAAACTCGTCGTAGGTATAGAACGAGAGGAACGAGGTGTAGATTTACAGACTGACAACATAGTTGCTAGGTACTAAATCTTAAAAACTACACAAGTAAAGAAGAGGACATGAAAATAGGGTAAAAATGGACAGAAGACGTCCATGTACGTAGCGATTAAGACAACATTTAAGCATTTATTTTCATTTTGACAACTTTAAGACTCGTGTGCGTGGATTTGTGACGTCAACGTGGATAAAAATGTATGAAAAAATAAAAGTGAATCGCACCAGCTTTTAAAAAACTATCCTATATCCATTGTGACTTACCAAATTAGCAGAAATCATAGTTCCAGTCAATATTAGAACCAAACACGTGAGAAAAATGATACTCCTATCTATAAACAACATGAATCCCATGAATGAGGAGCGGACATACAAAGAATTTCTCAAGGATAATATTTCATGTGCTCTGGCAGCCTTCACAACGGCTTGGAAGGGTTTTTCCCATGCGTACATTTTAATAACCTGAAAAAAGAGGCAATGATTTGAGTCTTTATAGGTCTTACACTCCTGGTCTTTATCAACCTTATTATATACCGCTTCAAAAAGTCAAATTCTATTATATTTATTTCCATAAGCATAATAAATAAGCACTTAGACAAGTCAAATTTAATACCATAAATTATTATCAAAAAAGATAAATTTTTTGTCAACAAGTGGAAGAAGTGAACACATAATTTTTTTTATACTAATAATAAAGTCGGTATAGGGTATTCTCTCAAAAAGTAAACCCCATATTTACATAGTATAAAATGAAGTTGCTTCCGCTGTCTGTTCGCTTAGATCTTTTAAACTACTCAACGGATTTTAATACAGTTTGCAGCGACAGATAGTGATTCAAGAGTATGGTTTATTGACTCATAGATTTCGCTGCGTGGCGCAGTTTTTCATATTTCATGAAAAGGTTCTTAAAAATTGTTTTCCAAAACTTACAACAGGTGAAGACAGAAACTCTTACAGTTCTCAGGTCGTACTGTTATGACTGGGCATTGAATGCGTTCAATCATCGGCTTTGAGTGTTGCATGTTTAAATCGTAAAATATAAGAAGTATTTGTACCTGAATTCCATTAATGATTTCGCTCATTAGTTTAATCCTCCTATCGGTTCTTTTTGCAGTTATTCGTCGAATAACAGAGGTTAGCTTCGTGAGACCGGCTGAAAAGTAATTAAATAATAATGTAGGGACTTACGTTACAGGTTTATAATAACTAAACATCTAATCTCATCAAAACTAAGCAGCTATACCTAGTGACACAGTTTACATTATATGTAGTACGCAGCGCAAATGCGTTTAGGCGATTCAGCATTAATCAGTAGCTATGCCGAGTTATAATCTACAATGTTAACTATAATCGCAATCACTATGATCGCGTTGGACCGCGTTCACGCATATCCTAAGCAGGATTGTAGATTGTCGTAAATTGTGTGTCTTATACAATATATATATATGTTTACTTTTATGCATATTTACATACTTAAAAGGATGTCCTAACAACTGTCTAGCATGTAAAGATACTTTTTCTACAAATAAACAATTTTCAATTTACTGAATATACTCTTATTTCGTCTTATCATTTCCGCATCATTAATAAGTAAAAATGTTACTTATTGACATAATAGACAGTGTAACATAACAGGTAATACGAGTCCATAGGATCCTGAACTAGTTAAAAAACTGCGTTTCAGGAACCAGTGGCTTCTCCAACTAATATTTACATATAATTGTGATGTCTAAGCAACTTAGGTTATTTTTGTTTGTTAATTTTGTTTAACATTGTTAATACCTTGTAAGGGGAGCATCAGAATAACTACTCCAAAAAGTCCAATAAACGGTGGATATCCAGCAAAGTTATATAGGAAGTAAAGCACCACGGCTACTTGTATCGGCACAATCCATAGATAGTGGAGGAACATGAAGGAGTAGTCGAAGCGAGCCACGTCATTGGACAGCAAGTTCACGAGTTTGCCCCCAGACACATCACCCATAGACACTTGACTCATTCGAAGAAGCTGCAACATATATTACATGAAAGTTACACAGGTGATCGTCAACAGATTTTATAAAGTGGTATATTGTTCCTGCAGGTAAATAAATATCATATTTAGTCCGAGATCAGTCTTGTTACAAAATATAATATATATCAAGCTGTTTGTTTTCCATCTAAATAAAAAAAACTAAAATAGTAATAACAAAAACCTTATTATTTATAACATCCGCTGATTTTAGAGTATTACAGGCAGTTTCACTACCCAGATCGTTTCGACTTTTATATTTATATTTTATTATTTATTTATTTGGTCCACCAGTGGGAGGAACTTAAGAAAATACAATCCTATTAAAGTACCTAATTACAGTTATAAGTGGATACAGCATCGTAAAAATAGTATTTTTGGAGGATTAACATCATTCCACATTTTATGAGATTTTATTTATTTATTCAAGGCATTACATATTTTCTGACAGGTGTTACAAATTACAATAGAGTAGTCATCATAATTTGATAAAACAACGAATTAAATAAAAATAATAAACAAAAATAATCTAAATATTACGATACAAATGTAATTTATTTTATTATGTTATAATTACCCACCTTCCTGTAAAGTAGTGAGGATGTAGCGACCTTCACTTTTGATGAAAAACTGTGTACAAAAAGGTTTCCATGGTGCTGGCACATCATCATTAGGAAGTTGAGTCCCATCATGCCAAGTGCGTAGTATGCCGCTTCTTCGCGGGACATCGTCGAATCCGGTTCCCAGAACGAAAGCAGTGACGCAAACAGCGTCGGTTGATACACTCTGAAAGACGTGATAGATAATATGTAGGTAGGTGAACCAAATTATAAAAGTACCTAACTGTGTGGTATTCAACGAAACGTGCAAAAAGATTAGATATGTAACTGACCTTGTTCTAGGTACACTGCACATTATACCTTTATTCTTTTACAACGAGCATCTAAGTTTAAAATATGTTATCATCATTGTTAGCCTATGTTAGTTAGTCCACGGCAGGGCGCTATAGTGCTCATTAGGGGACGCCTATGTCCCCTAATGAGCACTATAGCGCCCTGTCTTCAGCTTGACACATCCAGTCTCTTCCTGCAGTCTTCCGCAGGTCGTCGTCCCACCTGGCCGGAGGGTATCCGACACTAAGTTTACCGAGTCGTGGTCTCCACTCAAGAACACGTTTATCACAGGGATTGTCGGTTCTTTGCGAGATATGGCCGGCCCACTGCCACTTATCGACATGCTCGACGAATTAGCAAGCTGTAATTCGTAGACCATGTCGATAACTTTGGTTCTCTGTCGGATGTATTCGTTACGAACCCTATCCTACAGAGAAACCCCTCAAATAATTATGAATAAAAATTGCGCAAATATTGTACAGGAGTATGTACCTACTCGTAACCAGTATTAAGACCATAGCTGAAAAGGTCAGACTCAGGTTTTGAAAAAGGGTTCAAGAGATCAAAGTCCCTAACGATTAACTTGGAAAAATCTATAAGAACTTAAATAGACGTTTGTAAATTAAACTTAAAGCTTACCTTGCGGCTGAACTAATACCGATGTACACGGCACCAGGCATATATGCCAACCAGTAAGCCCGGGTCATCGCCTTCCATAGTTTAGGCTCTCTGTTGTCTCTGATGGCCCTTTCATTTTCTTCGAACCAATACCTGTTTACAATTAGTATATTTTATAAAACACGTGTTAGTCATCGCTCTATCTACTACATCTACAAGGAGAATCGTTGTATTAGAACCTTCAAAATCACACGTACTCGAAGATATTCTGAGTAGATTCATATAATCTGTATTTTGTATAAAGTATATTTGCTTTTACAACAAATCAACTAAGACTAGACTAGACTACTAAGGGACCAGAATACAATCTTATTTTTTATTGCCTTGTTCGTAAGGCGTGCAGAGTCGCTACCAATCTTTAAAACCTTGTTAAAGGAGCACTATTCATCCTGTTGTCACCGCATACCCAAATCCCTATGTATATACAATATAGCTTTATTGCACCATCAAATACAAAGAAAATAATAAAAATAAAGGATCTTATTACTAACTAAATCTAGTGGCACAATCGGCGGCCTTATCGCTAAAAGCGATTTCTTCCAGGCAACCTTTGGATGGATAGGATCGGTACGTATTAAAGCTGACGGTGGCGTAATTATTTAGAATAATTATATATAAAATAATTAATATTGTATGTATAGTATATGTATCATCTGATATATATGTATGCAGTATATTTCTATGTCAGTATAATAAGTATTTTATTAATTATACTCGTAATATAAAAACTGCATAAGCACACAGATACGGTTTAAGGTCTAAGAAATTTTTAAAAAAATCTACACATTTACGCGCACTAGGATGCGCAGGCTAAGGGTTATTTATAGGTATGTTTTAAACAATAAATAAATAATGCTGGATAATCCACACAGCATAATGTAGTCCCAAGCTAAGCAGAGCTTGTGTTATGGGTACTAGATAACTTATATACATGATAAAAACTATCAACCCTGAACCTATGAGAATTGGTACAGCGTGCCTCTATAGTGCGCGCATGGGACCATGCAAATCGCATCAATAAATAAATAAATAATGCTGGATAATCCACACAGCACATCATTTAGCCCAAAGCTAACCAGAGCTTGTGTTATAGGTATGTATAACATAGTAGATGACTGATATATTCAATACAATACATTAACAAAAAAACCAAAAAACCCGAAACAAATTTTTGCAGATCGTACAAAGATTTGCCCCAAGGCGGAAATCGGATCCGCAACCTCCTTCGTCGCAGGCAGATCTTCCCCGCCACGTCACAATAAGTAGAACAACTAACTCTCTACGATAGTAACTCGATATTATCCAGTCACTCTATACTCCGTACACCTACTTAATATTATTATACTTATATCTATTTGTTTAATTATACATTTTAACCTCTTATTGTAATATTGACTTTTCTCCAACTCTTGGTTTTTATTCTTACTTATATGTAAAACTTTTTTATCTTTAATCTGTGTTATCTTTAATCGGTAATGTCTTTAACCGTTACTTGAGACACGACGTCACCCCAATTTAAGGTCTAGCCTAAAAACCAGTGTCACTATCGTCCTCGGTCGATAATGACAACAAGCTGAGACGGGACCTTATTAGCCGCGCACATAGGGGAAAGACCAGTTTTTCTTACTCTACTACTTATGTTTTTCTGTATTTATGTGTCTTTTCCTTTTTTTGTAACTCTGTTTAACATTGTGCGTGTGTGTTGGCTATAAATAAATTGTTTTATTCTTTTTAAGTTGCTTACCTTTCCAAATGAGCTCCCAGTCTATCAGCATTGAATGCTTTACTTGGAACAATTAGATCATCTTCTTCGACGTCCCTTTTGTTGCCAGTTATAAAAACAGGACACATCCAACAAAAAAACAGTCGTGAAAAAATATTAGGGTTATGGCTTTTCTTAGCTGTATGCGCCGAACTCCCATAGCTAGAGTTTGATTTGTCATTATTCTCCATTCTGACAGTTTTGTGACCACTATTAATAAAAATACATAATGTGATATGGATGAAAACCGCACGACTAGGAGTCACTTCACCTTACTCTAGAATAGTTTACTTAATATCGACACTCCAACAGCACTAAGTATTACAAAGGTACTGATTTTACAACGATTCATTTCATTAATATATCTACACTGAAATGTCTAATCACTTACCATGTACTGACTTATATTATCAATTTATCATTGAGATAAGGACCTTAAATTCACTAAACAGGTACTTACTTCATAGCAGTTATCTGTAAGTAAACGATTTAACCTTCTTCAATTCAACTCGGCTATTAAGTAGGTAAGTGGTAGAGCTTGCTCAGAGCGCTGTTCTGATGGTTATATGCGCAAAGCCACGACGTTTCCCTACACACAGTTTGTCCTAAACAGAATCCGACAAAAGCCCAACCATGTTCATTCTTTCATTTGGGACTGTACTCCTGCCCTAAAGCGAATCTGTTGTAATCAGAATCTGACATAAACAGAATCTGACTTTAAACGAACAAGGGCGTTATATTAGTCAGTTGAATTGTATTTTCCTTAATGCTAAAAAATGCAATGTTATATCATTCACAAGGAAACCTAAACCTATAATGTTTAAGTATAATTTGAACAATATTGAAATTTCTAGGGTCTCGGTGGTTAGAGATCTAGGCGTCTATTTAGATCACAAGTTGTGTTTTATAAATCATTTCGATATAATTACGCCCAAGGCTTATCGAATGCTTGGTTTTATTATGAGAATTGGTAGGGAATTCAAAAACCCTAACACTCTTTTCCTACTGTATAATAGCTTCGTCAGGTCAATTCTTGAATATGGTCAATCAACGGTTTGGAATCCCCAATATAAGATACATATTGATGAAATACAACGAATTCAGAATAAATTTTAGAAACATTATTCATTCCGCTTTCCGACAGCCCCCACGGACTCTATAGTAGATCTTGACATTCGTCGCACTATACGAGATCAGGTGTTCTTATATAAATTACTAAATAATCAAATGGACTCCCAGTTGTTACTTGAAAATATGTATTTGTATTGCCCACGGGCTTCATCTAGGAAAAAGAAAACTTTTTGGACTCCAACCTCTAGAACTAATTATAGGCAGAACATATTTCTTAACAGAGCTTGCAATAATTATAATAAATATTTCAATGAAATTGATATTTTCAACTCAACCCTTTTCTCATTTCTCAGAAGCATTGCAGCCAATGCTGCCACCAATAACTGACTTAGTTTAGTTTAGTTTAAATTATGTTAAAACTCTATTAATCTGTTCACTAGTTTAATGTTTAAATTTGTTAATAGTGGAGACTTCACTGGTCTATGTAAATCCTTATTGTAACTCTTTATAATGTCTATGTACTGTCTGTTTTCCAAATAAACAAAAAAATAATAAAATAAAATAAATAAATATTAATATTTATAATTAGAAAACAACTATTTCTTTTTTTTATATTTTATGTATGCTAGTTTTAAGGTATATATTACTATGGACCGTAGAATAAGTTAAATAAGATCTGTTACTTTTCTATGTTCTGAAATAAATGCTTTATTATTACATTATTATTATTATTATTTCATCAAATTTCGAACTTTGCTGTTTCTCTGTGGGATAATACATTTTGATGAAAGTCATCGTAACGATATTTATTTATTTGCGACTCCTTCTTATAATATTTGTTTATAATGAACAACCGTTCTTTAAAACGAAATACGTTTATTCAATCAAAATTTAAAGGTACAACTGGAATTAATAAAAACAAATGGTGAAAATAAAAAGTAAAAGCTTATTTATGTACAAGCATAACGACCGCAAACATACAAAAATCATGTTCTAGCATTATCTCATGGAATGTTTAGGACACACCTGTGGTATCATGGAATCACACGTGCAATTTGCGGTCACTAGTCTATTTTCAATATTTTCTAACAACATTTTGACATGGCAAATCGGTACCATGTCACAACTACATTTTAACCGAAACTCAGACGACGATGCAGTGTTCCCAGTTTTAGTACAAACAGAGTTCTCGAAATAATCTGGATTATAATAAGAGTGACTGAGCTGGTCACTTTGCGAAACGCCGTGGCACGTTTGCGAGTCGCACGAACCGTGTGGTAAGAAATCGGTAGCCAAACTAGCAACATCATCACATGTATTACTTTTATTGTAAGTTTTCGTAAAATACTCCCTCGAATCCTTTAAAGTTAAGCCATCTGCTTCGCAAATACTTGCTTCTGTTTCGCCATCTTTCATTTTGGAGGATTTATTATGTAATATTTTGTGCAAAAACAAATCACCATTCACCATCTCCGACAGCGATTGTGTCTGAAATATGTTTTTAACCAATGCAAGGTCTTCCATAACTTTGCTGTCATACACATGATATGCTTTCTCTTGTGGTAGATACTTTTTAACTATATTATCCAAGTTGTTTATTTTATCTCGATACACTGATTTTACGCAATGACACGGACCCAAGGCAGTATCACAAGAACAGTCTATGGTGTAGCCAGCGTAAGGCCTAGGTCTACCTCTTAATGTCAGAGATGTGGTCGGGTGTGTGCACAAACAGCACGTGCACTCAGGCACTGTTTGATTTGTTGAATTGAATTGTGCATTTGTGTCATTTAATAAGTCAGTTTCAGCAGTTTTATCAGCCATACTTGCTACTTTAACGAGTGCTTCGGTTTCTTTGTTTACATTTTGCGACAAGCCTTTAACTGGATCAGATTGACTTACTTGAATACTTATGCTATTGAGAATGGGCGTTTTTTTTTCACTAACATTTGTGTCGAGAACTGGTTTTGTAAAAATGGTTTTCACTGTTTCTATTCTGCTGTTGTCAGGTAAGCCATTTACCGAACATTCAAAATTAGTACATATACAGTCACAACTTGCATAAGGTAGATTGGACTTTGGATATATTTTTTTGTTAGCTATTGGTATATTTTTATGTGTTCCGAAAAGTTTATCACCATTTTTTAATATTCTATCGTTATCGGGTATTAAGTTTTGTTGAGCTTTTACATTTTCGACATTGTTCGAAAATATTTCACAACCAAAAATGGGATTGTTTTCTTTTTTCTTGTTCAAAGTTGGTGCATTTTTAGGAACGTCGCTATATATAACAGTGTTTAGGCTATTCTGTAAATCATTTTCGTTTTTAGGTACGTCTTCTTTAAAACAAACTCGGCTGTTACGTGGGTCTACAGACATTTTACACCCACAAATATCTTGAAGGCGTTTAAAATCATATTCAATGAGATGAAAAACTTTGTCTAAAACGTCAGGTAATATAGTGTCGTTATTTTCCTCGGCCAAAACACAAGAACATTGTACACGTTTTATTTTAGTTTTTAGGTATTCTTGCAATAAACCATAAGCTCGATTCCAGCTTCCTTCTGATGTTCCTTCTTGCTTCGAACATTTGCAGGTAATCTTATTTGTACTCTCAGTAATCACTTTCTTTACTCTGCTAAGTATAGCAGTAAATAATTTTTCCTCCTCTTCTGATGGAATACAAGTGTCATTACAAGTCCGTTTGAATTCTTGTAATTTATTTTTAAGATGTTCTTCTATCAAGTGATATGTATTTTCTTCTAAATCTTCCGAACCATCCATATTTTTGTAGCTGCAACAAACACAGGGCATGTCTTGCACTTGATCTATTTCAGTATGTTGTATGCTCAAACCTTTATCTTTGTTTGTCTGTTCGCTTGCAATTCTCTCGATGCACTTTTTGTCAGAAATGTTCAATTTTTCTTTTTTTGTTTCGATCGTAAACTTGTAGTTAGGATTTAAATTCACTTTATGGTCAGGCGAGGTTGTTTCTTTGCCTGTTGGTGTGTCTCTTTGATCGCCTGCTTCTTCTTTAGTCTCTAAATTCATTATTATTGGATCTTTAGATTTAAGCTCCCGGTTCATTGTTATATCTTTATCATCGCTAGCAGGATTTTTTTTTTCTCCAATAATATATTGTTTATTTGTATTTTCTTGATTCTGAGAGTTAACATCGGTAAGAGTAACTCCTAAAAATGTTATGTCATAAGAGTCACTAGGATTCTTTCTTTTACTATCTTCTTGTATTTTAATAGACTCATTATCAGCATTTGTTTTTGTATCTCCAATCGGCACATTATCACTATTGATATTTTTATCCTCTGAAAACAAACAACGTATTTGTTCCGGTCTAACTGGTTTATCGCTGGAAAAATGATCCTCTTCAACCGATTGATCTTTCATTTTGTTACCCGACATTGTTGGTTTATTAACTTCTTCAAAACTTTTATCTAAGTTTATTTCGCCTATGTATTTCGATTCAGTTGGCGGTATAACATCTGTATCCCGTAACGGAAGTTCCGAAATGTCTTTTTTGTTATCAAAAGGTTTTATATTCTTATTTACGCTAGTTGTTTTCTTTATGACTGAATCTTTGTTAAAACTTCGGCTTTGATAATATTCTTGTTTTTCAGTGTTTAGCTGTGAAATTTCAGTTGGTAGTAAAACACCAGCTACATCCTCTGAAGGTAGATTTAGTTGGGAGTGGAAGGTTAATTTACTTCCTTCGGATATTTCGGACCAAGGTTTTTGAGAGGAGTTAATAATTATAGAATTTTTATCAACTTTTATATCATTCGAAGGTCTTTTGATTTCATCAGCTGTATCTTCGTCTTGTTTTTTATTTTCGATTTCTTTAGGGCAACTTCCATAGAGTAAGCTACAGAATTCTTTTTCATTTTCACTAGAGCTATGGTCTTTATTCCATTTGACTAAAGTTTCCAAAAGCTGATCAATCGATGTGTTTGATGGAGGTTTGTGAAAACATACACAATTGCACTTACGGTTTGATTTGCACTGTGATAAAATAGCATTGATTGGTTTGGTCTGTTTTATACCACATGGAGATACATTGATTTTTGGTTTTTTATTATCATTTTTTTCGACTTCGACTTCACTACCTAAAATTTTCTTCTTAGCACGTCTTTGTGAACACATGCACATATTTATTGCATAATTTTGTCCCAGTTTTTTGTATGGTCTGATGCTGTTTCCATTTTCACTACTATGTTTTAATATTGGTTTTGGAGTCTTTGGTTTCAGGTTTGATTTGTTTTGAGTCATTGACTGTTGTAAATTTATATAATATCCCGGCTCGACACTATGCGGGGTTCTTTTATGTTTTGGTTCTTTCTTCGTTATCATATCTTTTTTAACGGGATTATCGTTAGAATCAACTCGTTCGTCCGAATTTAATGAACCCTGAAAGAGAGTAATTCTATAAATACCTAGTTTTGTATTACAAAGTTTGTTAAATGATACTACTGATAATCTAATTGATCAAGTTTTACAGACTTCTATTTTTTTTTTGAGCACATGGGCTTAGAATTGATAGTAATTATTATCTTCGTAATCTAAAAAATATAACAGCCCAGAAATAATAAGAGTAGACGCAGAAATAACATCCTAAAAAACGAGGAATTTCTCTGAATAATTATAAAGAAATTAAAAAATATGCTCATAGACGAAAATTTTTAAATAGGTAACTAAATTTTTACAAATTATGTACGACAAATACCTAGCAGAATACTTTTTAAATAACCAAAACTGTATTTTTTCCGAAAAAAACACACTTTATTTGAAAACAACAACAGAGGAACATTAAGGTGAAGACGAGCAACAATAAAGGAAGCAGAAAAGCAAATTAAGCATTAAGACTTATTATATACTATAGATAGAAGAATAGACCTAGGTTTAAATACTCTAGCACAGCTTTCATTGACTTAAAAAAGGCATTTGACAAGGTAGACAAAGTAGATTGGAAAAATATGATTACAGCGTTAAAAAACATTAGAAATTTTGAAAAAGATATGAATGTTTGAGTGTATGTATAAGTTGCCGGCCGCTGGGGCAAACGTGTTCTTGAGTGGAGACCACGATTCGGTAAACGTAGTGTGACGCCCTCCGACCTGGTGGGATGACGACCTGCGAAAGACTGCAGGTAAAATGGCTGCGGCAAGCTGAAAACAGGGTGCTATGGCGTTTATTGGGGTAGGCCTATGTCCAGCAGTGGACTGCTATAGGCTGATGATGATGATGTATAAGTTTACAAAAATCAAAGAACTATTATAGAATTTGAAAGGAAAAAGTCAAAGTTCAGACAAGTCTGTTTACCCTATATATATATATATATATATAGGGTAAAAGTGAACAGATATATATATATTATATATATTCAACAATCAGTATGTCCCCTAATGAATTCTAATCCTATTATTGAGAGTCTACATATAACATTACTGATTATATTTTTTTTAATTCTATTACTTGAATTCCATTGTTAATTCTAAATAATTAACATTATTTCAGGCAACAAAGAAAGTGTAGAAAGTAACTGAATTAGGACCCATATAATAAATACCTTAGAAACTAACATAGATAAAAACATTTAAAACTAACCGAGTCACCGACGATGCTCCGATGACTGACGAACGCGCGGTGGCTTAGTGTTGTCGGGTAAAAATAAAATTCAATCTCTCTCTCTCACACACAGAATCTTATACGACATAGACACGGATTCCCCCTCCGCCCTGTGCAATAGCTTCCGACACACTACTGGATAGCTCCCTCCTAACTGTTGAAACCTCTCCTCGAAGCCTCGAGACACGATCCTCAGGGTAAATGATTCTTGGGCCCACTCTCGTATATTCCAATTCCCTAGATTATTTATATGGGTATTTACGATTACTCACTGTGCCAAAACACACAACCAAAGTAATAATTTCTTGTGATTTCTAAGCACATGGAATTTCTCTAGCAAAATTTTCGTATAATTACATCATACAGAAACCCACGACGACTCTGTAAACTATGAATTTACAGCCTATTCACCACAATCATTACAAAAACGAATCCTTTTTTTTTAAATATCTTCGACCTGCCTATCCGAAATTCATTAAACGAATGGGGCGGAAGCTTCTGATACCATATCTATTTATGGAAACATTTCTAGAACTTTTCGAATAAAATGTATTAGATAATTGAAAAAAAATATATATTTATCCATAAACAAGTACAAAAATAACCGACTGTTAATACTAGCGATGAAGATGTACTAAGAACGTACTCGTACATCGAACTATTTTATTGTTATTCTTTAATGATTTGAATTTGTTAAAAAAAATGTGTGTTAATTTGTGTTTCACGAATTTTAATTTGTGTTTGTCACGAATTTTAATATACGGTTTAAATATTTACGTTATAGTTTTTATTAATAAGGTAGATACCTCAAAAGAGAACTAAAAAGTCACCGCAAACCATGTTTGTGAATGTTAATCAAAATATAAGGACTAAACCCAATTGCAGTTGATAAAAACTGGTAGAAATCTACGTTTTTCGACGTCAATAACAGTGAAATACTATCGTGATTCTAACTTTAAATCATGAAATACTTCTGTGCCTAACTTCAAGGAAATGTCGCTATTGTGCATTGACACTGGCATTGATCGCAATAACAGTAGACTGTAATAAAGTTACCAGCAGGTAGAAAAAAATGGAAGAACAAATGCAGTTATAGCTTTCAAATATCCAAAAGGAAATGGAAAAACAAATAACTACACTTACCCTCCGAATAAGTGAGTCAGTCCTAAAAGATTATGGAAAGCAAATTAATGCCGTTGATATGCCAAGAAAAAACGCTTCTGAAAAAAGAAAAAATAAACTAAGTACTAAAATATAACAGTTCGAGAACGAAAAACGAGAAAACAGCTTAATAATATTTTGTTTATAGGAAAAATCCGATTATGAAGATTTACTGAATATTCCAGAAAAACGATAAAACAGAAAAGAATTAAATCCGAGAAACGGGACTTCAATAAACCATGTCGGATTGTAATTGTAATAATCTACCCTTCCCTAAGCCGTTGGTTGCAATTGGGAAAAGACTACAACACTACTACAAACAGAACTACACTACAAACAGAGAAAGATAAATTCAAAAAAGACTCCGATGCACTAAAATGAATTCGGAAATAAAAGAAAAAATACAAACAAGGATAAATAATATCATTGGACACGAAAGAAGGTACAAAATATAATTAGATACAAACAAAGTTCCAAGTACAATCAAGGTCAAATAAAGATCTTATCAAAGATAAGGAGAAATTTAGTTCATTATAGAAATATTTTATATGAAAACATATAGTAATATTAAAAAGGAAATGAGAAACAATAAAATTAGTTTATAACTAATTGTTTATTTTTCACTATTTTTATTCCCCTAAACTCGATAAATTAAATAGAAAAGAAATTTTTATTCAGAAAAACCCTATACCTTTGTATTAGACCATAATGTTCTTATGCAAAAGGTATAGGTTTTTTCTGAATAAAAAAATGATTTCTATTTAATTTATCGAGTTTAGGGGGAAATGGAAATAGCCTCCCTCACAGCCTCCTAGTAGAAATAGGTCGAATAACCAGTAACCCTTTATATCAATTGACGCAAGGTGCACGTTTGATATTAATTAATACTAGATAGCTATGGCAAAACAGGTATTTCATTACAAAAAAACATATATTTACATCTAGAATGTCCAAAAAAGTTAAGAAAACAATTATATAAACAATGTCTAGAGCATAGCCCTGTATGAATGCGAAACATGGACCATGACAAAGCGACCATGAGCGGGATAAAGAGAGTTTGAAATGCGTTTGAAATGTGGTACTAGAGAAGGATGAAAAAGATTAGAAGGACGGATTAGAATACTAATGAGAAAGTGCAGCAAGAGACGAACAGAAGATAAAGAACAATAGGACATCTTATACGGCATATCAGCTTCATAAGAAACGCCATAGAAATAAATGACGAAGTCCAAGAATTAACTATATGTGTCAGGATTAAAGAGAAAGGCGTCGTTATAATCATTGCTCTTACAGTGGAGACTCTTTAAACTATAATTATAATCGAAAAACAGAAGAATTGATTTAAAAGTCACGGGGATCCATTTTCAAACTTTTTTATCTGCGTTCCTCCAACTATTTGATCTATTTTCAAACTATTTGATGTCATCCTAATCAGGGCATACCACAAGCACTAACCGTTTGAATTTTTTTTGTAATGTTTTCCTCCATCCGTTTTAGATCTGATTTTTTAATGGATTCCTGTAACAAAAATCATTATAATAAAATACTTTAACGTTCTGGTAAATCATGTCATCAAAAACGACCGAGACTACAATTTGGCCAAATACTTTGCTTTAATTAAATAGCGCTTATATAGAGAAAAGACGAGAAAAGCACACTATGAGAATTCTCAGAACTTCATTGGGAATATAATGATTAGGAGAGAGACACAATAAGCTGGGTCTTTATTGTGTCTCATTTATGCCCATTAATTTAAAGTTAAACAAGGAAAATAAAGTCACCTTATTGAGGCATTCGATCTGTTCCTTTATTTTACTGACGTCCTGCATAGTAGTCCGCCACGTCATGCGGGGTATTAAAGACTCAGCGCCTTTTTTGGGTGGCGGCAAAGTCGCAACTTTGGGTGGCGGCAAAGTCGCAACTTTGTGAGGCGGTAACTTGCATAGTCTTACGCTAGTCAACACTGGATATACCGCTTCATCTCTGCATTTGCCATCTGTAGAATATACTAAATTAGTTTATTAATTAATGGTGCAGAACATTATGTGGTCTAACAAACCCATGGTAAGTAAGCTTAATATTTAAACTAAAAAAGTAAAAAACTGTAAGGCGGATCATAGAACACCTGCCTACATTCAGCTATGTTTTTGATAACCTTATTAAACACTTCCCTTGCTTAAAAAGCGTGTCATTACATTCACAAATTAAAACGTAGCTTACGCTAGAAACAACATACAGTCATTTTAAGTTTTTGTTTACTACGAATTGAACTGACAGTGAATGTGGCTTATTTGATAAGTTAATAATATACAAATGGAACAGAAAAGTAAAGAAATAATTAATGACCACCTGACCTCGCTTTGAGTCTTGGCTGTCACGAGAAGGAACGCATTCACAAGGCGGCCCGCTGGTGACGATATCCTTGGCTCGCTGCTCCAGCTCCTCAGCCCGCTTTTCGAAGAGTTGTTCCGCCAGGCCTTGTGCCAGGTTCTGGGCGCGCCGCTCTATGGCACGCTGCTGCCAGTCCTCGTCCTTGCCTTTTGGTGGTTTCACACGATCAGCACACGATACTCCCACCCACTATAAAAGAAACATCGCATTATTATATTCTGCACAGCATAGTTGGCGACATAGCCCGGAGTGGCGGCGAGTTGGTTGGCGATATTACCTATGGTATGAGACTATTGTACGCAACCAACAGTATTGTCAACTGGTCGGCAGCCCGCTGACTTTGGTAGGAAGGTCGACTTTGGTAGGTCGGTTCATTAAGCTGCTGTGCAACCGCCAAGCACGGAGAGGCTATGTATACGTGTGCTAAGCTTAGCTTTGCAGAAAATGTATGTGATAACGTCCACTGCAACCCACGTACACGCTATGCACGAATACGACATTAATGATGGGCGCTGTAACGTGCGACAAAGTTTTTAAACTTGCGCATAAGTTTAAAACTGTGTTTCCAGTGTTCCGTTGTATTTAAGTTATATTACGTTTTGTTCATTCTAAATAAATAAAATTAAAAATTGAATATGGCATCCACGGTCACCAGTTAACATGTATCACGTGAATAGCGTGTACCGCGTGCACATCGTGCACGCCGATGGGACAGCTGCAGCTGCTTTGTGGTACACTAGTTTCTGCCCGTAGTTCCGAAAGGATTATTTCCGAAAAAGTGACCTATAGGTATGTTATTTATTCCAGTTCCAGAATCTTAATGCTGAACTAGGTATAGGCAATCAAAGTTTCAGATCGATCCATTCAGTAGTTTTGGCGTTGTCTACGCACCAAATAACGGCACAGACTTTCGCCTTTATAATATTACGACGAGTACAACAAAATCTTTCTCAACGGGTACAATCATCATAATCAGCTCGTAAATATGAACCGACTATTAGCCACAGTCACTTCCTCATAGAACCCCTTTAGATGCGTTCCACCGAAACCACCACTCCAGTAAAATATTTAGATTAATACGTTGTTATTCGGAAACTTATCTTATCTCTAGGCATTTATTTGATTTAGATTTAATAGTTTACAAATAAATGTACCTAGTTTGACTTCAACCTAACTCTAACATGACTTTCATTCATTTATACAGTCGATCAACGATCTTTGGATGGTAGCATACTTGAGGAGTTGGACGGCTGACAATGACGCTCAAAATAAAATGCAGATTTATCAGCGAATATACTATGGATGATATTATTATGTATTGCCAACAAACCTTTGCGTGATATTTCTCTATCGACGTCGCAATAGCTATATCGAGTTCTCCTATCAACAACTTATCAAAGTAGTTTTCTAAGTTGGTCTTAACGACACTGGCTCTATCCCAGTTGTGCTTATCCTCTAAGCATTTGAGCATCTGACATGGCATACGTTGCCCAGTGCTGCCTATCTCAGATAGCAGGCCGCTGAATAAATCTGACAGCAAGCTGGACATTAGTCGGCCTCTCATAGACGTACAAGAACAGGATTTCTGAAACAATGTGTCATGATTATACATCAGGTTTTATTATCATATATTTATCACTATCCAACATATAAAACAAAATTGGGAACACTATCAAAAGATAAGCCGTATCTGAGTAATGAGCAATTTATTATTGGTGTTGATGCTATACGTAATGAAAAACAACCAGTATTTATCGCGTTTATTAACCTTTTTTCCCGACGTTTCAACAGGTTTACACACGCGATAAATACCCGTTTTATCAATACTTATAATTATGTGTTCAGATCACGTAAGTTTAAAAGAAAAACAACCACTTTGCACAGGTGCAAAACGACAGTAATTTCAACTTTTCAATGAAGAACATTCACAGACAAACAAACATCCTTAAAAAATTTAAATCCCAGAAGAGTTATTGTATGCATATTTTGAATTTTGATTTTTTTTAATTTTTGTAGATTTATGTGACTTTTTAATTATTATTGTGTATTTTTAAGTTTATATGGACCCATGTAGTCTGAAATAAAGATCATTATTATTATTATTTATTATTATTAATAGTGTCGTCGCTGATTACACCACTGTAAGTGTACACTTTTTGTAAAAATATGTACCTACATTATAAATTTTAGCGTATCTTTCTAGGCCTAGAAAAAATACCAAAATTTTAGATTCTAGATACAAAGCAATAAAGTTAATTTCTGCTTGTGCTTCTCCGCCAGAACAAAATATCAAACAGTTGTCTCTCTGCGTCGAAATAGAGGACATATTTTTCTACAATATGCCAACTGAACGAAATTTCAGACCCAGAAAGTGCGCTTGCAGTGTAAAACCTCTATATTTACCTCACCACTCCTGTGTTTTACGGAATAACACAGGAGTGTCAATATCCTAAAAAATATCCTCTAATATATAGATTACTAGCTGCGCCCCGCGGATTCACCCGCTTGGTGATAGATATTTTGGATAATATACAATATATCTTTATGAATTGTAGCCTATGTGTTATTCTGATATGTAAGCTATATAGTTTCATCGAAATCCGTTCAGTAGTTTTTGCGTTAAAGAGCAACAAACGTATATACATCCTCACAAACTTTCGAAAATATAATATAGCCTATGTTCACCGGGGATAGTGTAGCATCCCTACGGAGAACAAATTTTTCAAATCGGTCCGGTAGTTACGGAACCTATTCATTACAAATAAACAAACAAACAAACAAAAAATCAAACATTTCCTTTTTTATAACATTAGTATAGACCAACCAAAAGCTTGTCTTCCGGGCTGCACTGACACAGGGCCGCCAGCGACGGGGTCCTCCTCGCCTCCACGACCACGTCAACCGGCAGCTTGCAGCGACACTCCGTGACTTTTTCATTCAACTTCGAGTACTGCTCTTGCTTTTTCTTCAACTCATCAATTTCTGCTTGCATGCGTGTGTCACATCTTTCTTGGCAACTTTCTAAATCTTCCACCATTCCATTTTTTTCTACCCGTAAATCTTCGATCTTTAATATAAAAAGGGGTAGGTACGTTTAATTATGCACAAGATACAAATACAAAAATCTTTATTCGAAACAAGAGACTTATAGTATAGGGTACAATTGTGGGCTGACTGCCGCAAAAGTTGAAACTGTGAAGCGGATAACAAACTGATATAGAACAAATTTTTTAGCGTGCTCATATCCAACTGATTATTAAGATCAACCCGCAGAGTTTTAGTTCAAGAACAAATAATTGTTAGATAAAATTATGAGTCCTAAAATTTGATTATTTTGAAATAACTAAACTAATTTTTAGTTTTTAAGTTTGCGGGTTAAACACAAATCCCTCGGAATAAAGGACCACTTCGAGATCGGTCGAATTTTCAAAATGATCCATAATTGACAGAGAAATTGACACTTAAAAACATACACACAGCTGAACATAGATCCTGTATTTAAGTCGGTTAAAAATGCTAACCGCGTTGCAAGTACCTTATACAATAATCAGTCACCTCTTTTAATGAATAATATCTTAATTATTTTTACCTCTTTCATGACAGCAGAGTTTTGAGTATCTTCTTCTAAAAGCTGCTTAGAAACCTGTTCAACTTGAACCTTGAGCGCGCAGAGCTCCGCGCGCATTGCACGCTCAGTCTCGTTCGTCATAGTCTCGGAAGACTCCAGCTCATTCTTGATGGCCTCCAACTTGCGTCGAGATTGGTCTTCTTTAAACTAATTTATACATAAGAGTATGGTAAATACAAATTTGTATATATCAAATTATTGGAAACGGCGCAAAACAGAAGTGGAAGGAGGTAAGGGAGGCGTTGGCCCGGCAGTGGGACAGTGCTCATAATGATTATGTTATCTCGGTCAGATAACATATCAGATAGACAGGGCGCTATAGCGCTCTTTGGGCAGGTCTATGTCCAGCTGTGGACTAACATAGGCTGACTGTTGATCCAAAAACGGTAGTGCCCTGACAGGGTTTTTACCCGTACCTACCCACTAAGATACTACACCTAAAAAACTACCTATATGCATGAAATCACAATAAATGATATGAATATGACGATGATGATGATGATATGCGTCAAATTTCATCTTAATACAACTGTTAAACAAAGCAAAGCTGACAGACATTTGAATGTCCAGTGCACACTGTGTACCAAATGTACATAAGGTTGGGTGTACGGTACGTAAGGGTGGAAGAGATCGCTTCTAAGCTATAAGGCCGCCCATTGTACTTGTCGTATGTAATGTATTTTTATAATGATTTGATTATGGTGTACAATAAAGAATTATTGTATTGCTATTAGAATGAATAGACTTTTTGTTGCTCTCGAGCTTTTTTTTAAATAAAATAAACTAGACCTGCATTTCCCTGTCGAGCTGCGAGGTCTTGCAGTGGTTCTCAGCGGACTCTGCGTCTATCTTCTTAGCCTCCTCGCTCAGCTTCTTCTTCTCGCAAGAGAGCAGACACAGCTGTTTTTCCAAGTCTGTCAACGTGTTGCTCTGCTTCTCATTGTTATCTTTAAAACTCTGTAGCTTGATTGTCACCGTGTTAAACGTGTTCTGAGATGTATCCCGTTCGGAAGTTGCGATTCTCATCTAGTTGAAAAAATTATGTATTTTTTACAAAAATTCAATTTTACCTCTTTATAATCTTACAAAATGTTGATAAGTCATCGTTACAAAATATTGCGACTTGGCATGACAGAGTCATAATATCTGCTGATGTGTCATAGACCTCCTACATTTTATGTTTTAAGTTTTTCAAAACTCAGAAGACCGTTTACAGCTCTCACTTATTTAGAATCGAATAAATAATCGAATAATCATGGCGAAGATTTTTTTTAGGAAACTGTTGATGCAGATTATAACCACCGAACCTTCGTTTGATTCTCTTTTATCAAAACATCATTAAGTAGAGCATTGATCAAACATCTGGTTTCCATAGCAGTTGCTTAGGAGTTGTTGATTCGGATTCCTAAATGATGGCAGTGTGAAAGCATCACACTAATAATATAAACTAGTTTCCGACCGCGGCTTAGCACGCGTTATTTCTATCACCTGGGAATTGTTCTATCAGATAAAAAGGAGGTTATGTTTGATTCCACGTTTAGAGCTATGCAAAACTTCAGCGACTAATGGACGAATAACTCAATATCATGCCAACCGATTACGATGATTCTTTTTTAAAACTACATAAGTTTTAAACACATTTTCATTATTTAGGAATTTGAAGTCGGTTTAAAGGTTTTTAAAACACGCCAGGTTATATAATAATCTAACCTGTTAAGTCAAATCGTCCTCCTTGTCTTCAGCGAGCGTGAGGCGGCGCTGGTAGCCACTCTCCAGGTCCGTCCAGGCTTGCTCAGCCCTCTGCAGCAGTTCCACCCGTTCCTTTTCACGCTTCGCCAACATGGCGGCACAGCTCGGATCACGAGTCGCTTTGACCAAACCATTATAATACATAAAAACTAACCTGTTTAGCCAACTCCGCCTCTTTTTCTTCAGCGACCGTGAGGCGGCGCTGGTAGCCAGACTCCAGTTCCGCCCAGGCTTTCTCAGCCCTCTGTAGCAGTTCCACCCGTTCCTTCTCGCGCTTCGCCAACATGGCGGTACGGTTCCGCAGCGAATTTATATCCTTGTCCAGGCAGGTTAAGCGGCTGTCGCATGATTTCGATTTGAGACAAGCCTGAAATTAACCATGGATTTGATACTAGTTTCCGGCCGCGAGAATTGATATAGGATAAAAAGTAGCCAGTTGTCAACTATGTATTTGTGTTCCAGTTCTTAACTATTCTAATTTATATATTTATTATTTTATTTGAAGGATACTTAAGTATATTTTAAGGGGTACTTTTTACTATTTGACGTCGACTAATACCGACTAATAATAATAAAATAATAATATTATACAGAGGAAATGTTTGTATTGAAAAAAAGTCTGAAACTACTGGACCGTTGTATGGGTTACATTATTGGAGTTTTAGTAAGGATCCCTAACTTTTTGAAAATATAATATAGCCTATGTTCACCGGGGGTAGTGTAGCTTCCCAACGGTGAAAGAATTTTTCAAATCGGTCCAGTAGTTTTGGAGCCTATTAATTACAAACAAACAAACAAAAAATCAAACCTTTCCTCTATATAATATTATTAGTATAGATAAATTAAACTGGCACAATAAAACTAAAAGAAAACTCTTCGTGTAGAGTCTGATAAAAAAAATGGCTATAGGTAAGTTAAAGTAGCATCAAACGCATCGTAATGCTGACTAATCTGGTAGTAATTATTGATTAAGCCGAGGAGAAGTCAACCTTTGTTCCAATAAGTGGGTATAGCCTCAGTAAGTAATCCTGGACAAGACGAAGCGCCTTAACACATACACAGAGCACGGCACAGTCAGCGTGCTAAGTATTTTAGTCAAGGTTGTCGCAGATTTTGGGCGCACTGCTACCACAAAGCACAAAAATGGGCAAATATTTTACCTTGTAACATTTAGATACATTGCATATTGACTGCCAGCATCAAATGACGATTATAATGATGTTATTTGCAATATACGTAGGTTATATAATTTTATGTTTAGTATAGTATATAATTACATTGAATAAGTACATAGGTTAAAATATAATATTTTGTCCTATTTTAATTACATATATATGCTTTAATAACTTTGTCCCTCTCTCCCAATATATAATGTTTTGTATATATATTTTATAATGAAAAAGAAGAATAAACAAATAAATGACAGACAGTTCGCGATCAAGATAGATCGAGCAGAAATTATGCACACAAATATCTGAACTTTGAATAAAATAGCTATAAATTGCTACATTTTAATCCAAATAAGCAAATAGCTTTTATATATACTTACGGCTTCCACTTTGACCTTTATGGTGTTCGTAGTTGGGTTAAGTTTCGGGCTTTGCTTCCCCTGACATATCTGACACTTCTTACACATTTTGCCTTCAGCGCGCATCACTATCTTCGTTTCCACAGGCAACTTGATCACTGGCCCGACGGAATCGGACCCAAAGCTCGCTGATAATACGTCTTTAGAGTTGTATAATAACTCAGAGTTGGACGCACACACTTCTCCTAGTAGAATAGGACTCTCGTCGGAAGGCAGAGAATATGTCTCTGTGTCCTTCTCTTCTGTCGGCTCTTCTTCTTGCTCTTTTATTTTAACCTCGATGAAACTGGAAGAGAAATACTATTTGCAAACAGAACATTCAACACCGAGATACCTACCGGGATGAGATTAAAATGAATGTGAAAATAATACACATTTAAAGTGTACATAATATTGATGCAGTTAAGAGTAAAGTTGATTTTCTCTCAAGATCTACCTCATAAAGTAACAACCTAGGTATCAGCATCGTTTATCAAGCATTCTATGGCTAATGAGCCAGCTGGTAGGAACTATAATTGGCTTACATGCAGTAGTAGAGGTAAATAGGTATATTAAATACTAACTATACCTACTACATAGAACAGACTGTTCGAAGTACGCTACTAGAATTTATAAAAGCCCTTGTTGACCACAATGATTTCATCTTCAATAGATTTATGGTTATAAAATATGAAATAAATTGTTTCCAGGAATTTTACCTTATTAATAAGGCATGGGTGGTATGTTATAAATTGCATGTAACTCCTATAAAAGTAGTTATATTACAAGTTCCAACTATGAACTAACGTCATAGTCGTCACAAACGATTAAATTCATAATTATATTTGAATAACCTAGAATTTGCACGAATACCTAGGTTTGCGTCAATTCTGTCTATAAGTACCTACCTATTTCCGTAATTAATATATAGCTCTAAGCTGGTACATTAATAAATTAGAACCAGAAAAGTTTTTTTTCGAAATTAACCTTTGAATTAACCGAAATCATCCTATGACATTTCGAATTCATTATAATAAGATAGTACCGACCTAAATTAATTTTATCAATGTGTAGTAAATTCAATGCTATTGGAAATTCATTAAGTATTAATTTTGATATCGCCAAGTTACTGAAGGCTGATGCAACATTACATTTATATTGTCATTTCGATTGATATCCGAAACCTATCGTTCTGTCTTTATCTGTTATAGCGGTTAAAATTAACCGGTTGTTGGATGTGGAAACTTTTAGGACGAATATGAAAGTAAAGCCGAATAAGACTTTGTCAACACAATCCTAGATGAGTCACGCGACATCGCTTAAAGTCTTAAGGTTAAACAAGCCCTTCATTTTCCCATATAAACTTGGAAGGGTAACTAACTACTACATTGTTTAATGTTGACCAACCAAAACTCAGGATAATATGAAATTATCTTGTCAGTAACCATGTTTTATACACCCAAAAGCGTAAAAAGTATACGTTAGAAAAATACAAGCGTTTAAACTTTTGTATTTCTACATTAATTTTAACTTTGGGCAAAAATGAATGATAGATAATAATATACGGAGAAAGAAAACTCTAAAAGCCCGCTCCGACATAGTTTAGTTATTCACAAGTTGAAATAAATTTACTTTGAAAAGATACACCGAATAGTTTTACTATAATAAACCTCGTGCTAAAGGTCTGTTCACTTTTTTAATTTTAGGGATTAATTATTGTGCATTGTTGCACCCTTTCGCATTACATGGAGATAGCATACATACTCATACATTTAGCCGTGACGAGTTCGCGCTGTCGACTTGTGTATATGTACCCTTTACGCCGCCACCCAAAGATAATATAAAGTATCTATTACTTTGCCACCGACCGAGAAATATTGATAGCAATCAACATGGACAAAAGAAAATTCCAGATCCATTTAGTTTAGACATAAATACTTCTTGGTCCTTGAAGTAGTGTGTGTAAAAACTTATAGCGGTAGCAAAGTAACACCACATTTCTGTACCATTACTACTTACAGCTACATTTTTATCTCTACTGTGATACGTGTGCTTAATTTTAATAACCGCTATAGGTGATTCGCGACCGCTAGAAATAAATGGAGTGAACGTGATTGTATGAATATTCTTGGTACAATTTATCTTGCAACTAAATGGTATACCAGTTGTCAACTCATTCAGCTTAAATTTGGCATACTTATGAAGTTGAAATGAAATATTTGTAGTACGTGCTGGTCTAATGACGGAGACAGAACGTGGCCATAGGAACTACTAAACGAAACGACTTAACCCCGTGGAGTTTGTGTTCCTCGGATTTGTCTTCCCAAGCTCATTGGTAACATATTAAAAATGTATTCACTTATATTTTAGATTGTATTAAAACATCTAGTTGCATCGGAACAAAGTTCTGAAATCCTACTTATGGAAAGTTCTGAAAAATGTATATGTATCTGTTTGTTACCTACGAAACCATATTATATATATCCAAAACCGCAGAATTCATGAAAATTTTATTGACCTACCTACTTGTACATGTAGAACACAATCCGACAAAAATATTATTCTGGAAAAACTAATGCGAAGCAAAGTGACTAGGCGAAACGTAGTGTAGGACTCCCTCCGGTTAGGTGGGATAACGAACTGCTAAGGACTGCGGGCAGGTGCTGGGTGTGGCAAGGTGAAGACAGGACGCTTTGGCGCTCATTAGGGGAGGCCTATGTCACGCAATGGATTAACTAAAGGCTGATGATGATGATGAATGCGAAGCAGCGAGTAGAAGCTAGTATGAAATGATGCGTACTGATACAAGCTGTCCGTGTCGCTGTGGCCGAGTTGCTGCCAGGCGAGCAGGGCGCACGTGAGGTGCCGCTGCTCTGATGACTTGGAGACCGCTGCGTGCACGTCGTGGTCGGCCAGCCGCTCGTGCGCAGCTTGGATTGCATTCTGCGATAGACATTAGCGGTAAAATAAATAAAAAGGACTTTATTCCATATCACAAAGTTTTTTTGTATGTACAAATTTAAACAATGTGTAGGAGATTGCAACCATTGGCAGATGATTGGGTTGACGATTGCGGTTCGGAGGTGGTTCTGTTCTGCAGGGGGTGCTTTTGTATTGTTTTTACATAATGATGAATAATAATGATGAATGTTGTTGGACTGTTGGACCTTAAAAGACTCTGAAAAAACATAAGGCCCAACTGCCATTGCAGCGTCCGCCGCGCAGCTGACGCGCTTTGCGCGCTGCGTCACGCCTGTTTGTGGCGCAGATTTGGCCGAACCTTTACAGTTTATATCGACTTCTCTACATTTAAATGAGAAAGACGAAATAAATTTGTTGCAAAATGTACTGCCTTATTTGTCGTTGTTTACCTACTAAATAGAATACAGGTAAAGATAACAATCTAAGTAGAACGAACCCAAAAATGTTAGTGTGCTGACAGGGTTTTTATGCATTGTTTACCCACTAATATAATAAAAATAAATAATAATAAATAATGCTGGACAATTCACACAGCATTATCTAGCCCCATGGTAAGCAGAGCTTGTGTTATGGCTACTAGATAACTGATATACATAATACAATACATTACATAGATAGATATTTTTTTATTATATATAGAAAACGGCCAGAACACCCGGAACAAATTTCTGCAGATCGTACACACAATTGTTCCGAGGCGGGAATCGAACCCGCAACCTCCTGCGTCGCAAGCGGACCTTCGCCCACCGCGCCACATCGGTCGTCAAATAACACGTCGTCGTCACTATAATGCATAGAATCACAATAAATGATATGCAAAATATACCGATAAAAATAATTAACTCGTTCTCGTTAAACTTCAGCCACCTTGTGAGTTCTCAGTGAAATATTATGACATTGAAAAAGTTGTTATTGGTTAGTGTAATTCAAATTCCTAGATTTCTGTGCTCTACCGAAATGCGTCAATGCTAAGTATATTAGCGCCTTCGTGCGAATTTTCTCATTTTATTCACAGAACCTTCCTTTTCAATTCAATTATTTATTCAATTAGAACGTTACGAACAACAACATAGAATTATTAAAATCTGAAACTTACTTTCAGATAAAAAGCTATAATAAAATTCAGATTAAATAAAACATACAAAACGATATGATTATCCAATAAAATGGCATCAGTAAAATTCAAATTATTCACTATAATAATCACTATATTGTAGGTAGGTATAAAACAAGTCGTTTCATGCTGTCTGTCTGTATACTTAGATCTTTAAAACTACGCAACAATTTTGATGCGGTTTTTTTTATAGATAGAGTGATTCAAAGAGTAAGGTTTATATAAAACATTTGACACATAGATTTCCACGCGGGCGAAGCCGTGGGGCGCAGCTAGTAGTTAATAACATAAATTTTATAAGAATATTTTTACCTTTATATTCATATTGGGATTCTTCGCCATAGCCTTCGATACGTTCCACACTATTAGCGAACTCAGAGATGTGGGTTTTTTGCCTTCAGCCAAACAACAGTTCGTATTTGGTTTACTCTTCTCTAAAAAATTCTGAAACAGTAGCCATGATTATATTGACTTCTACAAACATTCGCCTCGGGAGTCGAACCTACAACCTTCTGCGGCTTAGACCCAATAGTAAATAGTGTAGATATTTGATGTTCCCTCACACTTAAAACTTCCGCACTCATTTAATTATGCAAGAAGGCTTAGTTTTAGAGGTATCGAAAGACCCAGAAAAACTTGATTAGGTATGCTTTGGTATAGGTATGGAAGAAAGGGCAGTGCAGTCGGTCTGACATCCTGTTTTCAGAGGCGGGAGTTCCCGATTTCTTTGCTATAAGACGGGCGAGGATAGCAGCCTTCTGGAGTCGACTAACTCGCTCCAACAACACCATCCTTAAGGCTGTTTCTGACTTCCTGGCCAATCGCATAAATAAGCACTGGATTTCTGTCCAAGTGGACGGAAATAAAAAATTAGGTCTACCTATGTTTGTTTTAATATTTTTATTTTATATTTTTCTATAGTATGCACTGTATTTTTGTTTGTGATATGGCTCTTTTTGTGCCCGCATTAAACTGATTATTTATATATTAAAGAGGCATTTACATAGGTACCCAAGCAGATTACTTAAGCACGATAAGCCTTTCTTCTGCACCTGACCTCTCCCGGTAGTGTCAGTCTCCCAGGTAGTGTTTGCACAGACATGTGCAGTTGTGCACTACAAATATGTCCTGCGCATATGCCTAGTCTACGTTGAGACTCGCCGCCATGGCCAAAATTTAGCTAGGACGCAGTTAGGAGGTCATCATAACACCAATGTGGAACCGGGCACAGAATCCAGTAGCACACAACTAAAAACTGAACAGTACTATGGTACAGTATAATATAACTAATATAATTAACTCATATCAATCACACCTTTCTCAAATGATGAGCTTCACTATTTTTGTTTCTTTTCTCTGCCATTTTTACTGTTATTTGTACCAATGTATTAAGTTCCACATTTGAGACACAACTGCAATATTATAAAAGAGAATTTTGGATTGAAAAAGGATCATGATAATTTATAAAAATATGGACACCATTTTTCAAAGTTTTTTTTGTATTTTCATAGAGATAGCAATACTTACAATATCATACTTTACTCTTTGAGCAATACTCCTTGCGGGTATTTTGCTTTTCTACCTTTTATAATAACTCTATGCTTTTCTCTATGATAAAAACTCTATTCCGTGGATCTTGAACGAACGAAATATGATATATATTTTGATGCTTTAAACAGCGTTAAAAAGTGATAAAGCCTTATTATGTCCTTACATTCACTATTAATGAAAACATTATTTTATTAAAATTAGAAAGAAAAATCGATAATTAAATATTAAGCATAATTTATTACGGTTATTATCAGTTTATGAACCAAGATGTTAGGTTTAGGTTTAGGTAGTTAGTTTCTGAATAATTATTATCGTAAGCAATATCCTTTGAGAATTCAACCAAATCGCAATATCCTTTAACACTTCGTAGGCAATATCAAACAAATTATTCAGACAATACGTGACGTAGAACAAAATAAAACACGGCTGGAAATTTTAGCAGCCGAATAATAAACCACGTGGTAGGACGTGACACTTGCGACTTGTTTCCAGCAGACGTTTTATTGGTACTTTCAAATGCTTTACACAATCAAATTTTTAATTTAAAACTCCCGCCCCTACCAGCTGCACCGTTTTTATTAATATCGTCTTAATTGTAAATATGTGTGATTTTAGAAAATCTCTAGAGATTTTGGAAAATCCCAAGAAATGCTGAAATTAAAATTTTATATTTAATATTTTTTATTTAATAAGTTTTAGGAAACTGACAAATTAAACATGTTTCGGGAATACAACAACAATTTAATAGTTTTAAAATCTGGTACACTTCACGCTTCACGCGTTGTTAAAATAACCAATATATTTTGAGACATTTTTTTTATGAATGACTAGCGGCCCGTCTTAGCTTCACCCGGGTGGTCATTTGTTTCAGGCAGGAATTTTTAATTTTTTCTGTTTTTTTTCTCCGTAAGAACCATTCTCGTACTTATTCTAAAAAAAGAATAAGCGAAATCGGTTCAGCTGCTCTCGAGATTTGCGCTTAGCAACACATTCATCGGTTCATTTTTATACTAGCTGCGCCCCGCGGCTTCGCCCACGTGAATTTTTTTTACCATATTTTCTCACCGTTTAAACCTTCCCTGGACTACGACAAACATTTCAAAACAAAAATCAGCTAAATCGGCCCAGCCGTTCTCGAGTTTTAGCGAGACTAACGAGACATGGAGTCTATGCAAATTGCTTAAAACTGCGAGCCTATTATTACTCTTGATCTCGACATTCGACACGTTTATTTGTATTTAGTTGATCTATCTACTTATATTTGTTTTGTCCATAAAAAGCCCCGATCATTGAGATCATTGATTTTTCCGATTTTTGCACCGCATAAGAATCAAATTTTCCATCTACATTTTCAGACTCTGATGTGATGTGGTTGTGATGACTGATGGATGAGTCAAGACGAAATCTCTGGAACTACAAGAGTTACGAGTCTGAAATTTTGGAGGGTTCCTTTACGATTAATGATGACCAAAAAACTGGTTGCTGAGATTTCAGTTAGCTCTTTAGTGATAGAATTATATAAGATAAAATTTTACTTATTTTAAACAGTATTTTATACCATGCAATAACCTTTGCTCATCGAATAAAGGCTATTTTTATTTATTTATTTATGCTAGGACGTAGTCATGCAAATATCAGATTTTCGGAATAAACACGTCCGTTTTCCTTCGCCTTACAAAGGGCGTGTTAATTTTAGGGTTCTTTTTTGAGTGCTATAAAACATTGAAGCATAATTTCAAATTTTCATTAAAAATACTAAACCATTGATAGGTACGAGTACCTACATATACCTATGTTTACAATTCTAGTATTAACAACTTTTTGGAGGTGTTTCATTGATGGCCTTTTTTATAAAAAGGTCCATGCGAATGAAGTTGCGAGCGGGTCATGATGATTAGTATTATTCGTGGTATTATTATATCTGTGCTTGCTGTAAGCAGTGTGGGGAACCTAAGACGAGCCAAGTCAAAGGTCCAGCCTTGGGTATTGAATGTAAAAACATTTGCTAGAAAACTTTTATCACTATTTTAACCTTCATTGATGTGATGACGTTGGTTGCTTTTGCAATTATGTATTCAAGGTTTTCAAGTTTTACTCTGCTTTAATTAAAGCACGCAAAAAATATATTTTAAGGCGTCTAAAAACAAGTGTTGTGTATGATAAACACATTACAGTTAATAGAGCACGGAAAAGCTTCTAAATCTGGGCATGTTTTAGGAGCGTATTTTTCGTAAATGACATTTTCCATTTTCTTTAAAGCACTTCACTCATCAAGCACCCCATAATTATCTCGTTAAGTTCATCGGCCGCTATCGCCGGCGCCGCCGCAACCGCCGCCCCGCCGCCGCCGAAGCGCCAACCGTACCACGCCGTGACACTGTACCTACTACTCGTAGTACAGGTTTCATCTGTGCCACTACCTCATTATTTAAAGGCAGCGTCGTGCGCGCGCGCAGCAGTAGAAGGGAGGATCGCGCTCGATCAGAGTCGTAGCTAATCGAGCGCTTCACGCACGCGCCTCTCAATACTACGCGAGGACGTCTCTTTCAACATGACAATTCCCATAGACCACTGAAGCATCATAGCGATATTACTCGCGGACGCATAGTGTAGTTTTTTTTTTACGATTTTTTTTTTTTTTTTTGTTCAAAATGGTGAGTGGAAACAAAGACACGTGCGACCCCAAAAAAGTGCACCCAAAAATCCGCGAGAAGAAGACAAACAATTACAAACGTGCAAACTTCTTCTCGAAGACATGGTTCGTGTGGATGATGCCAACCTTTTGGCGGGGGTACAAGCGGGACCTGTACGACGCCGATCTTACCTACCCCAAGGACAACCATCTGTCGGACAAACTTGGAGATCGTCTAGAAAAGTGAGTTAAACCTCTATTTTACAAAGATGAAATTGATGATTAGAGATTTTTACTTCTTTTGTATATATTTTTTTAAACTGGGAAACTATTAACAAATAAATATCGAAACAAATGATTTGTATATATGTACATACAGCTCTCCCTTGTACAGGGTGCCACGTAACATGTGTACTTAAGGCCGAAAGGGGTGGGGTGGTTCTGGACCCCGAGGGGATCAAATTGTATTTTTTTTAATTTAACTATTGTGTTATATTTACTATGAAAATATAAGTACATTTTTCTTTCAACTCGTATTATTTTATACCCTTGGAATATTTAACACTAGTTTCTACCCGCGGCTTTGCACGCGTTGTTTTTATGTTAACGTTTTAGGGTTATTACTATCCCATGGGAACTGATTTACGGAATAAAAAGTAGCCTACACTTGCAACCTACCAGTATGCAATTCAGCCCCATCCGTTCAGTAGTTTTGGCGTGAAGAAGTAACAAACATCTATCCATCCATCCAAACTTTCGCGTTTAGAATATCTTTAGCATCTTTATCTTTAGCATCATAATTAGAAAGAAAGAAAGAAGAAATAAAATATATTTATTAGTTCACTGAAATAGGCACAACTTGTTACTACATATTATAAAATAAATAAGAACATAAAAGTATAAAATAAAAAATAACTACTTATCTATAACATAAGCAACAAGCGACTCTACAGAGCGAACCAATTGGTCCTGTCTCAGCATAAGATTAGAAGGATTTGATTAATTAAAATAAGCGTTAAACGATTATAAACCTTAGAGCATAAGCGTAAACATAGTTTAAATTTTCTTGCGTAAAATGACTTTCTCTAGCCAGTTATTTATATCTTGCTTGGGTCATTTTAGCCATTTAGCAAAACGCGTTTAGCGTGCATATCGCGATGTTTTCTGTGTAACGTTCTTATTTTACATTAAGATAAGGATTAGCTTAGGACTATATGTACTTAGGTACTTACACGCATTTCTTTATACTTGTATCTTTATTTTGACCAAACATATTTTTTTTCTGTTAAAGATAAATCATAATAATGAATAGCATAAATATGACCTGTCTAAGTGCTTCTTTGTAAGCTTAAAGAAATAAAAACTTTTCATTTTCATTTTCATAATTATTTATCAATTTAGTAATATGACCGTTTTGTACTGCTCACATTGTACGTACCGGGTATTGCTAAAATCCGTGCCTGCTGCTGTTGCCGGCCGGTACGTTTGGCAAGTCGCAGAACATGGCGTTTTCTAAAAAAAATTGTGTCACCAAACTAAAAAAAAAAAAAAAAGTGTCTTCCTACACCGTTCTTAGTTTGATATGAAAGATCAGCACCATCCTTTGCCTTACAAGTTAAGTAGGTTTTTTTTTATCTTAAATGCATAAATGAGCTTCTTTAAAAAATCATTGAAAAATTGTACGAACAAAAGGTCGGTACTTTTTAGGGCTGCCTGGCATAGACCCTGCATAGATCGTGCATATTTCCTTTACAGTTTTTTTTATTACTTTAACTAAGTATCGCGTGACCAGCACGTCACCATAACAATGTTAGCATCTCAGAATGACACCTTTTGGAAGTTTACCTTTGACGAAAGAAACAACAGATGGAGGGACGCGTATCAAAAGTGTCAAGGTTGAAACCATTATATCAATCTCTCCGTGCAAGTAGAAGAGCACGCACTATCCAGAGAGTTTCTTTCACCTATGGACAGCTCTGCGACGACACCATTATCATAGTAAAGCGATTAATTAGCAGAATTCGGGCACCAAGAGCTAGCGAGTATTTGGCCTGGGCATCATTGCCATACAGCGGGGCAATGCAGCCAGCGTCTTGATGACGCTGCCCTGATTGGTATTAATATGGATAATTTGCAGATGACATCTACATTGCTTACAACATTCGATACTTTACTATTTCATCGTTCCTCTCACTAAATTAAATAGCGGTACAAGAATTTAAAAAATATATATATTAAATAAACGGTCGTTTAAAGAAAAATCAAACAAGAGTGAATAAATGCCTTGTTAGTGTATAATAATAATGTTATCAATTAGTGACGTTGATGATTCCTCTAAATAAACCATAACTATAAATAGCCATTATTTAATTCACGAAACCACAGCGTTTATGGTACAACAGTGCAACGTGATGAATAAATAAAGCTAAGGAATCATTTAATGCAATACCCACATTCGTCGGGGAATGACGCACAATAAACTTCTGAGCAGGTAGGCAGGTACTTATTAAACCGACAGTGTGTGCTCGATTCCGAGAAATCCTAAGTTGTTGGTACAATCAGGTTCATGTGTTCACTGTAATCGATTTTAAGAGTCTAAAGACATTTTAGAGCATATTTATTTTCATTATGAATGTAAGCGGGTTCACTTCTAACCTAGTTTGTGTCGGAAAAACAACAACTTCCTTGTTCTGATTAGGTATGTCCTTCGTTAAGAGATGAAACGCAACGATTCAGACAGCAATTATTCATTTCTAAGCAACAGTAAAAGGCAAGCCAATAATAATATGCTTTAGAACAATCTGAGCGAAGACTTCCGTTGTTTTACCCGTGGTATGTACCTGTTCACATGAAAAAGGAAATAACATCCCCTTCTTATTTCTCACGCCCGCCCCAACCACACGGAGTCCACTTCACCAGAGGCCGAATTCTGATAACCAATTGCTTTACTATGGCAATGGTTTCGTCGCAGATCGAATTGTCCATAGATGAAAGAAACTCTAGATAGTGCGTGCGGTGCCATTTTGGAAGAAGAAAGAATTGAATTTAACAGAATTGTAAAGCTGAACATTTTGTAAAATTCGGCCCCAGATGCCCTAACCACTTTACTATGACAAAGGTATGGTCACGGCATGACACATTTTGGCATTTTACCCTAAGGTAGAACATCTACATGAAGGAATCTACAGGTGAAGAAACGCGCTTCAAAAGTGTCAAGATAGAAATAATTTAATTTTTGTAGTTAGCTATGTATATAGAGTTTATTTCTTCCTTGGCAGTGTACGTGACGATGCTGCGATGCTACCGTTTTCATAGTAAAGCGATTGCTTAGCATATTTGCAGTTCGACAAATGGATGTTTAGTGTGTCTCACCATGCTACCATTTTCATAGTAAAGCGATTGCTTAGCATATTTGCAGTTCGACAAATGGATGTTTAGTGTGTCTCACCATGCTACTATTTTCATAGTAAAGCGATTGCTTAGCATATTTGCAGTTCGACAAATGGATGTTCCATGCTGATGATTTTTTGCGCCTGACTGTCTGATCGTGTCAATGCAGTCATAACTGGATCCGATTTATAACTTAATTTAAATATTTGTTTACCATTTAATTTACCATGGTATTCCCCAGATTTGCCTTGTATCAGGGTTAGGTATATTACGTAGTATTTTTTAATAAGTGATTAGATTACATTAAATTGTGGCATTTATTATTAGTGTTAAAAGTCATTAAAACTTTTTAATAACTTATTAGTAATTTAAAGGAGCTAAAAATTGATAAAAATATTGAAGGGTGATTGGTTCGTAGTGGCGTGGGATTCAATTTTTTGTAGTTTTTGCCGCGAATTTTTAAACTTTTGAACCCATAATTAAAACAATTCGATTCAACTGTATTTTGGGAGCATAAGAGAATATACCGATTTTAAGCCTAAATTCTCACATTTTCCCTTAAGCTCTAAAAGCTTTAAAATCACAAAAAAGTTTGAGCCTCGGCTCAACGCAAAAAAACTTAAAACATAGGCCAGATACTGATTGTCCAGCATTATTATTCGTTTTATTAAATAGCATCTGACCGAGTACTTAAATAGTAGGTAGGTATAGTAGAATTAAAAGTACCTTTAATTAGGGGCTAATTGATGCATTATGTAAAAAAGTTGTTGTTTTAATCTGTTTTAATTGAATGAATCTATATCCAGTTTATTTACCTTCGTTTGACCACAATCCCACCTGATGGGAATTGTATTCTATTATTTATTTTTAAACTTCCGTTTCATTTAATACCGATTAAGATACTTTAATAGCACACTTCACGTCTTAAGTTAATTTTATTTTATCTTACTAGGTAAATTAAAAAATCAATAATATAATGACACGTTCCAACATTATAATTTCATTAAGAATGATAAAATAACGATTATTGAGTCGTTTTTAAAAATTCTTGGACATCTTATCTAGACTACACACTCTTTATATTCAAATTAAGTATCGGTTGCCGAGTGAATTTATTGGATCAGAGTCCTCTTTTACAGGGTGCCACAAAACATGTGTATTAAGCCGAAAGGGTGTGATTCTGGACCCCGACGACGACGCGCGACGACGGGGACAACTTTGGATATAAGATTTTTTGCACATTTTTCTTCATATTTGTGATCTTATATTTGTAATCTCAGATTATTATTATAGGTTCGAAATTTTTTGACAAAATACTTGATTTGCTGAAAAAACAAAAAACAATTCCTGATTTTTTTTTTCAAAACATATAAAATAATAAAGAGAATAGATATTAACTTAAAAATAATCCATTATCATAAGTTGGTCGAGGTTGGCAATAGCCCTTTTTCCTTTACACATGTTACGTGGCACCCTATCGAACATTTATTTTGAACTCTAATTGGCATATTATTTGCCTACCACGAATTACATAGGTAGATCTAAAGACCATGCCAAAGTGTCGAAGTGATCGCACCAGTGGCATACCTTACGTACCTTATTTAGTAAGGCTAAGTGGACGCTAAGTATTTCACACATGTTGAGACGGCGACATTAACGAATTTATGATAATTTATAAACAAAATAAAATTATACAACTGTTTGTTATCTCGTGTTTTAGATTCTTAGAACTCGTAAAACAACTGCGTAGATCGAAATAACAATACTTTTTTTGGGTTCCTTACCTCAAAAGAAACCCTTCTTAATTTTTTTGTCCTTCAAAAACATTTCCTAAAAACACACGGAGGTATCTAAATGAAATTAAAATTAAATACCTACTATAAAAAAAATCAAAATTTTATGTCATCGTAAACAAAATATTCAAATGTTTTTGCCCTCCTATTTGGACACTCCCAACGAAAACACACACCACACCGTTGGTTTTGTGTGTTTTCGTTGGGAGTGTCCTCCTTTGGATTAGATTTATGAAATTGAGAAGAAGCAAGATAGCACAAGTCAAAGGAAAAATCCAAGAACCATAAATTTGTAGTTTGTTTACAAAATTATTTATTTATTCTAGCAAGGGACCAAAACCTATGAGGTAACTCTTCCTGTTGACCTAGAAACATGATATTTGGCAAGAAGTAAAGTCATAATTAAATACGAAGCCCTCTCGGTGCGCGAGTCAGGCTAACACTTAACGATTTATTTTTATCCAAACTCGTTTGAAAAGATATCATTGATTCTAAGAAACTTTTTAGCATTTTGAGCGGTTTCTCTTCCAACTACTGCTTGCTTACACATGTTTCGTAATCCTAAATACAAATTTAAGCAAACAGTCCCTTTCATCCGACATTAATCTACTAAATAGACAAAAACATTTGAATTAATGACCTGAACCTAAAATAACATAATAATATCTTAGTAAAAGTACTTGATATGAACTCCTTCATTCGTAAGAAGAAGTTTCTGTTTAGTTTGTTTGACAATGACAAATGACAACAGAAGTTGTCAAACTGAGATCAAATCTTTACTTTTCAATTGCAATGTTTTACGTTAATTCTTTTGTCTATGTACGTATAAGTAAAAGTATATAGATTTCCTATGTACGTATAAGTAAAAGTATATAGAAATTATGAAAATAACAATAAAGGAAGAGAGAGAGCACTCTATATAGTCATCGTCGTCCTAATTGGCGTAGATCGTTCGAACGATGAAATTTCGTCGCACGAGATTAAACACTAATTTATTTAGAGTGTCCTTATTGAAGCTCGCTGAAGAGCGCTGGAAATGCCTAATAACGATCGTACGAGTGCTTTGATTTTTGATCGTGCGATCGTGCAATCAGGGCTACACATCTCTTCAACTTCAACTTCTTTTTTTTGTTTTGGCGCCGCTTGCTTTTCGCTATGACTCTGCCAGTGTCTGTTTCAGAGTGTCCTAAACTTCTTAAATAGAGTATGATCGGTTACGAATCATTAAGAACTTATAAATTTTGTACACATCTCTTTTGTCTGTCCTAATTGGTCACGACATTGACTCTGACTGAGATCTGACATCTGGCATCGCGTGATGCCCATCGCGTATCGTGTGACCTAGTAGGACACCTGTTGGACCTTCGTACGATCATTTTCATCGCGAGATGAAATCCTATAATTCAATCGTAACCAATCAGGATGACGCCGTAGTCAATAATTATTCCTCTCGCTCAGTTTTCGATGCGTCTATTGGCTTTCGATAAGAGAAGTCCCCTTTTTGTCTGCCCTTTGCAGTATCCAACATAACCACAGTTTAGGTTGTGCAGTATTTGTAATGTAGGTATACATATTGGATAATGTTAGTAAATCGTTGAAAATTGTTTATAGGTATGTATAAAATAGGTTTTTCTACATGCTAAACAGTTGTTAGGACATCCTTATAAGTACATGTAAATAGACCTGTGCCAGGATATCCTGCTCTTACATACAAAAACATGGATATTACAAATAAACTACATATTAATGATTAAGTATTCAAATGAAAATAACAAACAGGTAAACTAAATTAATTAGTTAAGTAATTTAATTAATTGAATATATTTTTATTACATAAATGTAGTATTTCATTTGCATTTGCAAAAAAACAAATAAACTAAATCTTTAAATGCAAATACAAAAATATTAATATTATTCTTGTTATCTATCATATTATATGTAATGTACTGTATTATGTATATCAGTAACACAAGCTCTGCTTAGTTTGGGGCTAATTGATGCGTGTGGATTGTCCGACATTATTTATTTATTACTAAATGGACTTTTTCTTTAATAGAATGTGTGTTTATGTGTGCAAAAGCGAATGTCTTTGTCCGACAACTGCTCCTAAGGACACTGGACTCTCAAGAATCCGCGGAACAGGACCTGTCAGTATATCCATCGTTGTAAAAGTAAAGGAAAAAGTAAGACTCTACAAAACAGTTTCCGTTCCAATTCCAAATTCCTGGTAATTAGGATGATTCCTCGTCATTTCATTGAGCAATGCCCTCGGCGACCGACGGCTTCGATAGTCCCGTAGTGGCTATACAGGAACTCCGCCGTCATTAACCAATTCAAAACTCAATGAGACTTTGGACCCGTTCTCTCATACGTTAATAAATATTATGAAATGTTCGTCTTTGAATCCCTATTTAAATGAAATATTTTCTTAGATGTGGAGGTGGAAGTTTTATATTGGAGGTAATTAACGTCAAAAGTACTTACGCAAAACACCGCCTGAAACATTAACTGGTGTAAGGGTGCCAAAAAAGTGCTTCGTCTCCCCAGTTTTTGGCAGATTTCATGGTCTTCCTGACAAAGATTCATATAATTGACTCTACCGATCGGTGCCATAAAAAATACAGGGTGTTAATTTTCGAATTTTAGTTGGTTCGATTACTTGTTAAAGCAGGAAATTTCCTTTTTTTTTAAAGAAAAATGGTATGTTGCCATTCGTTATAACATTATATCTGCAATATTTCTGGTAATTGCCCTCACGCGGTAGAGTTCGATTCTACATATGAATATGTTACGCATTCCGAAATCGGAATAGAAATGAGAGCAGAAGCGAGTACTGTCCTATAAAATGCATCGTCTAAAAATGTCTGTCATACAAGTATCCAACTCAGTTTTTTAGTTTACTTTGAAATATCAATTTCTCTAGGTGCATAGGTACAGGTCAAATTACTTCATTGTGTTCGATTGTTGGCTAAACACAGCATTTGTTTTATTTCATTAATGTCAATACATAAAACAAAACATAATACTAACGAAATGTCTAGTGTAGCACAATCGGCGGCATTATCGCTAACAGAGATGTCTTCCAGGCAACTCTTATTCTTCTTATTTTTGTCTAGTGGCCAATTTATTGTTCCTTTTTCTGGGGTGACCAGTATTGTGGCTTGTTGAAGATTACCACATCCGCTGAAACCCGGTCACACTGGTTATTGTGGTGTTTTAATCTCTTTTTTGTTCCGAGTCATACGCGTCCGTCGCGTCGTCCTGATAGTATTTTCACAAGTATAAATGTACCAAGTATCCATAGCAGGGAGTCGTTGGATGGCAGTTGCTAAGGATCCTATTCTTGGCGTCGTTTGGGGGAGGCCTATGTTCAGCAGTTCAGAAATACAACGCCCGGTGTGGCGCAATCGGCAAAGATCCGCCTGTGACTTCCCGCTTTAGGGAAAATGTTTGTACGATCTGCAAATTTGTTCCGGATGTTCATATCTATCTATGTTATGTATTAAATTAAGTAGGTATATCAGTCATCTAGTACCTATAACACAAGCTCTGCTTAGCATCATCATCATCATCAGCCTATAGTAGTCCACTGCTGGACATAGGCCTCCCCCAATGAGCGCCATAGCGCCCTGTCTTCAGCTTGCCGCATCCAGCATCTGTCGAGGTCGTCATCCCACCTTGTCGGAGGGCGTCCTACACTACGTTTACCGAGCTGCTGCTCGCTACTGCTTAGCATAGGGAGTGATTACTCATTTGCTGAGTGGATTATCCAGCATTACTTATTTATCTATCTAATACGGGTTGATGATGACGCTTCAGGACATGTATGTACCTAATTAATATTAACTAGTTTCAATTACAAGTTTATTAATTTAACAGCTTAAAAAAACAAATAGTATAAATCCATGTGAATGGGAAGTACTAATCAAGGTGATGTGACTCGTTAACGCGCCTCGTTGTGTGCACATCTTATTGTTACGTTAAGTAGGAGATTGACTGAACGAACCAGTTAAGTGGATGTGTCATTGTGTGATATAACATCACATGAACGATCTTTCTCATACGCACGTTTTATACGAGCCCAGTTACTTTCCTCATTTTGCAGATGAATCGCAGTCATAAGTACAGACTTATGACTGCAATCATCTGCAAAAGTGAGTATGTAAACAAACCAAATATTTGGTAACGTTAATCCTGGCTGATGATACGTCGAGGTGACTTTTGCCCACGGGCATAAATGCACACTAGGGTATTTAACTCTACGTATATAAGAAAAAATTGAAAAATATAATATTATTGAGATCGTTTATCCTAAAACTATGTGAAACATTACAGCTTTTATGTTTGTTTTAGTTTATTCATTAAACTAAAACTAATAAACATTTTTTTATTTCAATTCGAGGTATCCAGTTATGAAATAGTAGACGCAATGTTACTGCGTCAAAAGCCTGCGTAGGTAAACTACCTAAAAAGTATCAACTGTCATCAGCAACATCAGCGCATTTCGGTACTCAGCCAACTGGCGTCATGACCACAGAGCAATATGGCGTCCACTGCGTCATGTTTTAGTCAAATTACGCGCGAAACTCGTAAATGATTTTTTTACACTTTTTGTGGCACTTATCATTATCAATATAATAAATAATGTTGTATTTTTATAGATTGAGACACTTTTCAAAATGGCTGTATACCCTATTGTGACCGCAGACATAAGTAGGTATACACTTTTTTCCTGACTCATCCCGGTTTGTCAGCTTAATATGCAAGTACCTATCTTCAATCACGTCATGTGTCATGCAAGTCTCTACTTCTATATCCTGCCACCAACATCTATCAAGTACTCGTATGTTATTCTTAAAATATTCAGTACCAATTATAGTAATAACCATGATTTTATTACGGTTTAATAAAAAGCAACTTAACTATTCAACTGTTAATAAACCAGCCGATAACATATAGGCAAGCCACGTGTGCTTGCATATTTGCATATGCAATAGGTAGGTACCTTACCCATGACTTGAACTGCATGACTCAATAGTACCTATTTACGAGTTCGATAAAACGTCCTCATTTAACATAACAATTCATTAAACATCTATTCATATTGATCTACAATAATTCATTACTTCTGACGTGGGTATTAATGCTCAGAATTGCTGAATATTCCGTATTTAAGTTGTAATAATAGCAGTTCTGCTAAGCGTCAAGGTTTGATCAGCACGGCTGCATTGTCATTGCATCAGTAAGTAGGATGTAGTTGTAGTATGTAGTTACTTAGGATCATACCACAATTTATTATGTACACAGTAGGCACGCACACTCCACACGCTAGGTGTTGACCCTATGATTCATTTACGGTTGCCTGGTAAAGACATTATCTGAAAACTACCGCGACCACAGAAAAATTATTAATGTAATTAATAACTAGCTTCTGTCCGCGGCTTCGCATGCGTTGTTTCTATGGAAACAACGCATTATGGTTTACGGTTTAAAGGTTATTTCTATCCAAAAGGAACTGATTTATGGGATAAAATGAATTTTGAATAAATATTTATTCAAAATTCAAGCAAAATAAAAATACTTTTAGTGTGAAAAGGAACAAACAGCCATAAAAACTTACACGTTTATAATATGTGTGTTATAACCAAATGACAGTAGATCAGATCACATTAAATACATACATATATATACTATACATACTATAATACATAACTCAATTCTGAAACCAAAAGTCGCAAGACGTACTCGCAGTCACAGGTTTCTATATTCTATTAAATGAGTTTATTTTTTATTTATTCTATTATTTATAGATCGAAGTCTAAGTCAAAAATCATTTATTTCATTAGGCTTACAAAATAAGCACTTAGACAAGTCATATTTTATACATTAAATTATTATCGAATAAAATTATTTTACTGTTCACTTCAATTTTTTGTCCACTAGTGGAAGAAGAGAAAAAGAAACCACTAGCATGTTCAAGATACATCGTCAGGCTATTCGGAAATACGAGTATTTATTTTCGACCTTCGATTGAACTGTAACCTATAATTCTTCTACATCATTATTTCCATACAATTGAGGTCAACGCGGATGGGTTCTGCAACATGGCTACTACGGACAACAGAGATAAAATCAATGCATTTAGGTATAGACAGGCTACCAACGTGGCTACAGTACTTACTACAAAAGAAATACAGATCACAATGTTGTGTAATTTGCTTTATAAGAATCTGAACACAATTGGTCGCCGAAACGATTGATCTACTAGAAGGATCTATAGGAAATACTTAATTTGGATAATCACAGTTATATTAAATGCGATAGTATTGATGTTTGTATAGATGGGTGTATGGATGGATGTTTGTTACTTCTTCACGCAAAACTACTAAACGAATCGGGCTTAAATTTTGCAAACAGGCCGTTCTACACCTGCAATAAAACAAAGGCTACTTTTATCCCATAAATCAGTTTATATTGGATAGAAATAATCCTTTTTTCTATAGAAACTACGCGTGCGAGGCCGCCAGCAGAAACTAGTTAAATAATAAAACTTTGGTCTCAAAAGATCCCTCATGGTCAGGAAAGAAATAATGACTCATGCAATCGTTTTTCTAGTAGGTAGAGCCAAGTTACATACACTCAGAATCTTAACATAACTGATATGTACAGTTAAAGACGCAGCGTTATGTAAACAGTATTCATACCCCAATAACACACATCTGTATTTTTTACTCTCTTGTGAGTAGTTGAGATAGATAGGTGCTTGTACAAAGTGCACAAACAGTGATCCCACGAGTCGATCAACGCTCTGTATGTGTCAACAACGTAGGCACACAAACACCGTTTCTTTGATGACTTTACCATGCCTCTATAGATGTTAAATTTCGAATACAATTTTTCAATAAAAAAAAATTCGATTTACATTTTAAAATAAGATTATGAAAATGAAATATTAACATAATTAAGCTATACTTATATTATGAATTTGTCAAACGAACTTACGAAAGTTTTTAAACTAGCTGCGACCTGTGGCTTCGCCCGCGTGGAAATCTTTATGTCAAATATTTAAAAACATTTATCTTGAATCACTCTATCTATTAAAAAACCTCATCAACATCCGTTGCCTTGTTTTAAAGATCTAAGCATACATAGGGACAGACAGACAGCGGGAAGCGACTTTGTTTTATATTAGATATGTAGAGATAATGCTCAGGTACCTTCTTGTCATAGGCTGTTTTCAGTTTTAGAAGAACGCGTGTTCATGTCCATTTAATTTTAGAAGATATAAATAATAAGAAGGCGATTATCAGGAGGAGGCCTGCGTCCAGGTTAACCAGTATGCCTTAAAAATATCTCAATAAAAACATCCAATAAAAGCTACAAAAACTGAAGGTATCGAGAAAGGTTTTCCCTCAGCATAACCTATTGAAGAATTTAAATAGTTATTATGTAGTTACAGGACATCCGTTATATCAAAACAAATAAAAGCTATGTGTTAACGCTTCACACAGTTAGTCATAGGTAGGTTATTGATTTATGATACCTAATACCAAGGCCGGTACACGATCATCAGCAAATTCTACGCATAACTTCAAATACGTGACTTTAATGTACCTAACTACCTCACCACGACCTTTCAAATAAACTGGTACCTAAATTACTATTATATACCTGATTATTGAATCACGCGATAATACCTAATGCTGGATGAAATAAAATGTTACTGACCATTTTCACATCGCACAACTTTGAAAGGTACAACAATTCCTTTTTACTTATAAACCTTGAAACAATTTTTTTTTATAATTTACCCAAACTCTTTTTCTAAAGAAATAAAAAAAAAACTCAAAATTCAAAGTGACACGTCAGTAAGTCAGACTCTTTGATTACTTAGATTTTTTATTCTTTGTTTCATCTGCAGTTAACTTTAAGAGCCTTTTTCACTAACAAATGTGCTACACAAACGTAGAGCAAAGGCATAAACGGCTCTACTGTATGGCCATAAACAGCACTACTTCATTTATACAGCAAACTGGCGACACGTATCTACACTACACCGTGTGAACAAAGCCGTAGTCGGTAGTTGCGAGTAGCGCATTGCGCGGTGAACACCCTCTGGGGTATAAATAATCCAGGTTTAACGACCAGTATTGCAGATGAGCCTACGACTGTCTGGTCTGTTTTTACGTCAAGAAATTCCTATGCTAGAACGGCGCCTAAGCCTGCCTGTGCCAGTTTTTTTGCCCGTTATAAATAGTTACACAAGTTGCGTTATTACAAGGGAGGTTTATAAATAGACCTGGTTTGATGAAGCTCGCGTTAAGTTGCTATTAAGGATGCGCTGTTGAGGAGCGAGGTCCATTCGATCGAATATAACTTGCTTGATTATTTTTTACACATATTTCTCAAGATTTGTAAGTTTCTATTGAATATCTCCTTCTTTATCGTAGTAATTAAGAAGGTATTTATCCGGAAGTGGCTACGCGGACCTATTTAATTAATATAACGACTGCGGATAGGATCGTCTATGATGAAACAACTAGGAAAATGACCGTGCTTTTTCAATCGATTATTGATTATTTGCAATCGATTATTATTTTATAATAAAACATTACACTTCCATAAACCACGACCATTCTGATGGACAAACGGTCATCTTGTGCAAGTATAATTTTCTGTAACTATTTAATTAAAATTGATTTATCTTTGTTATACGCAATAACAATAACGTTAATCTTTATTAACAAAGAAAATTACCTATTAAAAACAATAAAACTAGAACTAGTATTAAGGATTGAAACTGTAAAGCTAACTACAGACTGGTGCAAACAATCACGTTAATTATTAGAAAATTATTTTAATTATGACTAATAGTGCACTTAGTTTATTGAGCTCAATGGTCACTTGCTCCAAAATAACCTTCATACAAGCAGGTATCGAGTAGGTCAGATACATCCTTGATCAAACATCGCAATATATACCAACCTACATGTAAGTGGTCGGTCGAGATTCCTGGTATTCATAAAATAAACTGTTTACATATTTTCAACCGTCGTCGCCGTAGTCGATAATATTTCTTCCGTGCCAACATATCCACCTTTGTTGGAATTGAAACTTTTTCTGCAAAGATGGGTTAATTTTAGAAACCATAAGGTTAAGTTAATCTTAAAACCCATGAAAATATTATGGGATCGAACTTTGCACTTCAGAAATACTTCAAAAGTACCAGATTACATCTGCCATGCCAATGCTGGCAAGGCAACAGTGTCGAAAACTTTATTAAGGTGTCGCAAGGTGTTTGCACTCACTCGGACGAAATATAGGCACTTTACCTACTGCGGGTCTATTCCGTTAAACATTATCGATATATCGCTTTTTTTGTATCGCTTGAATAAAGAATCGAATTGATATTGAATTTAAAAGCCTAGGTCAACGGAACAGGGTGTATATTTTAAGTGTTACCTTCTACATCATCATCATCAGCCTATAGTAGTCCACTGCTGGGCATAGGCCTCCCCTAATGAACGCCATAGCGCCCTGTCTTCTACAGCTTCTCTAGCAGGATGTATGCTTGAAACCTTTAAGTTAATTTAGGATCTTTCTTTACAGTACAGCATGTTTTGCAATATAAATTCTTGAATCTTGGAAAAGTACATTTCGTAGTCGAATCGAGATTATATGAAATGGATATAACTTGCCAGCTCTGTTGTTTTGATTCGATTATAGCGCAATCATTTTACGGCGTAGACACCTTGATGTAATAATTAACATCTATAAAACATTAGAAACGAGAAAACAACGTTCAAGCTTAACGTTGATTTACATTTTGATGATATATTTATTTTTGTAAAAGAAAGATTTGAAGATATTTTTATTGATTTCTATACTAATATTATAAAGAGGAAAGGTTTGATTTTTTGTTATTTTTTGTAATGAATAGGCTCCTAAACTACTGGACCGATTTTAATTCTTTCACCGTTGGGAAGTTACACTATCCCCGGTAAACATAGGCCATATTATATTTTCAAAAAAGTTAGGGATCCGTACTAAAGCCGTGCGAAGCCGGGAAGGTCCGCTAGTATTTTATATACAAAAATATATATATTACGGTATATATATACAGGTTTTTTGGCAGACATGAGACTGTATAACTGTGGTAGACTGAATAACAGGCTATTTTACACTGAAAAGCCTTTGGGCCTTTTTAAGAGTTTTATCCATGTTTTTAAGTTTTTCCAAAATTTTAAATATTTACTGCTATTTAGTGCACACAGTGTAAGGTAATAATAATAACTAAGGAAATTAAAGTCGGTTTTAAGTTTCTTCATATCAAATTATGTTTTTATTTTTGGTTTAACATCATCAATTTATTTATTATTACAATGAGCTCACAAGGAACACTTAGTCAAGTCAAATAGGTATCTACTTAGATTAATTAGATATCAGAAGCATAGAAAACAAATAAAGAACAAAAAATAGCATAAGCACCAGCAACAGCATTGTCAAAAATGTGATGTATAAATTAAAATTTTAATGTCACATTGAATGTCAATTATTAGACGCGACATGTAGTCATAGTGAAACAAAACAGGTTGTGAGGCCAGGGTTCATGAGACACTATGTGATTCCGATGTCGTATGTATCTCATCTTCATTAAATCTTTGAAAGCAGCATCACTATCACTACAGTGTAAAACAAAGTCGCTTCCCGCTGTCTGTCTGTCCCTATGTTTGCTTAGATCTTTAAAACTGCGCAATGGATTTTGATGCGGTTTTTTTATAGATAGAATGATTCAAGATGAAGGTTTATAAACCATTTGACGCATACATTTCCACGCGGGGCGCCACTAGTGGATAATATTATACTCTAGCAAGGTCGATGTTCTCTCGATCTTTTATAGGAACTACATGACTTGATCCCACCAACCCCCTTCCACAACAGGCCGCACAGCGCATTACCACCCCACCACCTTCTTGTTGGCTATACCATCCACTCTTACTAAGCGGTTTTGCTCCACCTTCATCATTCATACCGCTACGGTTTGGAACACGCTCCCTGCTGCTGTTTTACCGGTCAATTACAACCTGGGTCTCTCAAGACAAGAGTAAATAGGTATCGTATAGACCTCCGTGATACATCGTCGGTACATAATCACTTTCTCTCAGATGAGATTGTTGCCAAACGAAGGTGTATTAGCTACAAAAAAAGTATTTATTATACTCTATACATCTACATTCTCGTATATAACTACTATAACCATTATTTTAATGTATGTAGGTCCACATCAAAATCGATATATCTGTACATATTCGCAGTTTTACTTCAGGCAGACATAGGTATTACAACTTAGAAGGCTACAACCCACCAATTAGCAACCACTAAGGTGAAGTCAGGTCATGGTTTTTACGATAAATTTTGAAACATGTGCATAAACCAGGGTAAAAACACTGGAAGGACATAGACTACCTAACTTAATGACTTCCTTGAATAGATTATTACTATAATTATTATACACCAGAAATGTAAAGAAACGGAGCGAGGTACAGATGGCGGCTTTATCGTTGGAAGCTATCTCTTCCAGACAACCTTTGGATGCAAATGATAGAAATCATAATATATATAAATAAAAAAAGGCATTTTGTATCTTTATATAGCATCACCCTTTTCGAAAGATTTTCTCATTCCCACGACTTGAAGACGAATTAGATAGGTACTTAGTAATTAAATGCAGTAGTTTATTAAAATGGTCCTGACCAAGGCTTAATTAATGACGCAATCAGTGTTCATTATGGTTCTGAACTGAAATTACCTTTAATAATTCCCATAATTAATATAGCGCCTTGGTAGCGTTGAATGTCCTAGAAAAGACTTCAACGCGCACGCGCAATTTGCACTATCTATTGTTCTAAGGTTGGTGTTCACCAATAGTTAATCGGACAATTTAGTAGCTCCGCCGGTTAACTTTGGCGTTTAATTTATAAAAACTTGTGTCAAATAATATATCAAAACAAGTAAATAAAGGATTTGGAGATTTTAACCCTAACATCGGCTAAAATATATTTTTTTTTTTTTTTCAAAAAATACTTCATTGGAGCAATCGGTATTTTCATATGTAAATATCTCGGAGATCTGACGCTTTAAGACATGACATGTAGGTCTTCTATCCAAATTTATAAAATTTATTGTGCGCTGCAATTTGGAAAAACAAAACTGTGTGGTAGCCGGTAGCAAAACTGTTAGGGCCAACCTCCTATTATACAAAAATCTTTAAAGCCTTTTTATACATCAATTGATTAACTCGGTTACTACATATATATGCAGGTTTCTCAATTCTAGAGTCTAGACATATCTAACGTCTGACTTGCATTTATTTAATAATTCTAAGCTCGACGATGACGCGAGGTATACATGGAGAATGAATAATACCATTTGCCACCAAAAAACGGGCCTGTACCAGTACTTGTGTTTTTTTAGTTTTTTTCCCCTAGCTTACCCCAACCTTTTTAGGCCTGAGAGCTAACCAGTACTTTAGCAAGAGCATTCAATGTAACAAAATAGTGGTAAAAAAACTATATCTTTAGTGTTTTTTAAAGAAGAACCGTAAGTAGGGTCATAGATGAAGAAACTCTATAGATAGCCAGTGCCCAAACTAACTTGCGTTCCTTCGAAAAATCTTGAAATTCTGCCTAATTCCAGACGACGACGCTGATCCATAGCCCGAAAATCGTTATATTCCACGATTAAATCCAGTAAATTAATAAAAGCCGTTTGATAATCGTAAAATTCTTCATATTATAGTTGTTCTATTTTGTTTTTTTTTTGTCCACGGTATTGTTATAAGACAAGCCGTAGCCAAAACAAAACAGAAAAATGCAAACGGTTTGATATTTTGTAAAGATCACGATGCAGGCCATAAAATTAAAGAGTCAACTCTAAAATAAAATAATTGCACGTGTTTTACACGTAAATGTTTACATTATAATATTTCATAATAATGATTAGGAGTTTTTTTATTACATTTTAGCCAAATGTGCCAATATTTTAAACAAGTATTTACTTATTCAGGTAGATAATTTACCATTTGGAACGTTCTAAAGTAGAGGCTTTTTGAACTCTCGAAGACAACCTACAACTTCAACTTCTTTCTTAATGGGAAAATCCAACGAATTCTTAAGTAAGAACCTATAGTTTATTTTGACAATGCCCTTAAACAGCTGCATATTGATCACATTTCTGGGCATGTATTTAAATTCTATTTTATTCCTGACATTTAAAATATGCAGCCAACCATTTGTTAATTTTTCTGTGTTTATATAGGTGTCACTCTGTCTGTTTTATTATCTCTTCTTCTGTGTACAATCTCTTACTTATGGTGCTTCTTTCCTAATCAAAAACAATTAGTTGTATGCAAGTTTTTTGAATCATAATTATCATAGAGTATATCAACATGTACATACCTACGGACGGTGAAATAAATAAATTAAATTAAAAAGGTACAAAACGGGTTTCGAGTTTCTGATCCGTTTCAAATAATGACTTGACGACAGCGTGGGGCTGACGCATGAAACTCATTGAACAACCAAAACAAAAAATTCAAATGGCTTTCATTAAAAAAAAACTAAAACAAACAAACACGTCTCAGTCACAACTATGTAATATTGGGTTTTCGGGTCATATCATAAGTACCTACTGAATCAAAATTTGTTTTTACTGTGTTCCAACCATTGACATACTGTTGTAAATGTACTAGAGTCGGTACATAGGTATGTACTGACTCTACAGACCAAAAAGTAAACCGGTTGGGATCTGTTTTTGAAGAGCGCTTTCACTTGTAGCTTATCTTTTTACTATAATAGTTATTTATGTTATTTATGCTTGTTGCTTAAGTCGTGATTGTAAAGTAAATAAGGTACTAATGGTACTAATTTCTACAATGACTAAGTCTACTGTTCTAAGACGCTACCAACCTTTAAAACTATGTTAAAGGAGCACTATTTGTCCTGCTGTCACTAATGCATAACTGAGTCCCTATGTATATATGTAAGTAGTATCAGTATATATATTTTATGATATGTATGTAGTATATTTCCATGTAAGTATTATAAGTATTTTATTTTATTTTATAATATATGTATAACCTACAAGCACACAGATCCCCTGGTACTGTCCACAATCCTATCCATCCATGGTTGTCTGGTAGAAATCGCTCTTGAGCGATAAGACAGCCAATTTTATCTAGTTTTTTTTAAAGATATCTATGAATTTAAAACGTAATGATTAAAATTAAATAATTACCTAACACCTGTTGAATATTCCATTATGACAGTAATTAAAGTAGCTGTAGTTAACCGTAAAATTGTAAATCTCTCACGATTCTTACATCGAATTGTTTTATAAACAACGTCACGATGCGCCGCCAGCTCACTTAGCTTGCGCAGGAGTCACTTCGGCTCGACACCGAGACGCCTCGCCACTCTCTTCAAACCTCGCATATTTTACATATCGCACAGAACCTTCTCAATTTCATATTTAAAATGCATCTATCACAATCCGCAAGTCTACTTATAATGATCAGCGACAATACCATGATAAGCTAGGACATAAAGGTTCCCTGGAAGAAGTAGCTTCTAAGCGATAAGGCCGCCTATTGTACGCTTATGTTTCATGTTAACGTCCTTGTTTAATTTTGTAATGTACATTAAAGAGATGTATTGTATTGTAATAAGCGGCAATTTTTACAATTACTGGTTTCCTATGCGAATGTAAAACGGTCTTTATTATTCAAGTACAGTAGGAAGCGACGACGCAGGTTCGACCGCGGTATAAAACCTAAATATTTTAATATCTTATTTGTCCGACGTGTGTTCATGGCATCAAAGTTGAGACGATGATGTCATGCATTCCTGTAGTTTCGATGGAATATTTTAATACTAAATCCAAAGTAACATATTGTGTAATAAGATCAAGAATATAAAAGGAGACAAAACCAGCTTTGAAATTCGTTGCAGAGGCTTATCTAGGTTTACGAAAGCCACGATAATTAAGTTCTCGTTTAGTAGCTTTTCTTTTTAATAAATGTAGATGTTTCTCTACCCAATAAATGATATAATTTTAAGTCAGCCACTACATTAATTGAATTAATGAATGAATACTGTACAAAAAATTTACATAAATGAAAATAGTATAATATCTAAATAAAAATATATAAATTTGGTACAAAAGCCGGCATTATCGCTAAGAGCTATTTATCTCAGGCAACCATTAAACTTACATGAATTATTTTTCTGCCTAGCTACTTATCTTTTGACCTATAAGAATAGATTGTTTAGTACCTACTGTAGAAAAAGCTTAAAACCTACTTTGAATCTCTTGGTTTTAAAAGTTTCCCGCAAATCTTAAAAATATTTACGGGATAAGAACGAATCCCTCCGGAATATTTTTCTATGGAACCAACAAAATAGTCTAAATCAAAATACAAATTGTCCATAAGTTCTTATGCGATGCGATTGAAAAAAATTCTGTTGTTAGATACAAAGCTAAAAGTAATTTATCCTTTTGTCATATAATCGTCCTTTGTTGCAGAAAATGGCTGGAAGAAATTGCACTGGCGAACAAACAGGGTCGGAAGCCGTCGCTCCTTCGAGCCATGACAAAGGCATTCTGGATGAGTTACGCACCTTCTGGCATCATGTTCCTCATACAAGCCCTGTTACTAAAGTGAGTAATCGCGAGGCTTTATTAGCAAGAGCACGCCATAATGACATTATAACTAAGAAGTCCTATGGAAGTATTTTTCCAGAAAACTGAAAAACATCCGCCCTGATGACTGTATTTTTTGTTTTCTACTAGTTTCTACCGGCGGCTTCGCACGAGATATATAGATGGACGCTTCTAGCAGTATAATGCTGCTAGATTTGCATAGCTTCTTCGCTTGGATAGCATCCAAGCGAAGCTGTGGTGCATATTTTACCATCCTATTTGTCATTCTTAACCCACACATTTTTAACCGGACTGTTTTAAACCTGGATAAAAGCATAAATTGAATACCGGCTTAAAATCTGCTGAATGATGGTCTAGATTTTGGAAAAACCGTTTATTGTGGTTTTATGCAATTTGTCATCTGAAACCTGCCAGGCAAGCGCACCGCGACATAACTTTGTCGTCAGTTTTGTCGTGCAATTGTTTACATTATCCCACACGGGCTAGACAAAACAGTCGTCAAATTTCGTCGCAGCGCGCATCAAAAGCTATGATGATCTATTTGGTTATTAGGGTGTATTAATAGGTATTATAAATATTTTTCACCAGGCCTTTCCAACCAGTGGCACTAAGCATGATGCTTGCGTACTGGGAGCCGGGGTCAGACATGTCCTACGAGCAAGCTGTGTACTGTGCCACTGCCGTCATCATGATGTCCCTCGCCATTGCCTTCCTCAACCACCACGGCACATATTCCACACAGCAGTTCGGCATGAAAGTCAGGATTGCAGCTTGCTCTCTCATTTATAGAAAGGTATGTTGCAAACTTAAAAATAAACAGTTCGATTCTAAAGTCATTTACAACAGGATTTATCTATTTATTTTCGAGCTTTCCAATATTTCGGCACAGTTCACAGATGCGCATGAGCTATGATCAAGGAATAACTGAAGTCACTGCGAGTGAGTTATAATATGATAAATATAAATATGATTGTATATATGTAATTAAGCTAACATCTAACAAGAAAGAACCCAAAAATTGTTGTGCCCTGACAGGGTTTGTATGCATTGTGTAATGTGTACCTACCCACTAAGATACAACACCTAAGAAACTACCTTTATGCATGAAATCACAATGCGGCCCAGATAGTACACATAAATACATTCTTACCATAGGGTTTGAGTTTCCGGATGATCGGAAATCATCTTCTCGGTTAAAGTTCCTGTGTTTGGTAATCACAATGGCCCTCTGTGGAGATTTCTTGAGGTTTTTGTAACTCGATCCATTGGTTTGAAGCAGACTCGAGAAGACTGCTCTGCTATGGCATTAATGGCATAGTTCGATTCTAATACTGATTCCAGAATGTATACCTTCGGAAACACTCTTTTGTTGTGTTTCTTAAAAAGGGTTTCCTCGATGTGTAAGATAACCTCTGGATCACATGAAAAAAATCTAATTATTCTACAGCCAGCTTATTTTTACTCTATGGTTCTATAATTAAATAATATGGAACAAATATAAAAAATATAGCCTTAGTTGTAACTTTATGCTTGTTGATTGTGCTTAGCAGATTATTTAAGTAAACGATATACACTTTGCGATGCACTTTATCACATTCTTTTCATGTAAGCAGACATAGCAGAAGTGAATATTGTGTTTTATGACGCATTTTAAATAAGTAATTATTGGAACACCTGGTAAATTTACGTCACAGACTCACTCACTGGGAACTAAACAAATGAATTATAAGATTTTATGAAGAAAATATAATATATCTAATAAATATCCTGTGATTCCAAAGTGGATCTTGGCCTCCGACACAAGACTTATTTTATTTTTACAATCTTAGGAAAACTTACAACCAGATAAAGATTAGTTACAAAGAATATTAAACTAAAGGCCAATTAGAAGTTTTAATGAAAAAAAGCAGCGACTTAGAAAACATTCACAAAAAGTAGAAAAATTTTAGTTAAAAAGAATAAAGGTTCCTTTTTTAGAGAAATGATTACGTAGCAGGTGCTTAAGCTGAACAGAAGTATTGAAAAATATATCGAAGACTTCTCGGAGCATCTCGGATTAAGCTGCCAAGACAAGTCTTTGACCTAAGCGACGAGTACGTTTACCTTGTTATGATTTACATATTTTAATTTCCTGCCAACAGGTGATGCGCATGAGTTCCGGCGCGCTAGCCCAAACAACTGCAGGGCAAGTAGTCAACCTCCTCTCTAACGACGTGAACAGATTTGACTACGCCTTCATCTACACCCACTTCATCTGGCTGCTGCCCCTTCAAGTCATCATCGTCTGCTACCTAATCTACCTCAAGATTGGATACGCAGCCATCGTTGGAGTCATTGGCATTGTGCTGCAAACTATACCCGTACAATGTATGTAACAAATTCATAAAATATTCATATTGCATATACATAGTCACATAGTTTAAGCTTAGGTGTTATTGGCTTAGAGGTAGGTACATGTACCCTGTAAGGGCGCAGTAGAATTTATAAAAACATTATACATAGTAATTGGATAGTTTATTAATATTATGCACAAGAATCTCTCGGAGTTTCTCTGAAGGATAGGATTCGTAACGAATACATCCGACAGAGAACCAAGGTTATCGACATAGCTCAAAGAATTAGCAAGCTGAAGTGGCAGTGGGCCATATTTCGTGAAGAACCGACGGCCGCTGGGGCAAACGTGTTCTTGAGTGGAGACCGCGACTCGGTAAACGTAGTGTAGGACGCCCTCCGACCAGGTGGGATGACGACTTGCGAAAGACTGCAGGTAGATGCTGGATGCGGCAAGCGTCTTTAGCTTGCCGCATCCAGCATCTACCTGCAGTCAGTACCTGCAGTCAGACAGGGCGCTATGGCGCTCATTGGGGGAGGCCTATGTCCAGCAGTGGACTGATATAGGCTGATGATGATGATGATGATGATGCACAAGAATCAAATTAATTTCATAAATAACTCAGAAAGCACTTATTAATTCAGATAGCCAAATAGTTATACATAAGATATTCTTTTTGTTTACTACGGACAACCGAATCTTATGTAAGATCTTCTATGGAGCGAGTAAAGACCATTTGTGTAAGGAAAATAGACCAGTACCAGTAGTCTACCTATGCCCAACCCAACCCATACCGAACATGATGTATTGAATTGCATTCGTAATTTATTTGTGCGCTTGTGAACAGGTTTAACGGCTTCACACCCATTGTGTTAGCATAATTGAGATTTTATACCTACATTCAATAAATGTTTCCGGATATCACACGGCTCTATTTAGCCTAAATTAATCAAACAAAATTTTGAAATTAAACAGTGTATTACTGGGAACAGATAACAGGATATTATATACGAATAATGGCAAACAGTCCAGTCCAGCCGGCTATTTGCCCACTGAACCGTGGAGGTCGATTTCGTGAATACTCATCCATTGTGTAGTAGCTTCTATTATTAATTGTGTATTTTGGACATATAGAAAGTGAAAAGTTATCAAATCGCGAAAAAGATAGATAGATGAATTCTTTATTAACAACTTCAGACATAAACATACAAAATACAACAATTATACAGTACATAGGAAAACCAAAAAATATGAAACACAGTACAGCTGATTAAAATAGAAAAACAAACAAAAATAATAAGTTTTAATAGCTAGGAATAGAGGAAGATAACTTTCTTTACGATCATATTTTTATCCCTGTATCATGTCGAAACGTAGAAGTAGGTACTTATTTCGCGTTAAAACCCTCGTTCGCCCTTCACCTCTGCTCTTTCCAGGTAAAGGCTACCAATGTACCTTGGCTCTTTGTTGACATATATTTTTGTCAATACAGAACCTGTTTCGCAGAAGACGAAGTCATACCATGTATGGCTAGCCTGTATAAATCAATCAAATACCTACATAATTTTGTTTCCATTCAATATTTCCGTCATTGTGTTACGCTAGATGCTTGTTTTTTATGAGTCACGCTACAATCCTATACTCATGGGAACAAACTCATTGACCGCATACGTAACTATACTATACATTTAATTTCTTTAGCTTAATGTAAATGTTTAATTTTTCATACAGTCAGCTCGATAAAACTCGAAGCTCTTTTAGTCCCGATGTGTTTTGAGCCGATAGATTCGCATCACTACTTTTAAAAATACTATGAAATATTGCATTATTTCAAAGAAAATAAATGCGCGGACGACTTTGTTAATGTCACACATAAATCAGGAAGTCGTACTATCTACTACTGTCAGGCTTACCCAACTTAGGTCGTCGTGCTCGTCAATCAGGCTCGACTCGACGATCCAAGTTCAGCGATCATTACAAATTAGGTTCTGTATTCTGTATATGCCATTATATCCCAACAACATCGTGGCCAAGCGCCGGAAAGATTATGGGGAACAATGCTCTTTTATATGACATGTATTAAGTATTGCTAAAGTATTGCTTGGCTCACAGACGAACTGTATAGATACAGGAATGTCTTTGATTTGCAAAGGGATGAAATTAGACGAAAGCGACTGAAATAATGTAAAAACAATAATGCACATCGTTCGCGTAAATCGTGATGTTTGGCTTGAATTCTTCCACCTAAACGCAGGGAGGTGTGAAATTGAATGACGTTCTCTCAGGTATCTAAAATCAGATTTATCTTTCAGCTTACATGAGCAAATTGGCTGCAAGGTTGCGAATGAAGACCGCGTGTCGGACCGACGAGCGCGTGCGAATTATGGACGAAATCATTAATGGCATGCAGGTATGCGGCACAAATACGTCCTTGCTCTATCTTTATATGAATCATTAAACATATGAATACATTTACATACTTAATTTACAAAGGATAACTTTGTTATAAGTAATTAAATGACCTGATTTGTGTATGATCACGTTTTCAAGACATGGTTTTACATTTACCTTACCGATAAAGATAACATGGATTATATTTAACTGAAGAGGGTTTCTCACGATGGAGTCACCTACCAAAATATTTTCATTTTGCCTAGCCCAAAACACTTTCTGTATTTCTATTAGAATAGACTGAAGTTTTCTATCTTTTGATGACCTCTGTGGCGTGGTGGGCGTAGGTCTGCCTGCGACGCAGGAGGTTGCGGGTTCGATTCCCACCTCCGGACAATAGTGTGTGCATGACGCAATTGTCCGAAGATCTGCAGATATTTATTCCGGGTCTTCTATTCGTTATCTTTGTATAATAAAAAATATCTATCTATGTAAAGTATTGCATTAAGTATATCAGTTTTCTAGTACCTTTAAGCTCTGCTTAGCTTAGGGCTACATGATGCTGTGTGGATTGCCCAGCATTATTTATTTATTTCTCTACAAAAACATAACAGAGGTCGTGAATAATGAGGTGTGATGAGCCATGTTTTGATTATGATCCTTTATGTAGGTCATCAAAATGTACGCCTGGGAGAAGCCATTCGAGCAAGTGGTGGCTCTAGCACGGAAGAACGAGATCAACTGCGTCACATCGGCATCCTACCTTCGAGGAGTCTACCTCAGCTTCATGGTGTTCACTGAACGACTCACCCTGTACATCACTCTGCTGTCCTATTCCTTGTTTGGTTTCCAAGTGACAGCTGATATTGTAAGTTCTTTTTATTTGTCATAATAAATACGAGTACATTGGTCGGTATTTAATTTATGCCGACCCTATCAGCATCTACTGCATCCGGATTTTGCATAGTAATATATTAGTAGGTATTTTCACAGCGCTCGAGTTTGCCGATGACGTCATCCGCAACAATCCCCGTACGAACCCCGTGACGACGATATTGTTGCGGACGACGACATTGGAAAAACCGGACACAGGCATAGGTTTCGTCAGATATGCCGATGTCCAGTGCACGCTGTACGATAGAAATCAATGAAAACGACAAAGCTTTTCGTTCCGTACGCTCCGATACCGATCCAGCGGACGCGTTACTTTGGTCTGAATTCAAATATATCTTAATCCCATAGGCAACATATCCATTCCTGTTGGTATTATAGGATTAGATATTAGTCTTCGTCTTCGTATTTTCGTTTTACCTACTAATCAATATATCGAATTTGTAGTTTACGAGTTACTTAAAACAACATTTTACTATAAAAACTCGGTCATTGCACGCAACACCCGGCACAACAACAAAAATGTTCTAGATCTTGAACTAGCTAACGCAAGGTCTTTATTATAAGTAGGATTTGGAGCTATGTAACAAGTGCCCTATTTCCAGGTATTTCCACTGGCGCAATTCTTCAACACGCTACAAGGAACCCTTTCGATAATTATGTCGAATGCGGTGTCTTTCTTGGCAGAGGCTCTGATATCAGTGCAACGCCTAGAAACGTTCATGTTACTCGGTATGTGAGGCTGCGGTCTCTATGCATGTTGCATGTACCGGATATATCTTTAACCGGAGTTCTCTCCTCATTTGTAAACTTAACTATTCAATAACTTTCTACACCTTTATCGCTTCAATTCTGAGGGGCAATAAGTTACCTTCTCTATGTTTTAATGGGTACCTCTATGGTAGGTAGGATATGATAGGGTATTGTTAAAAGGCAGAAGAGTCATGTGAAATTGAATAAAGCTGTGATTAACCAGCAGTTTACCTACTTAGAAAAGTAAATGATGTTGTTCCCAATTTTAGATCCAATGTCTCCTCTACCTCTCCTTTTCGCAGGCATTTCCGATGGCTCAATATTTTAATATACTCCAAATGAGCTTAGCTGTCCTATGGTCGATGAGTGTGATGCCATTTATGGAAAGTCTCGTTTCTATACGCCGTATTGAGGCTTTTTTAGTGTTGGGTACGACGTATTCTTTTGATAGTGTGATGTGTAGTTTTTTTGACAGCTTATTTTTATTATCATGTAAAAGTGTGATATTTTCTTGCTTAGCTTATAATTTTATTATAATCAAAAGGAGTGTATTTAAGACAGAGGCTGACAGCATCGAAAGGGCCACCAATGTGTGGTCCCAGGCTGACGATGATGACGATGAAAAGTGTGTTTGTTAGTTATTCTATTGACAAACTAATGAATTAACAATGTTTTTCGCTTATGGGTCTAGAGTCCTACTAATTATAGGTTAAGGGCCGAAGAATGAGGTTTATTAATTACGCCAGGAACTTTTTAACTGGGTGCGTGTGATTTGTTTTGATAGCGAGATTCTACGTTTTGGTTGATATTTTGTGTGTGTGATTAACAGGATTGAAAATAACATCACTAACCACTAACCATAAAAAAATTATATGTGGTGATATGAAATATTGAATGTGAGGAGCGTTTTTGGTTGATATGCTGCAGTTAAAACCTGGTTTACCTTGAAACACAAGTAAATAGACGAAAAACCAGTGCTTTAAGCCAAATTGCTTGCAGTTTTGTTGACATAACAAATATAAGATCTAAGGAAATGTAATACCAATCTAAAATAACGTTATAGATGAACGAGAAGACCTACGGAGCGTGCCTGATGTAAACATCGCTAAGCTTGTCCAAAGCGTAGAGAACAGAAAGATGAAAAACCTCAGCGAGGTCGACCTCAGACCGACCTTCAAGAAAATTGACGAAGAGGGAATTTATAACCCTGGTAAGAATTCCAGTCTAGCCACAGAACTACAAAGTCAACATTACAGAGTCAGTCATCAAAACAGTTGCAAGCTGCGGTTAAATTACCCAATCCCTAAGCAATGTTAAATAGTAAAATGAATTTGAAAACGACTAATGATGATGATAGTTGAATTTTAAAATACTTTTTGCTTTATTATGAATGCAACGATTGTCTGGACTAGACTACAGTCTAGAATTATTAAAATGGGTAAATTTGTAGGTTTTGATTGCAACGAAAGGAGTGTTACGAGTCAAGTGGCTAGTTTGCCGGTCAACTCGGATATTGGCGTTCTCTTGCAAGATGTGAATGCAAGCTGGACTGAGGATGGCCCGGTCACTCTTCGCAGTCTCCACCTGACTGTGCCTAAGGGGAAGCTCTGCGCTATCATTGGATCCGTTGGCTCTGGGAAAGTGAGTTACTCTTGCACGTTCAATTTTCCTATTTAATTAATCTTTATTTTAATACATGTGAAACTGAACTACTTTAATATTAATATCGTTCCACTAAAGTCATTTAAAACGGGATATTTACCATGATTTTTGAGTTTTCCAATATTTTCGGCACAATTTCATGCGCCATGATCAAGTAATAACAGATTTTTTTTTTGTCTTTTGCTACGAACGTTATTAAAAAATTAAACCATGGTAAATATCCCGTTTTAAATAACTTTAGTGTTAATAACCATGATAGTTTCAAATGTTTTATTATCGTTCCAGTTTTGAAAGTAAAATAAGGACTATTGTTTACTTCCGGCTTCCGGATTCGGAAAAGCCTACTCAGTAATTTTTTATTTTCAGAGTTCAATATTACAACTTCTGCTAAACGAACTGAGACCAACAAACGGTCGAATTTACGTATCTGGACCGCTATCGTATGCCTGTCAAGAGCCTTGGCTATTCGTAACCACTGTGCGCCAAAATATTCTATTCGGCTTACCCTACAACTCAAAAAAATACAAAGAGGTAAGGATATCTCAAATAGTAATCGCATCTTTAACACAAGTCTCATAAAAAAAATGCCAGTCATTTAAACTTATTGGTATTTTAACAGGTGGTTAGAGTGTGTGCTCTACAAAAAGATTTCCAGCAATTCCCTCACGGGGACCAGACATTAGTTGGAGAACGAGGGGCCTCCCTGTCCGGAGGTCAACGAGCTCGAATCAATCTTGCCAGAGCGGTTTACAGACAGGTGAGTGAAACCACCTGTGACATTCAAGAGATCATCTAAGCGATTAGGTGGCCCGTAGAACCACTTGGTTGTTATGTGACACGTTATGTTATGCAGTTATTTCAATATGCAGAAGCAAAAGCTCAAAATGTAAATCCAACCTTCGTTAGGTTGGATTTACTACTATTTCGTTGAGTTGCGCCAGACGAAAATACATAAAACTATCTTTCTACCGCCATTATCACAAAACCTGTTATTAAGTCACGTTTTCACGTGTTCAACGATATCATATTTTACTTTATCGCAAAACATAATTAGTTGAGGCAATTAAAATCCATTTATATTATTAATCGGATAGGTTGCATTGGCACGCTTCCAATACTTCGGGTCCACTGTTACCACAGCTGTGCCCAGCAGCCGTTTCCAATATTTGCACAAGCAATATGGACTTAAATTTATCTTTAATTAAATTCTGTTTTACATTTGTAACAGCACTAATATAATTCTATTAATTTTATGGGTATCTATGTCATTAGGCACGATCGAATATATCCATTGCTGCCACTTGTACAAAGTCACGTCATGCATACAAACAGACAATTAATATTATGTTTGTATAATTTAGATGAGTGATATACATACTTAATACAATAGATTACATAGATAGATATTTTTATTATACATAGATAACGAACAGAACACCCGGAATAAATATCTGCAGATCGTACACAGTTGTCCCGAGGCGGGAATCGAACCCGCAACCTCCTGCGTCGCAGGTGGACCTTTGCCTACCGCGCCACTGACGTCGTCAGTTACGATTTATCTTAGGATAATTCCCTAAAACCATGCTTTTTAATCCATCAGGCTGATATATATCTCCTGGACGACCCTCTATCGGCAGTAGACGCTCATGTGGGTAGACAACTCTTCGATGAATGCATCAGCGGGTACCTGCGACACACCACGAGGATCCTAGTCACTCACCAACTGCACTATCTCAAGGCAGCAGACTACATCGTTATTATGCAAAATGTACGTAAATATATCCCCTTTTGACTCATGTTCTTGTAAATGTAATAAAATAATTGAGCTTAGATCTCACTGTTCCCTTAATATACTAAAAAGTGAGACTCTCCTCCCTCAATAGCATCTTTACATGGTATATAATGAAGTCGCGTCCGCTGTCTGTTCGCTCAGATCTTTTAAACTACTCTACGGATTTTTATGCAATTTTCAGCAATAGATAGAGTGATTCAAGAGGAAGGTTTATAATATTTGAAACATAGATTTCTACGCGGGCGAAGCCGCGGGGCGCAGCTAGTAAATTATAAAATATAATTTCAACAGGGATCCGTAGATACAATGGGAACCTACCAAGAGCTGATGTCTTCTGGAAAGGACTTTGCCAAGTTGTTGTCATCATCTCACGATGAGAACAATCCTGAAGCTGAGAAGCCACCGCCGATGTCAAGGCGATCTTCAGCTAGGGTGAGTTTAGATAGAGACAATACTTTTATTGCATACTTAAAAAAAACAAGATAAAAAAAATAATACAGGATATGTGACAAAATTTAAATTGTATTTACCCACACAATTATATGTATAACACTATTTCTACCTGAAAATCATCTTTTATGACTCGCAACTTTGAAGATTTTGACTTTGTCGGTATTTAGTCATTTACAACCAAAATCAACTGTTTGAAAACCCATAGCTCTCCACAACCCGTCGGCCGTCGCTAACAGAATCTACGACGGGCTGCGAAGGCCCAGCTCAAGAAATGGAGGAGGAGGAACGAGAGACAGGGTCCATGAGCTGGCGGGTCTATAGCGCCTACCTTCGTGCTGGAGGCCGCACGCCTCGACTCTTGTTCATGGTCCTTCTACTCGTGATTGGACAACTGTCAGCCACGCTCTGTGATTATTGGGTTACCTTCTGGTAAGAACCTCCTTTATTATACTTATATACTAACCTTTTCTGTAGATACCTTATTTTTTTCTGCTAATTCTGAACTGCTTCTCCCTATAACTTAGTAGATCTAGTCTTCAGGTTTTAGGTTTAAGATCATTTAATTCTCTTAGATCTATTTTCTTTAGATTTAACATTCAGAGATTACAGATAAATATTTGTTATTTTTTTTAAATAAACTCACTTCATTTTTAAGTCATGATGAAAAACATGATTGTTTGAGATGGCCCCAAGATCGACAGGAGTGGATACGAAGGGAAAAGGCCTATATCCAATACTAGTGAAGTAACTATCATGAAGTGGTCACCATGGTTATGATGAGATTCTTGTCCTCGGTTCTGTTCTGTCTTTATGCTATTCACCCAACACTTCACTCGTTTTTCTTACCTTCATGTACGTGTGAAAGTGTTGTTTTTACTAAGGGCCTTGGCTAAGGGAATGTCACATTCCTGTTATGACTAGCGATAACCTACAATTTGTCATAATCTATGTTATGCATATTTGATTGGCTCTAGGTGACTTTACTTAGCTTAGAATATTGAATTTAGACATTTAAGATAAACCTACTTTTGCACAACAAACTCACATTATAAATCAAGCTTTTGTTTAACTATAATATATTATATTTGCTCAATATTAAAAAAAATGCATTCAAATCGAAGAAATTTTATCAGCGCGAACACGGCAGCAAGGGTCAACGGAGTCAAGCTTTGTGTGCGAGACATATTATAGTGTGTACGCAAACATAAGGTACATTATCTATTATCCAATACTCTCTCTTTTTTAGGACAAATGAAGTGACCCGCCTCAAAGAAAAAGAAAGCAACGCAACAATCAAAGACTACGACCGGTTACTGAGTTCAAAGGAACCACCCAGAAACAGTACATTTGATTTCGCAAGCTACTTTTCCGGCGTTCAGCAGAAACCTGGTGAGTTGTCACAATAGATCACAACAAACCTTGACACCGTGAATGGCTTTAGGAATTGTGAATTACGTGAATGACCATCCATTATTGACTCCATTGTTGACTGAGCCAGACTATTGTATCGGGCTGAACCAACAAGCAAATTGAATAATCTCATTTTCTTTGAAAATTTTACGATATTTTATAACCTCACTACATATTTATTAGATATGTTTATTGGTTTGGGACTTATGTGAGTGGAAATTGCCTTGTAAAATATGCACATTAAAATATAATGTGCATTATTAAAATGCACATTATATTTTTATGTGCAAAATGATGCTCAAAAACTCAAGCAATTACACATTACAAAGCTTTAACGAGCTTGGCAAAACCTTTTAAAATGCCGCAAAACCTCATAAAACAATTGCATTTTGAGCTCAGATCTTTTCTCCATAGAGACCACAATTGCTTAAATTCCTTATTAATGTCCTTCCTAATAAATAATTATCTGAAAAACTGATTGTTATTGCATCTACGTGCATAATATACATTATACATAGGCCTTAACTATTTCTAGATTGTTTACATCAATCTGCCTGCAGATCACTCACATGTTTCACTTGTATTTAAACATCCTCGCTGCGTTCGCCAATCCGCCTGCCAAGCGTGGCGATTATGCCAAAACCCCCCGTCCACTGCTGAATATGCCACCTGTGTATGTCGCCACAGGATCGTAGAATTACTAGCCCGATTTCAAAAAGGCTACTGAGTTCTTGTGAATGCCTAATTAATATAATTCGACCAGATGGCTGAGTAAAGTTAAGCCATTTTATTAAATTTGGAAAAATAAAATATATTAAATATATTCAAATATTGGTTTATCGTTGTACAATCCTTAGACTATCAATTGAATCCGCCTAGCTTTTCTACAGACGGACGAAGTCTACGATCCGGCGGCGCCGACACGACATATAAAACAAGTTTGCTGATGAGATTAACTATTATTGCAGATATGGACATCCACGCCTTCATCGGTCCCCTCGACACATCTCAGTACCTCTACGTATACTCGGCTCTGATCGTCTGCTGCATTTTCTTCATCACGGCGCGTGCTTTCATGTTCTTCAAGGTTTGCATGACGGCATCTAGGAACCTGCACAATGACATGTTCCATTCCATGCTGAGAGGCGTCATGCGGTTCTTTGACAGTAACTCTTCCGGTAAGTTGTGCTATGAAATTCGGAAGTGACGTTCCCATCTCGGGACAATTATTTGTACGATCTGCAAATATTTAATCGGGGTCTTTTCATGAATATTAAAAACCTATTTATTTAAGTCATCATCATCATCAGCCTATAGCAGTCCACTGCTGGACATAGGCCTCCCCCAATGAGCGCCATAGCGCCCTGTCTTCAGCTTGCCGCATCCAGCATCTACCTGCAGTCTTTCGCAGGTCGCTTTTGCAGTCTTTCGGGGTTTATCTAAGTAGTGTATTGTAATTTGTATTAGGTATATCAGTCTGCTTAGCTAGGGGCTAAATAATGCTGTAAGAGTCATCCTGCATTATTTTTTTAGTTATCTAGTACCCATAACACAAGCTGTGCCATAGATAAATTATAGGTAATTGTTCTTTGGCTCTGCATAACTTCAGACTAACTTCGATGTTGTGTGAATTGATCAGCTTTATTTATTAAATAAATTGACGCTTTGACCCCATAGCTTTAGAAATTATATCATTTTGATGGATCCCACATCCAAGCCGCTCCTTTCCTGACTAATGACTTGTGTATATCTCTATTTCCGGGTTGAAAAGTAGCTTACATTTTAATCCATCGAAAAATCTAGAACTACCTACATCTTTGCAATATTTTAGTCCGAGCCGTTCAGTAGTATATGCGTGAAGAGGTAACAAACATTCATCCATTCATCCAATCTTTCGCATTTATAGTGTGATCTTATATTTAATTAACAAAGAAAGTTACAATCCAATAGAATCAAATTAGAACTATAATTGAAACAATTGCGCTAACTGCATACTTTTGCACACAACCTACAGGCGCGGCGGCGGCGGCTCAATTGATAAATTCGATGATTTAAACAGATATATCATCATCATCAGTGATCAACAAAACAAACTTCGTGTTAGTTGAAATTCGTGCTAGGGGTCTAATATGCAATTTTATGATGTACCTACTGGCAAAAGAGCATTACGGCGTGAAAGAGAATTCAATTGCAACTTTTTTTTCAGGTCGTATTCTAAACAGATTCTCCAAAGACATTGGGGCTCTAGACGAGCTCCTACCACGGTTTCTCCTAGAATGCATACAGATCTACCTCGTAATGTTCAGCATTCTCGCCCTAAACGCGGCAGCACTCATCTGGACGCTATTGCCTACCACCATCATCCTACTCCTGTTCTACACGATTCTACAAATCTACTTGAAATCGGCTCAGTCTATAAAACGACTAGAGGGCACAAGTAAGGATTGTTTTCATAGTATTTTGTCACGTTTAAATACACATGATGAGTTCTTTGCCTGCTGAATAAATAACACAAAACATAAAAAATAATAGACTGTATTAAAACATTGATAATAAAATCCTAGTGCAATAACTTTTGTAGGTAAGGTTTTTTATCGTTTTCTTACGAATATCACGTGGTTGGTGATATTCGTAAGAAAGATATAGGTAGGCACATAACGCCTTTTTGTACTCAGTTCTTTCAATATAGGGTTAAGCTCCCTAATTAAGATTGGAGCCTAGATTCTTGTTGACTATATTACTATTAAAAACTTTTATTAAAATTAAAGCAACGGGGAGGGTTATAATTATACCTTTATGGTGAGAGCCTATTTGTAATCCATATTCCCATTCTTTAATGTTCCATCTTAAACGGATGAACCGATTTTGATCTATTTTTCTTTCTTTTTTTTTCTTTTTAAGTCATTTTGGGAGTGTTTTTAGTCATTTTTCATGAAAATCGGTGCAACCATGTACTAAACCATGACAGGTTTAGATTAAGGTTTAATATGTTGAGCCTAAACTTTGAAATCATTGTGAATGCATTATTTCCAGCTCGCAGTCCAGTATTCTCTCACATGTCAGCAACACTCAATGGCATCAGCACCATCCGCTCAGCCGGCGCACAGCAGAGGCTGATCAAGGAGTTTGACAGATTTCAGGTTCGAAAGCTAAGCTGGCAAATATTTAGTAGGCTGAATATTAGTTGTTGGAAAAATATTTAGAAAATAGGGTAACTTTATCCAAAGTTACTCATAGGATATGATATCTAGCTAACTATAAGATATAATCAAGTAGATAGGTACCTATTTATAAATAAACAGCCTCCGCGCCGAGGGTTTCGAACTTTTGTCTATTAATTAAATATTATAGGTACCAGTTAGAGACTTCACTACATATTGAATATTTAAAAACAGAAAGGTATATAGGTACATTCTATATGGATCGACTTCATTGATTCATTCAAATTTCGGATATCAGGGTGTTATAGTCTTCGATGCCTTCGTTTTTTTTTATCGTTTTTCAAAAACTATTCTACTTCAGTCTGCAAAATTTTTCCTGTAACATATATGTAGATACAGGTAAATATATGTAGATATACCTAGGCGCATTGCCCCGCTGTATGGCAATGCTGATGCGCTGCGCCAGATAACCACCAGCTCTCGGGACACACGTCGCTTGGACCAGACACTAGTATATTTTTTATATAATCATTTTTTAAACCCGGAGAGCCGTCGTTACCCCACCGACCTAGGGTCTCCACTCCAGTAACAACATGTTATTTCGCAGGATATCCATACTTCAACGTGGAGCAGCTACCTGGCCAGCGGAGTCACTCTCGGCTTCTGGTTGGACTTCATCTGCGTGATATATCTCGCCATAGTCATAGTAGCCTTCCTCGTCATTGATAGCAGTAAGTTGCTTGCCACTTCCTGGTTAGATTCATATTTCTTCTTCTGTAGTTTGTTATAAATCAGACATAATATATGCACAAGACATGCCTCATGGAGGGAAAGTACCATAAATATAGAACATTTTACTGAAAGAAGACATCATTTTGATTTTAAAATCAATTTAAACTGCATTCAAATTTTTTGAATAAACGCTAATCTGAACCAGGAATCGAACAAAAGTCACATCTAATTTAACGATGGCGATCAAAAGGCTCAATCGTAAGTATTATTTTTTTCCAAGTAACATAGTATCTTAAATAAAAGGAAGACCATGAAATTTTTCTCTTCTTTTATATCATCTAGGACTAAAGTGTTTCGGAAGACAAATACAACGAATCACCAACTCGAGGATTTTAAGTCGTTTCGTTTAGGAGTTATATCCTAAACATACATGCCAAAATTTCAACTCAATCGATTAAAGACTCCGCACAAATGATCTAAAATTATGTTGCAAGATTTGTCCCACACATCTTCCCGACTTCCCTTCTCTATCATCATCAGACCCAGGTCGATAGTACCGTAACATTGTTTCATCTTTTTAATCTTTTTCCGAAAACCCATGAATACCAAATTTGTATGGTAATAAAAAAATCTGTATACCCACTATAAGTCTATAACAAAGGCCCATAGAGACAGAGGACATAGGAGCTCTGTACATAGAGTGGTTCGCGGTATCGTACGAATCATTTTTTTACTGAAAGTTGAAACAAAACTAATATTGACCCCGACGTGATTTGAACACGCAACCTTCTGATCTGGAGTCAGACGCGCTACCGTTGCGCCACGGAGTCGGTGAAATTAGGTGTTGAAATATAGATAGGTAGGACCTATCTACAGTATCTACTTATCAACAAGTATTGTAATTAGGTACAGGGTATAATCTATAATCTATAATGGCCTTCCCCGGAATACAATTGAATATCAAATATCACGAAAGTCGAAATATATTAAACTATTCAACAAAACAGGACGTAAGTAAGTTAGTAAATCGTCGGTACTCATTTTGTACCTATCAGATAACATGTCTGAGCTAGTATGTGGAAACGTGATTTTTTTTACGTTACATCTGACTCATAGCATTTTGTTCCAGAAACGATATTCTCCGGCAACGTGGGCCTGGCCATATCGCAGACACTGATCCTGACGGGAATGCTCCAGTTCGGCGTGCGTCAGACCGCAGAGGTCATCTCGCAGATGACCAGCGTGGAGCGGATACTGCAGTACACGCATATTGAACGCGAGCCTAAGTGGGAGAAAGGAGGTGAGAAATTACTGAGACTTTGACATAACATCTGATTAATAAATTGATATGGTTTCTCCTCTGAGTATTGAGTTTCTCAGTACTTTATGCTTGGGTCCTTTTGAACGCAGATACAAAACACTTAGATATCATCTTCTTTTTTCGCTTAACTGAACTTGATCAATAAATGTTTCTCTATCTCTATATATCATCTTTTATCTGGGCAACTTAGGATTAGGATTAGTCGGGGCGGCGGCGATGACTGGAAGAGACACATTAGATGAAATTAAATAGGTATCGTATATATATCGTAGACATATGTCATCTGTTTCTACATAGTACATTTGGTAGGCATGGCTTAGCGCGTATAGTGATTTAAAATCCCCTGTACATGTTTACAATAAAAATATTGAGTATTTAGTTTGAGTGTGAGTGAAGAGCCTACTGCTAGTGCTACCAAACTTGACGAGTACCTAATAACGGCTACAAAACATTTTGTTTTCCAGAGAGAGAAACACCAAAAGGCTGGCCGTCACAAGGTCGCGTGGAATTCCGTAACTGCTACATGAAATACACGCCAGAAGACCTGCCCGTTCTGAAGAACCTGAACTTAGTCATAGAAAGCGGATGGAAGGTCGGCATCGTGGGACGGACGGGCGCTGGCAAGTCCTCGCTCATCTCTTCGCTGTTCCGACTGGCCATCGTGGAGGGCGAGGTTCTGATCGATGATGTTGATACTGAATATTTGGCTCTGCAGGTAAGTCAACCTGAGATACCTTTTTTGAATGGTAGGTTGTATTTTCCCCCTACTAATATAAAATATTGGAGATTTATTTTTGATACTACATAGCCAGCAAAAAGGTGTGAGGCGTGCCTGGTGGGAAGCAGTTGTTAATTTGTGAACCCTATTATCAAATGGGTCACGTAAGGACAAAATATTATCCGACCGAATTTCGTTTTTATGGTCCTTCGAGTCATACTAAACGTTAGATTTTGAATTTATTTTCTTTTTTCAGGATTTGCGGTCGAAGATATCAATAATTCCTCAAGAACCCGTACTATTCTCAGCGACGGTGCGGTACAACTTGGACCCGTTCAACCAATACGATGACGAACAACTATGGAAGGCTTTAGAAGCGGTAAGTTGCGTGGACCAGGATGAATAACCTGCGAAAGGCTGCTAGCAAATTCTGAATGTGGGAAGCTGAAAACAGGGCGCTATGGGCATTAGAGAAGGTCTAGGCTGATGATGATCATGAAGTTGGGCGTTATTTAGGTTCTAATCAAAGCCTTTAATCAAGGTAAGACAGTGCCTATCTAGGTACCGCAGGTAACCTATCCGATTGCCTATTCCGAGGGTAGAGTGTTGTGTCCGGTGTACCCGTGTACCAACTATAAAGTACCTAACTGAATGGCTTTATATTTGATGGATGTGTTGTTTACTTATGTACATAATAGGTATATAGCTAAAGATTTAAATAAAATGTTCTTAACTCCTAGGTTGACCTCAAAGCAGCCGTCCCCGCACTAGACTTCAAGGTGTCCGAAGGTGGATCCAACTTCTCTTTGGGTCAGCGGCAGCTGGTTTGCCTCGCGCGCGCCATCTTGCGGGGAAACCGCATACTCGTGCTTGATGAGGCAACCGCCAATGTCGATCCTAGGTAACTACCTACCTACCCTACTTCATTATACGGGTTCTTTTTTTAAATGTTTAGATAGACTAACTGGTTATAAGTATAATGATTCGGATCAGTTGTACCCTAACAAAAAGTGAAGTGGACAACTCATCCGCGGACGAGTTGTACCCTAACCCATGAGTATCTAGGTAAGTAGGTAGGTACGTACTTACTTACCATACATAACCTAACGTAATTAAAAAGATGCTACCATCTTCTAAATTTCGCTATTACCATCTTTCTAATTATCGTTGAATATTGGGGAGGCCTATGTCCAGCTGTGGACTAGCAGAGGCTGATGATGATAAAATATTATCGTTGTTTAACTCAATAAGTGAAAGGTGTAGCGCTATCTACTAAGCACCTTGTTATTTTCAGGACCGACGAATTTATCCAAAGAACGATAAGAGCACAGTTCGCGGAATGCACGGTCCTCACCGTGGCACATCGCCTCAACACGATCATGGACTCAGACCGTGTGATGGTGATGGACTCAGGCCGGCTGGTGGAATTCGACCATCCCTACAAACTGCTCAGCAACCCCGAAGGGTACTTCACGAAGATGGTCAACGAAACCAGTGATAAAATGTCAACACAACTTAACCAAATCGCGAAGAAAACTTTCATTGATAACGGCGGAATTGTAGAATGATGCGTTTATTAATACAAATTAGGTAGGTTAGGTTAATCTATTGGAGTGATGCATTAAATATATAAGTAGGTAGACGTAAGTATGTATACTCTCAAGCGGATGTGAATGTTTGTAAACAAACCACAACAATAAAAACTAAAATTCTCACGTTTGGCTCAAATTTCTGATACAATTGTTAGCAATATTTAATAGAGGAAAGATCTCAAGTCAACAGGAAATATAAATTTCGTCTAAAAAATACACGTTTGAATTACTTATGGACTATAGATGAAGTGTGGCGGGAATGTGTACAAACATTTTACATTGGGGAGTACCTATAAATGTTAAAGTTCATAATTTACTTTACCTACAATGAAAAGCCCATGTCACCTTCAATTAGAATATTATAATTAATAAGTGAATTGTGTTTTTGTCATTGTAAGTCATAATTTCGTAGGTAAATGTGTCATTCATAATTCTAGGCATTGGATTTTCTTATATAGTTAATTCAGATTATTTAGGTACAGATAGGTTTATATATCCTAAATATTAGAGTGACAATTATTATTCTAGGTACCTTTGCATTTTTTCCACAATCGTCAATTTGATATTATACAATTATAGGTCGTTTATTATTTTACATTTTATATAATCTTTATAGATATTATTATCGAACAATCATGTAAATGTACCAAAATATTCGTGTAAAAACTACTTAAACATTTTATTAAAGAAGGTAAGTAGGTACCAAGAGAAATTCATAATAATTATATCTCCTCTACAAGTTAAGGAATTAGGTAAAACTGTGTTATTTATTTAATCGTAGAAACGTATTAAATCTACCATTATTTGTAAGCATCTTTCATTCAATTAAATGCCATAGAGGTTTTCCTCAATCAAATAAACAAGCTTTACAAAAATAATTCTTTTGCTACTACTTTTAAACTCCGTTCACCGTTTATTTTTGTCTATCAAATAGAAAATAAACGTGTAAACGGAGTAATATATAATGAGACCCATGGGATTTAAATCCACGCATTTTTTTTGTTGGCACGACTATGAAGTTCCTTAATTGTTGACAGATGGGTGAAGGAAGACTGAATGACAGAATTAAGTATTTCATAGACACATTTTACGACATTATTCTAGATGATTTTTCCATGAAAAAGGAAGTATTGAAATGAGTATAATCAGTATAATCAATTTATTGGTAACAAAATAGTACAAGTCAAATTATTATAATGATTTGATTAAGCGCTAGGTGTCGATATATTTGTTCATAATTCAGCAAAGATATATTCAGTTCAGTAATAAATCGCTTTTTACCACGATGATACACGCATGCGCGCCGTCGTCGGTCGCGACGTCGTCGCCGTCACGTCGTCATCGCGTCGCGTCGTCGTCGGTCCACCGCTGCGCTGCATCGGTAAGGTAGTCGGTGTAGCATTGAACGCATTTTTGTGTTTCCTTCCATAGTGCATGGGTCGACCGACGATGCACGACAGGACGCGACACGGGGCGCGGCGGCGACGGTCTTCGTACGCACTGCGTAGCAATATACGCATGCGTACAGTAAGTCCACAACACTAAAGATTCATAAATTTCCATACAAACGTACAAAGATAATATAAAGTATTACTACACAAACGTAGACCGCACGCACTGACGACGCGCGACGGTCAGTAAAGCTCTGTATGTAACCAGCCTTATTAATATTTTGTAGGTAGTCTGAACTTTACGCACGCATAAAATGTTACTGCGCAGCCTTCTGTGCGTAGTTTGGACCTACCAAGATAAATTGTCAGTACTGGTACCTGCCTACCACGGATCTCCGCAGTGCACCTGTTAACGAGACTAATTTGGTTCTTCTGTGCTTTCTGGTTTTCTACTCCTTATTTTACTTAAAAGCGCGCACTTTCAGTGAACTCTGTATTACCTACCTACTGAAAATTTCATGAACAACTAAAATCGTGAATTATTTTCGTTATCTGATTTCAAGCCTGACCATGCCTTACCACACCACAGCTTCCGCAATAATGCCAAATTGTCAACCCGAAAAGCCTATATAGAAAGGTACCTACTTATCCACTTGAACGTCCAGTGGCACATAGTACCACAAACGTTTACCCCAACATTGGCGACCGATTTATTCATTATCTGTGCCTCTAAATTAGTACCCGTCGATACTAGATGACTATCAACAATTTTCTAACAATTTCTACCAAAAGTTCCCGATAATAAAAATTATGAAAAAAAAAAAATTTTGACGACAGAGCGAGAGAATTTTTTTTGCGGAAGTGTCGTGCTGCATTTATGTTGTAAAATCTTTGGAATTAATGTGTATTTTTAGGATTGTGATACATGTAATTTTTCCTTACATTTTACGCGCGAACGATGAGTAAAAACAACATACTCTCCTACACTCCAAAGTTGATTAATTGAGCAAAACAGATCGATTCGCTGTTCTTGTATCAAAATGGCTGTGTTATGTTTTCTTACGTGATATTAGTATAAGTTTTTGCAGAAGCTATGTTTTTAAATCGTAAAATTAACAATCTAGAATAATTCTTTACAAAGAACAAACTAATCAAGATCTTAATAAAACTTTTGAAACTATCATGGTTATTAATACTAAAGGTAAATATCCCGTTTTAAATTACGTTAGTAATCAAGATCTTATTTTTACATCGATTCAATAAGTTGGTTGTTGATTTTATGATTTATTGTTGATTTTGATAAATTTAAAATTAGGGTGGCAAGCAAGCCACGCGAGTACTTATGTATGTTTTTATGCGCGAGTAACTAAGGGTTAAAATACTTCTCCTGAATATTTAATTATTATTTTGGTACCGTTTTAACAGGTTTAGAGTCTAGTTTGTTAAACTTTTTTTGTTATTAATACAGATATCACAAGTAAATCACAAAAAAATAAACTTCAACAAAAATCAGCCTAAAAATGTTACTATCCTATGTTTAATCATTTTTTACTATATGAAAATGTAGGTACGATGATTCATATTATAATTCATTTTATTCGCTATATAATAACGTACATAAAGTAATTTTTGGTTTTGAAATCTTTGCTTCAGTACTTTTTGTGATAAATCGTTTTATCGGGAATAACGCGCAGCGTGTCACGCCACGCTCGCGGAGAAAAGGCTAGGACGTAAGTCGCTCGCTGCGCTGAGGGCGCTGGACATTCATTCAAGTGGAATCTATGCCGAAAAGACTACACCATCTTGTCAGTTTCCCAATGTCAATGTCATCTAGTTCCAACACTCGTCAATACTCATATATTTATTGCAATGCAAACATGTTATACAGACAGGGGATCTTAAAGATAAAAATCTTTCAATCATGCACCCTGCTAGGGTACGGCAATATTTAGCTAGATGGATATTAAGTAACACTTTATAATCTAACGACTTATTCTAAATTATTCTAGGCACAAAATATTTTAATAACACATTGTTTAGGCTTTTTCAGTCTTAAAATTATTGAGTCTAGTTAACTAAAAACGTAATTCTAGTACCTATAATGTACATAAAGTTAGAACAATCATCTATACAAAGTAAGAAGAAAAAAAAAGAGATTTTAACAAAGAATTAGAAATCAAAAAACTCTTGCAGCAAGTAAAATATTATTCTCTATTGACTGATTACACGATTCCTTAATTCCTTTTGTTAACCAGATTTCTTTATGATTTTATTTTGTTTTTATTTTTACTTTAGGTTTCGTCAAATGAGTACCTAATAATTTTCATTGGTTTTTTTTCGCTCGAAATTATAGTAGTGAAATTAGTTTCATTCAATTAAATAATTTATGAGGTTTTGTAAATATTTTTTTGTTGAACATTATTTTTTCTACTACTAAATTTCTATGGATAGGATTTATTTTTTAATTTTGCATATTAAGAACAATTCCTTTATGATGATCACTTAAGCCAAACTCTCTAATATTAAGGTTAAATTCTTTGTTATAAAAGTTGGTGAAAACAAGGTCTATTTATGAAGATTTTACTATTTTTTTTTTTATTAAAAATGTATTCTCTAATGTTCTTTTAAATATTGATGAAAGTTAAAAGTATTAGTTTAATTTAAAAGCGTAGAGGAAATGCTACTATCTAAAACATCAACATTGAAATCTCCTACAATTTTTTTTTTGCTGTAATAGTTTCTCTAAAATTTTATAAAATATATCAGGTTTTCTTTAACGGTCTGGCCAATATAGTAAAACGAATACTAATGGTTGGTACTACTATGGCACACATTTCAATCACTTATTCAATACTAAGATTAACAATTTACTTAATTTCCATTATTTTGAACTGAGAATTTGGACCTCTGAGAAGGAATTCCATATTCTTTTATCTATAATAATAATTAATTTATAATAATTATGGGCAGTATATTTCGGACCATATGTCGGAGCTTTTTAATGTTGACTGCTGGCAACATTGAGTCAATCAATCAAGCACGCTTGCACACACGCTGCTGTAGTCTGTCCGTCCTTCCTACCGGTCCGAGTGGTTCGGTTCCTGCTTGTTTGTTTGTTGATTGAAATGAAGCAAATGATAAGTTGAAGAAAATATTTTTATTTTCCGTCCGACTTGAATAATTCGATTTAGACTTATATTCATACTGCCGTAGTCTTCGATTATATTTTATCTTTTCGTTGTTTACAATTTCTACTATAAGGTAAGTGAACTCTAGTGCTTATCACGAAGGTTATCAAACAATACTTTGAATACGCTTATTTATCGTCGCGTAACCTAGGTTGCAGGTAGAAGATATTGATTTACTATTGGCTCTCAGATAGTTTGTTAGGTCGATAAATAGCAAACATATAAATAAAACGCCGTAATGTTGAGTCCTAGTTTTTGTACCTACCTTATTGTTTCAGCACCCAACATGCCTTCGAATCCAATAAGCACACCCCCGTCAGTTTTATGGGCGCAGAGAAGCTCCCGGGTTTTTCTAAAATTTAATGTTGAATGCAATAATCCTGAGATCAAAATTGAAAAGAGTTTGGTTTCATTCAGAGGCACATGTGCACCAGACAATAAACTTTATGAGGTTAGCATCCCTCTTTATGCTGAAGTAGATCCGGAGAATAGTAACTACGATAACAAAGGCAGATTAATAGAAGTGCTTCTTACTAAAGACAATCCCGATGAACCATTTTGGCCTAATCTTACTAATGACAAGAAAAAACATCACTGGCTTAAAATAGATTTTGAACGCTGGCAAGATGAAGATGATGAGGAAGGAGAGGGAGGTGATCATTTGGATGATATGAATGATTTGTTCGCCAACAAAATGGAGATTGGAAATGGTTCTGGAGACAAAGATGACTCAAGCTCAAGTGAGGAAGAAGATCTCCCTGATCTACAATAAACATGTGAACTGGGTTCTTATTGTAATAATAGGTATGGCTGAATTTTTTTTTTTTAAATAGAATGGATTTTATGTCAATTCATTCGTTACTAGATTTTATGCACTAGCAGGCTGTGCAAATTGTACCTTTTATTTTGTGTCAACATTTTGTTTCTCTAAATGAAGACTTAAGTAAGTACCTGCTATGACAACATTTGCAGTTGCTTAGCTTTAGTTCATTTCACGGGAGTGTTCCTAAAATAAAATAGATGTAACTTTATACTGTACTAGTTTCTGCTTGCAGATTTGTTTCTATACCACAAGCAACATTCATATACATAAATGTTATTTGTATGTCACTGAAACTGATTTATGTATGACACAAATAGTATGTTCGATTCCAGGCTTAGGGTAAGCAAAATTTCAGCTTCAAATTAAATTTGAATGAAATAAAACAATTTCAATCTTTCTAGGAACCCTTCTGTGTAATAGGAGTGATTAAGTTGGTACAGGATTATTCAAATTTAGAAGGCTAGAGCCATGCTGTAGTTTTATATTAATAAATAAGGTTTTATTTTATCTAGTTATGCTATACTGTACATTATTATAAAACTTAAACCACCAATATCTTCTGTTACTATATAAATATGTAGTTACAATTAATTCGATTTTATTTTAGCTTTATAGAACCATTAACTGTGTCTAACTATAAATTCCATTAAAGTTTTTTAAATTCCTAATCCATGCATTTAATTATTGTGATTTGGCATTTGACGCTGCACAATTTATTTTTAATACATGGCTCACAGGAATCGCTGGCTGTATAATAGGTAATATGTGTTTATCTGGTAATGGTACTGACCATTACCAGATAAATGTACTGTTGTATATTTTGACTGTTTTGAATTTGAAATTGAAATTTTTTCAATTACAAATTCAAAATGTTTTAATTTTTATGGCCTACAAAATAAGCACTTGCACACAATCAGGTAGAGTCAATCATAGAGCTTCAAAATTTGTAGTGGTAGAAGTATAGATAATGGTCTATGATACAGTCATACAGTAGCTTTATCTTAGCTTATAATCAGGGAGGGTGATGTTTTCCTTTGTACAAGATTATAGCATTGTGTAAATTATTTTATTATAAACTGAAATATAGACGGAAAAAATATAAATCGATTCATGAAGCTTAAAATATGAATTTACCCATACTACTTTATAAGATGTCGGTTTTAGTCCTCCAATCTCTTGTCTCATAATTTATAGGCAGGTACCGAATGAAGTGGGTGGCGGCTAGGGCGATAGTCTGCCATTTCGATTCCCGCCTTAGTTTAAATGTTTGTAGGATATGCAATTATTTATTTGATTTGAATATATAATGTAGGTATTGTATTAAAACTATAGGTTATCAGTCATCTAGTAGGTACTGTATATCCACAAGATCTGGCTCAGGGCTAGATTATACAGTGAGTGTCTTTGTAATATGCACAAATGATAGGTAATGTAATGAGTAAAATAATGCTCGCAAATTATGGAGCTTTATACATTAACGTCGCACCTGCAGTAGAATTAAAAAATGTCTAGCAGGACGTACGAACATTCGAAAGAGTCTGGATTACAAGGAAACATCTTTTGGTAGGTACTTCCCCAGGTTATATGGTGGCACTCCACATCGCTCGGGATTCGGTATTCTCGTTTTGTATTCGGCTATATTCGTATAGATGTCCGAATAACGCGAACACACTATCCACAAATCATAAACCTAATCAGAATGCCCAATATTTTTCCTATCTTTTTGTTAATCTAAACGCAAAAATGGACGTTTTGACAACAGCAGCGACATAGGATTTCCTCTGTTATTTACCAATACGTTATGCGTACCTACGTAGGTATTATCAATAACAACATACGTAATGAAAACAAACTCAACGTCCGTTGCTAACGCGCACCGTACTTATTTACACTACACTACTTACTAGGTATAAGCAAGTCAAGTGAGGACGGTAAAAGAACTTATTCGGCTTATTCTCAATCTTTTGATAAGTGACCAAAAACCTACAACCGGCGGATGTTCGTGTATGTGCGTAGTTGCGTACCTATTCGTCTTATTCTTAAAGAAATGGCGAATAGAGTAACAACATTATTATCATTGTCGACCGTCGAAATTTTGCAAAAAAGACAACCAAATACGCGAAAACCAATATCGATGTGAAGTTTATCCTTCTAAGATGTAAAGCCACTATTAAACAAAGCTTGTAGGTGACCTTAGAGAATTCAACTATGATTAGGTGACCTACTTTTATAAAATACCTGCCTATCTCTGAGGTTAGGTACTTTTTTATTTATTTATCTGCGTTAGCGGCTTTGCCCCCGTGGAAATCTATGTGTCTATTGGTTTGAATGATAAAAAGTATCCTGTGTCCTCCTGGTTCTAAGCTACCTACCCATCAATTTTCAGCTGATCTTGATTTATAAATAGTGTAACTAATACGACTTTCTTTTATATTTTTTATAAGGGTACCTACAAAAGAATACAATATAGGGTTTTTTCTTCTTCATTGATTTATTATTAGCTAGCTCTATGGACCTACTACTGCATTGTATTCTCTTTGGTTAGGCTTAGGCTGCTTGATCTTAGTTATAACCAGAAATTTCCATAAACCGGACACTGGCATAAATGTAGCTAATCAAACAGACAAGTCATCGGTTAAAAAACGCATGTATACAACACAGCAAAACGCTAAATAAAACAGAAATGTATCTTATTTATAACAAATACCATGACAGATACATGATGAAATTAAAGTGAACCGGTATCCGCTTGTATTCAATACAAAACGTAGCAAACCCATAAAGATTACAAAGTTATTTATTGAAGAACTTCCATGACAGAAATTTATACGCTTTACTTTACACACAACGGGCGCCGCGGTGCTGTCTTGGCTTTTAATTAATCGAATGGTGTTAGTGAAACAATTTCAATGGCTCAGATACAGGCAAGTTCGTCGTCTATTAAAATGGCAAGAGGCGGAAGGGTAATAAGATCAATAAAAAGAAATTTAGGAGTAGATCTTCGAAATCCTAGAACTCTAATGGTCGTTCTATTTATTATTTTTCTGATCTTTTGTTCGTACATGCACCAGTCGGGTCGACGGCGACCATTTTGCTGACCTGCTATAAGATCCTGCTACAGGACAAAACCAGATCCAGTATCATCTTTAACCAGAAACCACAACAAAAAAAAACCAGCAGAACTAGCTCGAGCTAAATGTACCTATATGCGACCCTATAACCAATCTGATGGAATCGTCTGAAAATCTTCAAAATCCCAAAGTGCATGGAATGATCCTAGCTACGATGCTGATGATGCTCACGATGTTTCTTTGGTACCAATGCGCTTCTCGGAGTCACCGCCGCAGTCCACGGAGGTATAGAGGTTGTGGGCGTTCATCGCGTAATCGTTAGATAAATATCAGGACACCTATATCACTCACGGGGCTGACTGAGATAATTGCATAGCTATTTTCATCGTCATCATACACTCTAAGGTTGGACAAAGGCCTCCCCTAATGAGCGCCGTAGTAACGCCCTAAGCATCTGCCTGCAGTCTTACGCAGGCCACCATCCCACCTCGCCGGCCGAAGGGCGTCCTGTTTTAGTTAGTGGGTATTTACCTAGACCTCTTTTTCTGTACTTATGTACTTATTTTGTACCTGTCATTAAGTGGATCCATAAATTTAAATTATGTAAATTTGATAAAATAATAACATTTAAAACAATATGTAGTTTTATTAACGTACGTATACTAAAATGGAAATTTAAAACTTAATACATAGGTAGGTATTAATTTAGGGTAAACTGGTTACGGTTGAGCCAGCTTACATTTCATCGCCCATACTTTCGTAAGCAGCGTAGGTACCTACCTATTACCACTGTATGAATGCTAGATAGATAGATAGATATTTTCGTAGTTCCATTTCGCACGATAGAGGCGATGATATACCGAAACCTATATAAAAATAAGTCGTCAAGATCACATCTCGATACATTTCATTCACTCATTTGACAATAATGGACTCGAGGCTCAGCTCTCCCCTATTTTGTGATGCTGTGTGAATTGTACAGCATGTAGATTTATTGAGACGCTTGTTAGAGCGTCACCAAAGTAACGTTCGATCAGTAACGACCAGACCAGTGACCCGTGACAATCTCTGCGCTCGCTTACTCAATAGCTCCTGACGGAGCTCAACTTAATTGAATGAGAATATTTTTTTTCCCCCTTTTGCCCCCCAGCTTTTTTAAAAATTGGCCTATTTTAGACCTTTTTTTTCGGGTGGAGCATCACAGCGAGCGAAGCGACCGCGGGGAACAACACGGCGAGCGAAGCGAGCCGTGCCGTGACCCCCCCCCCCACGCCCCCCTTCATCCCCTCCGGCCGACAGGCCTCTTTTTTAGGAAAAACCGAAAATTGACCTATTTTTGACTTTTTTTTCGGGTGGAGCATCGCGGCGAGCGATGCTGTGACCCCCCAAGACCCCCTCAACTATAACAACATTACGAACCCCCTACGCCCCCAGCCCCCCTGTAGCCCCCCCTACCAAAAAATCGGATATGGGTATTGTTTTTGATGACCCCCCGATGAGCCCCCAAGACCCCTTCACCTATAACCCGGAGGAGCTCCTTATACTCGCTTTGAGACGGGCACCCACATAATATGGGTATCGCTTTCTATAACTCGAACTCGTAGATTACGTAAAAGATGTTCATTTCCAAATCCAAGATGGCTGACATTTTTTCATCGCAGTTTATACTCGCTTTGAGACGAGCTTCTACATATGTAATATGGGTATCGTTTTCGATAACTCGAACTCGTAGATTACGAAAAAGATGTCCATTTCCAAAACCAAGATGGATGACATTTTTTAATCGCAATATTCCCTCTTGGATATCGATTTCAAACAAAATAATCAAGAGTGTAGGTTACGACAAGGGTGTCTTATAAAAAACTAACTGTTACACATAACCGCCGCGAGCTGCATGCAGCTCGCGCACTCCTAACAACTAGTTATACTATATATAGCTAGATAACCACTTACTGACTGACATAATTTTTCTCCTTGATAGTGGATGGGGAGGTATGTTTTAATTCCGACTTTTTGACATTTGCCCCTTCATAGTACTTACCCCATAACTAATAATGGTCATGATTTGTCGTAACCTTGAACGGACCAATGAGCACTCACTTCCCCGCGCCCGCTCACCTCAGTTGGTTGACAGACTTGTTTGCACAGTGAATAAATAGGTATTAGGCGTCTATTATACGTAGTCGATGGTACCTACCTATCTTTACAGTTACACGAACCATGGAGCACGCTTTTGTCCTTTGTTTCTCAGACATCATCCAACCTACAGGGGCTTGAAATCTCTAATTGATCCACGAATACCTGGAGTGGGAATGTTATAACCTAATTTTATTAATAAATATGAATATAAGGTTCTTGCGTTATTTAGGTACGATTTTTTTTCAACTACTACTACCTACTTGTCTTAGGTTACCTTAATATGGCCCTAGGCCATATTGACCTACTACGGCTAAATTTTCAAGATTATCCCAGATTTAAAAAGAAAATATTTAAATTTTGTTTTGAATTTAATAACCTTAGATTTATATTTGTTGATTAGGTACTATTAAGTTCAAAGGACTGATTTAGCGAATAAAGACTGTTTGATCTCAAGAATTTCCAGCATTATTTATTTATTTATTTCGTATTTTATTACCAAAAAAGCTTATGGTGTGCCATATTACCCGAAGTTAGTCTATGGATTAAAATAACGTGTAAATAACCCTACTGATTTATTACCTGGGTGAACAATCTATTCTATGTAGGTACAGTGGCATTAATTGTTAGTTGACCAACGTTTGAAGTCAATTTCAATGAATACAGAACTATTTAAAAACCTAGAATCTTTCGGTATCTATATAAAGCAAGGTATAGCAAGGTTTTAACAACAAATGTAAACCGTACAAAATAGTATAAAAGCAATGTAATAATAAATATAAAACCGATGAACGCCACTGTACCTACTAGATACATGTCAAACACAAAGTCCAATACACAGTGTTACAGATTTTTTATTAAACGCCAACATGTGCTTTGCCGGAAGACCAGCGTTGGTTGCTAGCATGCTAGTCATCCAACTCATGCTGAGGCAAAGCCATTTTGTTACTGGACTTACATTTATGTTCTGTGTAAGTCTTTTAACAAATAAATTCATTTAATTTCAAATGTTATGGCCCCAATTGATTTATCCCTTAGGTCGACAATCTACTCTAGGTATACTACATATGTACATATGAAACAAAAGCAGATCTACACATTCAGAGATGTTTATTAAATGTTGATATTTAACATCGTGTACCAAGCCTACTCAATAGGATTGGTTTTAAAAATAATCATTATAAGGGTTTAACAAACCATATTATAAAAGTTAAGGAAATCAATAAACCAATGGATCAAAATTTAGTTCGTAAAACTATAACTAGATGTCGCTACGGGTCAAAGCGTTTCACATTTTTGTCGACTTCTGAACCCATAATTTGAAAAATTAATATCATCTTCTACAACCATCGACGTGGCATAAAAACTACTTGCTGGAATAGTGTTCTAAAAACATTCGACCTCCCTTGTACTATAGAAGGTATTTAGTACACTGTACATCCGTACCGCTGTTATTTCACTTCAGACAACCTCCCTCCCCGTGCTCCTCCGTTACAAGGGATAATGAAAGAAAGAAAAAAACCTTTTCCCTTTAATGATTATTTCATTTTGTTTGTTTGACTTTATTTTACAGGCAAAGGTGTTTTAGTTATATAACCATAGATAGATAATTGCGTATACAAACGTGGTGGTTTGTAACAGCATGTAAAAACTATACATCTAAATAATTGATTCAAATATATCATGCGTGGTACTTAGTTGTTGGCGTCCCAATCGTCACCGCCGTCGTCGCCATCGCCGTTGCCCCAATCTTCAGCGGCTGCCGCTGTCTCCTCACCATCTGGAATTTTATTTCACTACATAGTATAAAACCAAGTCACTTCCCGCTGTCTGTCTGTCCCTATGTATGCTTCGATCTTTAAAACTACGCAACGGATTTTGATGCGTTTTTTTAAATAGATTTACCCCCGAATACTGAATAGCAACTCAGATTGAAGCCCATCACAAGTAAAGATTTTCTGACATATTTTCATTGAAAACTGTCAAAAAATGACGACTTGAGACGTGATTAAATCTGAGATACGTGAGTATTCGGGCGCAAGAGTGATTCAAGAGGAAGGTTTAAAACCATTTGACAAGTAGATTTCCACGCGGGTCAGGCCGCGGGGCGCAGCTAGTCAATTTATAATCCGTCAATCATTGCTAAGACATCATTTTGCCGACCTCTGTGGCGCGGTGGGCGGTGGTCCGATTCCCGCCTCTGAATAATTGTGTGTACGATCTGCAGATATTTGTTCCGGTAGTTCTAGTCGTTATCTATGTATAATATAAAATAATCTCTCTATGTAATCTATTATATTAATTATATCAGTCTTCTAGTACCCATAACACAAGCTCTGCTTAGTTTGGGGCTAGATGATACTGTGTGGATTGTCCTACATTATTTATTTATTTATTATTCTGGTTTCCGGCATTTATAAATTTCAGTGAGATCATATTTCTTATTCATGCAAGATTTAAAAAAAAAATCTTACCTTGCTGATCGGCGGCCGCGTCATTTTCGCATTCTAGAAAATAAGAATAAATAAAGTTAGCGGTATTTGAAATGAAATAATTTATTTAATTGTTATTTCAGTTCCTTAAAAGCTTTCTGGCCTTTGCACGCATTTTTTCCGGATAAAGAATAGTATTTCCTTCCTGTGATATCCTATCTTTTCCTCCTACCTTTTTGCAAAACTTTTGCAGGGTCAGGAAAGTCATGGGCATTTTACACAAAAACTTTTTTGATGCCAATCGATCCATCTTCTTTTACTGATTAAAAACGTATATCAGACAACATTTTTGTGTATGCCCATTGGTTTGCAAACAGTTTTTTTTATCTGAGAATCAGTATTAAAATTAGTTAGTAGTCACTAACTTCTTTAGTTATATACTGCAAAGTAGAAAAAAAAATCTTACCTTGCTGACCGGCGGCCCCGCCATTTTCGCATTCTAGAAAACAAGGATTAAAAATAATAAGCGAGATTTTAATTAATTGAGTTTTAGTCGATTTTTAGATGAATTTTCACCAGAACATGTGTATGGCATAGATTTTTATGTACTTTTTCGAAATTCTTTCGATAAAGTAAACGTAGAAAAACGGTTTCAACGTAACGGTAGTGGAGGGGCTACCGTGACGAGCTCCCATTCCATCAGCCGCGCGACATACGCTGCAGCGATTCAATGACGCCTTCCACTATTTTAAGGCGTGGATATAATAATGTATATATCAATTCACATATTATGTGAATTAATCGTTATTTGGGTTACTTGAAACCATTTTTCTACGTTTACTTTATCGAAAGAATTTCGAAAAAAATACATAAAAATCTATGCCATACAAGTCATGACACCATTTCTTCACATATAAAAAACTATTTTACATATTTGAAATAGTGGTTGTGCAAAGTACCGTGTGGTTTTCTTAGTTGTAACCTAAACTATCAATCGCAAGATTTTTTATTGTCCCCATATTAAATAAAAGAATACCAAGGACACCTTTGGCTTATTTTTGCAAAATAATTTCTTGATCATTTTTAATGATTTTTTACGAATTCGGTACTCGTTCATCGCGTGAGTTTCCCTCTGCGGGTCTACAATTGAGTGCAGGGCGAGACAAGCTACGTCATCGGCATATAGCCACTTCGCATTGTTGACGCTCTCATTTCGCGTCCGGCATGTTTAGCTGAAGCTTTATTGTTATCGTTTCACCGCCAACGCTAAATATGTACACCCAACGGGTTGGTGTCGGTTGGTTAATCGGAGGTCATTTAAATCAATAATTGATTGATCACATTTCACATGCAAATTGTATATAATATACATACCAGCAACTTTTCCATTAGAATCTAGTTTCATAGTTTTGAGGATGAATTGCTTCTCCTTAGACAGATGCTTCTTTCCATTGAGGTGATTAGTCATCTGCTCAGTGCTGGTAACGGTAGCCTGAAATACGAGGTAATATTCACATCAAATAGGTACATCATCGTAGGTACTATGACATACTTTGATGGATGGATTCAATTTAGATGTCACTAATACTAAACCAATTTTACAGCATTAAGATATTTATTTTATTATTTATTACATTTTGCGCCATTGCGGATATTGCGTCCCTCTCAGAGCTATTGAAATAAAAAGGATGGCTTCACTTTAAGCGCTGTGAAATAAGTATGTAGTGCGAAAGGGCGCACTAGGATGAAATGTGAAATCGCGGTCGTTTTAGGAATGTTTCATTCCTAAAACAAAATCAGAAAAAAAGTCGTGGAAGAAAATTGCGAAAAATGGGTCACGTAGTATGTGTACGTTCCCTTACTTGTATCCGTCCTACATACAAATGAATATATCTTATGTAACTTTTAATATCTTTATCAGTCTTTATCGTAAATAATAACATTTGACATAACTGCAGTGCCTCGGACATGTTCGCCCAGGCACGCACCGACACCTTTGATGCTATCTGGCGGAAAAAGTCAGCTTAACTACTCAGCAGAACCCGCGGGAGTGGCAACAGCATCCTAACCGCGATTGCTGGAAAATTTAACTGTCCGGTAATGCACCAATTGGTCCAAAGGACAAAATATGTAGTTAATTATAAGTACTAACATCTAGTTATAAGCAAACTACCATGGATTATTATTATCTGAATAAATTAATTTAATTATTATATTATTATTATAACAAAAATTAATCATAATGTGTTTATTTTAATTCACTACTAATAACCATTCTTTGCTAATACTCACATTGCATATGTTGCAAGTCAGCTCTGGTGGAAGGTTCTTATCCAATGGTGCCGCCATCAACTCCTTAATCTCGGCGGCACCGAGTTTCTTGGGTGGGTGCTTCAGCTCACGGCGTATAAGGTGATCACTGTGCACAAGAGGAACATAAATGTAATCTTAATTGCAGGAAAGTTATATAGGCTAAGGTCTTATCCCATGCAGGGATTTCTTCTAGAGGATCATGTTATATTATAAGCGGCCTTATATTTAAGGGTCCGGCGACCCTCGCTTGCAAAAATTGCTCCGAATATCTCTGTGCCTGTTTAACCCTTGCGCCGCTCCACATGCGTGCGCGATAGCAATATTAGAAGTTCAAAATTTGGTTTGTTCCGTAATACCAAAAATTATGCATAAAAATGTGCAAAATGAGATTGGCTTTCATTTCATTTTTGGTAAGTATTTTGAAGAAAAAAACTATTTGGGAACCTAGATAAATACTATTTTAATACAAATAATGCAATATTATAGTTGAAATATGCTTGAATTAGAAATAATTTTGGTATTACGTTTGTATGAAGAATTCGTCCCTCCGGAGGCCCCTTAAGGCTGCCTATTAGCTAGCTAGTTGTAGCTGGCTTTTTAGAGTGTGTCAGAGCTACTGAGTCGAACAGCAGTGGTTGCTCCCAATCAGCACGTTTTCATAAATACAGAATATGAGGATATTATAATATATTATTATCAACAAATTCACCAGACACATGCCAACCGGTACTAAATGAAACTTACACTCTCGCCTCCATTCCAGGTTGGTGTAAAAATGGATTCTTTGGAGGCTTTCGTCCCTCCACCACACTGTAAAAAAGTGTCAAGATTAGGTACTTTTTTTATAAAATAAGCTTTTCTTACGGGTACTTTATCGTCAGGTTAGAATACATAGAATAAGCGAGCGAGAACGACCTAGGTCTAAATAACGAATCAGTGTGGATTTCTTGTCATGGCATAAGCAAGCGAGCCCAAACGAGGGCGGCTGTCGGTACATCAGAGAATAAAACGTCAAGTGCGAGTCGGACTCGCGGACCGAGGTTTCCGTATCATTATAAGACCTTTTTTCTTCCCAAATATCATCATCATTCTAGGTCAACGGGTAGTAGGTACCCTCGGGCTTGATCCCTTGCGAAAAGACAGTGGGTTCCGTACCTAAAAAATTACTTTTAAAATATTAAAGTAGTTTAGTGCCATAACTACAATAGTTAGACATTTTGTAGATATTAACATATTCTTTAAAATCGTAGATTTTCTATGTACGTGAAGGCACGCCCGGTGCCCCTCGCCCTGCGCGGTTGAGCGCGAGCGGTTGCATTGCAGTGCAGTGCATGTGGACCGTTCAAACTATGGCACTCCTATGGTGGTGTTTATTATTGTGTGTGGCTATAAATAAATTCTTTTATTCTTTTTTCTTTTTATATTTAATAAATTCGACTTATCCCATGCTTATCAGTAATGTTTGCAAACGGAGGACTCAACGCACGACTGCCATACCCACGTCGGTACTTTGATGTATAAAAGAGTTACTTTAGGAATTAAATTCATTCCAGATTTTTTTTTAAACGGACATTGTGAAAATTCTTGCTGGATTACCATTTACTGAAGTATTTTGTGATATACTTATGTCTAAGCGGTGTAAATGCAAAAGACAATTTAAAAAATGTGCGAGTAGGTTTAAAGGATGCGAATGGAATGAGGATTTGTCACCTACTTAGGTTAAACACTGCTTAAGCTAAAATCGATAAAAAAAAGTCTTTATGCAGATAAAAATAAGAATGAGGCTATTGCTTCATGCCAAATGATGCCATGCCAAAAAAAATATAACAACTGAACTGGTTTTTCACTCTAACAAACTTTCACTCAAAGTTAATCCTCAATATCAACGATATTTTAAAACCAATGTTTAAGCTCCATATGAAAGATGTTGACTGGTATTGGAGCGCATAATGTGAAATAGCAACGAAATGAATGAAATAGAAACGCGCTTTATACACGGTGTAACATGAGGGGTGGATCATCGGTAAATGGGGGGTGGGGGACCTCCTAAAAAATAGCATACTACCTAATCAGCCAATCACAGCGGTGTAAGAGCAAGACATAATGCTTTTATTTAGGTATCCTTTCCTTGACATGATCCAGTAGTTTTTTGTTAACAAATCACGGATTTTTAGCACTTACACAATTTTAATTACATTTTTCAACATGATTCCTTCGTACTAGCCAAATGAAATTTTCAGGGTTTATTCTTCATGAAAGCCAGATGTTTTTAAGATAGGTTGCAGAAAAAAATGTTACACCGTGGTTTGACATGCATTTTTTGGAATCCCACTCGTTTGCATTCGCTCGCTCATGTTTTCGTTTGTCACCCTCCCTCCCAACTAGAGTATCGTTTTAAATCAATGTCAACGGGGTGGTTCTCAATCACCTCGTCGCATTCGTGAGGACCAGTCATATATTCTAATTTAGAAATAATGGAATAAAGTTGCAATCGGATTCAATTGACCACGACGCCATGTCATGACTTCATGCTGTGTGGATCACACCATTTTTAAGAGTAGAAAAAATTCCCAAATGGGAGAAACATTGTCCAAAATATTTTAGGATACTTACGAACGATGTGATTTCCCCGCATAGTGGGAGTCGGCGTGTGCTTTGGACGTGATGTGAACGTCACACAGTTCACAATAAAGGCTACGGGCCTTCATTGGGACCTGAAATAAATTCCCCTGGAATTTAACTTTAAGTTACACCCCTAGTTTCTGCGCTTGGCTTCGCACGCGTTGTTTTTTTTATATTCCATGGGAACTTATTTATGGGACAAAAGGCTTACTTATGTGTTATTCCAGATCTGCCTTCATCTATGGATAAATTCAGTATGACCCGTTCAGAAGTTTTAGCGTGAAGAAGTAACAAACATCCATCCACTAAACTGTCGCATTTATAAAAAGGATAAATGAATAATATTTATTCTAAAATAGTGTTAAACATCCATAGGAACGGTCTTAAAATCATAATTTGGTGATCCATATTGGACATACAATATTTTAACAATTCAATTGATAGAATAGATTATGTTAACCTAGTCAATCAGGACCTATATCTACTCCCTAGTAACTAGGGAGTAGATATAGGTATGTACCTATATCTACTCCCTAGTAACTAGGGCAGGGTTGGCGAACCTTTATGTATCAACGTGCCAATTTTTCTAAAGTAATGTTAAATGAGGTCATAGACGTGCCATCACATAATTTTGACTGTGATTACTGGGAAAATAATAATAATCATCATCATCATCATCAGACTATAATAGTCCACTGCTGGACATAGCTCTCCTCTAATGAGCGCCATGGTGCCCTGTCTTCGGCTAGGCGCATCCAGCATCTGCCTGCAGTCTTTCGCAGATCCTCATCCCACCTGGTCGGAGGACGTCCTACACTACGTTTGCCGAGCCGCGGTCTCCGCTCAAGAACACGTTTACCCCAACGGTTGTCGGTTCTTCGCATGTTAGGGCCAGCTCACAATATAATAATAAATACTATTTATAACTCAAAACTCTTTATTTACTACAAAAAATACTGTTTGCGATGTCACAGTTATACGCGTAATTTAAATCAAAGTAAAATTAGTGTGACTTCGACGAGTTTTTAATGTTATTCATCTCTGAAAATAATGACTCGCAGGCATAGGTAGATGAAAATATTGTTAGAATAGCACGAGCCAGCTACTTCAAACAGTTAAATGTGTCTGGTAACAGTGGTAACGCATTCCATGTTTCCAAAATTTTGTTATTAGCATTTTTACTTATATTACTTGTCAATCTTTCTGTTTAAATTACTTTCAACTCTTTCCTTATTTCAATAAATTTTTGAATCCATATTGAACTAGACTGGAAATCAATTAGCTGCATTTCAAATTCTTCCATTTCCAACCAATCGAATTGGGACAAGTTCAGTTTATCAAATGTCGTCACATTAAGGTACATAATGAACTTGAGTGTTTCCGATAATTCCTTGAACTGAGAAAATCTCAGAGCTAACGCACACTAAAACAATGTGTACATGCATTCACTACTATGACATACATAGCCCAACGGACTTCGTGAAATAGAATATCTGTACCTACTTCACACTTTTTTTATAAGTGCATTATGAGTTTTTGTGATAGGTGACGTGCCCAAAATATTATGTCGCGTGCCATTCATGGCACGCGTGCCATTGGTTCGCCAACCCTGAACTAGGGAGTAGATATAGGTCCTACAGTTTAAAATAGTGTGAAGTTATAGACTCACACTCATTTTAAACTTAAATTATTTTTTGTTAACTAGGGCCTAGTTAACTGTAAACTAGTAAACTGTATCTTATCAAATTATTGTATTGTCATCGGTTATTAATAAGTTTACTAAGTTTAAATGAAATCCGACCGTTCAAAGTGGGTCAAAATCGAGTCCAAAGTCGGTTACAAACAAAAAAACATACAGGTGAAGCTAATAAAAGCGTTAAAGTTAGTCCCCTATTATAAGAGTTAAGGGCAAGAAATCGGACCCGTAATCGTACCGTCCTATTTCGTTGGTAGTTGGTACCTGCCATTAGCAAATTACTGGAGGTAGGCCTAATAATAGGCTCCTAAAGCAGCGTGGCACTGCTGAGCTGTGACCTCTCGACACAGCCGATAACTGCCTTATATTTAAGAAATTCCAGTTCACAGTCGTTTCGTCCAGGCTGGAGAACGTCATGAGCGAACAAGTATCAAAGTCTCAGCGGTAAGCCCATGAGTATTTGTTGCTGTTTTATTTCGAATGAAATAGAGTGCATTGTGAGTGAGAAAGCGCGTCTAACCATCAAGCTAAGGAAAGCTGTGGATGTGTGTGGTGTAGTCAGTCAAGCCTGTGTGTACTCAGAGGGATAAACGATTGCTTTCACGTGCTATTATATGGTATAGTTATTTTTATTATATTTACGATGTTTCGAGCATGACAGATTTTCAAATAAAGGTCAGGTTTCAAGTATAAACAAGATTCGTCAAGTGCGAGTATAACTCGCTCGCCGAAGTTTCGATCGGCTGTCTATAATACAAAAAGGTACTTAATGTACTCTAGGTTAGAGACTGCTATTTAATGAATATCTAAAACCGTAGTTACCTACATTTCAGATGGCTCGCTCTGCAAACTTCGGATACAGGTTCTCGCCCACGGCTTTTTGTAGCGATGCTGTCGTCGTCGTGATACTGACGTGCGTTTGCATCGATACAGTCGCGATTCTATGCCTGAGTACCTTTACCCACATAACTATGTATCTTTATCTCTACTAACGCGATGCTGTCGCACTTCAGTCGCGATTCAACAACGATTACAGAAATGCCCGTGAACACTACAGTCGCAAGATGGAATCCGTAGTGACAACATTGGTGGTTTTGGTTATTTGGTTGGTGCTGCCTTATTCGTAAACATAACTAGACAAAACATGCGCGACTTAAGCAGCGTAAAGCATAATTAATTATACTGATTGATGCACCCATTTACTAAAGAAATATTACTTGTTGGACATTATGTCACAACATTTAAAATATAAAAGAGCCTAATTAAAAATCCCCACTCACCTCTCCACTCTTCGTTTCCGTATGTTGTCTAAAACGTTCGCGCGTTTGCATTGATACAGTCGCGATGTCGCTACAAAAACTCACCCCGGGCAAGCGCTGTAAACTTTATAAAATCTTATTTAGATTTAGTATTCCGGGGTCAGGTACTTACGTCGTATGTTTGGTTCGTCCCTTGCCTATACAATTGCGCCGTGTACTTTTTTTGGACCTTGTAATGATTCTTGCCATTGTAATGAACCTTTGCTGGAAACAAATTTTTAGTTATTCGTTTTTCTTAATTATTTTGCTGTTTGCAGGGGCTGGTTGAGGCAACTGGTTGACCCATAATGAGCAGTGCTTTAGTTTAGGCTGTTGCTGTTTGATGATTGAAGCGAACACATTCTGGTAGAACTTACCAACAGTAAATGTATCTAAGTTTAGGGCACAAAGCCCACAGTACTCAGGCTGTATCATGTCTAGTATCTCTCTGGGAAGCATCTTTATGTAATGAGGGGCAACTTCGCACTCTGAAAAGATCACATTTTTTATTACAATATAAGCAAACTACTCAGTAAATTCCTCTACAGGGTGTTATATCATGTCATATAAATAATAAATGTGCTAGTTTCATTATACCTAACACATCTATCACCATCAATAACCATCTACATTTGGTTTTGGTATCGCTACATAGTATAAAACAAAGTCACTTCCCGCTGTCTGTCTGTCTTTATTATGCTTAGATCTTTAAAAGTACATATGCAACAGATTTTGATGCAAGGCTTATAATAAAATAACCATTTGGCACATAGATTTCCACGAGGGTGTAGCCGCAGGGCACCGCTTGTTATATGTATAAATATATAATACCAAAGCCACATCGCATTATAGGTAAATAATTATTAACATACGGGCTAAAAATTGAGCAGCTCTGTGCATGGAAGGGCCCCGAGGTCGAGGCATTGGTCTGATAGGGCCAAAGCCCAATGGGGCTTGCGGAGGAGCCCCTCGTGGGTATGGCCTTATCCTAGGTGGGGCATAGCCTCCGTCCCGCCCATATCCCCCTCTGTAGGCACCATAGGCCTCACTGTACTGAAAATTCCTGGAAAAATCAATTTATATTATACAGAATGCTGATCATACAAAAAACTTTTGCAGTTCTGGGGTTCCAATTTTATGAGTAAGTTCACAAAGCTGAAAAATAACCCCAAAAAAGCATAAAAAAATATATATAATAAGTAAAGTGCAAGCCATTAGTGTCTAATAGTAAAATTTAGGGTTTTTGGACTTACTTGAAACTGTTATTGAAATTTCTTGAACTGTTATTGCCTTCAGGAGGTCCATCATCTTCCCATCCAAGCTCATCCCCATAATTGTATCTTTCTTTGAATGGTTCATCTATATCAAGAGAGTAATCAAAATCGCTCATGTTGAATCTGTAAGTAAATTAATAGCATTCAGCCATTCAGCCTACCATAAACACCCTACCTTTACTGTCACTTTTTCTAAATAAGTACATAAGTAGTTTTAAGCACCCAATTCTCTTTTCTTCTCTGTAAACTGCAGGCAAGTTTACATTTCAGTGACTGATGATGATGGATTTCGATATTTTAATTGGTTCAAGAGCAGAGGGTCGCTTCGGAAGTTTGGCACAACTGGGCACAGCAAGTCAGAAGTAAATCCGAACGCGGGCTGGTGGATGACGATGATAACAAATTGATACGGTGTTCAGACAAAACGAAGATCAACTTCGAAATGAAATAAGATGATATAAGTAGGTAGGTACGTACGGGAAAATTGTTTCCTTCAAAGATAATACAATAACTTCGTTTCCTTCTCTTAAAAAATGAGAACACAATTTCGATTTGATTGGCTTTCACTAATTTTAATTCACAGATCTTTATTTTTTCTCCGTTTAGTTTGTACTTGCACAACAAAACAACGTCAACAACTCATCATTACATTACTCAACAAGCCTGAACAAGCATGCCAAAATGCCAAATGCCAAGCCAAAGAGAATTGTACGAAACGAACCATTCATTCATTCATTTGTTGATTTTCCTTATGTACCTACCTACTACGTTTAGAAGTATTTATTATATCTAAGTAGCATGAAGTCTGTTTATTTCACATGCCCTTTCAACTTCAACTTCTTATTTCACGGCTCGCTGCCTGTTGCTCAGTATAAGTTGTGTACTGCTGACTGAGGAGACAATCCTGCGCATATATGGCGCATATATATATAACTTGTGAAGGAAAATTGAATGAAATAAGTCACGATAGAGAATTCGTTAGTGAGTTATTTGTTATTTTATCGTCACTTCCACATATTCGATATGATTATGGATTTCATTTTAATAAAAAGATATAATATAAAAATAAACTACTTTTTACAGAAATGCCTTTTGTCTTATTTTGGTTCGGACCATTATTTTATTCGCTTTCGTCGGTTCGGTCGGAGATTTCATTTCACTTTGATTGCCGGCAACACTGGTAGGTCGCCCGTCATCCCCGTCATCCCATGATCCGATCCTTCCAACAATCCATTTCTTGTTGTTTTTGACTTGTGGACTTGATTGGGAAATTATACCAAGTGCGTTCTTACGTACGTTTACGGTAGTAATGGATATTATCTTTAATATCTTTGAAGCACTTACATTCCAAGATTCTTCCTCCTGATTTTACTGTGTATCATAAAGTACGTACTTTTAAAGGTATCTGGTGTATTAATTTCGGGAGATTGTGTTTTGCAGATTGTTTGTCTGTCTGTTTGTTTTAAAGGTCCTTATTCAAGCTAACCTTCCTTAATTATATTTTTGTTCTACGGAATTTGTTTTATGAAGGACTACTTGAAATGTTATCATGTTCAAAAAGCTCAAGGATAAGTTAGCTGAAGAAGTGAAATCATCACCTCAACGAATTCAGCAGTTTGCTCAAGCTGCTCAAGTAAGTACTTACCTTCCTTTCCATATTCTCGATTGGTACCTACCTACCTTCTAAACATTATTAGCTAAACACAAAAATCATATCAATTTCAGGCTGCAGTGACATCGGCTTCAAGCAGTATATCCGATATTACTAACAATGACCTCTTTTCAATCGGTGACAATGGTATGCTATATTCACTTAATTATAATCTTTTATACTTTCAGTGAACATATTTGTCCTTAAAATAAAACATTATCTGCATGTTTTTGATTACAGACACCCTGCAAAGTAGTGTTGCTAGACCTTCACCACAAAAACAAAATAATTTATTTCAAGATGTGTCTCATACACAATCTCCATCAGAGTTAGTGGACTACAGTCAAGAAATGGTATATAAAATATTTCCTATAAAAATAAATAGATTAAAAGTAATTTATTACATAGGTACTAAAATTGTTTTTATAACATGTTAAATTTCAGGACAACTCAAGACAGAGGAGACTGTCCAATAGCTCTTTTGCTAGTGATATTTCCTTCAGACTGCCTACCTATGAAACTCCATCTACATACCACTTGCAGGTATGTTTATTGTTTTAAGTTTAAGTGTTATCTATTTATACTAATATTATAAAGAGGAAAGGTTTGATGTTTTGTTTGTATTGAATAAGCTCCAAAACAACTGGACCAATGTAAAAAATTCCTTACATCGCGCTGTGAAATCTATTGATGATAGAACAAAATAATGTACGACTTTGCAGAACACATCATTATCTACAAAATATGTCGCCACAGCATAAGTATGTCTAACTATTATAGTTATGTCACAATAATGTTATTATATTTTAAAATTTTATTTGAAATGGCGCCTTTTAAATTTTAAAATTTTAATTGAAATGGCGCCTCTAGAAAAGGCTTGCTCTGTTCAGGATACGTGAAATTTTATGGTTAGCCTATGGCCTGATAACTAGATATAAATAAATAATGCTGGACAATTCACACAGCATTATCTAGCTGCTTACCATGGGGCTAGATAATGAAAAAAGTTTAAATATATGTCTATATTTCGGAAAAAAAATACATTTTAGCTTCCAATGCTAAGAAGTTCATTTCAGCTTGAACCTCCATCAAACTGCTAAATGCCAACTGCTTTCTGCATCGAAATAGAGGGCATCTCTTTTTACACTGTGCAAACTGAGCAAGACTTTCGACCCATTTAATGCATGAATGCGTTAAATGTGTAAAACCACTGACTTATTCTGCATAATTATATAGATGGTTAAAAGGTCATCGGCGACATTTCGGTCGAAAATGTAATAATCCTACATCAAATTTTCCCCTCTTTTGAATGAGCTTACTCCCTCTTCAATGACTTTTTGTAGCTTATGTCTAAGAAAACTATTGCGTTTTCAAAGTGTGATTTCGGTGTAACCAACTGGTTTCAGGCCATTTTTAGCCTAAAGGCCCCCCGTTGTACACTGTAAAACGGCATAACATTTTTAGCTTAATTTTGGCAATGAATTTTTGCTTCTTTGGGTAGAGATACCAGGCATCTGTACCTTTTTTGCCAAAAATATTAAGCATCAGTTATATCTTATTACCATTTACAAGTTGGCACTTTTATGCAATTACTATTGTAAAATGTTGTTTCATATTGAACTGTCAGTTATACCTTACTATCAACTTTATATGTTCTTTATTTGTAACCCCCTTACGGTGTCGTTAATATTGTATATGTCAAACATCGACAATATGCTTTTGCTAAGAACTGTTTCTTTGACTATCACACCATAATTGTTTTAATTGTATTAACTCAAACAATTTTATCACAGTCAGATATCGAAGTATCGGCAAGTGAGGCTGATGAAAGAGGGTTTTCTGGAGGTCCAGCAACTCTTGATAGAGTTACAAAAGAACAAGTGTATTCTGCCTACAAACGTACACAAGAACGCTACACGAAATACAGAAACCAATATGGAGATCTAGCCCGCCATTATAAATTGCTAGAACGAGAAAATGCTAAAGCTAGGGTATGTATTTTAAATTTTCCAGTCTTGAAACTTATTTTGTATTAATGATATTTCATTATCTGTCATAGTTATTTATGCATATACATTTGTTTCCAGAGTGTATTAGTGGAAACACAAGATAAGGCCCTTAGACGGATATCAGAACTAAAAGAACAATGTGCATTGGAACAAAGTGCAAAGGTTTGTAATATTTATGTAACTGTCAATACATCAATAATTGCTATGTAAATATTATATTTTATTACTTCACACAATTTTAAAAAATCAGGGTGATTTGATGTTCAAGGATCATTTTGTCACAAGTATGATGTATTTGGCTACTGAATATACCACACAGTAAATTATTACCACTTATGATGGTAGATACAATTGACAACACAGATGGTACTAAATTTGAAAAAATATTTCAGGCTCATCTAGAAAAGGCTCTTCGAATAGAAATAGAAGAAAAAAGTATGATAATTGACACTTTACAAACAAAAGTTAATCTTTTGCAAAATACAGAAAAGTCTAACAATGTTGGAATAAATAATGAAGCTCCACTAATAAGCTTAGCGACGGAAAATAATGGAAATACACTAGCGGAAGAAAGCTCTCCACCCCACCTGCCTTCGGAGGTTACAGCCCTTAACAACAAAATTGAAAAAATGGAACAATTACTCAATAAGTATAAGGAGTCTATGAAAATAGTAAAAGATAAAAATTCACAAATGACTGTAGAACTACAAACTTTTTCTAATGAGATTGAAAATAAGAATATGCAAATTCTTCATCTGAAGGCTGCAGAAGAACAACTCAGCGAAGCCAACCAAAAAATCAAAGAATTAAATGACTCTAATGAAGAGTTACAGAACAGAATAAATACTTTTGACTTTTCAAAAACCAAAGAGCTTTCTACTTTAGAAATGGATCTACAGAAGGCAAATGAAGAGAATACTGAGTTACGTAGCAAAATAGATATATTTACACAACGAGAAGAAGAGAATGCAATTTCACTTGCTGAGAATAAACTAAGCATTCATAAAGAGTTGGAAAGTAAAGAAGCTGAAATCAAATCACTTAAGGATGCTCTGTCTGTTAGTAAACAAGAAGTTCAGTCGCTGAAAATAGTAGTAGACGACTTTAAAAGTAGTGTGATAGCATTAGAAGAAGAAAAAACTAAATTGAGTAATGACTGTGCTGAGCTTACTAATACAAGAGTGAAAATTGATGAAATGAACTTACAAATGCTAGAACTTTCTAAAAAATGCCAATCTCTTGAACAACTAAAAGCAAAGGCTGATGAGGAACACAAATGTCTTCAGTTGCAAATCAAACAAGAAACAGCAGAAAAACTAGCAATGATTGATAGAAATATGTACTTAGAAACAAGGAACACACAGTTATCTGAAGAAAATACAAAAAAAAGTGCACAGATTACCAAAATAGAAAGAGAACTTTTAGTTCTCTCGAATGATAAAAAAGACGAATCTGAGGTTACCAATATGCTCAGGGAATTGAATATGTGGAAAGTAAAATGCGAAAAGTTGGAATCTGAAATTCAAGAAGAAAGAGAAGAGTTAGTAAAGCTCCAAACTGAAATAGAGAAACTTCTGGCTAACCATGAGTTAATTCAATCTCAAAATTTAGAATTCCGCTCAACTATAGCCAACTTAACAAGTAACTATGCAAAACTGCAAGAAGCTTCGAAACAACGTAACACAAAATTTGCATGTGCTCTAAAGAAAATTTTACAAGAAACAAGTGAAATACGTAATGGGATTTCGCTTACATCTAACGAAACGCTTTCATTACTCAATACAAATAAAGAGTATCTAAGCTCATTTGTAAGGAGTGTAGACGAATTTATTAACAGCTCGATGCAAACCGAACAAAAAGTTTTAGATTCATCAACCAAGCTCCTTAAAATAACAAAAGATTATGAAGAAATCCAAAAAGAATTAACAGCATATCATGCGAGTTACTCTGAAATTTTAGCTGAAAAGAAGGCGTTAGAACAAGAAATCACAAAAATTAACGAAAATTTTGAACAATTGACAAATGATTACAAGCTAGTCTTAGAAAACCTTCAATTAGCAAAAAGTGAAAATGAAATGTTACACAATAAAGTAATCATTACCGAAAACGAAAAAGAAAATTTGGAAAGCTCATTTAAGTCCATGGAATTTGACAAGAAAAAGCTAAATGAAATAATATCAGAATCAGGAGATCAACTTAAAAATATAACGAATGATTTTGAAAACGTTAATAGAAAATACGAAGATGCAGTAAACACAGTTAAATCATTGAGTGAATCAATTGAGAAACTAAAAAATGATAAATCATCGGAATCCCAATCTTATCAAGACATCCAAGATCTTTTAGAAACCGAAAAAGTTGAACATTCCATTAAAACTGCTCAATTAAATCAATTAAACATCGAAAACCAAGAATTGAAACAGAAAGTTGCGACTGTGGATATTCAAAATATGGAATTAACTGCTGAACAAGAAATTTCTAAAATTAAAGTGATTGAATTAGAAGCGTTGGTCAGCAGATCCGGTCAAAGTGTTGAACAATTTGAGAATGAAAAGAAAATCCTCAGTGACGCCATCAAGGCAGCCGAAATTAATCATGCTATGATAATGAGTGAGCTTAATTATCTAAAACAACAAAATTTAGCTGCTGAAGAAAATATAACTAGATTGAATGCTGACGTAATAAATAAATCTGAAGATTGTGACACAAAACTTATTCAAATAAATGAGCTAGAAAGTAAAATATTATTATTATCTGAAGAAAATATAAATCTTAAAAGTGCTGCAACAACTTTTAATTTAAATGTAGAAAAGCTTGAATTAGAAATAAACGACATCAAAAAGTCACATGCAGAAATCGAATTAGAAAAAAATCGTCTAAATGACATTATAGAAAAGATAGAGAGCCAAGGAACGGAACGAAACAACCTTGTAGTCTCTAAAGATACTCAAACAGACCAAGATAGTGCCCATTCAGTTGATGCCATTGAAACTACAACAATGTTTGAAAACAAATGGGTATTAGAAAATAAAGAAACAGCAATGATAAACACTACTCCACTGAACTTGAAAACAAATGCCCAGGAGGACATAATTGAACAATATACTACAATGAAGATAAATTATGAAACATTAAAAGATGATAATAGACGTTTGAATTCGGATGTCGAGGGCCTCCAATCTTATTTATCGAAAATTTCGAAAGAAAATAGTCTTTTAAATGACAAGTTGAGAGAAATCATTGCATCTAGTGAACATTCCATTGAAAATGACCAGAGATCAAATGAGCTAAAACTGCAGCTTGAAGCAGGCAAAGAAAAATATAATGATTTGATCAGAGAAAACTCATTGCTTATTGAAGAGAATTTAGAACTGAAAGATCAAATCAACTCGCAAAGTTATGCGAAACTACCAGAGATGGCCCAAGATATGAACAATAAAAATGAAAATATTAAAGAAAAGTATGCCGGCTTATTACAAACGAGTAGTGACTTGAAAAAACGTTATATGGACTTGGAACAAATTAACAACACAGCTAGTGGTAATATTGTAAACTTGCAGGAGAAAAATGAGAAATTGAAACGATCGAATGAGAAACTAGAAAGGAAACTCGATGAAGCACTTGTAAGTCTAAGACACTTGCATTCTTTGTCAGAGAATACTGAGTTAGAATATTTACGAAACATCTTGTACGAATATTTAACTGGAACAGGCACACATTCCTTAACTCTTGCTAAGGTTATAGCTGCAATAGTGAAATTTGATGACATGCAAACTCAGATGATTCTGCAAAAAGAAAAGGAGCGACAAGGATTTGTAAGTACTTAGTACCTAACAATTTAGCAACCTATTTATTTACTCTAGCTAGAGGGTTTACCTGTAGGTAGACATACACCAACCAATCTCGAGACATCGATAGTGTTGGTGAGCAAACCTCTACGCAAACCTACATACATACATTCTTTGGGTTTTCTTGATTTTTTTGCATACGGCGCTCCTAAAACGTATCCTGTCTGTCCCGCTCCCATGAACGCGAAATCCTTTTCTTATAGTTTGACCGAAACCGCTGTACCGCGCCTGAGGTATGCGAGCAGCGAGATGGGGGGAAATATCGGCCGCTCCGATCCATCAGTCTACCGTCAACGCGTACTCTTGCTCTTTTTTCCTCGCCCCCCACCTAGCCGCACGCTCCTAAGGAGAGGTACAGCGGTTTCGGTCAAACTATATCACAAAATGTCACGCATTGCGCCCTCTATAAATATTTCTCAAACTTGAAGTAGCTTAAACTGCTCACATCCATAAGTGTGTATCTATAAACATTTTATTGCACTAAATGAAAGTACAAGTAGGCTAAATACCGAGGAATCAAGATACTACTCAAAAAATTAAACAAGTAGGTACCTTTAACACATTTGAATGAATAATTCAACATGACAAATATAAAATCTTGTAAATTTTTACTATTTCAGTTGCGGCAACTTGGTATCATTTGATGATATTATATCCATATTGAAAGGAAATAAAACTAGATGAATCATTTAACCACAAAAGACAATAACCTCATGCCGGCTTTGCAAGAAATTTTATACCATATATGCTTTCAATAAATTAGCAATATAAGTACAATAAAGTAAGTATGGTGCCTCATATAAAAAAAACATGTAAGCTTACGTTTATTTAAGACATTAAATCTTTGGATAATTATAGGTACCTATATATTTTACACACTTCATTTACAGATTACAGAGATATTCTGTAATCTGTGGTTCAAAATTCAAAATTATTATAGGAACCTACTTAATAAGCTTTTGATTGTTTTTGCTATGCTAGATACAGATGCATACCTATGCATTTGTATTTATTGGCCATCTTAATTGGTTATTGCATATGTACCTTAAATCGTGTTATGATGCTATATCTGCGATATTTTTGGGTTAGTTATAATGGAATGAACAAAAGAAATTCTAGGTTTCCTAGGTTTATAGCTCAGTTTTTGAAAGCTGGCGCGATCGTCTTTTGTTTTTTGTGTACCTACCGGAGGAGGCCTGTTTATTTACTTTCGATTTATAATAGTAACTGATATTGCGAAAGATCATTTCATTTTACACTAAATTTCGGTATGATGTTAAAATGTATAAAAAGGGTAGAATGATAATTTTGAATGCTCAGGTACTTATATCTGTGCTATGTGTTAGCACAGATATAAGTACCTGAGTTTGCTATTGGTTGAGATAAGATAGGATCGAAGATTAGCTCTGTTAACAATATTATGGCACAGTAAGGTAGGTACATACTTGAAAAATTCCAGAAAGTTGTAAATAACCTGTAACCTACACATAGATCTAAGTAAAAAAGATTAACTTAGATCTATGAACCTATAGAGCTTACATACCTTAATTCATTTCTATTTTAATCTAATTTCACAATGGTTTTATTTAAATGGAGAAATTAATTAATTTATGTTACCTTTTTTCAAAGTTTGCTATGGTATGTTCTGCTTCTGCTAGCTGTATTTGGACATAATATGTAGTTAAAAATATTATTTTGATGCACCTAGCAAAAATTTTAAAGGATACACCTTTCGGACTGGCCCATAAGGAGGGGAGGAGAGGCCTTTGCCCTGCAGTGAGATTATTTAAGCTGAAAATAAAGCTAAAAATATAAAATAGCAATAATGTTTGTTCTGTAATTAAATTCAGATTTTATAGTAAATATGTAAATTAAATTAAATATTGTACTAATTTATTATGTAGGTACCGAGATTTTTCGTTATATTCTGTTCAGTTTTGTTACTTTTATAAAAAATGGTCTATTATAGGTTTTAATGTATTAGTCAAGCCTGCACTTCTGGACCACAATGATAGAAGATAGGTAAACAAACATGTACAATATAACATTTTTTGTTTTCAAAAAATGTTGTTTGTATCTGTATTTTATGATGCCCTCCATATTGCGTAACTATTATAGTTTATGTAAATATACAATAATGCTAATTCCGTTAACATAAAAAGAAGGCTACAGAATGCCATCTTAACAATATGAGAGAATATTAAGTTTATACAATGTTGTTTCATACTTTTGTAAGAAATTGTATGTAAAATTTTACCTATTAATAATTCATTGTATTATGGTTTTAGTACCTGGTAACAGTAGATAATAATATTTTACATGGTGTGGCAACATAGAATTTTATGTCCAAGGAGAGATAAATAGATTACATTTTTGTCTCTACAACCCACTAAGTTGCAGCAGGAAATTAAGCACATGCATTATGAGATCTTAAATAAAATAGACAATCTGTTTTGTCACACCCTGTATTCATATATTCTGATGTTCTTGTTAATTTTTTAAAATAGCATTATTAATCATGTATGTAAATTATTACACTGCTAAATAAAAGTAATACTTCAGATAAAAAATATTTATTTTGTGTCATCACCATCACTTTCATTGTTAGAGTCGCTTGAATCATCACCAAATAAACTATCATCATCAAACTTCATTTGATCAATATTTGCAACAATGTCTTGAATCTTCGATAAAAGTTCTTGTGAAATTTCCCCATTTTCTTCTTGTTGTTTATTTATATTTCTGGAAAAAAAAACAAGTCAATTATTTATGTGATGATGATGATTCTTGCTTTCCATGTCCCATGGTTTTTGGAATCTGTATTTACAACATAAAACAGTTGGGAGCTCATTACAGTACCACATAGTGAAAATACCTTAGCAGCGTACGGCGTTTTCTTTCTGGTAGTCCTTTCAGCATAGATTTGAAGTCTGTCGCTTCAACCTGGGATTCTTCAACAGTTTCCTCATCGTTCTGAAAAAACAACATGCAATGTAGGTATGTCTTTGCAATCTGCATAACCATTCTTAAAATGGGCTGATTCTAAGATCCGTTGGCAACAGATATCCAGTGTAGTGCTGTTATGCCTCATTCATTATTCAACATCATGAATAACTACTAATATGTAGACACTCTCCGAATTCTAAGTCTGTAAAATGAACACACCTCTGCAGCTTTGCAACATTTTGCACATACAATTTTCTCTTTTGCACATGGAGTGCATAGCATGTGGTATGCATGTTTTACTGTCTTCTGATCGCAGCCCACACATTTACGAGGAGCCGTCAGAGGCTTGTATTTCTTATACTTGATTTTCCAGTCCAATATATCTTTGCAACGTTTGCAGACACCATTTATTTGTAGTGAGTTTATCAACTTAGTTCTATGGCTGGTATCATGCAAATCATTTTTAAACACTGTTCGGTTTTGATGTTTTTGTGCTCTATTTCTGTTTGAATTTCCCCGTGCAGTACTCATGTTTTTAGGATCAGAACAACTCGCAATCAATCAAATAATTACACTTCTAGCCACAAGTACTTTTTATACCTATACGAGAAATGATTCTAGCACTCAGACTCAGATCACTGTTTTATCTACTGCTACTGCGAAAAACGTAGATTGCGTGATTGCGGTGAATGGTCAACCCACCGCAGGTAAACTCAAAATAAATAAACGAGACGAGGTAAATGTTATAAGCCTTATAGCTAATCAAAATAATGTGGCCCAAAATAATTTATAACCTAACTTTTGGCCACTTTTTCAATTAATCTACAGTCTTAAGGGGTGATTTGATTTCCTTCGTCCGAGGCTCAAACAGTACTGCTTGTAAGAACCGAACACGAGTTTTTTTTTCGAGATTCAACATGAAGAGAAGTTTCTGACAAGTCATGTTCTATTATACTATACTCCAACCAGATGTTCTAGGGCGTTTTGCAAATCCCAACAAAGGTTGTGTTAGGCATACTTACTGTTTTTTATTGCGAGACGAAGGAAAACGCTCCAAAAAATCAATAAGAATTCATGAGCAAAAAAATATCGCTCTGTACCAGGCAACGGACGTCTTTTGTGTTTAGTTAATGAGTTGAATAATGTTGTTCTATAATGAATAATCTTTCTTAAAGTTTAATTAATTCTCTTTCTATACCAATGCGTAAGTAACCCATAAAAAACCTTGCAATGCTGCCTGCCATGCAGTCAGATTTACGTCAATAATTTTTTCAGATGCAGTGCAGAGCCACAAGAAGTTGAAGTTCATCATCGAATTGATTTGATTAGTACTTATACTAATACATTTGTCTCAGTGGTTGTGTTGTGATTAAAATCAATCGTTTTATTTAGAGAGCAAGAGCGAAGCAAAGAGAATACAACAACTACGTAAGAAGCAGCAAAGTTGAAGACAGTTGGTAATAATCAAAGATTTGTTTAAAATCTTTGATAATAATATGACCGTATCTACCGGAACACTTATTAAAATTGCTGCATGGGGCGGTGTTGTAATAAGTACTACGGGATTTATCTTGCAAGGTCGTCTGGTAGACAGGGTCAAAAAATTTGATTACTATAAAGCTGCATTGAAAGAACTGCGACAGCATCCAGGCGCGGTGCACTATCTTGGCGAGCCTATCAAGGACAGAGGTTTTAAACTAAGTGACACGGAAAATAACTTTTCTGATGGACTGAATGCCAGATTTTCAATTCCTGTTTCTGGACCGAAAGATAGAGGCACCTATCATTTTTGGGCAGTGAGGGAAAACGATGCATGGACTATTACTAGAGCTGAATTAGATCTAAAATCGAAACCGGATTCACGTTTAATCATAGTTAAACAAAATCAATAAAAAATTAGTGAGTTATCCTATATGTACTACTCTTCCATATGTATTATAACAGTGAAAGTTTGTGTCATTGTGAAGATGTATGTCAAAGAGACAGAAGCTTGTAGATATTAATATTAAAGGTTCATGTTGTTTACTTGCTTGTTGCAACATTATGATTTATCTAGCTAGGAAATGAAGGACTGCTTAAGGTGTATTTCATGACATAACTTCATTTTTCAGGTAATAAACTGAAACTGAAATGTTTGTCGGCACATCTAAAGAAAGATTCTTATACCATAACACTTTGCTCTGCTTGGTCCAAGCATTACAAGGCAAAAATATAACTGTAGACCTTAGGAATGATTCCTATGTATGTGGGTCTGTTAATGCTGTTGATGGGTAAGTTAAAGGAGCTAGATTTCGTATATGGCAAAATGAATTAATATATTAACAATAATTTATACTAACTACAATATATTAAATAAACTACATATATTTTTCTTTTACAGATACATGAATATTTCATTCAATAATGCTGTTTATTGTGATCCCCAAGGCAATGAATATTCTTTTGAAAATCTCTTTTTACAATCCAGAAACATAAGATATGTCCATGTTCCTGAAGAGGTACATATTTTGAGATTACACTTATTGAAACACACTACACCTTGGATCTTGGATTGGTGATAATGAATCATTGTAAATATTTATTTTTCCAGATGCCAATACTAGCAACAATAAGACATGAACTAGGATACAACAAAATACAAGAACCAAAGAAGCCTGCTAAGAAGTCACGAAAGGCTCAGAAGGCCCATAAACAGCACATGCAAACTGTTGCATTATTAGATACATAGAAGTAAGTATAGATAAGTAATAAATATTAAAGAGTTGAGTAAATTTTGTTTAATTTTCATAATTTTAATTTTGGGCTGGTTTAAATTTAAATGAAACAAAGATTATAAAAAACATTTATTAAATTTTGTAAGATTTAACAAATCTTTGACTATAATCAGATCTTAAAATAATCCTAAGATTCATGAAATATCGATCAATCAATTTAATTTTGCACAAGATCACACTTACATATATTACTTGTGCTTATGATTTGGCCTGTTATTTTACAACAGATAAATTGTACATCAATATTTTTTTGCAAACTAGTAACTTTAACTTAGAACTGAATTGAAGACAGGGAGCTATGCGCTCATTGGTGGAGAGCCTATGTTCAGCTGTGGATTAATGTAGGTTGTTGATGATGAACCTTAATTCTAAATTACCTTAGACCGTATTATAAAAGCGACATCAATTTTTCAGCTTAAGTTTCACTTTTCTATGGTGTGAGATCTCTACTACGACTTTGTAGCATAACATGAAGCATGTGTCTAGTTTGTCTTTTACACAGATGCTTATAATTTAGGTTATTTTCAAACAAATCAGTTCAATGTTATAAACTACTTTGTATTATTATTTATTTACATTGTATTTTCATTTAACATTGTGAATGCAACTTTCATGTCTGTTCTTTGCCAGTGTTAATTGCTGCATGAAACTACTAAACAAATTAATATGTATTATGTCCTATCATCCTACACTTATTAGCTAAGTACTATCTTTTACACAAATAAAATCTCTAACATGATAACTTTACTATAAAAAATAACCTTACATTTATTGGTATTAATTAACATTTATTGGATTGGTTGGTTTGCTCATTTTCATCAGCACAAGACGAATCACCATCATCACTAGTCTGTATCTCTTTTTTATTATTTGCATTTTCGTTTATTTCTTCGTTATCGGTAAAACCAGCAGTTCTTGAAGCAAATAAGCTAGGGGTTTGCATTGGACGAATCACCCCATTGTGTGGTGTGTAATACTTATTAATTTTGAATGATTGACGGTAGTCAGACTCTGTATCTGGTCGACTTGATGAGACTTGGTATAAATTCTGAGATTCATACGTCTGACCAAAGTTATTGATAGCTAAGTTATTGAATTCGTAATTTTCTTGCATAGGCATCGATGAAGGTGACTGGTGGAGATTGAATTTGCCGTTTGTAAAATTTGTTTTTGGTGTAGCTGCTAGGTTTCTTACTGCAATAGCAGTTTTTTCTGCTTTGTGCAAGATGGCGATTTTTTTCTTGTATTTGGGAAGTCTTTGGACGTATCCCTCGGGACGTTGGAATATGTCAGAGTCCTTGTACGGAATGCGCGGCGAAGACGTGCTGGGGTCGGGCGGCTGGCTGCACAGATAGTTGGACTGGTTGATGCTTGCTATTATAGAGTTGGGGCTCGGCGATGATTGCGTCACATTGGGCCTTTGAACTGCAATCGGGTTGAGAGAACCTAAAACAAATAAACTTTAGGTTAGTTTTTTCACAGATCCACTACCTTACGATTCCCAACCCGCATGCCTGTGTGGGGATTAGTTTCTTTCAGGTACTTGTTATGTGAAAAAGCAAATTTTCTATTGTATTATGTACTAGCAGCGCCAGCGCATAGAAATCTATGTGTCAAATGGTTTATAAACCTTCCTCTTGAATCACTCTATCTATTTAAAAAAACCGCATCAAAATCAGATGCGTAATTCTAAAGATCTAAGCATACATAGAGACAGACAGACAGCTAATTTGTTTTATACTATGTAGTGATAGTGATGTTTACCTTGTGGTTTGTACTTGGCTAGCTGCGCGTACACCTGCTTGATGCGCCTGTTGTTGATTTCCGCAACATGCGCATGGTCCACAATGGGTATAGGGTAGTCTCGCCCGATGGTACACTTGGCGGACTCTTGGACATGCTCTGGTGCCAACCACGGCTCGTGGATGTACCGAGTTGGCATGTCTCGAAGCGCGGGAATGTATCGTCTGTGGATTTAGAACGTTCTAAGTACAAACAACTTTTAACTGTGTTGTGTTCGAAAATGGAACTACATATTATAAGTACGTATGTATAATTCAATTTTATCGTCACCAAGTATGTATGTAGACAAATATACATAGAAAGAAACATTATTTATTGATTCACTATGAAGTAGTTACAACTTGCTTCTTGTTAATGTCTCGAGCGCTCGTGGTAAAGACCGGCACCTACAAACTACCATGTACACACTTGAACTGAGACCGAGACAAAAAGTGAGACTTCGAGGGATTCAAGGCGAGACTAACGCACTAAGTACAAACACTACGGTTCGGCTTGTCTCGGGGTTACTATAAAAATCGAAAACAGAAAGTTTACTTTGAAACATAATCATATTGGTTTGGATCAAGCAGGATTTAAAATAGAATAGAAAAACATTTATTTAGAAAATAGGGTACCTAATATAATCTCCATTCGGATCGGTCTTCCTTCCGAAGCGCACCGGGCAGTAGCTGTGGAAGAACTGCTGGAAAAACGACGAGCAAGAGAGCCACATCCACATGCCGGCGTTCACCGACCAATCAGCGTCCAGAAGCAGCTCCTCAAATACCTGCAATTATTATTATAGTAATTTCATTAGCGAATTCAATATTTGAAAAACATGTTTTGCCCCCAAAAGCAATTAGAAAATATTACTGGACAATCCACACAGCATTATCTAGCCACAAGCTTAGCAGAGCTTGTTTTATGTGTCCTAGATGCAATACATTACTTACATAGATAGATATTTTTAATTATACATACATAGATAACGACCAGATCACCTGGAACAAATATCTGCAGATTGTACACACAATTTTCCTGAGGCGGGCATCAAACCCACACTATTATTTTATTTTATTTTCAAAATTTCGGGAAAAGTTACAGCTAGGTCTTAAAAATTGATATTTTCTAAAAGTACATGCTGGTAAATACCAGCGCATGTGTGCTGAAGGCCAATTAAAAAGTTTCCGCAGATATGTACTTTTTTTTGTTCCGGGTTTTCTGTATCTATGTACTTATAATAAATAAATCCCCCTTTCCATATACATGGGCAATCGGCCAAGCACGATTATTCTCTAATCTAGGGTATGATAGACAATGAGCTATGTCATACATTTCGTAAATTATTGAAGTTAAAGGAATTTATTTATTATAATATACACATTTGATGACAAATTGACACATTGACGACATTTAACCGACTTCAAAAAAGGAGGAGGTTCTCAATTCGACTGTATTTTTTATGTTTGTTATCCTCATAACTTTTGACTGGGTCAACCTATTTTGATATTATTTTTTTATTTATCGATTTTGATATAAGTTTGATATAAGAGTTTTGATATAGAATATGGGTTGAAACCATATTCTTTTTTAAGGAATTTGAAGTCAGTTTATGTTTTTAAAACACGCCAAATTATTCTCTATTCTACTCTAGACAACAATATCCGTGCTTGCCCTACAGAAAGTGGGAAGGGATAGTGCGTGCTTAAAGCTTTAATCATGTGTTAAAATGTATTTTACCTTCATCCCTTCTTCCCATGAGACCCAAAGGTCGCCCCTCGTCAGGAAGCAAGCCACGGCGTGCCTCGCCAGATGATGGATCCAGCCTTCTTCTCTTAGCTGGGTCATTATGGCATCGATCCAGGGATAACCAGTTTGGCCCTGAGAAAAAAATAATTTATGAGTAGGTATAAAGTTGAATTGGTTTCTTTATTGAATAAGGTAAATCAAAGGTCTTAAGTGGACTTCATCTCAAAGAACATTACAATTAATAAATAGGTACAAACAAAAAAAATACAAAACATCCATCAAACAGTTGATAAATAAATAAATATCTACGTCTATTGTTTACTGCTAGACTGTAGTAAACAATTTAGATTGTTCACAACCTCTACCTCTAGACTAATCTACTTAGCTCAACATATCAAAATTAGTCTTCGAAAATCTAATTGTTTGCAACAGTCAACAATTAATGTGTAAGAAATATAATAATGTCCCAAAAATTTCGACATCGTCAGGCACTTGAACCCGAACTTACATTTGCCCACTTAGCAAGCGCTACTTCGTTCTTTTCCCACGGTATCTGCACACAAATAGGGTTCCCATCCATCCGATCAAACTGAGGGTTCCTAGTAGCTGCGCAATAGAAGAACTCCCGCCATAGAATCTGACCGTGGAGGGACAACGGCGGCCGAACCAGCTTTATTCGCTTGTACAGATCTGTGAGCTGGTAATAAAACAGCCTGGTGGACAAGCAGCCGAATCTGAAAACGTTTAAAAATGTTTAGTTCCCGTCAGATAAAGTTACCACATTGTAATTTCATAAAGAAAGTAAAAATCTGGACGAGAATTTTAATTTGAACGAAAACACCACATCCCATTCTATCATAGCTAAAAACACAACTCGATAAAGTCACATTTCAAACAGAACAAGGCTGAATATAAAAATATTTTTTGAGGTAATGTGTAACGGTTTAAGTCTCATTCTTATGGTCTCCTTCTGACTAAATCATCAAACCATGGATATTTTAAGACTAGTTACGTACTTGTCAAAGAAAAGCAATCAAACAAGCGCCAAATATCATCGCAAAAAGTAAATGGAATGTAGATCTGAACAGACATCGGATTGGTGATTAAAATAAATACAAGCTTATAAAAACATCGCATTTTTCGTTGGGGGTTGACCGACCTCAAATTATTTTGAGTTTTCAGGACAAATACTAATTCCTCGGGAATAACATTTTCATGGTACCATGTCCATTACGGCATCATTATCCATACAATAGCGAAATAATTTTCACATAGGTAGGTATATACAGGTGAACATAGAATCTGCTCCTGTTTTGTTTTTCGTAGCTTAAAAATGAACCTTCAATACCTCAAATAAGGCGATAGTCCAGTTTGGCTGGCGAGTAGGGACTGCGGCGTCATCTTAGGCCTTCCGAAAGACGCGACCCACGCCTTTCTCTCGAGGTGGCGCTCCAGTCTCGCCAACGCCTCGCTCTCTCCTCCGTACCAAACAGGCGGCGGTAGATTATCGGTGTCGAAGCCTAGAACGAAACAGTGGTTAGTATTAGTACCTACTTCACTTTGACATGACCTTATTCTTCATAAGCATTCTATGGTCCAAAGAAGCTGTTTCCCTCAAACGAGGGTTTTGCCTTAACCACCATGCACGACCCTTTGGAACAACGGTGCGCTATTCTATGTAACGTAACGACGCGTCTTAACTAAATAAAAAGCAAAGATCCTTAAAATTAGCACTTTATACTGGCTTCCCCTCAGAAAAATACATTTTAAGTTATTAAAATGTATAACTTAAAATGTATTTTTCTGAGGGGAAGCCAGTCAGCAAATCGCTTCCTTCCCTTTATGTTCGAAGGTTTAAACGGAGGTCTATAAAATTTTTGCTTTAAATATTGTACCTACCTAACAACGGTGTGTGAACTTCATTGGACACGTCACAATTCAAATTGCTGTAAAACTGGGAAATAAAGTGATCGCTTTGATTTTTGTTCACTTCAATCTAAGCTAAAGTAAAGAAGCGAACAAGAAACCTTTACCTTGTTAGATTGTTAGTTTGGAGCAAAACTCGTCCCATGATATGAACTTACCAAGTTCTTCAAGCGTAGGTACTCCGAACCTATCGTCATGATCGTCGCTCACTGGAGTGACAGCTCTCTTGAGAGTCTTAGCGGTGATGGTGGGCTCTGCGGGCGGCGGCGGCGGCATGCTGGCGACCAGCGCTTGGAACTGGTGGTACGTCAGCGGTGCCACGCCACCGTTGCACTCGATTATTCTATGAATAGGATTTTTATAGGAGTCACAAAATCAACAGCCCATAATTAATATACTCTAGCCTTTCGCAATTTACAATGTTTGTAAAGAACTTACCTACTGCATAAACATACGAATTTTTTTGTTTGGCATCGTCTTTGAAAAGTAATTGTCAGCACAGCAATAAGCAACTTCTGTGCATATAAACAGCAAAAAAGTAATTTGTACCTATGCAAAACTTACGGCCAAAAAAAGGATTTACCTATTTTTTTGAATACCCTTTTGAAATATATACAAAACTTAAGTAGGGGAGGTAGGGGACCATTGGGCACTTTTTTACAAAAATGTTAATAAAACTGTTATTTTTTATCATAATCAAACTTTTATTCCAAATATATGGAGGACACATATTTGGCAGTAATTATTGCTAAGAACAGTTTTGGTATCATAATTAGTCTCAAAGTTACAAAAGATCTTCGAACAAATGTCCAAAGTGCCCAAACCTCCCGGTGGGAGGGAGGTTTGGGCAGCCCTGTAGGGAGGTTCGGGCACTGTACTTTATATGCACGATATTGCTTTACTACGAGTATACTACTATGCTTAAGTATTATATAAAATTGCTATAAAAAAAGTAACACAAACATTTTTTCTTATTTTAGATTTTAGAAAAATAAAACAATGTGACTTAGAATCAATATTGCACGATGTTGGACTTAATTAAACTTATCTTATATTTGGTATGATCCAGAGAGGCTTGTCAAATTTATATTTTAAGCTGCCACGTTTCATCCATGTCGTTGGTGTATGCAATTTTGTCTTAATATCCTCCAAAGGGACGCTAGCTACGTCCTCCATGTCAGGAAATATAAACGTATTTCTTATCTTACTCATTCTCATGAATTTGACAGTTGCCATGGTGCGATTAACCTCTTCGATTATTCCAACATAATGATAGACAGTTTTTTTGGTGTCAAATTTAACCAACACAAAGTTATTGATCTGGAAATTTCTATCCAGAATGATTACATCGTCTTCATCAAAATCTTCTTCCAATTCAACAAGGGCTTCGTCAGAAACGGAAACATTTTCTATTTCATCATCGGTGCTAATCTTCCTGTTTTTCTCTGGTTTGGAAGTAAATTCATCAGCAAGCTTTGGAATTGTTTTCTGTCCCGTATTTTTAGAGCATTTTCGATTTTTGTTGAGCACTTTAATCTTATTTTTTCTTTGTCTTTCTTCTTCTTCCATTTCTATAAGTCTTTTCTCGGGTGTGTCCGTCAATATTCTAGTTTTTCCCTTCTTCCGTTTCATGCCATGCAATTTCCTGGGGCCGGCCTTCGGATATGGTCTTACTAAATCAGGCGTTATATTGACAGTGCCCTTAGTCTGGCTTCTAGAGGGAGATTCCAGTTGAGATGGCCCAGCGACTTCCACATTTGAACTTGTACGATCCTCTTGACTCTGATTTTCTTCTGTTGAAGGTTGTTCCATGACAGGTTGGTCTGAAATCGATTGTTCTGTAGGAACATTATCCTCTTCCGGCAAGCAGCGATCAGTTACAGAAGAACAAGCGAAATCTTCATCGGAGAAAATGTTTGAATTGAGTGGCCATATGCCAGGTTTTTCAAATCCCCTTTGAATATTCTGCACCTTGAATGCAAGTGGGATGGCTTTTGCTGCCAATTTTGGGATTTCATAAATTGTTACCGTTTTTCCAGGATTGCTTACCATCCAATCTGTTACAGCAGTGTTATAATATGTTTTGAGTGGTCCGTAGACAGTCAGGTCTAGGGGTTGCAGTTTATGGCTGCAATGCGGTGGGAAAGTCATTAAAACAATGCCTGATTCTTTACAAAAATCGAGAACTGGTACTGAAATATGGCTCTCGTGATTATCTAGCAGCAAAAGAACTGGCGAGGAAGGCGTTGGTTTTGCGTGTTTTGCGAAGTGGTGCATAAATTTTAAAAAATTTGGTGCGGTCATCCACCCTGAAGGATGTGCTGCTCCATCTGAACCAACAGGGGCATCATTTAACATATATGTTTTGAAATTGACCCGTGGGAATATGAAAAAAGGCGGTATTGAGTTACCCAATGCATTAATACCGCAGCAAACCGTTACGAGCGTCCCTCTTTCAGCTGACGTTACTTGCCCAACTTGCTTAGTTCCTCTGAGAGCAATGACTTTTTGGGTTCGTTGTACTGTTGATAATCCAGTTTCGTCTATATTGTAAATAGACTCAGGGCCGAAGCGATGCCGTTCATATACAGTTTTAAGATTTTCAAAAAAATCTCCGACATTTTTCTTATTGAAACTTGTGGCCCGTGAGAGACTAGTAGCTTCTGGTGTCCTTATCGAAAGCTGAGGTTGTCTTGTAAAAAATCCCCTTATCCAATCTTTAGATGCAAGTTTATTCTTTGTCCAGTTATCTGGTATTTTCTTTTCAATGGCAGTGGCGTATTCATAAACCAATTCGCGTGCCTTCAGTTTTGACAGTCCATGGTTTAGTTTAAACGATGTTACAAGATATTCTGAAATTTTTTCTTCTTCATCTTTCGTGAATATTTGAGATGATATAAATTTAGAAGAAACATCTTTCACGACGCCACCCTGCTTTATGTATCTTTGAAGATTAGACCTGGGTATATCATATTTCATCGCAGTAGTTTTAATTTTTCCTCCTTTAGAAACCTCTTCCAATGCGCGCAAAATAACATCTTTAGGAATTTCACGTCGCTTATTTTTCTTTTTAAATGAAAACGGCATTGTCCTGAAAAGAAATGATTAAACATTAAATCCAATAGGCATATCAAAAAAGCAAAAATGTATCACACCAAAATACACTAAAAACAGAGGGAGCATTGGGCATGCCCAAACCTCCCTCCTACCCGCGTGCCCAATGCTCCCCATAACTTCACTTTTAAAATAGATTTGAATAAGTTAATTTTTATCAAACATTGAATCCTTATTGACAGGTAAATATAATCTTCATTAAACACAATAGAAGAAGTTAACACAGATACTTACACTTTCTTGCAGATTTCTTTGTAATGATTCTTCAAATCACAATCAAAATATTTACTTCTGTACGCAACAAACCGGTAATCGCATGTAACTTGACAACCAAGTGAAATGACAGCTGACACTTTTGATGAGCGTTGTTGCCAGTTATTAAACTATAGTGCTGTGGTAGAAAATCAAAAATATCTACCATAGATTTTGAGGAATGAGGGGGTGCCCAAACCTCCCGACTGCCCAATGCTCCCCTACCTCCCCTACTATAAAAAATAAACGTAAACTTTTAAAACTGTTTGATGCTACATATGGAGGTACTTTTTTACAATTGGGCCTGAAAATCTAGTAACTAGATAAACTTACTTGTCCAACCTATACAGGGTGTGCGAGACTCGAGAGATGCACTTGATTCCTATTTCACGGCATTTCATAGTAATGTTGTGGTCTCGGATTCGGCCGTAGGGCTCTGGGTCCTCTTCAAACGAGAGTGTGGTGGTGCCCCATTCTTTGAACAGTTTCGGCAGAGCGTCTGCCGGCTGGCCGCGGATTACGAACAGGCGCGAGCCGAGTTTCCTCAAACTGTGGTCTAGATCCTCCAAGCATTCTAGTAGGAATCTAGGAACATCGAAGTTAGTTACGTATTTTCTATTGTTCAATAAGATTTCGGCTAAAAGTCCGAGCATTCCTTTTTAAAAGCAATGGGTGTTATTATATTATTATATTTACTGCTTTGGCACAGATTTTCGTCGGAATCGTAATATACATTTGTTTAATATATATTATCATCATCAACCTATAATAGTCCACTGCTCGACATATCAACCCCTAATGACCGCCATAGCGCCCTGGCTTGCCGCCGATTATTAATTGTATACTTAATTGTATTTTATCAAGATCCCACGACATAGTACCTAACTACTTTACAAACATCCCATCCCATCCTCAATTCCGTTTGATGCCAATCAGCCGATGCTGGAATTGGTTCTTTGTAGCCATAGACACACGCGAAGTCCTCTATAGAAATAGGTAGCTACTGGACTTGAACCGGTAAACATACCAATCTATGTACCTATATCAAAGGAGTTTAAACTAATCTGCTTTAGGTGTTAGTGCTGCAAGAGCTGGAGTAAGATTTATCCAATTTGCACAAACCTCCATTTGTTGATTCCCACGTTAGAGGAGTTAGCAAACCACGGGTCGATTACAAAGACACAGCGGAAGGTAACAGCGTTAATGAGGCTTTCCCTCAAGGATGGGTTGTCATGGAGACGCAGGCCTTTGCGGAACCAATGCACGGTGTGCTGGGGTGGCGGCACGAGTGGTGGAGACACCGGAGGCGTGGCGGGCGAGGTGGGAGTGCGGACACTACTGGCCGTTAGGGTTTTAGTGGCAGCAGACATCACTTCAAGTAATCACCCCCATTTATTCTGTTGTGAACACAAATCTTAATTAGTACCGTACCCATTAAGAGAAAAATCGGTAATTGCTATAGATATTTATTTTAGATTTCGATGAATTAATTATTAAAGATAGGTATTATAGTAAGCAAGTTGTTTATAATAATTTAAGAAATGTCGGTAACTTAATCGGTTACCTATCGACATACCGGATTGAATGGACCACCCAGGTCAGATGGAATTCTTGGAATAAAATATTATGACTAAAACACGTTACCCCGCTCAAGTCAACACCACGCGACTATTTATTTCCACCCTGTAAGCACGCGCAATAAGGAAAAATAAGCAGTCACGTTGCCATGCCATGCTGAAAACTAAGAAATTTATGTTTAAAACGAAAGTTTTTAATTCTTTCGAATCTGTACCAATGCCAAAGTAGAAAGAAAGCGATAATTTCGTAATTTAGCGTCGAAGTTTACACTTTGTTCCTGAAAGTATTTCACGGCTAGGTGAGATGCCAATTACAATTTGTTGTGCAATGTTTATTTGAATAATTTATTATTAAAGTTGTTGATACCTATGAAACTTTATTGAGACTATCATTGTTTATTAACACAAAAGTCATATAAAACGGGATATTTACCATGATTTGATCCCCTACCATGATTACTTAGAACCATCGAACGGAACAGTTATCAATTTTTTAAGCAAGATTTTGAGCGAAACGGCTGACAAAGTGTTTGAGCTATGCCCTTACCACGATACGCATCCCTTACGAAAGTGAACGGGGTGAACGGGAATGTTGACGAAGTTATACGGAGTAACATGATACGGTATCATGTTATACTACTCCGCGTCACTATTGGCAGATTGGTATCAATGATACCAATCTGCCAATAGTGACGCGGAGTTATCAAGAAAGGAAAGGTTGTTTGTAACAGACTCCAATGGAGTCGGTTACAAACAAACAAACATACAGGTGAAGCTAATAAAAGCATGGTAAAACATCGCCATTGTGCCTCGTCATGCTAAACGTCCAGAACCGAACATCACTAAAGAGATGGTTGCGCTAGTAGGTACTTAAGGGACCAAGGGAAGGAATGCCAAAGCCGTGAAGAACGCCACCAAATACAGAAATTTACTTAATGACGCAAATACCAACAAGTCCGTCAAATACAACCCAACTACACGAATACATCGCAGCACCCAGAAGTTGTTAAAGAATTTTATTAACACACACACATGGAGAAGAGCCTAAGTAACAGAGTTTCCTTTATGGCCAAAGATCATCCAACCGCCCAAACTGTTCGGCCTCCCTAAGCAAGGTGCACAAACAGAATGCTAAGACCTATTGTGTGCGAGTCAAATGAACATGCTTAGGCAAATCATAAGGGGATACTTATGCTTTGGCTAAGCTAAGCATGTAGTAGCAGTTTTTCAAACAACTATGGGTCGAGCTACCTCCTTTTTAGCGTATTATACGGATATTAGAACAGACAGAGGTAGATGACACGGACGGAAGTGATGGTCAGCTTTGACGTAGAATCATTCTTTACGAAAGTATTTCTCTAGACTGATACAGACGACAATGCTATCTTCAAATTGACGGAGTAGCAATGGAAAGCCTAGTCGTTGACATTTCTGGACGTGTGGGTATAGATCGGAGATGAAGGAAGTTTAGGTCACTCTGTCCACAGGTGGCCTACACATACGGACCGCTACCTCCATGCCAACTCACATCACCACCCTTGGCAGTTTAACGGTGGTAACATCGCTCACCATCAGCACGGTTAGTGCTTACGACCTATACGATGATAGAAGCCTACAGAGTGAGTGTTCGTGAGCCCACGTGATTATGTTCTATTTAAGAAAGGCTCGATCATTGCCAGCTCGTTCCGGCACCAGACTTAAACCGCACAAGTAGAGTACGGTGGAACGCAAACCAGCATTCTTGTCTTATATAAAAGAAGTGACGGATAAAGTTAAAAATGATCATTGGTACACTACCTGCGCACGCCTAAAGACATGGTCCCACTAGAGAAACCAGAGGTGTACAAGATCAACTGAAGCTGTGGAAGCTCCTACCTAATGCTCCTATATAAATAAATAATGCTGGACAATCCACAAAGCTTGTGTTATGGATTCAAGATGACTGATATTCTTAATACAATAGATTACATAGATCGATATTTCTTATTATACATAGACCAGAACAAATATATGCAGATCATACACACAATTTCCCCGAGGCGGGAATTGAACCCGCAACCTCCTGGGTCGCAGGCGGACTTTCGCCCACTCCACCGCAGAGGTCGTCAAACGAAACGCACTATGGCCTGCAGAGTCCAAGAGCACATACGAGCAGTTAAGAGAGAGATAGCGAAGCATCATCTCGAGTCTGGTTCAAACCACTGGAACGAGTTATCAATCCTCAAGTAATCTCTACCTACAGAGCGACACTTGGAGGCCATTATTGCGATTACGAAACAAACTTCAACCGCAATGGCTTCCAATTATCGGGAACCTGGAACCCTGTTGTACGTATGTGCAAAAACGGAAGAATGTATCAACTGCATCGCGTTCTGATAATCGTCATGTCAGTGTTGTGTTGTGATCGAGCTGCGTTCGATAAAATGAAACCTATGGTAGTGGTAACGTTCGAAAAGCAAAAGACAAAAACATAGGGTAGATACCTGTCTGCCAATAAAAACTTACTCGCGGTGCCTTTAGATATTCCGTAGGTAATCATGACGTATAAAACTGTGCCGAAATATTGGAAAACTCGAAAAAATCTAATAATGCTTAATATCCCGTTATACATGATTTATGTTACATACCTCAATAAGACTATTTCTGCTTGCCAAACATAATTGTTTTAGATTTTTCTGATTCAAAGCTAGATGTATGATTTTATTAATTAAAAAAAAAAACTGTCAGGAACCTTATTGGGTCCGAAATACTTGACTTACTTTTGGTCAAGCCGAAAGTGGAGGTGACAACCCAGAAAAATTTATTTATGAGTTATTACTTATCTCTAATGATTTCTAAGCTAAAGGCTCTACTGAAAATGATAAATTCACTGCCAGGCATCAAACTTTTCTATTAATGTGTCTATTAACGATTATGATTATTATTGTCCTTTGGTTTGATAATTTAAAAGGTATAAAACTGTAATTAATTTGTAAACATTTTAGATGTTACTTAATGATGTTTATGTAGACATTTTAACATTGCATTATATAATAGATGTTGAAACTGTATAACTTGTCAGTTTGAGGCTATTCGGTAAACTGGTGGTGACCGAGAGCCGGTCTAATCCTCTGTCAGTCTGTTTGATACCTATCAAAGGGTTTCATAGGAATGGATATTATAAAACTTGAAAACTGAAACATATATAAAATGTTAATTTTACTTTATTATTATTATATTAGCCCGGGGTGTCCCACTGCAGAGCAAACCCACTCTTTATTGTATAGGTCGAGCTCATCCCGCCATCTCCGCCTAGGCCTAACATTTTACTTAATAGACCTTAATATTATGCGGTGACTGCAGATGCTTATATTATGTTGTGATCTTTATTTTTGTAATGCAAATTTAAATAAGTCATTCATTTAGTGCGAAATTAAAACATGCCCATATTTTAAAAGTATATATTTTTTTATATTAGTTAAGTTCTGTTTTTGAATCAATCATTTTCAATAGGTTCACTTTGACTTTTTATACTGAAAAAAGTCCCATTTCTCTTAAAAGTTTGCGCAGTTATCCTAGATTTTAAAATGGTACAAGAGTGAAGAAGAAGAGTCATTTAATAAATGAAGTTTGTGGGTTGGTTGTATACTAAGCATTTAACACTCTATGTCATGTTCATTACAACAACGCTTTTGAGTGCTGGTGCGGCTTCCTAAATAATGCAGCATATGGGCATGTTTGCTGATGCTCAGACATCAGAGAGATGGTTTATATGCCATTATGTGGAAGAGAGACACTTTGTTGCTGTCACATCCATTCCAGCGACAATTGTATGCTGAGAGTTTTAGCAAGTTGATTGCCCTGTTTTGTGGCGCTTCATGTGAAAGGCAATGATGCTGTGTGAAGTAGGATACATTTGTCCTTTTTACTTATTTTAATTAATGAGTTTATTTAATTATTCACTTTTTTGTAGAAATTTTTAATTTTAATTTTGTATGAATTATGTAATTAATTATTTAAAAGTTGGTGGCCTAGTTTTGTAAATGAATTACGAAATGTATTACCTATTACCAAGAGCTTAGTATTTTTTTTAATGCTCTCTATAAATGTTTATGTGCATATGGTACAAGTGGTGCTGAAATAAATGATTTTTATTTTATATGAGTGACCTTTATGAATTTTGACTACTTATAGGACTTACCGCAAGAAAATGGCTCTAATCTCAGAGTACTAAGACATAGAGTGATAATTTCACAAAACATTCCGCTCTAAGTTGAAGCCAAAAACCAAGCAATGTGTGCGTAAGCGGCACGTCATTACAAGAGCCGACACGCACACAAGTGCACAAATAATGTTGCAAGCTATTAACATTTTCCCCATAAGGTAGGGAAATTGTAACATTTTGTAAGGAGTAAATGATTATCATATTTATCACTTTTCTGTTAGATGATATTTCATTAACAGAAAAATTCCTGTAAATATTATATACTCTATGGGTGTTTACATACAGGGGAGTGTTGAGTTAGCGAATTAGTTAAATAGATAGAAATAAATATTATGGCCGAAACATTTTCATACCTTTGTTGGGATAGCACCCTCTCGTAATTTGCATAAACCACCTTTCGTGATATGCTTGTCATTTTCTTAAAAATGTATAGAACATAATCAGTGTAGTGTATTTCTTTTTTAGTGTATACACTTAGTGTATTTAGTTGGCTTGCAAAACTTTTCTTTGCAATTCCGTCTAAGTTTTTCAAACAATCGGGAAGCAACAGTCTATATTATTTTTCGTGTTATTTCGTTATGTTTTTTTTTGTTACCCTACATATGTATGTATTATTTTGTTTGACATAATGTCAAAACAACATGAATATTCTTATTAATAAAGAACTGAACTGAAGTTGGATCAGAAGGAAATCTAAGAACGTACGACATTAATAAAACTAGGGTTCATCGTCTAATGAAACCAATGAAATTTTTATATTTAACGCTCCGACTACATCAACATCCGGACAGTCTGTAACAATCTATTTCCTTGCCCGTGAAAATAAAACAAAAGTTTTTGATTATTTATACCAAGCTTAATAGAACATAGGTACATATTTCACTTAAAAATCCGGGTAAGTTAGTAGGTAACCCTAATTATATCTGGCAAATAAAAGTCCTACAAGTGTAAAGTAGAAATAGATTAAACAAATAAGTACCTATGGGGGAAAATAATTTTTCTAATAGCTAGCAACATTTTTATGTAATGGCGTCTGTCATGTTTACGATTTATTTTTGTGCTTATACCAATGTTTTACTCAAGAATATAAGATGCCAGGTTGTATTTACCCGTGAAATGGAATCTTCTATTGTTTCTGATTATTATGAGAAGAGTTGTTACACCCTTTTACTGCACAATAAGTCATTATTATTAAAAAATTACGGAGCTCTTCCTAGTAGGTCTTGACCTTGAGCACTGACGTGTCGAGCGATGTACGTAGCCTTTAAAGGCTAACTTGAAATTGCGTCACTTCGCGTGCGCCTACTGCGGTTCTAAGCCTAGTTATTCTAAGGCTCTAATTCAATAGCTACCATACATACAACTTCAATGAAATATAATCGCTAACACCTTTTCGAAATGGTCTCCGTTACACTAGGGTAAATTTGTCGTCTCTTATTGTGATTTTTAAGTCTCAAAATGTAGAAGGGTAAGCACCGTCACAGCATAACGTGAATCCAGGTTTCTGAGCTTTACGTGAACCATGTACAATACAATACAATTACAATACTATGGGTAATAGAAATGTCAGTGAGCGAGCCTTCTGCACGCCGCATGCAACGTGACCACGAGCCAACAAACAACGCTCCAACAACGTGACCTACGTCGTACGTAAGTACCTACCTAGCTAGCTAGACCTACTTTTCTTGTGTTTTGTGCTGTTCGTTTTTATGTAACTACCGTGTTCAACGTATTTTTCATACAAATTATCAGCTTTAACTAACAGCACCATGATGAGTTTCTTTATTATTTCATAAGGCTACATGAATGAATGAATTACATTGCTGTACATATTCAAAATATAAATAAAATGTTATAGTGATCGCCACTTCGCCAGATGATGAGATGGTCGCATTGAGTTAATTTGAGTTTGTTTATTTTACAAACATAAAACTTTTGTTTGTTTGTCGTGTCGTCGATTCCCAGTGTTGCCACATCAATTTACAAAAAACGCCGCGCGGAGAAGTGTCGTTCTTTTTGTCCCCTTCAGGGACGAGATAATTCCCGGGACGAGGAATTACCTGATCCCATTATTATTTATATAGTTGTATAATATAGACTTTTTGAGGTATATATTATATGTACATTTTATACCTAACCTACTTTGGTGTTCCGTGGTTCATTTTACAATTTATTCAGAGAAAGAGAGGATAACATTCACCATTTCAGCAAGAATAAAAAAATAAATAATGCTGGACATTCCAATCAATGAATAGAGTCAAAGGTCACTCGAAATGATATCGAAATCACGTCGAAGTAAGATTCAATAGGTAGATCTACTGCTAAAATGCTAAATCAGTAAATCAGTAGATCCGCAACGAACACTGTCCCTTCATTCCATTCAATACGTAGAAAACATGGACGGAGAAAATCATAATGATGTCATAATCAAATCATCAAACGTCTTATATGCCAATGTCAGGATTCAATGTTTTGAAATTGGCAACACCATTGAGTTCTTTCAAAAGTGACCGTCTTGAAAATGTACGTGAATTTTCTGATTTTATTTAAATCGAACAATATCATAATGGATTTGATATATTTTAACATGCTAATGACAAAATACGATACATTACTGTACTACTATTTCGGGCGAAACAAGATTTTGAATCGTTCTGCTTTCAATATTTCAGTGACGGATCGTGACCATGGGTCGGGTAATTCGTGCTCAACGTAAGGGTGCCGGGTCAGTGTTCGTTTCACACACGAAGAAAAGGAAAGGAGCGCCTAAGCTTCGCTCCTTGGACTATGCTGAGCGTCATGGATACATCAAGGGTGTCGTAAAAGTATGTAGTCTTAAACATAACCTCACTAACTCTGTATACAATAACAATACCATTTCACCTATTGTTTTGGGTATATTCTCTTCTAGGAAGCCCTCTGTGCTAATTGAATAACTGCCTGCAAGACCATGTAAAATCATTAATACCTAGCTGTGAATCTTGTGCGCTAACACATGTAAAATATTTTAGGACATCATCCACGACCCTGGCAGAGGTGCACCTTTGGCTGTGGTGCACTTCCGTGACCCTTACAAGTTCAAGACTCGCAAAGAGCTCTTCATTGCTCCTGAGGGTCTCTATACTGGACAGTTTGTTTACTGTGGAAAAAAAGCCACCCTTGAAGTTGGTGAGTGTAGTGGTTACTACTACTAGTAGTTAACTTTTTTACGTTAACTTAAGCTGTAGCTTCAGCTTAACTTTCTGACTCAAATTATATTGTGGTGGTGTGTATTTTAGGAAATGTAATGCCTGTTGGATCCATGCCTGAGGGTACCATTGTCTGCAACTTGGAAGAGAAGATGGGTGACCGTGGCCGGCTTGCGCGTGTCTCTGGTAACTTCGCCACAGTCATCGGACACAACCCTGATGCCAAGCGCACTAGGGTCAAGTTGCCATCCGGCGCCAAGAAAGTCCTACCCTCAAGTAACAGGGGTATGGTTGGTAAGTACATTGATTAACGATAAAAAAAATTACTACATATAACTTTCAATTTGCAATTTGGTACACATATTTTCCAGATATAAAGTTGCCCTTGCATTATTCCAGATCTAGAACTACAACTATGCAAACCTTTAGTCCCATTCTTTCTGTAGTTTTGGTGTAAAGATTTTCTAGTACTTAAGGGAAAAAAAATATTACAACATCATCTTACAGAATGTAAATCTCAACCAAATATTGAGTAGTATGATTGGCAATATGCCCAAATTCTTTACCATACACCCAAGACATTAAGCATAGAGCTGTGTGGTTTAGTTTGTTAGTTTACTTGCGTTATTTATTTTTATTTAAAAATTGATTAAACATGATGATTTCCACTTACCTACTCTGATCTCTATGATTACACAAGAGGCTCTTTCTGAAGTAACCTTCCTATTATTTAAATTATTGCATAAGTTAGTTATTATTTTACAACTTCATACAAATTCTCAGGTATTGTTGCTGGTGGTGGACGTATTGACAAGCCCATCCTAAAGGCTGGTCGTGCTTACCACAAATACAAGGTTAAGCGTAACTGCTGGCCAATTGTACGAGGTGTTGCCATGAACCCTGTGGAGCATCCTCACGGAGGTGGTAACCATCAACATATTGGTGAGTACCTTGCTGTTGTTGCATCATGCTTAGTAAGGCAATAGTGAATGTTTTCTAGATCTATAGAGGGCACATACTCTTGTCAGATTGGATGTTGTGTATGTCACACACACACACACACACATGTCATGAATTAATCATACTGTCCAAAAGATTTGTTTTTTTACACAACCTTGAAATTTTGATGTTTGTCCACAGGTAAGGCTTCGACTGTCAAGAGAGGAACATCAGCTGGTCGCAAGGTCGGTCTCATCGCCGCCCGCAGGACCGGAAGAATTCGTGGTGGCAAGACCGACACCAAGAAGGAGGCGTAAACATATTTTCATCCCAAATAAAACATATAAAAATCAATGCAGCTATCAATTCTAAAAACAATCATTCCTTGCTTAAGCTAGCCTCATTTGAATCTTGTGTAGTAATTATAGCACTAGCATTGCCAAAGCAAACACGATTGCTTTGGCAGTGCAATGATTACTGCAATTAGTGGTACTTGATGCAAATGGACTAATATTTACTAGAACTATTAAAAAGTCACAAGGTATGTACAGGTCATTCATTTAATTCAGTTTATATTGATAGGAAATGTATTATATGCAAAAAATTATATTTTCAGATTCAGCTGCCAAAGTAGATGACTGGATGGAGATGTTGAACACTGCACTGGTGGAAATAAAAACTGTAAGCAATTTGAATCATACATTACTTTTTAGTGCAAGATAAATATATTTTGGATTTTTATTTTCTATCCTAACATGATGATTTTCACTTACCTACTCTGATCATATAATGATTACACAAGAGGCTCTTTCTGAAGCTTATTTAATTTAATTTTATGCAAAATTTCACTGTCCATTTTGTTAATTTTTGATGTCTTGTGTTTTAGATTGTCATGCAGTATGATGACCTGCTTACGTTAAACCAACTGTGAGCAAAACATGGTAAGAGAATTTCCACTCTATTCCCTCTATATTGTAATAACTACTTTGTTGCTATTCTCTTTTAAAAATGGTAAATGTAGGCCAAGTTTGGTTGATGGCCCTGCCAATAAAAAAAAAAGAGCTGAGATATTACCTATAGGTGCCAAAGTATAATCTATTTTGGATTTTTATTTTCTATCCTAACATGATGATTTTCACTTACCTACTCTGATCTAATATAATGATTACACAAGAGGCTCTTTCTGAAGCATATTCCATTTCTTTCTATGTGATTTTTCACTGTCCATTTTGTTTATTTTTTATGTCTGTGTTTTAGATTGTTATGCAGTAAGATGAGCAAGAGTCGTCTTCCCACTTATATTAAACTGACTGTCGGCAAACCATTTGGTAAGAGCATTCCCACCCTATTCTCTCTAAATTGCACTTACCACTTTGATGCTTTTCCCTTTTAAAACTGGTAAATGTAGGCCAAGTTCTGCTAATGTCCCTGCCTACAAAAAAAGGGCTGAGATATGAGATACCTACTCCTGTAGGTGCCAATTATACCCATTCTAATAGGTAGTTTATACATGATCTTAAGTTACATTATATTCAATCATTTACAAACGACTGCCAGTGAGTCGCCTGATTTTCTAAAACCAATGCTTTGGGACTAGTCATTGATACTCATGGCCTCAGTCACGGCTAGCCAAAGGCCTAAAGGTGGATATGAGAGACAACAAAACTTGCAAATGATGATTTCAACTTACCTACTCTGATCATTTTATGATTACACAAGAGGCTCTTTCTGAAGGTTTATCTACTAGATACTCTGTTGAGATTGATGTTGAACTATGAACCATAATTTATTTTTTTATTTTAGGTAACCATCGCGTCGCACGTGGGAAAGTGGCCCTTGTCAAAATACAGAAGGTGACAGTTCAGTGATGTGATATTTTTACGTGGTTGTAATGAGAAATGTAAAGAAGACCATAACAGCCAATCGGCTACTGAGAACAACTCTTGAGAGGCCTGCAGGGCTCTGCCTCGAGTGACGACGTCTCGCTCGACGTTGGAAGACAGAAGAAAGAACTAAGTTAGATTCTTATCTATTCTAAGTCTATTGATTGATTGAGAAATGTGTTTAAAAATTAAATTATGCATTACACTTCAGAAAACGCTTTTTGATTATCCCTTCATACCCATCCAATCATAGAAAACTGTGACATTGTAGACTACTGCCGCGCTAAAATAAAGATAAGGTAAAGATAAGTTTTCATTGAAATAATATTGCCTATGTTAAAACTCGCCAAGTTCATTCGGATAGTGGCGGCTTACGCTGACATAAAGGTACATAATTATGTAGATACTAGATTTCTATATTATCATAGGTTGTCTTGGCGAGTTTATATCACTTCTGTACCACAGTGGTACGGTGGGTAATTATATCCTTCGTATTTGTAACAGACAAATACCAGATCAGATATCATCATCAACCTATGTTAGACATAGGCCCCCCCCTAATTTAGCGATATATCTTCCAGCTTGGCGCATCCAGCATCTGCAGGCACATGTCTAAAGTATTATTATTACTACATACTCGAAAAGGGTACTGTAATCTCAACAGTGCTTAAATTATCAACACTTTATTATAAATGTTAATACCCGTTGTATCAATAGGTACTTCTTAATGATGTGTTCAGTTCAGATAGCGTAAGTTTAAAAAAAAGAAAATAATAATGTTAATTATTTATTGAACACTTCGTGATTTTGCCAGCAAACAAAAGTTTTTAAATAATTCACTACCTACCTACCTACTTTGTAGAATTTGCCGGTCGGTAAATTAAAACTAGAACGCCATTATTGTACCTATATTATTTGTACATTTTTCTGAATGTTCGATTTGCTTAAATAACGATGGATATCTTATTCCCTGTTAGCGTAATTACAATTCTTCTATTAAGTAATGAATAACTAAATCATAAAATCAAAATAATGCTTTTTAACAAATATCAAATTGACACTAAGCGTTTTATCAATCAGTAATAGGTAGTATGATCGTTTTTTCAATTTAAATAATGTTACTGTAAGTTTGGTAAATGATCTTTTTTATAAAGAGACAGATAACAGTTTAATCACATTGTTAGTTTTAAAATAAATTTGAAATCAATTATATTTTTTTCTAAATAATTAGATTTTATCTCAGAAGTCAGTAACTATTAAAAGTTCTAAAACTTTTTATTTCTTCGATTTTATAGTGGTTTGTTATTCTTAATCAGGGACGGATTTGCTCGTCCCTGTTCTAACTTCACTCTCTTCTATCAATTATGGCCGTTTTCTTTTTCGTCTTGCTTATGAGAAGATTTCTCTACCTACTGTTAATAACTTATTATATTGCTAGCATTAGCTTAATTTCTCTTCATTTAAAAAAAAAGGAACACGCCTATTTTTTTTAAAACACTAGTGCACTGTTTATTATACCAGCTGACTTGGTTCTTCCGACAGATAGGTTTTATCTGACTAGGTACAAGTATTATAAAACGGCAATAGTGTCTAAAACAAATCATAATAAAAAAGTAGATGTGGCAATAAATTGTTGTCAACAATGGGACACTAACTCATGGATGTAGTAGGTAAGTACCTACTTACACAAGCCTACAAGTTTTTTGCTGTCACCTTTACTATGCCTGTACTATACCTTGTCACCTTTACTATGCCGCATAGGTACGTAAAAAATTTATGAATGAATAATAAGAATTATGAATTAGATACACAATCGTCAACAATCGGACCCATTGTCTGATACCTATCATACCTACTTACTCGTGCAAAACAAACTAAATCTGTACTTAGAATCTGTAAGGAATTGATTGTAAATTTCTATTCTATTAAGATATATTATTTTATTTATTCTTAGTTATCAGAAGATACTAATTGTATTTTCTTTTGCTTAAAATGACTCATTTTTATTAGTAACAGTTATCCCATCTATACTAAACTCTGAAATATCTGATTCACTATCATCTTTTTGGGTCACATTCTTCGGTTTAATGAATGCTTTATGATTAACAGTGGGAATGGCGTCGGAATCATCTAGAATAGAGCTGCCTAGACTAGTGTTGCTACCGCCAATGCTAGGAGCCTTCGCCATGGGACCAGCGAGAATATCTACGCCTCCGATTATTGCAGTAGACGGCGTGTCATTCCTTCGTGCCAACTGTGATTCAATTGTTTTCTTCAGTTCTGCTATTTTCGGGCTGGCGCGTGTGTTGATCTGGAGCTTAGTGTCATTCTTTAATGGTTCATTTTCAAGACTGTGGGCAAAGTATAATATTTTAGTTACTTGTTTGTATGTAATCTCATGATAATGGTATTTATGCTGTATGATAGGTACACACAATTCCCATTAATTAGATAGAAAAGTGTAGGTACTACTCACCTTGAAATATCCCACTCTTCACCATCAAGGTTCACCAGTCCCAATTCATACTTCTCATTGCCTTCACTTTTCTCAGTGAGGCTCTGCGACGGAGACGCGCTTACAGATTTCATCTGTATAGCATCCATGTCAAATAACACTTTCTTCTTATTCAAAGAAGATGTTGAAGATGCATTTTTGAGAACACCTTTTGTTTGCTTAGTATTTTGAATGTTCTCGATAGACTGAACTTTCTTTATTGGCGTGTCAGAAAATGACTCTATATCTTCGCTACTATTCTCCTTATCTTGTAAAACTTTACCAGTGCCAATCGGGTGTATATCATTCTCAGATAGGTTTGAAGCAGATTGTGTTCGCATGAATAAATTACCATTTTCTACTGTGTACTTGCGTACTGGGTGTATAGTATTTACATCAGCAGATGCTGGTCGTCTTGCTGGTGACTTTATTAGACGTTCTATAGATTTTGAACCCTCAGAAACGATTGCTGTTGTAGTATGATGATTATCGTCTTTACTAACATCAGAATCGTCCTCACTTTCGTAATTAAGGTCTTTAGGGTGCTGTGTTGTTTTTTTCCTTGGTGTGATTTTATTATATTTGGTTTCTGTTGTATCTTCATTATTATATTTATATGTGTTGTTCCTAGACCTTACGTTCTTTGTTAAATGTTCCCGTTTTATTTTGTCCGGACTCTGGGTACTTTCAGGGGTCTCATGCCCTGAATCAGAGGGAGTACTTTTAAGCAAATTCATAGCTTTTTTAGTCACATCCGCATTTATTGATCTTAGTCTCTCTTTGTTATTATCATTTAACTTGACCAGAGAAAGTGCCTTAGTCTTAACGTTGGATATCACAGATGATATGCTTCGAAAGGATTTTGGCATTTTGCTTGGGGAGACATGTTCATGATTTCCGTCGACTTTCTTTTCAGCTTCTTCAGTGTTAGCGTCCAAGTATGCTAGGATACCATATCTTATTTTTTCGTAAGATGGCGATTTCTGTAATATAGTTTACATTCTTAATATGTATGGGTGGGTTATTTACAATAATAAAGTATCAACTTATTTACCTATTTGCATACAATTCATACCTTCGCCTTGATTTCATTAATTTGCTGTAATTCCATTCGTTGCCTTTGAAATATTTTTCGAGGACACCGGCTTTTAAGTGGATCCACTCCAAAGGATACTAGTCGATTATTTACTTCCTCTGTTAGTTTTGCTCTTACTAATCTCACTGGACTGTTGGAAAAAAGGACAGTTTAGACATCGTTAGTAAGTTTAAAATGTTATGTAATTTCCTTAAAGTCAAAGATTTACCTTCCGGAAACAATTTTTGCGGCCTCCTTAACATTTTTCGTGTGAGCTTTATTTTTATCGTTTCTAGGTTTGACATTTTCAGCTTTTGTAAAAATATGAGTGTCGTTGTCTTTTACAATTGCAGCATTTACTCTTTTCTTGACATTTACTTCTATTTTACCATTATACTTTGAATGCATGGCTATAGGATGATCCGCCCTATTCTGGGTCTTTGGTTTGTCTAAAGAAATGTCTACGTATCTGTTTGTCCTAGGTGGTGCAGGTTTCACCTTTTCTTCAGACTCACTCGAAGCATCGGATGATGATGAATCGAGTGAACCAATATTTAGCAGCTCTTGTGCCTTTTTGTGTAGATTTTCGAGTGTTTGGCGATCAGTTATTTTAGATTTATTATTCGGTTTTTTGGTAACAGTCCTCAAGTTATTAGAGTTTGTGTTAGGAATCATTGCATGTTTTTTTGGAATCTGAAAATAAACCAGGTAAGTATGTTAGAATAACTCGAAGCATTATGGACAAAAATTGGAGTTGTTTGTTAACACTTTGACGGCGATTTTTTTTCGACGACTGCGATCTTTTTTTAACCTAAATAATATTTTTTGTAAAAAAAATGGATTTATCTAAGTGCTTGTTTTGAAAGCCTTAAGAAATAAGTTATTGGAATCTAAATCTGAAACCATAGATAGGTATTCAATGGTAATGATGACTCTTACGATATCATCTGTTGAAGTTTGTACAGTTTGAGATAATTTTCCCTGAAGACTCTGCTGAAGCAATGTTTGTAACTGAGCCGCTCGTTCTCGCTCAGTTTCAGCTAATACCCGAGATTCCTTGGCGTCTTTTGCTACGTCGTTAAGTTTTTGGAGCAAAGCCTCGTATTGTTTTGACTGGGCTTCTGCACGCTTCGACCAAAATGCAATCTGAGCTTCTGCTTCTTTGTTAGTTTGGTTATCCTCTTTAACAGTGGCAACGATTTTCTGAAATGATAATGGTTAGGTAACAGGAAACAAATAAAGTCCGATGGTTTGATTGTCAATTATTAAACGTAGGTACCGAATTATTTAATTCCTGTTTGAGAGCCAGTAATTCAGCGCCTTGCTGAACGATAGTGCTTTGTAACTCTTCGATTACTTTCGAATCCTTGTTTTCAGGTTGTTGGATTTGCTTGTCTTTAATTGCGTTAATAGTATCCATTATTTGAGATCTTAAATTTTGTATTTCTTTGTCGTACTTTTCGTGTTCTTCTTTTTTCCATTTCTCAAATTTATCCAACAAGTATTCTTCATTATTCGTCGAAACCTCAGCGTCTTTTACATTACGTTGCTCTTTTTTGTTTTCGACAGTCACAGGTGGTTTATACTCTGGTGGTTTATTTTCAGGTTCCTTATTTTTTTGATCATTTGTTTTCATTATGATTTGTTCCATATCTTTTAGTTTGCTTTTCAGTTCCATAATTTCAGCGTTCATTTTAACGTTCTCATTGTTTGTTTCATTGGTTTGTTTATCTTTTTGGGGTATTTCGATAAAATCTGCATGTCTTCTGCTCAAATGACTTTGCAGATACAGTTGGTTCAGAAATACCTTTTCACAATATTGACATTTATTGTATTGGGCTTCTGCATTCGAAGAAGAAGGGAATATGTCGCCTTTGTTTGACAGACTTTTCAAGATCATGGCGGCTATGTTGTCGTTGCCATATGGCAGTGGGGTCTTATATTGCTTGGATCGCTTTTTAAGTTTTCTCAGTTCTTCTTCTCTCTCATGAAGATTTTTCTTAGTGACATCTAGTTCCTAGAAAAACAACTAATTTTGTAAATTTCTTAATTCTTATTTTAATTAGGTAAATTGAATCAAATGTTACCTGTGCCATTGAAGTTATTTCTTCTCTCAGTACATATACGCTTCGGTCAAGGTAATGCCTGCAGAACTGCTGGTATTCCACTGCCAGCTGCGCTAGTCTAAACATCTTCATAACCCCTTCATCGAGGATTCGGACGTCGAACTCCGACTCGAAAACACAGTCGAGGATCTAAATATTTCAACCAACTCATTAGGAAATTAGGTAAGGTACCGTACATAATTAATTAATTTAGTTAGGTATGTCGGTAGTCAAGTATACTCTTAGGCCGTCTAACCATGATCCTAAATGGTCGAACTGTTTACTAAGTTATTTGTTTTCTTACGTCATTTAGATGTTGTTCGATTAGAACAAACTTCCTTTCCTTAATCAGGTTGTCCACATCAATAAGTTCTGAAAAAAAAAACATATTAATCAATAGGTAACTTTTCATGGTACTACCTATAGTCAATATTTTAATAGGTTTTTCTAACTAGGTATTACTTAGGAAAACCTATTAAAATATTGGAAATTACTTATTTTATTCCAGTCAATGTGCACACGTGGTCGATGTGTATTGAAAGTAAATCCCGACTCTTCTGCAAGTCTAGGGAAATGATGATGGAGCTCGTATGAGGTTTTGTATGCCATTTTGTTACTTTAATACACCGCTTGACCATGCTAAAAAGTTTATATTGGCAGGAACTTATTTGATCAACTTTTCATTATTAAGTAATCATTATTGAGATACAAAGAGAATACAATAACTACTAGAGATAAATCCCAAAAATAAAATGTTTTGCTGTTTTGTTTACTATTTTGGCAGTTGCTAGGCAACGCCACCGTACTAAAAAGCATTAAGGCGTGTTTAAGCCTTCTTGGTTGTTAACTAAAGGCCAGGCTAAGGTTAGTTGTATTTTTGAAGTAGATACCTACCTCATCATCATCAACTAATGGTCCATAGCTGGGCTCGGGCTTCCCTAATGAGTACCTACTGCCGCCCCGCCGCCGCCGGCCGCCGCCGCCGCCGCGCCGTAGCGCCCCTGTCTAAGTACCACTACCTACTATACTAGGGTTTGCTCCCGAGTTTTTAAACCTACTTTTACGCTAAAATAACTAAGTGTGACTCGTAAACTATTGCTGTGTAATTCAACCGCTAACAAAATTAGGTAGGTACCTACCTAGGTAGGTAAAGTTCTGACAGGTCCAATTCCATAAGTTGAAGCTTTTTTACAAAGCATTTCATAGTATGGTGAATAGGTAGGGTGATTTATTAGTCTGCAGGTAGGTATGGGGAAAGCGAACGTACCTTTTGCTATAATATAATACAAGTATAAGTAGGTAGGTACGTATTAATTTAAATTTCTGATATAGGTATTAAAACAAATGAAAAATATTTTTTATATATTGTGGCCGTTTACCACATTGATAATCTTTATTAGTCCAAGTTACACGCGCTTGTTTCGTCGTTGTCAAAAGCATTTCCTAAAACTAACGGGAGCAGTCTCATGGGCAAGGGTAGCCTGACGACGCGTTGACTTATTCATATTTTTTTGTATTTTTTGACGCCGTCGACCGATGTTTACAAGCAAAGATATAAGAAATGTGTGCAGGTTCAACTCTACACAAAACGTGAACTCAAAATACGCAGCGCCTCAGTATTGTACTACGAGAACTGAATATTTTGCCACTAGCTCACGCTCTGTGCTCGAGTTATACTTTGTACAATGTAAATGTATAAAAATAATAAAGAACATCGCTTTAGCAGAATCGTGCGTCCGTCGAGTGTCGCGGGTTCGTAGAGTTGCTTGAGAGTTTCGAAAGCAGGAAAGCCTTATGCAGCTGGCTTTTCCTCGGAGACAGCGGTGGCTCCGGAGGCCACTGATGCGCTCTCGTCTGGTGCAGACTGGCAGGCCAGAGATGGGAACCTCGCGTACAGAGCTTGCTGGTACTTAGGGTGGCTAGAAGAAACAGTTTACATTATAGATAGATACATTACCAGTAGGTACTTTACCTACTCTTATAAAGGGTGTTCGGTAAACCGTGTGGCATATGTAAGTTCTAACTGGGGACAGGTGGAACCAATTGCATGGCGGCTTTTTAAATCTAAAAAGCTGCTCGGCTATTTTTGAGCTTTGTTTCCGATATTTGAACTATTTCGTGCTGTAAATCTTTTTTACGAAATAACATGGTTTACAATTTTTTATTCCATTCCGCATGATCTAGGGGAAAAAAGCAGGTATTCAAAGCGTTGAAAGGAAAAATTTAAAGCTAAGAGTTTAACTTTGAATTAATCTCTGTATTATTAGTACTTAAAACTATTTTTATTAGAGTTAACCCACCTGATACCATATACAATCGGATTGTAGACAGCATTGGCTTTCGCGAAGAGTGATCCCCAGATCGTAGCAAGAGGGCTGATTGGCATGCTTTCGAAGACTCCGGTGTAGTTGATAACCAAGTACGGAGTCCATGCCATGAACCACAAAGAGATGGTCATCAGAGCAACCTGAATGGATAAGAAACTTAGTGCGTCTGCTTGTGTTAGATTAAGCTAATTTTTCAAACGCTCAAATATCTACCTTGGCCAATTTGCATTCAGCGCTAGTGTTGGCAGCTTCAGATGATCGCAGAGAGGCTACATTCATTTTCTTAGCTTGTTCCCTCATACCCCTCTCGTGAGCTGCTACGGCCTAAAATCATTCATCACCTTTAGTTATGCAAAACAGACAAGTTCATAACGTTTCTAGATATTAACTAAAATTTTACCTGCACAATGAAAAAGTAAGAGTAGATGATGAGAAGGAGCGGCATGAAGTAACAGAATACGGAATAGATGAGGATGTAGCTGCGGCTGAGCCATTCCTTGTTCAAGTAATCGGTTCCACACGCTGTCATGTTACCCTCCGGAACATATCTGAAAATAGTCAATTTATTTTAGCGCTCTAAGCTTATAGTTTAGAATTCGACTTGTCTTGGTGATTTGTTACCGGTTCCATCCGAAGAATGGTGCAAGAGTCCAGGCCATTGAGAAAGCCCAGATGCCGAGGATTCGCAGAAGAGCTCCATTAATGGACATTGGTTTCGCTGCAATACCCTTCACGATGACGTTGTAGCGATCAAATGCAATCATTGTCATCGTCCAGATTGAGGCACAACCAAATAGCGAACCGCAGCAAGCGTAGACTTCGCATGCGAATGCACCTAAAGATAAACAAATGGTCCGTCAAAACTGATTCTTATATAAAGTTTAAGTAAAATTAAAAGGTAGATAGAAATGAGATTAAAACGTACCAAATACCCAGGTTTCGTGGTAGCAATTAATGACCATAGCAGGAGACATGCAGCACATCATCAGGAAATCAGAGAAAGCCAGGTTTACTACTAACAAGTTAGATGGGGTTTTCAGATGCTGGAAAAGAATAATTGAATTAAGTATAGAAAAGCAAAAAACAAAATTAAGTAGGTACCTCTAGGTCTATCAAGTAAAACTCGGTTGAAATAACTAAAATTACCTACCTTAGTTGTCATGAAGATGTAGACGACCATTCCGTTGCCTGTGATAGAGACGAATCCAAGACAGCCGATAACGAAGCCTAGAAGAGCGTGCCACAGTGGATTCATCGGTGGAAACTGGTACCTGAACGAAAAGTTAAATAAAGCAGGCGTTGGCTGACATAATGTTCCTTTTCATTTTGACGAATCCTCGGAATGAAAAGCGTGAATGGAAGATCAATACGAACCAATAAGGATCAATCATATGCAACAATTCCGGTGGTACTTTGTCAACAACGGTCTGATTGGAAGAACCGTAGGCTGCCATCTGGCCGCTCCACGCTTGAAGAGCAGCCACTCCTGGACCATCGTCCATGCTGACGATCGTCATCTTCGGGCAGACAATCTGTGAAGTCAGAACAGGCAGCACTTTTAAGAACTTCACCGACACTGAGGTTTGTTAAAGAAAAGGAAGGAAGTCTATTCAACCGATTTGAATATAATGAACACTAGTGGAAATTATTATATCTCTTGACTAGTTATTTGTTTTAAGTCCCATTTATCCTTTATAGAGGGCATAAAATGATTAATAAAGAAACTGAAATTACTTAAGAGTCCAAGGCAAAAGCGGGGTGACTGAGACGGTTATTTTAAAAATACTGAAGAAAATCGCAATGCGAACTACTCCAGTCTTTTCTAACCGATCCCGTCGGGACGCCGAGGGGGAGGCTACTCGCTGAGCACCCGGCCACTTGCACCTTTTATAAGAACTCTTAAGGATTACCAGTAACGTCATGCATAAGGAAATCAATATTCATAATTAGATAAAGAAGCTACTGTTTTCTAAGACGGTGAATGCATGCCTGCTTCAGTCGGATATTTTTTTCCAGGATTGGATTTCATTTTAAAGTGCATACTTGCATTTTATTTATCTAAAATGATATCGCGTGAATCACGACGAATACTTACAATGAACAATGATCGAGCGTAGAGTAAGCTGAAAATTATGCCAATAAGTCCAACCAAAAACAAAAAATCATATGTGAGAGTAATTTTTTTTTATATTAGCCTGATTTGTCCTACTGCAGGGCAAAGACCTCCCCCAAATATTTCCACTTAGTTGACATAATTATGTTATAATAATTTAACGAAGACGAGAAGAAGAATCTCAGATCGACAAGTAGGTAATACCTTACCTGCATAGATATTCCTACCTGATTCAAAAGTCGAGTATACCTCTCCCGAATCTTTATATGCAGTGTATCAGAGAAGGCCAACATTTCTTTCAATAAATAGGTAGAATTTTTTCACCAACTTTATAATTAGGACAAAGGCGCTGTGCTGGTAGACGTGGTACCTACTATAGGTAAGCTAAGGAACTGTTCGGTTGTATAGGGATGGACTTTTCTTTCTATGTGCCTTCGATACAGTCAAAATCCCTATCAATTGACCACTCATAGATTTTTATCACAAGATAAGTACTTAATAATATGCATAGGTACTGTGCCTGTCCCTGTATTTCATAAGCCTACTCTTCTAATATCGTTATGCCAGGTACCTACACTACAAGCTTAGGTAGGTACATGCGCTAATAGGATTACCAATGCAGCTCAGGCTGTGCAAGACGCGACTAGGTGCTTACCCACCTACGTTGGCACTACCTACAGACTAAACATAATTGGGTAAGAATCAACTCTTCAGTTTTCTTCTAAAAGCGAATTAGCTAAGGACCCATTCACGTTTCTTATTATATCAACGATGTTGCTTGTGCGTAGCAAGCTATATCGTTGAACCCGTAACATAGGACGCTCTGTGTAACTTAGCTTTATGTAGCGACGTAGCACAAGCAGGCTTCAAGTAACGCTTCCCTCTTGCAGCAAATTAATAAATCATGATGTGTATAACTGTGCCTCGCCACAGTTACACACAGCACAAGCTTAATGGTGGCAAGATGGCTCCTTAGGCTAGCGTCACATTAAACGGATAATCCAATTTATCCATCGCCGATCTTGAGTGGCGTAACGGCATTACATTTTATTTCATCTGTTTTCTACTCTATTTACGCGAATTATCTTGTTTCGAAAAATGTAGGACTAAAGCGTAAGATCGGCGACTCATAAATCGTTAAGGGGACTCCGGAGTGCCATGTATGGCGCACCGTCTATAAGATTTCTCTAAAGTGCATCTAATATAAGTGATTAAAAATATCACATTACGTAAACAAATAACTGATCTTCAAACGTTTATATTTCATTTTACAATAGTTTATGTAGTTTTGTAATAAAACACTGGATAATAACACTTTAAAACAGCACAGGGTTTTAGACTTTATAGAAAATATAGTAACTTCAAGTGAATTTAAAATACTACAATAACTGCTTCATTATAATATATTTCTTATAAATATTCGTAATTTTTGTAGAATTATATACAAAAAGAATAAAACCCAAAAAACACATTTTTGTAAGGCGTTTTGCGAAATTATTCGATCCTAGTAAATATTTTGCCACAACAAATTCAACCTTATTGATACAATATCCCTTCCTATATAACTCAAAATCGCTTCAAATAACGTCAGTCGGAGGCTGGATGCCTTCTCGGACGGACGTAAGGTCATGTCACTTTTTTGCATTTGACAGCTGGTGTCGTCGTTCGAATTACGATGTTTGACAATTTTTGTTTTTCAGTTCCTATAGTCTTTATACCATTGAAATAGAGTTAGTTTTGACATGCACGAGCGCCAACTATATTTGTTTTGCAATTGTCAGTGAACGTAGAGTTACTCATAAAAGTTTATTAATTAGAAGTTACCTACCTATAGTAAAGCTATAAATGATGTCAACAAATTCAAACAAAAATAAATTGACATGTGGAGTTAACAATATTTACTTAAGCAATTCTCTCCTTATCTAAAAGTTTATAAAATTTCTATTTTTCGTTAAGGTAGGTACTTAGTTAATCTTTATATAATCTTTTCAAACAAAAATGAATAGCTTTATGTGTTGCTAAACGCAAAACTCAAGAATGGCTGGAACTTTTTAGGTAATGAAGTCCGAGGAAGGTTTCACGACGGCAAACATTTATTTTTATTTATTGTTTTTATTTTTTATTTATTATTATATTTTATTTATTTTATATATATTATATTATATATAATTTTATTTTTATTATATATATATTTAATATATTTATTTATATATATTATATAATTATATATATTTTATATACAGGGTTATTGGTAATTCGACGTATTCCTGTTAGGAGGTGACAGGGGTGACTGCACTTTGACTTATTTTGAAAAAAGCTAAAAATCATGATAACTTAAAAATGGTTCACTTTGGATGATGCACATGGGGGTGAAAATTATCGCAAATAGTCACTCCTATCACCTCCTAACGGGAATACGTCGAATTACCAATAACCCTGTATATTATATTTTTATTTATTATTATATTTTATTGTAAATTTCACGTTAATAGGTGATATATGTGATATAAATGATTTTTTACAGTATCCTTGGTCCTTCTTTAAGTAATAAATTATTTAGTAGACAATTATTCTCTTAATTATAAAAGCTATAAGAAAAAACTTAGAGACACTCTACCTACAATGTACGTAGTATGTCATGCGATGAAACAGAAAATTATCTGACTTTTCTAAAGTAGGCTACTAATTGTAAGCAATTTTATTATAAAAACTACTTACATACTTAGCGTACTTATGTAGACTTACTTATGTTAAGTACGCTAAAGCAGTGTTTATAATAAAGGTGCTTACAATTAGTAGCCTACTTTAGATAGATTTGATAATTTGTTTATTGTGAGCTAGCATGCACTTTCTTTGCATGAAAAACAGGTTTTTAGCCAGTTCAGGTAAAAACATTATCAAGCATTATCTTATTCCTATACAATACAATATTTTTTCCAATAATATGTAGAAACAAAATCTAACTCTTTATAATCTTATAGAATCGAATGCACTTTAAAACAAACCCGGAGATGACATTATTACTTATTTTATGTGCTTCTCATTTCGAAGAATATTTAAAAGATCATTTATAAGCAAACTACCTAATATGAAGCTACATACGGTTTAATTTAGGTAACTAGGATATCGGGCAAATATTAGTATTTCATTAGAAACTAATAATGATTGTAATTTAAATTTGCTTGTAATTTTGTAACATAGAATAAATATCTTTGTCATGACTTTAGTAGGTAATTACCGTGTTCTACGGATTTCAGGCCAAAATATCACAAAATGCACGGCCTACGGCTGCAACCCTGTAGCCGTAGCAGATTCTACGGCTATTCGCAAATTCTACGGTAATTGATTAACTCCGATGCGCGAAATTACTCACTTCTCAAATTTGCACTAAGTGTTTTATCATTGCCCCATTCGAACAGTGATTGTGAACGAAGTTTCAGTCACGTGAACAATATAAAAACAAAGAAGAGGAACAAATTATTTACTTCATAGCCAAATGGCGCATTTTTAAGGTTTTTAATGTTAAAAACGTTTAATTATCATTAATTAAACGTTATTTAAATATTTTTTTTAAGCAATGACACGGCCCACCGATGATCTTTTTCCATAGAAACACGGCTTTTTTACCTAATATACACGGCCGCCTAAAAATTTTCATTGGCAACACTGGTACTTTACATCAACCAAAAGAACTAAAGTTTGCCTATTCTATAACAGACAAAATTTGCACAAATCTATGTAAAAAATAAGCGCCGTCTGTCGAACACTTTTGGTAAAATTTACATGCAATCTGACAGTCTTAGTTATTCACGGGATCCCCTTAAATGTGGCGCTAGCTTTGCCCCTTTGCTTTTTGGGCCATTCTTGAGTCATGATGGTCCAAGAGCTTGTTGGGCCAGAAATGAATTACGTGAAAATAGTCAAAATGTCAAATTCACTCGTCTGTCATTGTCTGTCATTTTGTTTGCAAAAATCAAAATAGCCAGCCAGCCAGCCAGTACCACTCAACCAACGGCTGATATTGTTTTTGTTTTGTTTTTCCGAACTTTTGGTACCCTATTCCGCTAATTAAGCATATGTTTTTATTTATCGCTAATAATAACATTTTAAAGTAAAAATATATAGATTAAAAGTTTAGTACGAGTATCTTCGTTGAGTTAGTTTCGACTAATTCGTAGTGTCTGCTGAATTATGGATTTGAATCAGGATATCGAGCTCAGTGAAGATGAAGAAGAGATTACAGCAGATACTGTCTTGAAGACATTACAAAGTGCTTGGCAAAATGAACGTTTATCTCCAGAAATACTTCCTCACAAGAACGACATGGTGGAATGTATGCTGGGGCAAATACAGCACATGGAGCGGAATATAAACAAACTACCCAAAACAGACCTGCGGGCGCAGATTCACAGGATGGAACTCAATAGAATAAAGTTTATAATATGCAATTACCTTAAAACTAGGCTAAGTAAAATTGAGCAGTTTTGTATAACAATTGTAAATGAAGAGAAACTACGAATAGAAAGTGGAACAAACTATCTAACACCCTCAGAGTACAAATATGCCCTAGACTATCTGACTAATATGGAAGGACATCTAAAATCAGTAGCATTAGATAAGATGCCAGGGAATATGCAGGTTTTTGAAATGAGTAAAATGGCTGAATATCCAAATATACAAACTCATGTGTTCTTGAAAGCTAATGAAACAATTAACGGGGTCGTACTCGAAGATCTCACTGGAGATGATGAAGAAATTGACTTAGAAGGTACTTATATGGTTTGTTCACAGCTTATTGCAAGTCTTACATAAAATATATAATGTATGCAACCAAAGTTCCACATTGAACATAATCAATCCCAACATCAATAGAAATACAATCACCATCCCACTAAATAAAACTTGTAAATTTTTTTAGATATCTGTTTCGGGAAACTCCCAGTTTGGCAAAAGGTTCCCTATTCCGTTTAGGTAAAGTAATCCTGATTTAATTTATCAGGTTTAGAGATTTGATGGTAAATATGTTTGTTTCAGAGGGATCGCAACACATATTGCAGTACAAACCAATTGCAGATTTAGTAAAAAATGGAAAAGTTCAACTAATATGATCAGAATTTAAGATCTGTTACACCAAATTGCATGAAAAAAGTCTTAAGTCAATAAAATAATATTTGAAGATAATTTTGACATTGATTTTCTATAGGACTTGGTGCAACGCCTCTACTTTTTCATGTCTTCATGAAACTACATAAATGCCATACAAAAAGGAGTCGTCATAATGATGTCTCAATACTGTTGTCAAACCAAAATCGGGGCTTAGATCTATCAACCACTGTAAAAAATCTAAGGGTAAAATAAAAGCATGAAATCCAACAATAAAAATATTGTATTTCTTCAACTGTATACATGGTATCATATTAACTTTAAGGCAAATAAACATGAATTAAATAACTCATTCTTAACTAAATTACATAAATAAGTACTTCTTGTAAGTATTATTAAGTAATTATTTTAAGTAGAAATACTCACTGATTTACTAGTAAATGATTTTATAAACAATCATGCTCATGGCTGATGGATAAATGATGATTGATCATCTAAAATTCTATAATTAGTATGTAAGTACAATAAATTCTGCTTATTGAGCATAGCAGAAAGTTATAAAAAAATAAAAAAATACAATATTTATTATTCTACTCACATAGATAAATCTCAAAAAGCTAAGCTTCATGCTACCAACAATGATAAGTACATATTTTTGTGACTTATGATTTTTGGTCCTTTACTAAATTAGACATAAGTAGGCACAGTGCAAGCTCAGTATTATTCATTACAATTCTATACAAAATACAGGCTATAATACGGCAGGCACTTGTAAATCATATATGTATATGTACAATGTACATATGTAGATTCAATCCTATTTCATACTTCTCAGGAACTCACACACAACTTAGAATCTAAGTAGAATACAATTCAAAGACATTTTAAAATATTAAATGCCACTGTTTTTACTCCGGCGCTTGTAAACATTGAACAAGTATAATTTCATTGATTATATTAATTCTCAACTCAATTATTTATAAAATTTCTTCGACATAATGAACAAGCCCGTTTTTAGCTCGTTGGAACCGCAAAGTCAGTGAATGCGTTAAACTACGATAACCTACTCAACTAGTTACTGCTTTATAAACGTGCGACAATGGCTTTTACTTTGATTTCAAATGAATTATCACCATCTGCATCATCACCATCGGCGTATTTAATATGTTCCGCGTAGGCATCTCTTGACAGGTCACGTAAGCTCTGTTGGGAAGCCGGTCCTAACTGTTCCACCATCTTCGAGAAGTGGCCTGATTCGTTCTGCAGCAACTCGTGTGGGTGGCCCGCTTCCACGATCATACCAGCTTCCATTACCTGGAGAAGAAAAGTTATTAGGTTCTGTGTGGTATCTTTTATTTATGGATATATAAACGAATAGCTCTCAAATCAGGTACTTACAACAACTCTATCGGCATCTGCTACTGTATGCAGTCTGTGGGCCACCGTGAGCACAGTGCAGTCGGCGAAATATTTACGAATGGACTTCTGGATCAACGCGTCCGTACTGTAAAGAAGTTCAATTGGTTAGCAATTATTGTCTGTGTTTACGTACGACTGTAATTAAAATTAAATTATGCTTTTGCGCGTAACCCTAATTCAATAACCAGCTCTATATCACTTACTTAGGGTCCACATTAGCGGTGGCCTCGTCCAGCACCAACAGTTTGTTGCGGGCGAGGGCCGCGCGCGCCAAACAGAGCAGCTGCCGCTGTCCCGCGCTGAAGTTAGAGCCGCCAGATTGGACTTGCGAGGATAGGGATGTTACGCTGTTCTTTAACTCCACCTGGATATAATACAACTTTTATAGAACTCTCTACCAAGCTTTCAAAAAAATCTTTTTATATCACTTAAATTATAAAAAGCTATAGGTACTTGTTCTATCTGTCAGTTACTTTTAATAACTGATTCCCTACCCCATCCGATCCCAGCCGATCGGCTGGAAGGACGTAATGTCTTTACGAACGTAGATACAGAAGAGTAGTTACAATCCTGGCAAAGGATACAATCTCCTCTGTGGCGCAGCGGGCGAAAGTCTTCCGACGCAGGAGATTGCGGGTTCGATTCACGACACCAAATATTTGTAGTACATGCAGATATTTGTTCTGGATGTTTTTTATGTATGTTTTTTCATTGTATGATCTTTGTCTGATTGCTCATCTACAATTAAATCTGAAAATTGACGCCAAGCAAATACGTTTTGTTCTATGATGGCATGTTTACAAACATTCTACATCGTGTTTGTCTGGTGTATAACTACTGTAATTACCTGCTCCAACGCACTCCAAATCTCAGCATCGGTGTATTTATCGAACGGGTCCATGTTGTATCTTAAACTAGCAGAGAATAGCACGGGTTCTTGAGGAATGATCGCGATCTTGGAACGTAGCTCCTGTGAACAATAATAATAATAAATACAAATAAATAATGTAAGTAACATGTTAGTTATTGGCGATCGCTAGTGTGAATATAAATAGCATTTTTTTTACTAAAATACCTTTAATATCGAATACCGTTTTATGTTATGTACACCTTTTTTATGGTGTGCACACTTTATGTAAAGATAGAAACCCGAGGAATGTAACATTCGGGTCAAACCCCTACGGGTTTAAAGAGTGTTATTATAAATGCAATTATGTATATTCTTAATAAAATAAATATGTAGGACGATTTATTGATCGTTGTATTTCATACAAAGGTTGCTTTTACTCGAATAGAGATCACAGAATAATAAAAATGCTTACTTTTCATATTTTAATAATGTACTATAACTAATTTTTTTAATGTTCAATTATTTAAGTAGGTACCTATATTCAATTATGTTATGTTAATTTATTCTACGAAAATAAATGACTATAATAATATTATGTAAAGTAAGAGGTAGCTTACCTTGAGAGCAATAGATCCAGTTTCAACGTCATCGATGAGCACCTGACCCTCGATAGGCGCCAGACGGAACAGCGCTGAGATCAGCGAGGACTTGCCAGCACCGGTGCGCCCCACCACACCCACCTGGAAATTAATTTATTAATTAAATTAATTAATTTTAATAATAAAAAAATACAAGGAAGATTTACAATACACAACAATAAGAATCGACTATGTTTGATACCAAATATATATCACTAATATTATAAACTAGCGGCTATTTGTACATAATGTAAGCAATAGAATATTGAGATGTTTGTTACTTCTTAACGCCAAAACTACTGAACGGATCGTTCTGAAATTTTGCATAGTTCTAAGTCTGGAATAAAACGTTTACGCTAGGATTAATCCCGTAATTCAGGTGCCAAGCCACGGGCAGTCACGATTTTTTTATTTTATTTAGCCTGTTTCGTCCCACTGCTGGGCAAAGGCCTCCCCCAAATCTTTCCACTCAGTACGATATTAATTAATTATTCAAAAGACGGTAAACTAATAAAATAAATGAATCATCATTCAATTGAACAAAAATCAATCTACATATATACACACTAGCTGCGCCCCGCGGTTTCACCCGCGTGGTGAAAAATATTTTGAATAATATATTATATATCTTTATAAATTGTAGCCTGTGTTATTCTGATGTATAAGCTATATTATTGTAGAGTTTCATTAAAATCCATTCAGTAGTTTTTACGTGAAAGAGTAACAAACTTCCACCCTGGATGGATGGATGTTTGTTACTCTTTCATACTTCCATACTTACAAACTTTCTCGTTTATAATATTAGTAGGATCTGTCAGTTACTTTCATTTCATTTCAAACAAAAAAGTATTTATACTATTACTAGCTGACCCGACAGACTTCGTCCTGTCAAAAAGATTTGTAATGTGGCAGTTCTTGTATGGGAAAAAGAAAAGGGCTATTTTTAGGGTTTTTCCAGCAATAATTCTAATTTTTCTCGCCGTAAAAACCATCCTTGAACTTCAACGAACATTTTAAAAAAAGATTTGGCCAAATTGGTCCAGGCGTTGTTGAGTTATGCGCTTACCAACACATTTTGCGATTCATTTTTATATTATATAGATTATGAAAACAACCGGTGTAAGGTGTTTGGCACTAAAGTTCTATAAACAACAATAAATTATTATCAATAGTACTAATCAATAGACCTATAATAATATGTGCATTTTAATGAATAACTTAACAATTATCTTCTATTTCTATTATAATAATTATTAATTACACTTAGGTATACACTAAGGAAAGAGTAGGCGAGAATATTTAGTTCATCATCAGCCTATAGTAGTCCACTGCTGGACATAGGCCTCCCCCAATAAGCCCCATAGCGCTGTCTTCAACTTGCCGCATCCAGCATCTACCTGCAGTCTTTCGCAGATCGTGATCCCACCTGGTTGGAGGGCGTCCTACACTACGTTTACCGAGTCGTGGCCTCCACTCAAGAACACGTTTGCCCCAGCGGCCGTCGGTTCTTCTCGATATATGGCCGGCCCACTGCCATTTAGTCGAAAGTAATTAAGTAGGAAAATAATTAATGAGTGTATTCACACTAAATATTATTACCAGCTAAAGTTTTCATGTATGGTTATTAGGTTTTTGTATGTAGGTTTGTAACCTTTTCACGCAAAATCTACTAAACGGATCGGGCTGAACTTATTGCATTTAAGTAGATAGTTCTAGACCTGGATAAACATATAGATAGATAGGCTATTTATGCCTCAAGAAGACAGAAGGTAGTACGGTAAAATATTAAAGACAGTTTTGTTTCTACAACACCGTAGGTACGAGTACCTACAGGATATTTAAACACGTAAAACATTTGTAAATAAAAACTAAATAACACAGAATGACCTATAGCGGTCACTTTCTATAAATATGCCATTTTGTTAGAATGTGCATTTGCTCATAAATCCGGCATATAAATGCCGGTCGGGTGATTATATAACTCGCGACCGGTTTGCGACAGGCGTAAATTAAGCAATCAGTGCTGTCAAACGTCAATTTTTACCAATTTTGACGTTGTAGCTGGTCATCAATGGTCTTCAACAGTTCGTCTTTCGAGAGAAATACCGTTTATAAGAATCGAACTAAGGTTTTTTCTTCTAGCTTCAACGTCGAGCGAGACGTCACTCGAGTCTTGAGTTACAGCCTGTCGCAAACCGGTCGCGAGTTACATAATCACCATACGGAACTGAAAAAATCTTACCTTCCAACCGCTCTCAATAACAATATTCAGATTCTTGAGCACCGGATCAGCGCCCTCCTCATATCTCAAATAAAGGTCCTTGAACACTAGACGTGCACGTTTCGGCCAGTCTGTAGGCGGCGACGGTCCCTTCGTCTTCTCGAGAGGTAGGTTCGTGTACTGCGTGACTCGTTCTACGCTCGTCATCTGAGATATCACCTCCGTTGCTTGCTTCACTCCGTATTGCACCATGTTCACTAGGATGAGACCCTGACTGACTGCTAGGCCTACGTCGCCGGCATTTGTTGTGCCTGGAAAAACAATCAGTTTTAAAAAGCTTCAACCACGAATTTGGTGAAAGAAAATCCAGTGTTTAAATCTTAATTATACAAAACTGATAACATCTAAAAAAGTATTTACACTAATATTATAAATGCGAAAGTTTGGATGGATGCTACGGATAAATAGTAGGATGGATGTATGGATTATTTACTTAATTCAGATTGGGAGTGGGGTTGTCATCAGTACAGCCTTATCCGACATACAGCTGTCCGATGACAACCCCACTCAAACCGAAATTAAGGATGAAATCTTAATTTTAACTAATATTTTACTAAAATCCAAATAACTTTTGAACCAGTGAATATAGCTGAACATACAGGGGGGGTTAAATCGATAGGTACTGCGGTCCCCCACCCCCCATCCACCGATGATCCACCCCTCATGTTACCTGTATATAAAAAAACGAAAGACAATACCTTATAAAAAAACTGTGTTTGTATTGTGCATAGAAAACAACTCTTTGACTTACCATCATCACTCATGAGGAATGTATAGCACACGACAATCACGTAGAACGCTGATATCATGCTCAGCCAAATTGAGAAGGCTGTGTTAGCAATCAGAGTTAAATACCTGCAACAAACATCCTAAAGTTAGAACTGTTAAGGTGGTAATATCACACCTTTTTGTGTCGGGTTTGATGATTTCAACACGATGAGCAGTCGAAAAATTTGCCCGATATTTTTTTTACGCGATAAACACAGTGAAACTGTACCTACCCGTACAATTTCACTGTGTTTATCGCGTTGGGGTATAATCGGGCACGGTTAAAGGCCGTATGAAATTAATTAAGGCCAAATTAAGCCATAATTCCTAATGCTGCCAAACCCTTACCTTATAACTCAGAAGGTAATAAGAGTTTTGTTAGGCAAATTTTTCGACTACTCATCGTGTTGAAATCATCAAACTTGACACAAAAACACAGGTGTGATACAAGTATTACCACCTTTCCGTAAGTGTGTATGTCTATGGCATTGTTGCTTATAAAGGGGTAAACCGATTTTGATTGAGTTTTTCTGTTATTATAGTGGTTTTATGGAGTGTGTCTATACACGTATTTGTTGTTATTTTTGTACGTCCAGTTAATAATAGTAAGTAATCATCATCATCATCAGCCTATAGCAGTCCACTGCTGGACATAGGCCTCCCCCAAAGAGCGCCATAGCGCCCTGTCTTATTAGTATTATTAGTAAGTAATCATTAATACTAATTATCAATTTAATTAATTTTATATTGGTATTTAAAAATTATATTTAATTTAGTTTATTGTAAAATCTATGTATTTGTAATGAAGAGCAGGACATCCTGGCACAAGTTTATTTACATACTTAAAAGGATGTCCTAACAACTGTCTAGCATGTAAGATACTTTTTTCTACAAATAAACAATTTTCAATTTTCAAATTTTCAACATATTTGTAACATTTATTTGTGTGTGAGCTAAGTTCGATGACAGTTGGTTCAGCCGTTCTAATATTATCATAGATCAAAGTCGAGAGTTCGTCCTGTGTTTTAGAATGTTTCGATTTTGATGTTTTTAACACTTCGCTGCCCACGCTGCACCGCAAAGGCTGGGCAAATAACTGTAGCCTAAATCAAATGCTTTTCAACTATTACTACCATACATAGGTACAGGTATGTAAGTGCCTTGTATCGTTGTCAGTTATGTTTTGATTGTGTATAATTTTCTCAATGTTTCTAAGGATTTAAGTTACTTACCATGCGGCCGTGTGAACGTCCTGCTTCTCGTCAAACTGTCTGACCAGCATCTCTTGCGCGCCGCAAGCTCTGATCGTGTTGAGTCCAGACATCGTGGCCGAAACGTGGGAGAATACTGGACTGCGCGTGGTTCCTTCCACTCTGAAGAAAATATATCAAATAAATAAATAAGCAGGACAATTACACAGCATTATCTAGCCTTGGGGCTAGCTAACACAAGCTCTGCTTAGCTTGGGCTAAGCAGAGCTTGTGTTATGGATACTAGATAACTGATATACATAATACAAATCATACAAACATTCGCGTTTATAATACTTATTAAAAGATTTTGACTTGAGTAGATTTCTAAAAACAGTTTGGAGTAGTTTCTCAACATCATTCACCTCATCTCACCAGCCTATATTAGTCCTCTGCTGGACAAAGGCCTCCCAAAATCAGTTAGCTTGGGCTAAGCAGAGCTGGTGTTATGGGTACTAGTAAACTGATATACATAATACAATTACGTAGATAGATATTTTTTATTATACATAGGAAAGTACCAGAACACCCTGAAAAAGTATCTGCAGATCGTACAAACATTTGTCCCGCCCGAGGCGGGAATTGAACCCGCAACCTGTGTCGCAGGCAGAAATGCTCCCATCGCGCCACACTGGTCGTCACATAAATAAATACATTTCCTGGCGGGAAAATGCACAGAGCAGGGAAAATAGCGACGTTTTTTATCGGAGGCCTAGACAAACGTCTCCGGGTCGCAAGGTAGGTGTCAGTCAGATATATCCTGGACAGTTATCGCAGGAAGGAAGGGGAGGCTTTTCCCAACAGTGAAACCTAGATGATCAGTTAAGATTTCACACAGCATAAGCAAGATTTTAAACTAGAAAAGTGTTTAAATCCGAGTTTATCTGATTTATGTTTGCGTATTCGAGTAATTCATGATACATTTAATAGTAGTGTTCAAAAGAAATCATCTATACCTAATTATAACGCAAAGCAATATGGATTGGATAAACAAATACAAACATGAGGGTAGACACAAGATCAATAAAGTAAGAAGAGTCGCGTAAGTATCGTTTATCTAACAGAGTTTTATCAAGCCATAAAATGTTTTATCATAAGCGAAGCAAAGCAAACCTTTTCTAAATGTGATAAAAGGCTTAAAACTGTAAGCTCTACGATTATAACATGTAATTCTGTAATTCTTTATTGTACCCAAAAAAAAATAACTTAAGCGAGCTTAAACCTTAGTTTTATAGGCGATGGAACAGATATAGGAAGTGTACAAAGAAACAAAATAGACTAATAATATAATACAATATGGGATAAGATTATAATATACATACATCTATTAAAATAATAATAACTCAATAAACCTAATAACTTGTTTAAATATAAATAAAAATATATATAATGAAATATATATATATAAATTATACCTAGATAGATAGTTCTATGATAATAAGAAGTGCTATTTGAATATGTTTAACTAAACTAATTATATACGATGTTTAACTGAACGAATTACATTCATGTCTACTTATTTCCTTGATTCAGTTAAAATATATGTAGGTAATTACGTAAACATAGTAAGGCCGCAAAACACGGCAGAGTAAATTACAATCAAATAATAGAAACAAATTAGAACTAGTATTTACAATTAAGCAAACTGCAGACTGTTGCAAACAATCTACAAGTAGCTCAACAGCAAATAGGCCTCCTAGCTCCCATGACACTAATGCCATACCGTCGGGCCTCTTACACCAGCCCCTATAAACTCTTTAAATAAGTATTTATTTATTTTTACCAAAAAATGAAAAGTGTTTTTTTTTATAAATAATGTTTCTATCAGTGGCATCTTGATTGGTGTATACAAAACTATATTACTGGTTACTTTATGAATACTGTAAACTGTCTGTGCCTTAATAAAATAAATATTATATATACTTTTTTTTTTTACTTTTAAAGAATATACTTTTTTTATATTAACACTCTTTAAACACGAAGGGGTTTGACCCGAATGTTACATTACTTGGGTTTCATTCAATCCTAAAATAAAGTGTACATAACTTTGTAGGTACGAGTGAAATAGCTGAAATAAATAAATTAAAGAAAAGTGAGTTATAATCCGTACCTTTTGATGGTCTGCGCAGTGTTGAGGTACATTCGCGTCCATAAGTACATGAAGACAGCGCAAACAGCAGTGGTCACCACCATGAGAGGGTTCACGATAGCGATCATCACCAGAATACCCATCATCACCATGAAAATCTGTGAAACGAAGAAAGAAAATTATTAATTAAATCTTTAAAAAAAAGTAAAAATGAAAGAACGTATAAAGTATGGGACTAAGTGAAATTTCCCTCTGAACAGGCGAAATTTGTTCATAATTAATATTGTATTTTTTCAAATATGTTTCAACTGCGGATCGCCCAAAAATAATATATAAATGACATAGGTAACTATTATAAATGGCTCTGAGAACTTGTACAATGAAAAATCATAATCTCAAATTCCGAATTTTTAATAACTTAAAATTAGTGTCCGTGATTTTAATTATATATAATGAATTAATAAATATAATTATATATAGCGTAACCACGCGTCCATCAGTTACAGGGAATTTTTTAGGGCCAGTAATTGACAGATGTCCTTTGTTAAAAAAGACCAAAAAGTTGATTAGGATGATTCTGAACCCCCTTTCCGGCTAAGCACCCATTTTGTGGAACTTTGTCAAAAACAACGCAAGGCCCAAAGTAGATCCTGGACTTCTTCAACTTTCTCAAATAAATTGTCTAAAATCATGCTTACCTGAATACTGTCCAAGTACATCTTAGGCAGAGTTTCATCCACAACACCCATGTCCTTAGAGAATCTGTTGAGGATGCGTCCCGATGGGTTTGTGTCAAAGAAGCGCATGGTAGCTGCTAGAATGTTCCCGAACATGTCGTTGTGCAATTTTATGGAGCTTCGCATGCATACCCATAGGAACAGGATTGATCTGAAAAAATGTTAAACATTTACAAAATGTAAAACTAAATTTTTAAACAAATTTGTTGAAAGTTCATATTTACGCAACACGATTTCGACGTTTTCCTTAAACTAAACGAATTAGGTATCCTATTAGGTAGGTATGTAAAGGCTAAAATGTAGAAAGTGACTGCTTAGATAGGTAGGTACTTGTAAATGGGAGTTCCCTTCTAACAACTAGGTAGTATAAGATTATAATGATCGACAAGGACGTACCTACAACTTAACAAACTTAGATTATACTAATCTTGTTAACAGAACAAACATTGATACACTTAAAACTCATGACATAACTAACTTGAAGATATACACTTCATAATTCTGATTAATGATTACTTTATTGTACTAAAAATTTACGTAAATAAAATCTTATGTGTAAATAAATAAATATAGTACAAAAGGCGACCTTATCGCTGAGAGCGTTTTCTTCCAGGCAACCTTGATAATTGTATAAGTTATCAAAAAGTATTATGGAAATAAACCAGTTAGAAATTAGTTATGATAACTTAGATTTAGTTATATTTATATTTTGTTTGTTGGCACTTTTCGGACCTCACTCAATAACATTATATGTTTGTATACCTACTCTATTTATGGATCTAGCTAGACATGCAAAAATGCAAGCAATTTTAGGTGTTTAAAGTTCAATAGTATCATCATATCTGAAATAATAGATGGGACCATATGCGTGCCCGTGTAGCGTGCGTGGTTCAGATACTCACCCCACCCATTTCTTTCCGAACTTGGCTGACGCTCTAGCGCACGTATCAATTTGATAAATTAAATTTTTAATTTCGTCTCAAACTGCCAATAACTCACCTTTCAGTTGTAAGAACAATGCAGGCAAGGATCCCAATAGACCAGATGTAGATGTAGTAGTTATTGTTCACTTGCGTGTGATCCGCCGTGGTTGCATTCGTGAGATTCGACAGTGTACTGGCTGTTTCCAGCATAGTTCTAATGATCGTGTGGTTCGGCTTAGTATCGAAGGCGTCTGCAGCTGTTTCGTTAAGAATGTTGGAGTAAAACTCAGCGTTGGTGTCATTGGCGAGGTCTTGAAGGAATCTCGTTGCGTTTCTACTTTCTGTCACGTCGTACGTCGCTTCTACAGTGTTCATCCTGAGGACAAATAAATTGAACGTTACTTATATTATCTATTGGTTGGTCCTTTTAATTTTTTCCCGTAAGTGTGGGAAAATAAAATATTATAAAACCAAATTATTTAGATAAGGACGCCCTTTATTACATCCTCTATTCTAAGTATTTATTCTATATCGATTTTGGCGGGACTTGAACCCGCGACTTTCGCTAAGTACGAGGATGCTCTAACAAACTAAGCCACGATCAGGTACCCGACGAGTCGAAAATCTTTGCGACTTCCTACGGACTCTAGCGTTGATTTCTTAGAGATTACCCTGAGTGCAAGGGCTTAGTGCTTATTATAAGTAGTAACACAAATTCTCAATCAGTTTTGCTTGGCCTCGTTCTAACCAATGCTCCTTTTCTCTTCGTCTTTTAAAATTTATTGAAAATGCTTAGGATGAATTTTCACATTAAAATATTGGGAACCAACTATAACAGGTTAGGTTCGAAAACATGGCGAAAAGACACTCTGATCACCATTTCAAGAAATTTCTTCATACTTATGAGATATAAAATTCAAAAAATTGCTTAATAAAGGCTCCAGATAATGATCGCAAAAATGACAAATCATTCCTTTCCTACATTTCTGCCAACCTAAACTCTTATCTTAGTCAAAAGATGACATATTGTTTAGTTTACTGATAATTAATAAATGTTTAGTCATCTCCAGTACATTATTAAACATATAATTTTTTTTTAATCTAGTCACTGTAATGACTGATATATATGTAACTAGCGGACCAATACCCGTGAGAAGCCGGGACTTCTCACGGGTATTGGAATTTTTAAGGTACATTTTTTACACCTTGGGTTTAATTATTATTGGAGTTTTAGTAAGGATCCCTAACTTTTTTGAAAATATAATATAGCCTATGTTCACCGGGGATAGTGTAGCCTCCCAACGGTGAAAGAATTGTTCAAATCGGTCTAGTAGTTTCGGAACCTATTCAATACAAACAATAAACAAAAAATGAAACCTTTCCTCTTTATAATATTAGTATAGATGATTGAGGGATGGCATAGATATCTATAACACGGGCTTTACACACCTAGCGTAGATATCTAAGGCTAGCCAATTCAATCAACGCATAAATAGATTTACCGTGGTACCTAACTATTAATTACTTAACTATTAGAAGAAAATAATTGTTTTTGGAATATTTTGTCTGTCATCAACCTATAAAAAAAGGCTTTTATAAATATAAAAATATAAGATTATCTAGACGATAAAAAAGATTGGGACAAGTTTTGCTCAAACTCAAAATCTACTAAGGTAAAGGATTAAAGTGATCCCTTTATTTTCTAGTTATAAAGTTATTATGCAACAGATAAGAAAATCAAATGTACTAGACACATAAGTTATATGAACATACTAGTGGTTTCTTTTTTTTTCCACTGGTGGACAAAAAATTTAAGTGAACATTAAATAAATGTTATTTGATAATAATGAATAGTATAAAATATTATTTACCAAGTTCGAGCCTAAAGAAATTAAAACGTTTGATTTTTGATTTTGAATAGTCCACTGGACATTGAAATCTCCAACACATAGCGCCCTGTCTGTGTCGTTTCTATGCAATAAATAAAATTCAAATTTCTTTAATATGACGAGACTTCATGCATTAGGATCAGACTCCAGATGAGCTGAACCGAGCGGAGAAGAGATGTGTTTTAAACAACCAATAGAACGTTATTCACACATCTCGTCTCCGCTTAGCTTCAGTGTAGACCACCGAGCGGACATGTATTACATATACATAGGTATTTGTATGAAGAAACAAAGAAAGATCGAAGCGCAGATGTAAGGTGTGCCTCGCAAGCCGGTGACGTCACGTAGCGGATCGGAGGCGAGAAGAGATGAGCGGAGATGTGATCTGTGTCTCGCTAGTGTATGTATCTCAACAAACAAATGCCGCTCGCCGCACGCAGTCAGCCGCTCTAACTAGCACACATCTCCGCTCGAGTCTAGACACCTTAGCTGAAGAAAGTTTCTTCTCGTCTCCGTCGGACATCTTCGCAAAAACCAACATGGCGTGGTCACCCAACCAAGTATTGACCGCGGCCGATGTTGCTTACCTTTATTGATCGGTAGCGGTATTGAATTGTCGTTGGTTGGACCCCATAACGGTTCAAATGATACAGCCTGCTGAAGGGCGGACAGACAGACAACGGAGGCTTTGTAATAGGATCCCGATTTCACCTTTTGGGTACGGAACCCTAAAGAAAAAATTAATCGAAACACACTTATTGTTTGTGTAATAAACGAGACTCGGTGTCATTAAACGTGTAGGTACCTTATTATCTTTACGTCCTTAGCGTGTCTTTCGATATTAATTAAAATGCCTATCAGTGTCCTAAATCACTTTTATATATCTTTATAAATTGTAGCCTATGTGTTATTCTGATGCATAAGCTATATTATTGTAAAGTTTCATTAAAATCCATTCAGTAGTTTTTCGTGAAAGAGTAACAAGTTTGTAAGTATGGATGGATGGGTGGATGGATGTATCCATCCATACTTACAAACTTTCGCGTTTATAATATTATAGTGGGACTAACGTGAACCGACTACGAAAAAAGGAGTTTCCTTACGTTATAACTTGTGTACCCTTCGTTTCTGTCGTAATAAAAAGAGGTAAACAGTCCTTCTTTATCTAAGAGATTACTAAACTCAAGACCTTTTGTTTATTTTGCACACAATGAATTATTCTGTGTAACGTCCTTAAAAATCGTCACACTAGGAGATATTAAGTACGTGAAGGTTTGGATGGATGTATATTACTTCTTCACTGCAAAACTACCGAACGGCCGGGTGATTATGTAACTCGCGACCACAGAACAATAATATCATAACCTCGCGACCGGTTTGCGACAGGCGTAAATTAAGCAATCAGTGCTGTCAAACGTCAATTTTGTATTAGTTTGACACCAGCTACAACGTCAAAATTGGTCAAAATTGGCGTTTGACAGCACTGATTGCTTAATTTACGCCTGTCGCAAACCGGTCGCGAGGTTATGATATTATTGTTCTGTGGTCGCGTCACATAATCACCACACGGATCGGGCTGAAGTTTTGCATATACATATGTAGGTACCTGGAAATAAACCTAGGCTACTTTTTATCTAATAAATCAGTTTTCATTCGATATTAACAACCTTTACACAATTCTATAGCTACATATAACGCGAGGAAGTGCAGAATCTAGTCGGTAAATGAAAAAGCTAACGTACCAGTGTGTAAGCCAGAGGTCGCTCATGGAAGTTAAGACCTGTGCCGTGATGATGGACAACACGGTGAGAGTGATGATGAACCAGCCGCCGCCTGCGCCGAAATACTGCCCGTACACTTTCATTGACACCGTACCTGTTCAAGAACGTTAAGGAAAAAATTACATACAAATACATACATACAATCGAAAAGAATATGTTAAATACAAGCGCACTGCAATAGAGTAAAAAAAAAGTAAAAATGTTATTTATTGACAAAATAGACCGTGAAACAGGCAATACAAGGCCATATGCTCCTGAACTAGTAAAAAAACTGTGTTTCAGGAACCAATGGCTTCTATTTAGTAGAATGGCTAGAGTACCTTTCTAGTTAAACTTTGCCATGAAGTTAAGCTGTCTTCGTGATTATCAAATGGTATTAATAGCTTCGCATTTGAAATCTCATTTGACGGCCGATGTGGCGCGGTAGGCGAAGGTCCGCCTGCGATCGTGACCTGTGCAGGAGGTTGCGGGTTCGAATCCCGCCTCGGAACAATTGTGTGTACGATCTGCAGATATTTGTTCCGGGTGTTCTGGTCGTTTTCTATATATAATAAAAAAGATCTATCTATGTAATGTATTGTATTATGTATATCAGTCATCTAGTACCCATAACAAAAGCTCTGCTTAGCTTGGGACTAGATGATGCTGTGTGAATTGTCCAGCATTATTTATTTATTTATTCATTAAAATTATGGCACATATTATGAAACTATGCTCCGTCATCGATCTATGCTTGAGTAATGCTTCTACCATAGAAAATCGTTACTCAAGCATAGGAATAACGATTGACTGAGTATATAATACGGGCGTTAGTCAATTAAAACTGCTTAACTTAACCTGCTTAGGGGATAGATGATGTGTGGTTTATCCATATTTATTTTATTTAAATGATGAAGGGAATCAAACTTGTCATATAGATCTTAGCTTTCGTCAATTGTTCCTTTTAGATTGAAGATATTACCTGTGGCTGACGCTTCTTCTTCTTCTTCGACCGCATCACCATCAACGCCGTATTCAGATCCTAGCCCAGTACTAGTTGTGCTGATATGTGACTGAAAATAAAACAATAATAAACTAAAGCGCAAATTAATGTGATAACTTTATAGAGACAAGATTCAAATGAATATTATGGAATTCGAATAACATAATCTTATATAGGTACCTAACTTGGTAGGTGGGTACTTCGTAACCAATCTCACTGAAGCAATTTTGTAGGTAAATACTCAATTATCTTTATTACACACAAGAAAACACAAGTGCATTAAAATCTGAGACTACAATAAGCATAAAAATATTGAAGTTTTTATTTTTCCGCTTCCAATCAACAATTAGTTAACATAGTTGGCTTGACATTTTTATGTTTATTATCCGAATATGGCAATTTCCTGGCTGATTGGACGAAGATTGCTTAGGATCGTGATACGACGAGACGAGAGGAGGGAATAGGGTGAAGCTTATGGTCAGCAGTGGGATTATATAATTTACCGAAATACTAACTCGAGATCATGAAACAGACACAATTTTTTGATGGTTCTAAATAAAAATGAGAGAGTTATAATATTAATAGTAGATCCTTCTATAATAAGTAGGTTTGTACTTTTATTATTTGATGTTTTGTACATAACCTAAAAATATACCTCGAATGTATCTTAAACGTGGGCAGATAAATCGGCAAACATACCTACATAAAAATACATATATAAGCACATACAAAAGAAGGTTAAGTTTTATAGAAGTTGACTGAGTTACCTGCGTGGACATAGAACGCTGTCGGGGGTTTGCCGGTGGCTTCATCGGTTCTTCTGGTTGTTCCTCTTCCTGTTGCAATTCAGCGAATAGGGGAGATTTTGACACCTCATCGAAGGAGCCTAACGTTTCCACTTCTCCCTAAAATTCATAGAAGAAATTACAAAGAAATATAAACTTTCCCTACCGCCGAATAGTATGCAATTATCAAAAGCAGAAAGATCTTATAAACTGTTGGACATAGGACTGCTTCAAAAAACAAAGTTATGGGTATGGTATGGTTTGCTTCAATCGCCACGCTTGACAGGTTCACCATGACAGTTCGGTGGTAGGCCACTGTGGAATTATGCGAAAACCACCCGTCCTATGATTGACAATTGAAATCCATTTCAATGGCCTTGAAATCCCTTTCAATGGCTTTCGCCATAAAATTGCAAATTATGAAGGCCATTCAAATGTCAATTGTAGGATGGGTGGCTTACAAGTAATTCCACAGCTTTTCTACAGGGGGCGTTCGCCCTCCGGTGAACATGCCTTCATGTCTTACGTATGACACTATAAGACAATATTACTATAAATACGTACTTTTACACTGGTAATTAACGAAACAAGCATTTAGCAGAGCAATACCTCTGTGGGCAAGCAAGCATAAACAAAATTTGCAATTTTATTTAATTGTTAAATTAAGTGCACAAAGAATAAATTATTTATAGCTCATAAATTTTATGAGATATGAACTTTATTTGCATGCCTACAATTTTCAAGTAAATAATGGAATAAATATTTCAGTTATAGTAATAAATAAATTCGTAAGTAACCTAAATGACGCAGGAAGTTTTGACGATTAAGGATAACTACAAAATGTATTCGTTGGTTGGTACCTGATCGTATACTTAATAAAAAATATGCAAATTTCAATGAAGAAATTAAGTAATAAAATAACAATAAACAGAAATGATAAGGACTTCGCATTGTGTATTATTTCCTGCTAACCAGAGGTACAGTCAGCAACGAAAAACCATATCACAAGCAGGGTTACGTTTAATTATTTTTATTTCTTAAATAAAATAAATCCATCAAATGAACGAATCCAAATTAATTTCTAATACAACTATGCCTAGATATTTTATGAATAAACAAGTTTATGTTACAATAGTTGCCAACTACTACAGTTCTAAACAAGTCTAAAATAAAGTTGTTTAGATTACTGTGGACTTTTTAGCGTCTGTTATTTACGGAGTGTAGTGTCGTTCAGGGATTTTTTAAATCAATTGGCGATAAGCGATTTTCTATACTGGCTATACTAACTTAGCTTTTAGAACGAATTTTAGCTTTAGCCCAGCAATGAGACTACTCCTCTGCCTTTAACTTTTGTGGTCTCATCGTTACAAGTGTAACCTATTGTGTAATTGTTGAAATAAACGATTTTGCATTTTGTATAGATTTTAAGTGTTCTATAAATTTTTTATTTTGTTTGACACGTCGCGTACCAAAACATATACATACATATGTAGGCACAGATATAAAAATAATATATGTAGGTAATGTACCAACAGCCTTGAATCGCGGTTTTTATACTCTGAAGCTAGAGAAGGAAGTATTTATTTAAAACATTAATTAAACGATGTGACAACGCAATGGCTTTATACAAAGAACACTCCTCCATGTCGTACAAATTCAAAAGAAGGTTTGTACTACTCAATCTTAGTACAGTTGTGAAATTGTCAAACATATCCTTTTTAAAAAGTCTAAAAATATCAGATTCTCTAGACTAGACGATAAAGAAGCTTGGGACCAGTTTTGCTTCAACTTGAAAACTAACAAGGTAACGGTTTCTTGTTCGTTTCTTTACTTTGTCTCAAAAGATTGAAGTGAACAAAAAATCACAGTGATCACTTTTGTTCCCACTTTACTTATGCAATTTGAAAGTGACGTGCTCAAGAGTCATGTAAGGTGTAGAGGAAATCCCTTTGATATTTGATGAACTTTGACTTTATGTATGATGCCTCCTTTTAACGTATTTTTCTCCTTGCTAATTTGTCATACAGTTATCATTATCACTTTTCATCACATCACACTATTGTTATAAATGCGAACATTTTACGGATGGATGGATATATATTTCTTACTTTTCTACGCACGCTCAACTTCTGAACGAATCAGGCTGATATATTGCATTATACCTTTTTACCTTGAATAACACATAGGTTACTTTATCCCATAAATCAGTTTCCATGGAATAAAAAAATTTTTTTTTTAATAGGACGCGTGCGAAGCTGCGGGCCAGAACTGGTCATTTATACATTACGAAAGAGCCTTTACAAACCCAGAGTGATAATGCCTTGATTTATATCATAGAGATCCAATTTTTTACTTACATTATGCAAAATGACGACTTTATCGGCGGTCCTTAGATGATGGAGTTGGTGGGTGATCAGGATTCTGGTCGCGGACCTGAGGAATCCGTTCACGCATTCAGACACGAGGTGCTTCCCGACGTGCGTGTCTACAGCTGACAGCGGATCGTCGAGTAGGTAGATATCAGCCTGTATAATATACATTAAAAAGTAAGTCAGATATATATGTCTCATTGAAATTTTTATTATTAAGGAATTATTAGTTTATTTATTATTTATTTTTAGGCATTGTTGTCCCACTGCTGGGCAAAGGCCTCCCTTTTCTCCTTCCAATCCAGGCGATCCAACGCTGCAACGATGAAAGAAGGAATTATTCATATAATTTAAACCAATAGGTATCAAAATAAGTGACGATTGCAGTTCTTTCGAAGAGCGATCTCTACGAAACAACCTAGGTTGAAGGATATAGAGCTTCGTGCTATTCCTGTTATACCTATGTTTTTTACGTGTGCACTGATTTCTCGAACAGGTTGTAAGAGATCTTAGGTAACAAATCTATAAAATCCTCACCATCTTGATTATTATTGACCTTTCTAAGTGTACCTACGTTTATTGTTTTTATGGAAATCAACAACTTTGATTTTGATAATATCAGCAGTATTTATACAACTCATATTATAACATTTCGTGTCTAATAAGCATGTAAAGGTTGCCTGGAAGAGATCGCTCTCAGCGATAAGGCCGCTCTTTATACTTTCTTTATTCTATTGTTTATTCCTGTATTGTTTTCTGTTTTGTGTGGTATAATAAAGTGTTTTCTGTCTATCTATCTATCATGTACATGTGCATATGACTTGATAAGAAAGATTAGTCAGCAATATAATTCGTAGGTACTCTAAGATAACGTACATACGTTATCTTAGAGTACCTACGAATTATATTGCTTCGACATCGAAGCACAGATTTCTATTTTGACTTGGTAAAGTACCTATTAGCTTTATTACAACATATTTCACGTGATCGTGATAACAGTAATACCTAAGCAAGTACCATCTTAATTATAGTTCATCAAATACCAGTTTATCTACTAATTCAACTATCTGCATTGTAATTAAAAAATGTTTAAAAAACCCCAATAGCAATTTTCTCACAGGGAAAAGATAACAAAATATATGAGAGGAATTTCTGACTTAATTACAATAGAGTTAATTTCCCCTTACCTTTACGAATAAAAAATGTGATTTTTATATATAATAGTGTTTTCTATGTCAAAAGTGTGGTGTGTGTGATTATTGCAATATAAATTAAGGATAGAACTTAGAGAAGGCTGACAAATTGTATCGGGTATAAAGACATACCCTGAAAGTTTAATAAAAATACGCATACCTGTCTGTAACAAGCTCGTGCAAGTCCGATCCGCGCCCGCTGTCCACCACTCAGGCTGATGCCCCGCTCCCCGACCAAGGTGGAGTCTCCAGCTGGAAGCAGCTCGAAGTCACGCAGAAGAGCGCAGGCGGTCACCGTCTGTAGAGATCATGGTATTTTTTTATTATCTTATTTCAAAGGTCAACACGCATTATGCTTCCTACAAGCAAGGGGGGTTTTGTCTCAAGCAACATGTTTGGTAGGCGGATCGGTGATCACAGTGAAGGTGTCAAAAATACACAAAAAGAAGCTACTGCCCTTCCTTTGGTAGGTTCTCTTAGATAGTTCATGCGACATCCACGTGTTGAGTTAGATGGGTTGATTCTAAAGCAGCGACTGCAGTGGTGGATTCATACATAACATACCAACTGTAATTTTTTTTTATAGTAGAATATTTTCCGACACTTATGGGAAATATTGACGAATTTTTACATCCTAAAAATTTACGACATGTAAATTAATTTGACGAGTCAAGATGAATATTTGATAACTACGCTACGTAATAAAACGACGACATTGCATGGTCGTAATTTTTGCTATCTACGCTCAGTACAAGATAACAACGTCAACAATTACGTTTTATGGAAAGTCTAGTCTAGTCAAATAATGCTATAATGATGGGTTCAAGCTTATTTCGGCTAGGGTTACTGAGCGAGCATTTCAACTCAAGACTATTTATTTACAGGGTGATTGATTGCCTACCCTTTAGTGGCTTGAATACGTAAGCTTATGGATAATAATATAGACAACAGAAATGCTATGCTACCTAGTGTACTTTAACTAAACAGGAAATAAATAATCAATTACTATAGAAGACGAGATTATCATGAACATGACAAAAATGTTGAACAAATAAGAATATTCGGCTTGTGACATTGCTGCTTTTAATGTTTTTCGTAGGATTAGGTTAATTCATCTGTGATTTAAGTTACGGGTACTCTCTCAGTAAATTTTTGTCATACTGAGAACTTAATGCAAATATTTTAAACCCATTTTCTACGATGACTTGCTGTTATCGCTGATGCTTCAACGTAGGTAGGTACTATAAATATGTATCTACTGAAAAATTTGCCAGTCATCATTACTTGCAACTTTAGGGTTTCCGTACATAAATCAGCTATATATCGATATGTTTATCTGGTTTTTAGGTATCAGTTTATACATTGCAAAACAGATGTAGAAATGCTGGCTTCATACTTTTTGAAATATTTAAAAAAAAAAGTCGAAACAGCTGAAGGTTTTCAACTATTTTAGGTATTAACTTGCGAAGTCCCTAACCAACCGGTACGTAAAGTACTACATATTTCTATATTTGTCAAACATGCGAAACCAAGCGCACGAGTTTTACTCGCACTTGACGGATCTTGTATCTTATTAAGATCCTTATCTTATCCCAATGGAAAATATTAATTGTTGGTTGAGAGCTTGTGCATCGTTTCGCTTTATTACGAGGCAGTTAAATCTACGTTGAATGCCGTTACCTTACCTAGAACAGTTATGTTATGAAGATCAAGGATTTATTAATTTCATTTTATTTAATTCAAATTACCCTAGCAATCATTTTTAGTATCTATTGCATGGTGATAAGATTGCAATTTGCAAACATAATGAAGAAAATTAAACTATCCTGGATAGACCAACGATATCGCAGGATTCCTTCTAATAAATAATAATAATATAAATGACTGGAGGCCTTCTTTCTTTACGAAATTTCGGTATTGTTACGTCCGTTCTGTAGGTTTCTCTCATTGAACGAAAACCCGCGAGCCGTGTGTTATGTTCTTCAGGTGTTTTAATGACTTTGGCGGACATTTTTATATCGAGACAGTAGGTACCTACATGAAAATGACTAAAGCCAGCTAAAGCGATTTCATAAGAGGTATCAAAATACTAAATCACTCCTATATGTACATGGCAGAGGGAAAAAGAGGGAACCGAGTTGCCTTTTTTTTTAGTTTTCAATATTATTTATTCCATCATCATATTAATGCCTACTTGTTAGTTTGCGTATTCCTAAAAGTTACCTTCTTGTATCGTATCTTGTCGTAAGGAAGTCCGAAGAGAATATTCTGTCTGATCGTGGCCACGAAGAGCCAGGGCTCTTGACTGGCGTACGAAACGCGGGCGCCACCGAGCGAGATCTTGCCGTGTGTTGGTGGTAGCTCTCCCAGAATAACTTGCAGGAGGGACGACTGTCAAAGAAAAACATGTTCATTCAATAAGGCATTGGATAGGACATAGTACGGTATAATACGCTTAACCAATGGAGTTAGATTTCGTAAATGACAAATAAAAATATAAGCAAATTGTGTTGGGGCCTCAGAAGTAGAAGGCTTTAAAGAAATATTAAATTAGGATTAAAAATTTATTTATTTATTAAAAGCATTACAACAATTTTTACAGGTATTACCTAATACAATAGTGTAGTCAACATAATAAATGACTAGCAACGAATTTAATATAACTAATAATCTAATATACAAAATAATAAATTATAAAAAATTTGGTTTTATTAAAAATAAAATAAAATAATAAATTAGGAGAAGGAACTTCTCGAAGGATTCGCCAATACCTATGTCCTCGTAAAGAAATACAATTGTGGAAGCGATAATTAGCATATTTCAAGATTCGCAATCAACAAACACAACACAAGGAAAATCAGAATAACTTTAGTTTAAATTTGCTTAAAAACATTTAAATATTAACTATTATATTTATCAATGTATGTATTTGTCTTTTGCATTTACCTATCATCCGGTAAACATTTACTTTTGACTGACAATATCTCTATTAAATATATAAATGCAAATAGAGAGATCAATTAATATTTGTCTGATAGCATCTGTGTAAACAACGAAGTGATAACGTTAAAAATACCAAAATGACTAGGTACTTACTTATTACTTGTTTGTTTAAAAGTAGTTTTACAAGAGTTAAAAATTCAAACTGTGTTTGTTTAAAGCGTTTAATTTTAAATCAATTTAATACCATTGTAAAGTGGCGTTCATTGTCAGCTGATCTTGTTACGTTTAAAGTCAATTTCTTGAATGCAGGTCTAATTTAAAACTAGCATATTTTATTTAAAAAAACATTGAATTTAATAATACAAAACTAAAACTGACGAGACGTGGATTGGAACCCGCTGGCGAGGGGGGGAAAGTGTCAGCTGAAGAACCAATAACGTCACTGTACAATATAATAATTACCATACATATTAAATATAGCTAATTTGAATTTTTATAACTTTATGTTGCTTTAAGAAGATAGTTCCATAGATCGATATCCATATAATTTATATACGATTTTTATCAGAGTCGAAGATGACTAGAGTCGGTACATATCTGGAAAATGCGTCGAGCTAAACAGCGGTCGCGTCTATTCAGCTTTTTTTTTAATAAATTAGACCTGCCACTTTACGCTTCTCGTCAGTTCGAACAGCCCGTACACACACGATCTCCGCTGATGTTACGCCTAGTTGGAATGTATCAATCAAAATACACGTGGTGCGATAAATTATGTCGACTGAAAATGCTGTTGAAAATGCGTTGACGGAAACATTAAATCTAAAGGAAAATGCGCCGCGTAGTATCGGTCGCGCAGACAAATATCTATATTTGTCTATTCTGGCGTTACACGAGCGATAACACGCGACGCATTTCCCCTCAGATATATGTACAATGTACCGACCCTTAAGTAACTTAAAACGAACTGTGTTACAGTAATTTAACGACTGTCGTTAACGGTATATTTAGAAGCATAAGTAAAAATAGCTTACCTTTCCCGCTCCAACAGTGCCCGCTACGCCGACAAACTCGCCAGGCCTGGCCGTAAGATTGATATCCCTCAGAGTAGGCACTATAGGGTTTTCTTCCCAACTAGCGGATAGTCCGGAAAGAACTAAACCGGTTAGCTTGGTCCTTTCAAGCTTTTCCGAACCGTTTGCGATACCATTTACTAAGTCCTTTTCGGATCCGCTCTTGATTCCATTTTTGATGTATTCGATGGCTTTGTCAGACTTTAGTTCATCTAGTTCTAGGAATTCCTGTAAATATTTATAGATGTTAAATAAACACTTATGTGTTATAATTTCTTCGTACCTTGATTGAACGTTACATCGCTGCATCGATAAGAATTTGTATTGAATTTTCCAGCATTATTATTTTATTCGTTACTAGCTTCTGCTTGCTTCTTCAAACGCGTTTTTTGTAATAAAAAGTAGCCTATAATTATTCCAGATCTATTTGTTATTTCAACTTGATTTATTCAGCTTAGCTTGGGACTAGATGAGGCTGTATGGATTGTCCAGCATTATTTATTTATTTATTATTCATTAGTTTTGGCGTTGTCTTCGGCCAAACATCTTCAAAATAGCACAACGGCACAGACGCCCTAATATTATTGACCTTTTTAATATTAGTATAATAGCATGATTGAGACTGTTTTGTACCGAACTAGTTTCTTTGGAACACCGTCGTGAACTTTCAATTGGGCTAAATAGCTTTTGGGCGGTCATCATCGACCCAAATAGGTATACGCCGCCGCCCCAATGAAATACATAGTTACTGTACAGGGTGCCACGGAAAGAGCTGGTAGGTTGTGATTCTGGATCTCCTTGAGAGGATTAACTTGTAAATAAGGATTCTTTCTACTCGTGTTATTTTACACATACCATTGCATTTTATAACATTACAAAATATTTCACATCTGTTTTTTCTTGTGTTTAAAGCAAAAGCAGAGTATTGTCATGAAATTATTCCAAATAAACAAGAATAATAATGTAACAATTAAGAAAGAATACGCGTTAAAACGTCTCTAATTTTTTTCAATAAAGTAAAAAAAGTCAACATTTTAGCACATAACGTTGACCCCCTCGACATCCAGAATCACCTCCTTTCGGCTTAGTACTCCTTTTCCATGGCTCGCTGTATAGCTGACCCGATCGAAAACTGTAGTAGGTACGTCAATTGTTTCAAGGTCTAGTCCAAAACCGTTTTATTAACCAAACATCTAACTGCTCTTGACATTCACGGACGGATGTACTTGAAATGCATAAACACGCTGAAAATTTCAGTGCTGAGCCAATTGTAAGCAAATGCACGAACGTAACGCAAATACTGCATGAAGTGGGTTGTGCAACTGTTTGCTTTTCGATAAGCTATGGAGCGTTATGTTACCAGAAACGATTGTTCTCGTTAGCCATATAGTCAGGTAACTCGATAATAATGTTACGATTGTCTGCCTCTTCATTTTTCTTGAAAGACATCACATTATTATTAATTCTAGGCCCCTTTACAGACAATCGTTTGTAATTTTTTGTCTCTACCTATGTAAGTCATGTTTGTCACATTGACTTTAGTTGTATGGGATGGGACATAGCTTGGTTTCTTCTCTAGTCCTTCGTGGTACATCGTCCGACACATCGTCACTTAGGTAACAGGTATATTCAGGTGAGATTGTGATCAAACGAAGGTACCTATTCATGATTAAATATAGATACACGAAACTTTCTGTGCCTACCAATGTTTTATAACTTTTTAAGGTAATGTAATAAAGGATATTGTTTATCTGTACCTATATACATCTATCTAATGTAATGTAAGTAAAATAGGAAACCTCAACACTACACAAATCATGGTATTTACCTAAAAAAACCTAAAAAAGAGTATGTTAGTGTAAAATAAAAACTCTTACCTCAATTCTTCTCACAGAGACCTTAGTCTCAGCCAAAAACGCTAAAGCCATAGGGAAGAAGATATTGGCAGCCAATTGGAGAAGATTGAAGTATTGGACCAAAGAGAATGTTATCTCTGCCCGAATGTTCCCGCCTATGAGGACAAACGCGACCACTGCAGCGAACAGAATAAACCGCTCCGTAAATACACTGAGCGCTGTTGAGAATCCTTTGATCATTGAAGTGCGCATTATAAAGTTTACTTCCATCCTAAAAAGATAAATAGTTTTATTTAGATGTTATTGCTGAATGAAATTTTCTCCCCATGGGCCCCTGTGGGTCCAACAAAAACTTGCGTTTGCCAAGTTTAAATCTTTAAACAAATCAATATACCTAGGTACCTAATTGAAAATTAAAAAGATTTAGATAGGCGTATATTAAACTTTCAGGAAAAATAAAACGAAACATTTTGTGAGCTAATAATTGTGTGATTTAAAACTTCATTCATTCACATAATCATAGACATAATCAACAAAATGATATTTATAGCATTATTTATTATTATGTTCGCCTATGTCAAAATAAAGTACCTTCCTATATGTAGGTCGGTTAAGTACCTACGTAAAAGTATTAGGCACTTACTTTCTTAGCTTAGCAACCAAACTTTCGAAAGGTTTTTCCCAGGCGTACATTTTGATAACTTGGACACCATTGACAAGTTCGCTCATCACCTTGACTCGTTCATCCGTGCGCTTTGCGATTTTCCCTCGGAGGATGCCTTGACGGTTACTCAAGTAAGCTATAAAATATCAGAAACATAGTTAAACCCAGTTATTTTTTTGGCACCAAAATGTAAACGGAAAAAATTATTATTTTTACTAGTTTGGGTTTTGTGCCAACAGAATTACTAACAGATCTTTAACTACAAATATTGTATGAGCGAATGTTTATAAATAACTTTAACTGAAGAAGGAAATTTTACTTCTTGTCCGAGAAAAATCCTATGTCCCATGCCTAGCAGTGGGTCCACTAGGGCTGATCATGATAACCCAGGAATAGCCGCGGGACGAAATTTCTATCTTATGAAAGTGATGTGATGAACCATGATAGAGCTACTATAATTGATTAAACGCTTAAGGTAACGCATATGGTAACCATAATCCTTAGCGCAGCATTGATAGTCGATGTCCTACCATAAAATCTACGCTGAGGTCATGGTTATCATATAATAGCTTATTATTTCTTTAATATCTTATAATCATAAAGAAGTGCGACAAGTCAGTAGGAACAGTAGGTACAAGCCAAGGGATTGTTTATTATAAACAAATTACATATCATCATGCCTATGTAGATAAATTTATTGAAGAATCTATCTATTCACTATATCGATCAGTACTGATTGATATAGTAAATAGGTTATTATTTAATTATTTATCTTATCTATAGTTATAACTCAGATTTTAATAACGTTATGCAATGAATAAAATAACAGTCGAACCAAAATGCGTTCTGTCATGTTCTAAACTTGTAATAGGTGGGTGATTCACTTTTCCTTACACATTGTTTGTACCTACGTTGTGTTATTTTTATCGGGGCTTGTCAATGCAGAGTAACTAAGGAATTTACGAGTTGTCATTATCTACAAATTCTACAAAATAACTTCTTATTCTTAGGAAACCTACCTTTGTTTAAGATTTAGTACCTACCTTTGTTTGAAGACAATATTTTACATTGATATTTTATATGAGCCTATTCTCCCACTTTGGATTATTGACAAGAAATTGAATTTAAGGCCCATTTTCAAAATGCAGGGCTCTCCCATTTTAGTAAAATGGAACGAAAAGCGAAATTAAGCGCGAAGCTAACAGTAAATCAGTAATATTTATTCACATAAGACATGGTACATTATACATTGGTGGAATAACACAATAGAGCTGCATATCTCGCCCGAATACAGGCACGTGAATATAAAAATCAATAAAATAAAATTAAATGTCAGTAATAAAATAAAATAAACGCAAATAAATTTGTCAATTAAAATATAACTCTCTAGGTCAAAACTTAAAATTAAGGTAATCTTCAACCGAATAAAAACAATGTTCAATTAATAAATTAAATAACTTTCTGTTGAATAAGGGACCCTTTAGTTCTTTTACATCGTTTGGCAATTTGTTGTGAATTTTGATAGCCATATTATAACAGTTTCGACTATAAAATTGCGTTTTCTTTGCAGGAATTGCTAATCGGTCTTTATGCTTACAGTTAAATGTATATACTTGTTCAAAAGTTTTAAAAAATTCCTTTTGTGATTTGACAAATTTACACATTTCTAAAATATACAAGCATGGTAATGTCAGGATCTTATGTTTTTTAAATATTGGGGTACAAGGTTCCCACGGAGGCTTGTTTAATATTGCACTTAGACATTTTTTTGCGCTATAAATAAGTCCTTGTTATTAACTGCATTACCCCATATAATAACATTATATCACAAAACTACTGCGGTTGCCTTCTCATAGAGTGGATAAAGGGTTTAAATCTTTTAGGTAGATAAGTCGTCCAAAGAAAGACTAAATTTACCAAATATGTAAAATTTACCTTGAACCAGCACAGTCTGCAGGAATATAACAACCAAAGCAGCAAGGGTTGCCAGGCCGACATGCTGCCACACCAGATAGGAGACCACAGGCACGACGATCGGCATCACCCAGATGTAGTTCAGGAACAAGGCAACCATGTCGAAACGGTTGACGTCGTTGGACATCAGGTTAATCACTTGGCCTGTTTCAGTTTTACTCATTCCTTTGCGGTCCAGTTTTAAGATCTAAAAATATATAATTGTTATTATTGTGATACTAGTGTGCCATCGGACCACTTGTACCATCAGACAGTACCATTGATGGTACAATTGCACCGATTTGTCCCAATTGTACCATTGATGGTACAACTGGCACCGAACTGTATTGACTTGTCGCCGTCGGACCACTTGTACCAGTAGGCAGTACCATGTTTCTACCCGGTGCGCGGTGGTTCTATGGAGTCTTTAAAGTTGTTTGAACCTTTAAGGAAGTTATTTCTAACCCATGGGAACTGATTTATGGGATAAAGTAGCCTATGTTTTGTTCTAGGCCTAGAAGTTCTAGTGGCTTAAATTGTGCCTGATATTGTATCTTTATGCAAAATGTAGGCCAGATCTGTTCAATAGTTTAGCGGGACGAAGTAACAAAAATTCATCCATCCAAACATTCGCATTTAGTGTGATTAAGATAATTGTTTTTGTTGTTGTTGAAGACCGATGTGGTGCGGCGGGCGAAGATTCGCCTGCAACTTAGAAGGTTGCGGGTTTGATTTCCGCCTTGGGTTGGGACAAATGTTTGTACTATCTAAATTTGTTCCGGGTGTTTTGGGTAATTTCTATGTACCTATAACAATAAATATCAATCAATGTAATGTTTTATATTATCTAGAAGTACCCGTAATACAAGGCCTGCTATACTTGGGCCTAGATGATGTGACGAAGATTGTTCAGCATTTTTTTTATTTAATTGTTATAGAACCTTATTTTAAATTATAAACATACAATAGTAAATTTCATTAATATTTAAATTTTTTCGCAATGAATCCGTGAGAAACTGGCGTTACTATTAATTTTACCTAATTAGTGAGGTTATAGACGAATGACTTACGATGAGGCGACCTTGAATGGTAATTGTCTCTTAAGTGTCTCTATGAAGTATTTGATTGGATTATTAAAAACCAACACCATAACGAAAAGGAAGCCTTAAATATAACTTAAGTTGGACTCGATCTCTTATTTTTAATACTAATTAATATACCTTTTAGGAGCCAATGACCGAATTTAATAGGCATATGTACCTGAAGTCATATTCAAATTCATTTAATACCTACTACGTCTGCCCGCGGCTTCGCACGCGCTGTTTCTATGAAAACGTTCAAAGGGTATTTTATTTCTAACCCATGGGAACTGATCTAAGGGCGTACACAACAACAACAAGTACCTAACCTACCTACACAGACGAACACAATCAGTACGTAGCCTATCTTTTATCCCAAGTCTAACCCCTAGATCAGTGGTTTTGGCGTGAAGAATAACCCAACAACCATTTCCATCCATCCCAAATTTGGAATTTTTTATTTGTAGTAACCAGAAAACCAGCGTTGCTCAACAAACTATTTGTGGAGCAACGTTAAGCTAAGGCAGGACCTTTTGACATGGTACACCATCTGGTACACTTTGAGTACCTATGATAGAATAGTAGATAGTTATTTTTGCACCACCCCAACTTTTCCCGCGGGTGTCAGAGGCAACAAAGGGATATCCACCGGAGGCGGGCAGCGCCTCTTGCAGGACAATTTACCATCTAACTGTGAACCGCCACCCGCATGCCCAGCATGGGATTAAGCGCATTACCCCCACGAGATAAAAGCTGATAAGGCGCTTAGGGGAAGTTCTGCCTCCAGCAGTGGACCAAAATAAGCTGTCGAGGTGAGGTGAGGAATGTTTTTATATTATTATGTTTTCTTGTGATATGAACCAATACATTGATTTTCTTTCTTTTATAAATCAATTTGTGGGTCAATGGCGGAATTTCTTGAATATAATACTCGTAGAGGTACCTAATGTTAGTATGAGTAGGTACACTAGGTACCTATAGAGTCACTTTCAAATTATATTTTATTCTTATCGTGGATAATTATCATTTTTCCACTAAGTGAGTAAGTAAATAGGTAGGTACTTATTCCTTCTTTAAGTTCATTTACCTACCTTTGTTATTCAATAATCAATGTCAAAAGAACTGAACGACAATTAAGTTTGTGATGACTTTTTGTAGACCGTACTTTTTTGTGCCTAGTAATTTTAATTTATGTAAATTTTAATGCTAACCTTTCTATACATCAGGGAGCAGCAAGCTATTCGAACTCGCATGCCCACCCGGCCTTGAACCAGATTGGTATGATTCATCATCAGAGCAGAACACACGCTGAAGAGGTTCAGGGCGAAGTTATACAAGTGGGCCATTCGGTACTCCTCTTGGCTTTTCGTACCAGCGAAGTAATTTATAAAGAGTCCTAGCGAATACGGAATTATCGGCCTGAAAAAAAAACTTACTTATAACAAACATTTATAAATAAATACAGAAATTAATGCGGCATGGTGTAAACTCGATAGATACGTCAACTTACCATACAATGATGTATAAGAACCCACATAAAAGTCCGCAGAACATATATTCCACCCAAAATGAGCTGATTATAGCTTTAGAAAGGCTTGGCTTTCCTCCACCTTTCCTAGCTTTTTCTTTCTCTCTTTGCCATGCTTCCTCTAGACGATTTCCTAATCTTCCGGACTTGTCGTTTTCTCGGGCTTGCCATAGGTCATCGATTGTCAATCCTTCTTTATAACCTCTCCGGAAGAGAGGAAAACTTGATCTGTAAGTGACCACAAGAAATAAAATCTTGGATCTTGGATGGATGAGATGAACGTAGGGAAACAAGAATTACAAAACACAGGTAGAGTCGTTCGAGTCAAGTGATCGCAGTTTTCACACCTCACTACGCTTAAGATCACTTAAGATATGTATAGTATTTAGAACAGTAAAAATATTGTTTATATGTATAAAAATTATCTGTTTATTAATATTAATTAATTAATAAACTATAATAAAATAAACTAAATTTTTATTTTTTTTATTAATTAATTAAAAAAAAAAATTAAGTTGTCATTTACATTTTTGAAATAAAGGCGTTTTTATACGAAAATTCCGAATGCGTATACTTGCCCAGACTTGCGGGAAAGTTTCGCACACTTAAGGGGTAATTGAACGAATGAAGGCTTACACTAAATACAATTAATTACTTAGAATGCCATAAGCTTAGTTTGGAATAGGGTTATCCAGATCAGAAAATAACAAGCTTTTAAAAATAAATAACAGAGGACAGAGTTAAAGTGGAACAAAAAATTCAACAATGTCAATAGAAACAAGAAACTATACGATTTACTTATGTGGGTTAACAATGTTTTAAGTAAATGGCAAGGAGGAAATCAAGGTAACCTAATGCGAGACCACCGACTAATGGTGCAACTTAATTTCGAACTTTCTAAAAACTTATCCCAAAAATGTTCGATTTCGGCGGGACTTAAACCCGCGCTCTTCCCATAATATTAGTACGAACTAGCTACCCAATTTAGTGGTATTATTGTTCGATATGTTGGCAAGACATCCTCTTAGCCGAGTTGAGTTTAGAGTAAAGTAGGTAGATACATATAATTGATGCCGTCACCTTAAATTGCTTGCAATCAGCAGGCGTAGACGCATTGTTATTAGTTTCAATTGTAAAGACGAGAGACTAACTGGTGAAGTAGTAGGTACAAATATTGTTAATTGTTCCTATTGGACAAGACAATATTTTACAATTAACTTCTACACAAGAGCGTGCAATGTAGCTTTTAATCCAGCTACTATTAACACTTTGACTGCGATTTTTTTTCGACGACAGCGATCTTTTTTTTAACCTAAAAAATTCGTGCTGCCGCTCTACACAGCGGTTGTGTTGCGCCGCACATGCGTTTCGTTCGAAAAATATTACGGCTGTGCTGAGTCACAAGATCTGTATTTTCTCAGCCGCTGCGCTAGTGTGGATTTACGTGTGATTTCAGCAGTCAAAGTGTTAAGATCACAAATGGAGTGAACAATATAGTGCGTAGTAACACACCCTTGTGGGACATCAAATCAATTAGCGATGTGAGGTAGTAATGGCTAAGCTATCAAGTCGAATGATTTACTTAGCTAAATTATGACTTTGAATATGTCTATTCTTTCTTGGCCAATAATAGAGCCAGATTTGAATCAGGAGATGACCGAGACGAAAAGTTAATAAATGAGGCAACTCGTAATTCTGGTTGCCTAGCAACAAGCACTTAGTTAACATTCATCATGGTAGATTATATATGGCTAGGTCATTACAGCCCATTTTATCCCATTGTTGGGCAAATGCTTTCTCCAAATTCTAGTAAGTGGGATGTGGACCACTTCATTCAAGTAAATTCTAAGAAAAATCTTTAAAAATGAATGAATATATTTAAGCGACCACTTAAAAGATCCATTAACTAGGTATCACAAATTTGTCTTATAACTAATAATGACCATGAAGTTGAACGTAGCTTATATTTAGGTACTCACAAAATAAATATCTTGGACAGGAAGTTTGCATGTTCATAAGGATTTTTGTTCTTCAACGTCACTTTTGACTCCATGTTCACAGGTTATTTTTAAGTAAAACACCGATTTTAAATCACGTTGCAGGTTTTATACGTTAACAATTAAGTTATTGCAAAATATTTCAACTCTATTAATAATAATTATTAGGCAGTACTATAGAAGTGACATTCACATTTACAACGGGAATCACAGCTGGGTAATTTCGGATTGATCACGATGTTGGTGCATTAATGCTTATTATAACTCTGGTTTTGAAGGCACTGGTATAGATTATTAACAAGAAAGTATAAATTAAGTTCTGCTATTATAATGTTTTATTGTATCACAGATATATTTAAAAAACGCGAATGCACGGGCGGTTAGCACAGGCGGCGGGCGCCGGCAGACTGAGTTGAGTTGGACTATCTATGTATGAGTGCTAGCTACGTGACGTTTTTGTTTGGATTTTATACTTCACTCGGCCCGGTCGTTGTCGCGTCGCATCGCTATCAATGTACTTTACTATTCGTTATTCTGTTGTACAGTTAGTTATTGAAACGCGTGCACAGAAAAGAAAAAACGCCTTGTTTACAGTCCCAGTCCACTGATTTACGAGTTACGGAAGAGGGTTCCCTTGTCTTGGCTCAACACCGACTTCAAATTCCTTAATATTATCACTGTTTCTTAACATTTTGGGGAACAAGTAGGTACCTAGGTACTTACCTACTACATAATAACTCGGGAACAAATTTTGTTAAAATAAAATAAAAAATCATAATATCGGTACGTTCTACGAAAAATCGTTTTGCCTACTTGTTGCAATTCACAAATACATAACTATGAAATTAGAAGTAGGTACCTAAAACAATACGAATAGTAGGTACTAAGTCACTAAGTGTGCTATTCGTATTGTTTTCGGTGAAATTCGATATCTTAAATTTTAAGAGGTAGCCTGATAATATAATATGAATAGGTAGGTAGGTACCTTACCTACTACCTACTAGCCAAAGCCAACAGACGAATAAAACGTTAGTTAATAGGTAAGTACTTTCGGAAACACATTTTTCTGTAGATTCTTCTTTTCTTATGAAAATTCTGCACATTAAAAAATATAGGCTGAGGAAAATTTTACTTTTTTCCGACACACAACCTAACTACTATCTAGGTGGTACCTATAATTTTATTAAGGCAACGCCAACAAAACAATAAAACCATGTTAATAGAACCATGGTGTACCTAAACGTTACTCCATAGCATGTGTGCGAACAGCCTTGCACAACATTTGCATTAAGTTATACCTAAGTGTTATAACTATGTATTTTAAAATTCTTAATTAAAATATTGCAAATACATTTTATTAACAAAACTAATAGGTAATACTTTTTAATAATTTAATATTTTAATCTACATTATGTACCTTACATACCTACCTACCCACTTAAGAAGATAGAATCAGTTATGTCAAGTCATGCTTATCAGAAGAAGGAAAATTCTGCCAGTACGATAATGCTTACGTCTCACGGTAGTTATTTAAAGTAAATCTGCTGAAGCTGTGTACCCAAGATAATATTTTATACCCAATGTAACTTCTTGACAAGGAGTTGCGATTGCGACGCACTCACACACTATTCACGATGACACGGGTCCTGAAGAAATATAAATTAAATCATTGCACAACTAAATGAAACAGCTGAAATCCTTTAACATAGGTAAGCTAAACAAACTTATATAGATAAACAATTGGCGACACACTCACACAAAAGACCCGGGTCCTGAAAAAATATAAATCAAAACATTGCACAACTAAATGCAACAGCTGAACTCCGTTAACATAGGTAATAATGTTAACAAACGTATATAGACTACTTTAAAATTCTTTTTTCTAATTTGGAATACCGAACAAGTACCTGTACCTACTATAAATAAATATATAAATAATACCGGCCAAGTTCGACTCGCGCACGCAGAATTCCATCATAGATAATGATGGAATTCTGCGTGCGCGAGTCGAAAATGGCCAAAAATCACGTTTGTTGTATGGGAGCCCCTTCGGTTTTTTAGTATTTGTTGTAGCGGCAACAGAAAAACATCATCTGTGACAATTTCAAATTACTACTCCTAACTATCACAGTTCATTATCGGCTGTGTCTAAATACAGCCTGGTGACAGACGGACATAATATAGCGGTCTTAGTAATAGGGTCCCGTTTTACCCTTTGGGTACGGGACCCTAAAAAAGAGCTTGCAGCTAGTTTGTTTTCACTATCTGATAATATAAAATGACATTGCAATAAGATATTCGCAATTTATCAACAGACTTGCTAGCTGTGCTTGAAGTTCGTGTTTGAATTTTTATGCTTAAATTTATTAAAATTATTATAAAACCTACTTACCGTCAATCGCCCTAAATTAGCCTATTTTTGGCACATTTTTGTTTTGTTTTTCTTGAAGACTTCAAAGTCCCAACTACTGTGGATTGGAAGACATTTTCCAAAATGTATGAAAAAGCTTATTGCGATTTCTGACTTTTTTAGTACACCAATCTCAGTCCGATAAACTTTTTTGATCAGTCTAAGAAACATTATACCTACCTATCGATTGTCACCAAAAAGTTTTCGTGTAAAATGCCAATTATTTGCGATGAAGAAGAGTCTCCTAAGAATATTTTCCGGTTGCTACCTTTGTTTTAGATATCTCAACTTATGGTCCTGTCCATAAATCCATCCTGTAGGTAATAGTGTGATTTTTTAAATAGGGACATTATGGCGGGCACTCAGAAACAGAGGAGATTCAGGACTACAAGGTACATTTTCTTAGGAAACACCAGCTCCTTTTTAGAGAAAACATATTTTCATAAAAATATTTCTCGTCAATCGTAAGTAGCGCCTTATATGAGTCACTTTAAGGCGCTACTCACGCTTGACCAACGTTTTACTGTTCGTTACGTGTTCTCGTAGCATAGGAAAATTATTTAAATCCTAGTAGATGTGCCATTTTCGCTGATTGCTACTAGTTACCAATGTATCTCTTACCAAAAAAGTCCTATCTATATATTTTGTAATATTGTGAAAAAAAATAGTTAGGTTATGTAGATAGACGGACGGTATACACTCACAACAGCCAAGACGGCTGTTGTGAGTGTAACCGTCTATACTTTGAAAGTATAAAAGGTAAATCAAATTATTCAATGTCTGTATGAAAGTGTTACTTACATAGGTACAGACCCTTACATTTTATTTATTTGTAGATAAGAACATCGCGCGCGATTAATCAAAACTAATTAAATTAGGCAAATCATCAGTAATCAATGCGAATGATTTGTTATTATGAGAGATAAGCGAAGGACTGCTCTTACGTGTCTTGGATAATGGTCTTCCAGATTGTTTCTAAGCGATAAGGCCGCCCAGTGTACTTGTAGCATGTAATGTTCTTTAACAGGTTTATATAAAGATTTTTTGTATTTAATTTAATAAAAGCGAATTAAACGCATTTCTGCTGATCTATTTTTAAGCTTAGTTATTATAATCTTAAAATAAACAGTAAAGTTAAACTTACATTACTACGTATTTCGAAATAATAATTTAATAATTAAAATAGGCGTAGGTATTATATTTAAATGCAACTATGTGAAGATGAAAAATGATTTTGAATAATATACAAACAAACAAGTACGTAATATTATATTCCATACATTTTATATCATATTTATACAATAAACTAAATAAAAGTAACCTAAAATCAATATTTGTACATATAATATGTATATTGTATGAGTACATAAATTTATCTATGGTGTAATTAATTGTTGTCACTTATCTTAAAACTATAAAGTTCTTTGCACTCTCCTCACATGTTGGCTTTTAGATTCCTTGAGTGCTTGCTCTAGTTTATTTGATAAATGTAGTAAGTTTTGTAGATCACACTGCAACATGACATGCCTAATAACATTCTGACATTGACTAGCCGCTTTAGCGTCATGAATCGACGAATTTACGCAAACTGGCGATAATGATACGGCATTAGTTTGATTACCACTATTACATTTTTCTCCTTTGAATTGTCCAAAATTTTTAGGAGTCATTATGACGAAATTCATAGTTATCATCGGCTTTATTTGTTCCTTTTGATTTCGTGCTGCGACCTGCAACAGACGCATTTGTAAAGCTGTAAATTAGCTCAGAACAGGAATGAATTAGCAATAAAACAATTTTATTAAGGCAAAAATTTTGATATATCAATGTAATAATAAGATTAAATAGATGCTAGTTTGGCTCGGGGTACTGCCTCATTCATTGAATGTGAGTGGGTGACGATCTATTTCATTCTTGTGATTTCAAATTTATTAATAATTATATAATTAGAAAAAACTTATTAGCTATACAAATCTTTACCTGTATTTCAAATCTCCAACTGAAGTCTTGGTATGTGGCATCTCTTTGCTGAAGTAAGCTTAGTGCTTCTGACAATTCGGGCTTCTTTGCCTTGTGCAATTTCACCAGAACATCTTGCTTTTCATCAGAGAAGCCAGCTATAGCCAGAGATGATTTGAAATCCGATTCTGATAACTGAATTAAAAATATTTTTTGATTAAATTGTTATATATTTATTTTTATTGCAAATAAACCAATTTATTAATACAACTTACATTGTGTTTACTCCCTTCCACTATCAAGTATATTAATGCATGTATTAAGTTCTGGACATCATTGACACTTATTTTCAGCTTCTCTGGAATAGAATATTAATATTATTTTTTATGTACTTATGTTAGTTTTAAGGTTTGTATAACTATGGACCACCTATACTGGTCCATGGCTGGACGTTGGCCCCCTGACAAGCGCCTTGTTGGTTATTTTCTTATGGGGAATACTTATGGGTTGGGGTCACAGTTTTGTGGTACCTATTGTTTATCAGGAGGCGCTGCTGCCCGCCCCCCGGTGGATAACACACCATTCTTACGATTCCTATGGGAAGAGTTGTATTGTGGGACACTGGATAGTGAAATTCTATTATACGCACCTGCGGCAATGTTGTACTTTTTATCATTTATTCCGTTTATGAGGTAGTCTATAGCTAACTTGCAGAAATCAATTAGAACTGAAATTACAAAAGATAACATTGTTACTGAAAACAATTTATGATAATCGATGGCACATGAACCCGCAACTCTCCGTCATAACGGGATGTGCTGCCAATTATTTAATTTATGATAATTGAACATTTTGTTTTATGAGAAATAAACATCTTTAAACCAAATTTTACAGAAGAGGATGGACAGGAGATGGCACTTTATCTTGCTTAATGTAGCTACCTTGGGTAGGATATTGATGCACTATACTTAGATGCTCTTTTTGCAATTCACTCAAAAATATAATCATGTTGAATTTTAGCCGTAAATGCCTTAAAATAGTTATTTTATTGTATTCTCCTCTTAACGTAAATCTGAATTCTGAAATAGTAAATAAATTATATCAACTTCTTTCAGAATCGCTCGCTTACTTTTTTTTTTCGCTACGACGACGACGACGACGACCGACGACACGACACTGGCGGGCAGAGAGAATCACTGTTACGCGCGTTACACTACGTGTAAATAGTGTGCTGACTTTGTAGATGTCAATGTCAAATGTGTCACGCACGTCACTAAATTAGTTTTCTCACTCACGTCAATCAACAAATTGTCTGCATTTTTCAGACTTTTTCAGTTTTTAGTTTTGTTGTCATGTTTCTTTGATTTTTGGGGGAATAAAGCACTCTTGTTTGTAATTAATGGTTACAAATAAAAGTAATTCAACATGGCTTTGAAAAAAGTTAAAGGAAACTTCGAACGTATGTTTGATAAAAACCTCACGGATTTAGTTCGTGGGATCCGAAACAACAAAGATAACGAGGTAAAACCTTTTCTATATCAGTTTATGTATCGAAACCTAAAGCAAATAGTCGTAGATTGTGGTATTTTTAGTTCTTGAACTATCCTGTTCCAAGTAAGGGCAATACCACCTCTCGCCAGTACCTTGACTACTTGGGCAGCATATTGGCAGCAAAAGCTTTCTACCTAATGCACTCTAGTCATGATCTATGAAAAACAAATATCACCATCCATATGATACCGCAATCTTCATGTACCCAACTTTTATGTTTCAGGCTAAATACATAGCACAATGTATGGAAGAGATTAAAGTGGAATTACGCCAGGATAATATTGCAGTAAAATCAAATGCTGTGGCGAAATTGACCTATGTATGTAAATAACATCAATTCACTTAAAACAATTTGGAATAATCTGTTGAATAATATTTTATCCAACTTTCTCTTTGCAGCTTCAAATGCTGGGATATGATATAACATGGGCTATTTTCAATATAATAGAAGTGATGAGTTCAACCAAGTTTACTTATAAGCGCATTGGGTACTTAGCATCAAGCCAATCATTTCATGCAGACTCAGAACTACTTATGCTTACGACTAACATGATTCGCAAGGACCTAAATGCTCAAAACCAATATGAAGCTGGGCTGGCCCTGAGTGGGCTGAGCTGTTTCATTTCACATGACCTAGCAAGAGATCTGGCTAACGATATTATGACTTTGGTAAGTACATATTATAACACTTATCTTAATTTTAAATTTACATTTAGATTGAAGATAATGTTGAAAAGCTTACATAGATGGTTGGCCAATCCGAGATTGGGCCCCAATTGGATGCTTTAATAATGTTAAAGAAAGTTTTTTACATCTAACAACTTCTTTGACATGCTTATGAATTTTTATCTGAAATACTGACATATATTTTTTTATGGATATAGATGAGCTCAACTAAACCATACCTCCGAATGAAGGCTGTATTGATGATGTATAAAGTTTTCTTGAGGTATCCTGAAGCACTGAGACCAGCATTTCCAAAACTGAAAGAAAAATTAGAAGATCCTGATCCTGGTATGTAAATAGACTACCTATCAATTATTATATTGGGAAGTTGAAAAGTAGGAGTACATACAGTTGGAACCCATTAGCATTCGAAGTCTTATAAGAATCTTATAAAAATCAGTTTCTGGTAAATGTATTTCTTTAATTAGATTAACATTAAAAGAAAAGTGAAAAAATAAATATCACACTAATCCTGCTAATATTATAAACGCAAACGTTAGTATGTATGGATGTTTGTTGTTCTTTCACACAAAAACGACTGAACAGATCAGGCTGAAATTTTGCCAACAGGTAGTTCCAGGCGCGGAATGCGACAATTTATCCTGTAAATCAGTTCCCATGTAATAAAAATGGTTAAATGGTTCCATAGAAACAACGCGTGCGAATCCGCGGACAAAATCTAGTAAATAATAATATACATGTAATAATATACGAAAGCCAAGCTAGTATGTATTAAAATTCGTCATTACAGGAGTACAGTCAGCAGCAGTAAATGTAGTGTGTGAACTGGCCCGAAAGAACCCTAAAAACTACCTTTCACTAGCCCCAGTTTTCTTCAAACTGATGACCACATCCACCAATAACTGGATGTTGATTAAAATCATCAAACTGGTAAGTTTTCATACCCATAGTTTACTTTAGAAGTTGACCTTGATATTACCTATATAGACTCTGATATTACCATTTGGATAAGAATTTATATGGACATTTATAAGTTGAAGTACTGATTAAATTAGCATTATTCATAGTATAAATATATTTATGAAAAATTGGTGTTTAAGATACATTATTGGAATTTTTTGTTTTTACTTTTGTTTATTTCCATTATGAGTACAACAATTTGTAATGAACTAAGGAAGATTGCCAATTAGGGCATTTAGGACACATGAATTTTATTGTCCTTGAAATAATTAATTTTTTTATTAGACAACTCAATATTAACTTCACCAATCAAAGCTTATACTTTTGACACATTTCTGAATTATTCGCAGTTTGGTTTAATGACACATTATGAACCAGACATTGGGAGAAAAATTACACAAAGCCTCATAGATCTAATTTGCAGGTACCTCCTAGTAGCAAACGAGTTTACAAAGCTAGAACCATTCACCACACCCCACAATAAATTATACCAATGTACTTTTATAAATATTATACCTAACACTGTTTCAGCAATGTTTCTGTTGAAGTATTTTGGTTCATGATAACTTTATTTGTGTGTAATGTTGTGAAAGACTACTTGAATTTCAATATCATAAATCACTCGGGAGATAAAGTTATTCATTAAAATTCATAAATAATTGTATTATTGCTGGGCGAGAAAGGAATTAACTTAAAAAAATAGGAGATTCTCAATTTATCTACATGTTTTATGATATAGTCACATACAATTAATTAAGACTGACCATTACAAACATCTTATTTGCAAAAAAACAGCCAAAATATTTCAATGTAAACACAAACCACATTTAAATTGCCACACTGGTTTCACATTTTATATTATGTTTGCTGCTGTTAAAATGTACAAAAATTTAACACAGTACCCATATTTGGGTATGATTTTACCAGCCTTCCCATCCGTTAGTTATTTTGTTGCTCCCACTTAAGCTAGAGTTAAGTAGTGTCATTGTGTTTGTTGCAGTTTGGTGCCTTAACCCCATTAGAGCCACGGCTTGGCAAGAAACTGATAGAACCATTAACTAACTTAATACATAGGTGAGTCAATTACATGAAATTGACAGAAATGCCGAAGTATATCTTATTGAGTTTATTAGACAAATTATTACTTTTTTTATTACTGCTAAAGTTCCAAGTAAAATTGTAATAAATTTAGGAAACATTTTGAGAACATTAGGTAAAATGCTGCAGCTTTTTTATTTGTTTTAAAAAGCTTTATTTTCATTAGAGCACTTTTGGCTACTTAATTATTGCACTAGAAAAATGCGTAGAAAGTTATTAAAATATAGAAAGCAACCTAGATTATATAAATGTTCATATGTTGTATGATACCAACATATTATATTTACAAACAATATTGTCAGTATCAAAGCACAGGACTGAAAAGGCTGGCAAAAAGGAAAGGAAAGGCCTATATCCAGCAGTGGGTGATACCAAACAAAATTGATGATCATTGTTAGTATCAATATTTGCAGAGCTGGTTCTATCTTATCGCTTTAGACGTCTGTATATTATTATTATGCATAAATTGGAAAATATTAACAGCTGGCTAATTTTATATGATGTAAATAATGAATACCTAGTCCTAAATAAATAAAATTTTCATAATGTTTTCCATGATTTAAATTTAACAGTTTTTTTTTTGTATTTTGCTTTGTATTGTAAAAATAAGCCAGTTAGAAGAAAATATAATTATTATAAGGTTCAACATTTAGCATCTTATTATTCGTGATATCTCACACATTTTCTTGGCAGCACGTCAGCAATGTCGCTGCTGTACGAATGCATAAACACGGTGATAGCTGTGCTGATCAGCATAAGCAGTGGGATGCCGGGACATGCGGCGTCGGTACAGCTCTGTGTGCAGAAACTAAGAATACTCATCGAGGATAGCGATCAGAATCGTAAGTGGCTTTCCCGTTAGCTTCAATGTAAATAGATGTAGTTAATGTACCGGCAACGTGGAGTCTTGCCACTTCACATGAAACCAATGATACTAACTTTATACTAATTTATTTCTATTATGATTTTGATAGAGAGGATGATAGTAGGATAGCTCAAAAACAGCAATATGTAGCAATCAGCCTTATGTTAACTTAATGGAATATAATTTCAGTGAAATACCTGGGCCTACTAGCTATGTCTCGGATACTCAAATCTCACCCGAAGTCAGTACAAGCTCACAAAGACTTGGTGCTCGCCTGCTTGGATGACAAAGACGAGTCTATCAGATTGAGAGCACTGGGCTTATTGTATGGAATGGTATGTATCCTTCAGCATATCTAAAAAGGTTTCCCCCTCGGACGAATATGGAGCGCATAAGCAAACCCGCAAGCTTCTGGCACGAAGTTTTCACCACCTTCATGCTTATCTGAAAGTAACCTCAAAAGATCGGATGATAGAGAGACCTCTCACGTGCATAAATACACAATAGTTATTCGAATGTTCACACACATATTTGGGCTCATAATACTTATCTACGATTTAGGTCGCAAAGCTCAGACAGTTCACTATATAACCCAGGCTATAAAAGAAGAGTGTCATAAGCTTGATGTCCGTTTATCTGGGGGTTATGTCTGTGTAATTATTATTTTTAATTGTTATTATTATTTTTGTAAAGGTGACTTCATCGAGAGCTTTGTTTAACGCCCATAGTACATTTCCGCCGCGAAATCGCAGTAGTTTCGCCATGACTTGTCCGTTGTACGATAAGCGAAACTGCCTGTTCTAACGCATAGATTTGACTATTCATTCATTCATAACGTTTATTTCAGACAATCAGTTTATAGTACAGAAACAATAAAAGTGTCCATATTTTTGCATACTTATATAAAATAAAAACAAATTAAAATTAAATTTACGTAAAATAAATCATAATTAAAATATAATACCCCTACAAAATGATTAAATATAAAAATTTAAATTACAATGCAAATTAAAATCATAATTTAAGTTAAATTATCCCTTAAATATCTAATAAACACAAGAGTGCACAATATACTCTCTTGTCCAGTGCTCCATAAACAGACAGTCAGTGTCCAGCCTCCCAGCAATGAGCCTCAGGTAGCTGTTGGAGCTGCCGCGCACCCGGCGCATCAGAGACGCCGATCTTTTGCGCATTATCGCCGCGAACCCGTCTACTCGTGCGTCAGCAAACATTCCTGATTCGCTGCAGTAGCGCGGCAGCCCCATCAGCACCCTGAAAGTATTGTTGTACTGGATCCGCAGGGCATTCCAAGACTTTTTGGTGTGCTTGACCCATAGGCTGCAATAAGCTCTAAAAAGCGTAGTTTTTACCTGCCTAGTGCAACGCGCAAACCTACGGGCCAACATGTTCGCTCTGATGGATAATGCCCTGCGTTCCCTCTCCATGTCCTGATCGTCTGTAAGAGACTCGGTGATACAATGGCCCAGATACTTAAAGCAAGCTACTCGCTTCAGCTCACTGCCGTCTAAGAAAACCGGCGGAATGATTCTATCTTTTTTCCCGCGATACCGCCGTTCTACTATGATACCTAAGTTATTTCGCTGCAATACCGCGTTTGTTTCGTATGAATCTTGTGGCAGTCGACGATTTCCTACAATACCTAACTCGGCCACACGAACGGCGACTAATGTACTATGTAGGTAATATTGTGGAGCGGAGCTTGATTGTTCACCTTTGTATTAATTTTCTAGAATAGGTTTTGTATATAGTTTATCGTGCAAAAAGTATAAATAAATAAATTGAGCTGATTTCCGGCTCCGCTGCTATAATTTCGCCGTGGAGATATGCTACGTTTCTAATACAAAGCGCCGCAGCGTTTATATTACCATCTTGATACTTTTTAGTCTAATTAGCTTTGTTAGCCATTATTGTTAACATGTTCACAAAATCGTTTATCTCCACTCCAGGTATCCAAAAAGAACCTAATGGAGATAGTAAAAAAGCTGATGATCCATATGGAACGCGCAGAAGGTACTCTGTACCGCGACGAACTGCTAACTCGCATGATAGAGATCTGCTCTCAGAACAACTACCAACACGTTGTGGACTTCGAGTGGTACGTGACCGTGCTGGCTGAGCTTACGGAGATGGAAACTAGTTCTAAGCATGGTAAGTTAAACTTGGGCTAGAACAAGGAATAAACAATGAATTGCACTGCAAGAGTTATGGGCCAATTTCATCATTCGACAACCGGTGGGTTGACCGCGGTGGGCGAAGGTCCGCCTGTGACGCAGGAGGTTGTGGGTTCGATTCCCACCTCGGGACAATTTGTGTGTACGATCTGCAATTTATTTTATAATTTGACTAGATGCGCCCCGCGGCTTTGCCCGCGTGTAAATCTATGTGTCAAAAGGTTATAAATTAAACCTCCCTCTTGAATCACTCTATCTATTAAAAAAATCCGTAGTTTTAAAGATCTAAGCATACATAGGGAAAGACAAACAGCGGGAAGCGACTTTGTTTACTACGTAGTGATGATTTGTTCTTAATTTCGTTGTCTCGTTACTGAATTCAGTTAAACAATAATTTGATTGGTGCTCACTGTTCTAATTATTTTTCCAGGTGCAATAATCGCCGGTCAGCTGACAGAAGTAGGGGCTCGGGTAGCGGAAGTGCGTTCGTTCTGCGCGCGGGAATGCGCCGCCATCTGCGCGAAGGCCGCCGCGACACCGCCCGGTCCGGCCTCCAGAGAGGTGTTGTACGCGGCTGCGTTTGTGCTGGCTGAGTATTGCAAGTAAGTCAATTTGTGCTCCTATCAGACCGATCGGTGCCGAACTTAATGTTCTTTGATTGTTACATTGTTTAATAGACAATATTAGTATCATAAAATATTAAGTAACAATTCCCCGTAAAACGTTCTCCGATAAGATCCAATAGAACACACTTATGCAATATGAAATTGCCAAGTCTTTTACTTACCTCCAACTTTAACTTTTTCTTGGATCTTATCAGAGAAGTTTATAAGTCAAAATTTATATAGTGTTTACACGCTTCGTTACACCAAAACACACGCACAACGTATAGTTGGCGCCGAAATTCTTGTCCGGTTTGCGCAGGTACACTTACTTATCAAACGCATCGATGAACGCAGATGAAAGAGATAGATACAGCTACGTATAGCTCTGTCTCGCTCGTTCATTGTTCGAAATAAAAACTCACAGTGAATAATTAATGCGACTGTTCAAAAGGTAGCTGCCCTCCAATTTGGCTTTAGATTTGCGTTCTGTTCTTGCGCATCTTTGTCAAGAGGTTCGCCAGAGGACATGAAGAAATGTAATACCTACTTAGTAAATAAATCAAAAATAAAAAAAACATTTGACCAGAAAACTGAATATAAAAATAAAATTGATTAACAATGAAGAACTAGAGATGTCATTTACTCAAATCTAAAATGTGTTTGTCCGTCATGAAATCATATCATATAGATTTGTTAATGAAGAGACCTACAAATATATGTTATACTACTTTGTATTATAGTCTAATCTAGCACCTGCCAGATAACACCTACTTTACTTAATTCTTATTTTCTCTTCGACAGCGATGAAGAAGTAATGCAAGAAGCGGTATCTCCCCTAATGCTATGCGGAGGTGTCGGCGGCGGTACAATGCGGGCGCGCGCCGTCTGTGTGCACGCAGCGTTCAAACTGACTGTCAAGTTGCTGTCTCTATGTGAGGCGAGAGGGGATCTCTCTACTGCTGTATATGTAAGTTGACAATACACAAGTAGAGTAGAAGTAATAAATGCAGCGTTCAAACTGAGTGGACTTGCTTTCTCTATGGACGAGGCGAGGCGAGAGGGGACCTCTCCACTGCTGTATCTGCCACCTACAAATACGTGAAATTAGTTATGGTCATCAAAACCTTACGCGTTTGCTTTTTGACTCTCGAATAAAACGCCACTGATTATAAAGTACGGAAGTCAAATATAGTATTAAAAAGACTAGTTGCATTGCAAGGTAACTAAATTGACTCCAAACGGCAGCTTTATATCTAGAATCGTTTAATGAGGTAACACTGGCATCACTCCACACGACACAAAGTACGTAACCTACTGACTAAAATGTATTTTATAAAAACTTGAGGTTATTTTGTACATAACTTACATACAATTGTCAACAATCCTTTTTCAGATTCTCCAAAACACAATATCAGGCATGAAACCCCTTCTCTGCAGTGAAGATATGGAAGTCCAAGAGCGAGCTCACAACGCCTCGGCGCTACTAACCGCGGCTCTGCGTCGGCTGAACAACGAAGAGCTGGATAATGTGCCCGCCATGACACTTGTGTCTCATGAGAGGTAACTGGTATAAATATAAACAACTAGCGGCCCTTCCCGGCTTCGCCCGGGTGGTCATTTGTTTCAGGCAATTTTTTAAATTTTTCTCAGTTTTCTCTACGTAATAACCATCCTCGTACTTCAAGGAATATTCTATAAAAAGAATTAGCGAAATCGGTTCAGCTGCTCTCGAGATTTGCACTTAGCAACACATTCAGCGATTCATTTTTATATTATAGATATAATTTAAATCACTTCCTTGTCATTGATTCTTTGGCATCTTTCGTAGAATGTTTAATGCTGATTGTCTAAGGCCTAGTCTAATGCTAACGGTTTTTTTTTAAACTTGATGTAGTCAACATAGAATTTTATATTACCGTGTTGTATTGTTATTTGCTTACAAATATCTCACTTCAACATGTATACAAAAATACAACATCTAACCAACTCCTTCTTTCTAGTAACGGTTTGGAAGATACAAAGGAGAACATGAACGGTGAGATCGCGGGCTTCAGCGGCGGCCTTATCGCCGAGTTGATGGACATGTTCGACGGAGAACTGAAACCAGTCGCGCCTAAAGCACAGAAAAAAGTACCTATGCCGGCAGAGTAAGTGTTTATATGTTTTTATTGTTTAATTTAACTTATGTTGTGTAACGAAAAAGTTTGAAGAAGGCCTTTTCAAAAGTAGGGTTCATTGGCCAGGTTCTACCAATCTAACAAGAATGCGTGTCCTTAGACAGACACCCACTGTGTGTCGATCTGAGGTCATATTTTATATGTATTAAATATTTAGGCAGGAAGGCGTAGTTTTATTTGGGTACATTATTCCTACTCTGTAAAATGTCTGCTCTTTTACGTCTATACCTCAGATATAGCAGTGATATCTACCCAGGTATTGCATCCTGTCTATGACTTGTAATTTTCAGCGCTGCCACGTCATCTCCCTGGGCAATTTTCTTATGCATACGGTAGATGCGAGGTAATGTTGGCACAAGCCGTTTGATTGCATCCGAATGTTTTTTCATATCAGCGTGTAAAAAAGGTCACACTTTTGCTGTCCAAGTATCCTGTAAGGTCTCAAAGAAGTTTAAATTTCATATCATACCAAAAGGGTTTGGCGCTCTAATGTTTCTGTTTGTTGTTCAACTCTAAGCATTGTTTCTGTTCCATATCATACCAAAATGCCCTTCCATTTTGGTATGATATGGAACAGAAACAACAACGTTTCAACGTTCTTTTTCTGTTTCTTTTTCAACTCTTAAGCATTGTTTCTGTTCCAGCCTGGACCTAGATCAATGGCTATCTCGCGAGAGCTGGTCATCCGAGAGCTCTAGTTCGGAAGACGAGGGCGAGGGCGCTGTGTTCGCGGCGCCGCACCACGACCCGCGACCCACCGCGCAGTTCACTCCGCAGGAACTGGACACGGTGAGTCACTCATATCCTATTGCTGCAGGTATTTTATGGCTATAAAATTAGGAATTGGCTCAGCATGATTGCTAGGGGTACTGGTAAAACAAATACACAACAATACAATCAGTACAATGTTCCTACAGTTGTTATGTCATTGTGCAGGTAGCGCACAGTGATCGAGTGAATAAACAACGAATTATACAATAATAAATAGGAAAGTATGTAAATAGAAAAGCGTGTTCAAATATAACTAGAATAGAAAATAAAATAAGGTAATATAAAGGTTCTTCTCGTTGATTGTAATGGCAATAATATTTTGGTCCAACAGTTACGAGAGGCGCGAAGGCAAGAGCAAGCCAACAACCCGCACTATCTGAAGGACGACTCTCCGCGCGGCTACCAGCAGGATGATATCCCCATCGCCGAGATAGCGCTTGAAGTGCCGCTGCAAGTGCACAGTACGTAACCTCTTATTTACTAGCTTGTGCCCGCGAGAGAGACTGCATGCCAACAACCCGCACCTTCAGATCGTGGACGACTCTCCGCGCAGCTACCAGTAGGATGACATCCCCATCGCGGAGATAGCGCTTGAAGTGCCGCTGCAAGTGCACAGTACGTAACCTCTTATTTACTAGCTTGTGCCCGCGAGAGAGACTGCATGCCAACAACCCGCACCTTCAGATCGTGGACGACTCTCCGCGCAGCTACCAGTAGGATGACATCCCATCGCGGAGATAGCGTTTGAAGTGCCGCTGCAAGTGCACAGTACGTAACCTCTTATTTACTAGCTTGTGCCCGCGAGAGAGACTGCAAGCCAACAACCCGCACCTTCAGATGGTGGACGACTCTCCGCGCAGCTACCAGTAGGACGACATCCCATCGCGGAGATAGCGTTTGAAGTGCCGCTGCAAGTGCACAGTACGTAACCTCTTAACTAGCTTCTGCCCGCGAGAGAGACTGCAACCCAGTTTATTTCCAAAAAAGCTTACAAAAAATACCTTAATATGAACATAGGTCAAATATTTGAGTGGTAAACTCGCACTATCTGATGGACGACTCCGCGCGGCGTTCATTTTACTAAGTTTGTATGTACCTATGGATGTTTGTTACTCTTTCACGTAAAAACTACTGAACGGATCGGGCTGAAATCTTGCATACAGGTAGTTCCAGGCTCGAAATAAAACATAGGCTACTTTTTATCCCATAAATAAGTTTCCGTGGGATAGAAATAACCTTAAAACGTATAGACAACGCGTTCGAAGCCGGGGCAGAAACGGGTTATTCATAAAGTGATGTTACTAAATATGTTTTAGACTCAGTAATTTCTGGAAAAATTATACGGCATTTCTGACTTGATTTCTTTTATTTTGGCAATATGTGTCTGGTTTGCCACTTTTCTGCCAGTGTCCAGTTCATAGAAATTTCATTTTACAGCCAAGAGATCTGACAAGTACTTACTGACGCGAGAGAGCTCAAGCAAGAAGAAGAAGGAAAAGCGGCCTACCAAGAAACGGAAGAGCAAAAAAGAGAAGTTTACTTCAGACTCTGATAGTGAAGGTTTGTTTACAACCTATTTATTAACCCCACTGTTAGGGTATAACGTTCAATACCTTTACAATACAATACAATACAAAAATACTTTATTGTACACCAGATACAGAACATTATGAAAGATATTACATGTGACAAGTACAATGGGCGGCCTTATCGCTTAGAAGCGATCTCTTCCAGGCAACCTTTACTCCGATTCAAAAACTAGTAACATAGTTTTCGTATAGGAATTGTTACCGAACCCAAGTAAAGGGTGGAATATATTTAACGACATTGGAATCATAGACGCAAAGCGCAGAAGCTTGAAAAAATTTTTGGTTTTGAAAGTTTGCATTCAAAATAATTGAGCTCTTGTTCGTTTGAATTCAAATTTAAATTTTTTCGCTCCACATGTGAGTTTGTGTTTTAGTTTTTAGTGATAACTGATAACCTTGATTGCTTTCTTTTATTGTTAAGTTTTCATTCATAAATGACTTGGTTGACATAAACTATCTTGGATTCTAAATTGGAGTATCGATACAAAGCTTTAAAGCCGCCACACACAGAAACCGTGGCCGGGCCGGAGGCGAAAGCGTGCGGGCTGTTTCATACAAATTTACGTGCACCGCGCCGCCACCGCACGCCTTCGCCTCCGGCCCCGCTCGGTTTCTGTGTGTTAACTTATTACTTGTTTAAAGTATAACGATGAAGTATTGCTGTAACTCAGAAACTGGGTACCTTTCGAAATAATTCAATTGCCCTTAATTTTATGTCAAGTGTCCTTTGTAGCTGAACTTCATAAAACTTCACTACATAGTATAAAACAAAGTCGACCCCTATCTTTCCATATGTAAGCTTAGATCTTTAAAACTGCGCAACGGATTTTGATGCGGTTTTTTTAATAGTGATTCAATAGGAAGGTGGAGATCGTGGTGGAAATCTATGTCTCAAATGGTTTACGAGTATAAATCATTTGACACATAGATTACCACGAGGGCGAAGCCGCGGGGCGCAGCTATTACATAAATGTAATAAAACAATGACCACTTGTAGCCCTCTTGATTCATAAAAATTATTTGTAGCTCAAATAATTGAACTGCCAAGTTTTATTGGCACATAATGTCCTTTGTGTTCAAACAAAGAGATAGCGATCTCATTATTCAAATGACTATAATTATTGACACGTTCCACTTTCGATTTTAATTGCTGTTGTTGTAATTACTGAACAATACAACTCAATAATAAATAAATAATGCTGGACAATCCATACAGCATCATCTCAACTGACGACCTGTGTGGCGCGGTGGGCGAAGGTTCGCATGGAGGTTGCGGATTCGATTACGCCTCGGGAAAATTCTGTGTACGATCAGAACGCCCGGAACAAATATCTGCAGATATTTGTTCCGGGTGTTCTGGTCGTTATCTATGTATAGTAAAATATCGATCAACATTTATGTAATCTATCATATAAAGTAAATCAGTCATCTAGTACCCATAACACAAGCTCTGCTTAGCTTGGGGCTAGATGATGCTGGCTGTGTGGATTGTATTTATTACCAGTAGCTTCCTGGTTTAAAGTGATGTTAGTAGAATCTTCGGCCATCTACTCCTTATGAAACCCCTACCCCCTAGTTTAGACAGCCTAGCTAGACAAACCTCAGTCTAGGCTAGAATAAGGAAAACGTCATACAATGCGTAATTTATTTGTGTTATACAAATCATTTCAAATATTTTAAGTATTTCATGTCGATGTGATGTCATTTTCGACTATTCTGTCCTATACAACGGCTTGTCTAGGCTGTCCTTGTTTAACTTGCTTAGGTGTCCAAGCCTATCGGTGTAAGTTATTTATTGTCTGTTTTCAGATGAAATGTCTTCCCGGCCGATGGTAGCGGAGGGCGGCGAGCTGCCCGAGGGCGCGGCCGCGTCGGATGACGAGCCAGCGCCGCTGCCTGACGACCCGCATCGGGCCTTAGACCTAGACTTGGACCTGTGAGTTACTAAATACCCTTATATAGACTACCGCAGCGGCGCGGTGGGCGATGATCCGCCTGCGACGCAAGGGGTTGCGGGTTCGATAACCGCCTCGGAACAATTGTGTGCACGATCTGCAGCTATTTGTTCCGGGTGTTCTGGTGGTTATGTATGTGTTATAAAAATATCTATCTATGCAATCTATTGTATTAATTATATCAGTCATCTTGTACCAACACAAAGAGAGGGTTTTTGTAAACTTAACGTGTCGTCGTAGCTCCCATCGGTGGAACCTATTCTAAATCTACAGGGGTTTTCGAATATTCGTTAAATTGGCTTATATTTATTGCCCAAAGTTCTCTTAGCATTTGCGGATTGACCTTGCAAAAAATATAATTATGTTGTATCTTTTGCAGTCCTTTACGTGAAGAAGAAATCCTAGCGACCAGGATTAGTCAGTATCCTGCCCCCGATGCCGTCTTACTAGACACGCCTAAGGTATCCAAAAAGAAATCTTCAGCCAAAGCGACTGATGACAAACCTAGCAAGAAAAAGAAGGAAAAGAAAAGCAAACAAAAGAAGGAGATCGACTTAATATTACCAGAGCTGGCTAAAGAAGCCCATGGAGATGAGTTATTAAACGCCAACTCAAATGGCAAAAAACGTTCCAAGTCAAATAAGGCGGGTGCCCAAAGTCTCGGAGAAGGAAAGGTCACAAAGACTGATAAACATAAGAAATCTAAGAAAAAGACAGAGGATAAAGACTCTAAAAAGAAGCCGTCTAAAAATGGTGAGTGGATATCTACAAAATAACTACTACCGAGATAAGTTCATGGTTACATTGGCTCCATGCCCAACGGTCGTCGGCAATCAAAATACCGACCGTTCTTGTCTATCTCAATGTTTGGACGATTATTAGGAGTCGTATAAATTGTACTGTTTTTCCGATGGATCTGACTGATTTTTCAACTTCTTCAATCGGAAAAACCACCAAGATAATATCTAATCTAGTTATTCAATTGTTTCAGATAAGCACGAGACAAAAACTGGGTATGAAGAGGCGTTGGGCATCTCCACGCCTAGCAAGGAAGTAGTGTAGTGTAAATAAATATATTTATCTAACTATCTATGTATTTTAATATAATAATACATATATAAATTATATAATAATTTCACGTCTTGTCACGTTACTCATGCTATCTCAGTGCAATTGTTGATTTGAACAATTTAGTTATATTTTATTATAAGTCGTTATATGCTTAGTTACGTTATTTTCATATCCAGAGTCAACCATGTCCATTAAGTCTAACTATATGAACTTAAATATTATGTAATCATGTACAGTTTTATTAAAAATGATTTATCACAAAACAAGTTTCTTTCTTTTGATGTATTTAATCAACACCTAAGAAATTACAGGTATGAAAAAAATTCAATTTGGTGTGATAGATACCTATGTATGAGAAATTTAAGCGATATAAAGATTTAATACAAAATTAGAGCCATCATGAGCATGAAGATGAAGAAATTTGTTGAGATTGTATTAAAGAAACAATGTTTACGTATAAGGGGTAATTTTACGGGTGTAGTGTCGAATCGCCAATTATTTCCAACCATTAATGGGCGGATCGCTACTAAAAAATGACTAGGGTCATTTTCACCCATTGACGAACATTGTTACGATATATAGGTTTTGTGTTTGTCTAAATTCTAAATAAATGGGTGAACCCAAACTAGTCACCGTTAAGTATCTTTCCGCCCATTATTGGGCAGAAATAGTGGGAGACTTGACACTACTCGAATCCATTTTCTGGCAACGACACTACCAGCCGCACTACCAGTAGTGTCGTTGCCTAAATTAACGACACTACCGCGCCTACATCTGTATTTTACTTGTCTTTGATGGATGTATCCATAATACAAAAACTCTCTCAATCGGAAATATTTCGAACGGCAAAAACAAATAAATACGATATACCTACATTCAAATCCCAATAATTGCATTTTGGATGGACCCAAATGCGGTAATTCCATATTTGAAACTAAAATTGTCAGGCAACTTTCAGCTCCTCTATCTAACCTCAACATAAATTATTATAAGACCTGCAACCTTTAAACGAGATATATAGATATGGAGAAATTAAAAACTAACTTTCAGATCTAAATAATTTATTACGGCATGACTCTTTTGAAGAAGCCAAAACATAAATACCCAACGATTACATGGTATGGCATGTATTTCATAAGTCATTGTACTTCGAGAGTTAAATAACACATTTTATCAAAATACATTAACATACAAGTTATTTACAAAGAAGTGTCTTCTAAATTATACAATAGTTATGTATTTTATAAAATACTTTGATTATTGCGTTGAATCACGTATAAGAAATAGAAATCACCTAGAGGTGCGCAATTTAAAAATAAACACGGAATATTAGCTATATGGTAAGCATTTCTTCAGCGACATAAACAACAATACTTCAAAATTAGCTGCATTTCCACGAATCGCCTCTTATAACATTTATATTAGGAATCGTGAAATGCAGCGTCACAATAACTGTCTAAAACATTTGAACTTATTAGCGTAATCAACAACTACTGGTCACTTAGCCTACATATATGGTATTCAATAAATAGTAACATGATGTTTAAACTTAATACTACCTACATAATTTGATGACATACAACCCGCAATACAAATATTTTATCGTACAATTTCTTGAATAACTCAAGAAATATGCGAATAAATACTCCATAAAAACAGCGTAAAAACAGTGATTTCAAGGACAAAGTCCTTAAAATTAGCTGCATTATAAAATTGAATTGTGAATAACAACATACCTATCTAAATTGAATAGTGCATAAACTGTTTTCTAAAAGCAGATTACATTGATTTATAATAAGAAGGTGCATAGGGTGGCGTTGATGGACTTAGAATGAGTGCAGTTAAGTATAAATTCGAAAATACATTCGTTTATATAACTACTGGTAATGATCGATTACGTTTGACAATGATAGAGTGAAGAAAATACTGTTTTCACTTTTCGATTAGGTATTTAGGGATATCGAATCGGACTCCGACGCCGGCCTTCTTGGCGAGAGAAACGATTTCCGAAAGCTGGACGGCGAGTGCCGCAGCCTCGTCAAGGTCGTCCCTCGGAACGATTCGAAGTCCGGACTCCGCGATCAGTTTTCTCGCCTCATCGACTTTCGTGCCCTGCGAATTATCAAAGTATCAAGTTATCAAACTCTGGTTACACAATGTTTAGCGGCATGAATGTAATGTGTTATGCAACCAAAGATGACGTATCTGTAGCATTGATATGATCTTAGATAGCGATCTTTCACAGGTAGAAAATACTCGCACTACTATCAGTATATTCTTTACATGGCGAGAGAAAATGATAAGATGGAAAAAATAATATCGCATGTAATGTCTTTTTTGTAATGTTATTTATTTGATGTATAATAAGAATTTTGTATTGAATTATTGTTTTATGAATCATTCATAAGAAAATAATTCATAACAGTAGTAGTAATTTACTAATATCGGATAACTCTATTCAAATGACTCATTGGTTTGTAATTGTTTTTACTAACCTGGAGACGGACGATGACGGGGATCTGAATGTTTAGGGTCTTAGCCGCGTTGATGATTCCCTCAGCGATGACGTCACACCTCATGATTCCTCCGAAGATGTTCACCATGATAGCGTTTACTTTAGGATCAGACAAGATAATCTTGAACGCTTCCTGCAATAATATTACGATTGAGTACACTTTAAGTACCTCTGATGTAAGCACTTAAGCAGTATTCTACTAGTACTTTTGACGTGCGTCATTTAGCCCCTAAATGCTCGGAAGACAGCGCATGCAATAACATAATATGGAGCAAGTTTTGGTATTTCCTGTAATGTATCTGATATTCTGAGTCAAAGGTGTAGGCTATTGGTAGGTGTCACAAAAATAGGAAAACTTAATTTTTCGTAAACTACTACTAAAAATGGTCTTATTCTTACCGCTACAGCTTGAGCAGTAGCACCACCGCCTACATCAAGGAAGTTGGCCGGATCTCCGCCATACAGTTTGATGATGTCCATAGTGGCCATGGCGAGGCCAGCACCATTCACCAAGCAACCAATGCTTCCTAGAATTATACAAGTCTTACAATTACCCTGTAACAGTGGAGGTCCTAGGATGTAGGTTTCAGTATTTTGCTTTGGGAGGCAATCCAAAAACTGAGGACTGAAATATACGGCGCGGTTGCAAACGCCGTATTAGAAATGAATGAGCGAGTCTTTTCAAAAAAGCGTTGCATTTGAGCTAAATAAAATGCTGAATAAAAACAGTTGTAATAACACCGAGCGCAGCAATACAATTTTTTCTCAAGCATTTTTCTCTGCTAGTGGCCTGAAGCAAAGCGTCGAACAACTAACTGTTGTGGAAAGACATTCCTCCTTGCGTCACGTTCCGAGCCAGTTGGACCTATGCTATATCAAAGGTTCATCATGTTATCGTTTCCTCTAGTGTGATTTAACCCACAAGTTTTGACTAGGTAAAAAAGCCTCTCCACAATAGGCGCGTTTCTATCGTCGTATCATATCGCATGCGTTATTATAGCGCGTATAAATTTCTAATGCTTTCTTACCATCCAATGCAATGTAATTGAGATTGAATTTCGCTGCTTCAATTTCCTTGGGATCTTCCTGAGTGATATCTCTGTAGGCGAAAATACCCTCTTGTCTGAACTCAGCATTGTCATCAAACCTAAACTTGGCGTCCAGGCAGAAGACTGCAACATAAATAAATAATGATTTCGTCATACGTTTTAAGACCATTAAACATCAAAGTTTCCAAAAACGGGAAAAATAAGCGCACACCTATGTGGGTAAGAAATGAGGGCAATAATATTAATAGCCATATAAGACTACATTATACTGAATTATAAAATGCTAGATACTTTTTGTAAAAGGGGTTAAAAACCAAAGAAATATTGGTGGATACTACTTTACGATACCGGTATATTACATACATTACATTATAACAACAATACAAGTTAAATTATGATTTCAACAGTTGAGTTAGATACTCATAGTAGAATAACAAGAGAGTTCAAAGTCCCAATCAATTGTAATCAATCAATGTAGTCTACTCACATTTTCCTGTGAGAGCATCCTCTGCATATGGATTTATTTCAATCAAAAGAGCATCTTTTTTTATAAATAGGTCATACATCTGCTTAATCATGTCTACCACATTAGCAGATTGATCTTGTAGGCCGATCTGAAACAATAAAATTTAAAGCTAAAGTAATGTAAAACAGGATATTTACCATGATTTGATTTACTGTTAATAACCATGATAGTTTCAAAAGTTTTATAATCAAATTTAAGTCATTGTTTCGCATATAAATAATGTAATAATAGGTTCTACCTGCCGTTTAGCACACACTATACTGAGATAAACAGTAGCTTATTTCCATCCCTGGGATACTGTAGAGTGTAGACAGTATCCCAGGGCTGGAGAAAGGCTGAAGTAGACCTCCTTGCCAATTTCATTAAAGATCCATTCAGCAATTTAGGCATAAAAAGGTGACAGACATACAGTTTACTTTAGAAATTGTAATATAAATTAAATTTGATTTTTTTTTTTTAAATAATATTACCTTTGCCACCACCCTGTTGATTTGATCATCAGTCAGGCCTGTCATGATGTCAATTGGTTCATAAGTGATGGCATCAGGGTTCTCAGCTGCCACATCCTCAATGTTGACACCTCCTTGAGAGGATGCTATGATAACAGGACCCTATAAAACATTTTGGAAGTTTATTTATGTCATATTGAATATATAAAATTACCAATAGGAAGGTACAAGTATTAAAATTTACAAAATAATTAATTAACCTTGAGCTATGTGTCTCCAGATTGCTGTAAACAATTTAGAGGTAGCTCAAATGATACAAAGTAAAATTAACTGCAGATAGTAAAATGTATAAGAAATAAATTATATTTATATGTACAATGTAAATAAATAGACAGACATACATTGAAACTGCGTTCCATCATGATGGCAACATAGAATTCTCTCCGAGGGAACTTTCGCTCAGTGACCATCACACTATTGCAGATTCGGCCACCAGCTCCAGTCTGCTTCGTTACTAACAGTTGGTTCAGCATCTTGCTTGCCAGCTCACCAGCAACATCAGGGCTGGAAAATTGGTTGTTTTAAAACCAAAGAAACAGCTAGATAAACTCTGAATTTGCTATAGTTTTTCTGTTTGGGTAACTTACTTATCAACCATTTTCACACCACCTTGAAGACCAGACTTGAAATGTCCCTTTCCTCTACCACCAGCAAGTACCTAAAATAAGATGTTTATTATTAATCTAGTTATTATGTATGTCTTTATTTATACTGAATTTTGGAAGGCATCACTATTATACATTATATGTAATTGTTTACCTGGGCTTTGAGCACTATGTCTTGGGAATTGAGGTCCTTGGCGAACTTGACCACCTCTTCTTTGGTCTTGGCCACATTGAATCGGGGTACAGGAATGCCATGATCCCGCAGAAGGGTGTAACTGACATACTCATGGACATTCAGGTGGCGCACTTGCTGCTTGCTTGATATGTTACTGGACGCTGTAGCAGCCAACAGCTAAGAAAACAATATAACTTTGTTTAGGTAATTTGGCAAGTAAAGACCAGCTGATTTGTAGACATGCACAAAATCTTTCGATCGGGTCGCGAACTATTTAAGGTATTTAATATTGTGCTGTTATGTTTATATTACAAAACGAAGCAAGATTTTTACAGTGTTGATGACGTAAGGTCATCCTAGAGCTGAAAACGACAAGGTCAGTTTAAAAATAATTTGAAGTTTGCAATCAAGGTTCATCATACCTATGTATTTGTTTGCTCCAATTCATTGATAACTAATAGTTTTCGTGAGCAGCTCGATTATGCTGCAGCATTCTAAGCTCGAGATATCTCAAAATATTGGGTAGTAAACTCATTCTTCCGATTTCAATTTCGAAAAACATAACAAACATTTAAAAATGATATAAAACTTATACGTATATAAAACTAAGACCCTTTCGTAAAGTAATAAACTGCACAAGGTTATCTACGCACCTTATTTCCATTTTTTACGAAAATATTTTCTGCAAGAGCAAGAGAACGAGGTAGAAAATTCGCCATTTTTTCTGGACTGACAATAATTATTGCTACTGACACTTACTTGCTTTGCTTGACAGTTCAGATCAATCAACCATAGAGAAAATAAAAATGGCAGATGGCGGATGTTCGACAAACCAGAGATAAGTTTTATATTTTCGGGATAAGTTTAAGTTTTATATTCGCCTCGCCCCGCATGTACGGAACGGACATACTTATTATCATTTAAACCATTTGACACATAGATTTCTTCGGGCGAAGCCGCGGGGCGCAGCTAGTATTTAAATAAAAATCTCGGTACAAAAAACTATCAATACCAAATACAAGGGAGTTTCTATTACCGGTACTCTAACGAATTGCATTACAAACTGAACATGCTTAAATCACGATTACATACGAGACAAACGTAAACTAAAATAGTCATTTTCATTAGGTAGGTTATTATACGTACCAAAACTCCTAGCATTTTTTGCTAGTTACCTACGGAACCGTCGCCAATATGTCTCCGTTCGGAATTATGTGTCGGAGACCTATTTCACACGCTCTGGTGTTAGTCAGGGAAGTACGCTAGGCCCGACTCTATTTCTACTAATGATAAACGATCTACCATCTGTTATCATCTCCTCTGAGAGTCTCCTGTTCGCAGATGACCTAAAACTCTATTCGGCTGTGCGTGAAACGGACGACTGCTTGGCACACCAGCATGACATTGATCTTGTCGCCGCTGAATGGAGTGAAGCCAATCATCTCTCTTTTAACACCTCCAAATGCAAAACTATGACCTTTACACGTCGTCGCAATCCCATTGTGCACAGCTACTCTTTGTCAGGAGTTCCTCTTGAGCGAGTTCAGACCATACGAGACCTTGGCCTCGTGATGGATCCAAAGCTCAACTTCAATACTCATATACAAGCAGGCGTGCAAAATTCTAGGATTCGTAATGCGTGTAACCTGGGATTTTCCCGATTTACGAGCAGCGTTGATGTTGTACAATGCTTTTGTACGTAGTCGTCTGGAGTTTGGAGCGATAGTTTGGGATCCTCACGAGGACAAATACAGGATGATGGTCGAGAGAGTCCAAAGAAAGTTTGCACGATATTCGTATAAACGCATGTACGGGTACTATCCATACCTCTATCCATCCTTGTTCGTCTCCGGCATGGTCGGTCTGGATACTCTACACTTTAGGCGGAAGCTCCTCCTTCTTATCCATTATATCATGGTACTGCGTGGTAGAGTTGACAACCCAGCAGCTTTACAGCATATGGGCCTTGCGGTCCCCAGACGGCACATGGTGGGCGCAGTCGGAGCTGTCAGCCCGCGCCGTCGGCCTCCGCTGTTTGCGCTACCTCCCGGAATTTTATTAGATATATTTTAGAATTTATCAATTGATTGTTATTGTAGTGTATTGCGTTAATGACTTTAATTTGATTGTTTAATGTTAAAAATTTACTTAACTACCTATTATGTTTATAAAATATAATGTTTGACGTTTTGGTATTTAAATAACTGTAAGTCAAATCTAAATAAATGAATAAATAAATAAATATATTATTACCTCAAAATGACCATCTTTAAAATAAATGGTTTTTGCTTATATACCAATATTATTTATCTTAACTCTTAATTATGCAGTATATCCTTTCACCATGAACTAGAGAAGTTTTCACTTTTCAGTGAATTGGAGAACCTAGATTCACTTCGTTTTAAGTAAATCAAAGCTCTCAGGACTCTTTTATGCGATGAAAGATTCAAGGGGCTCAACTTGCAACATACATAATGTAGATGAATATACAATATAATTACACTAGGACATAAAAAACATCCCCTTTTTCATAAATAAAATAATTTATTACTTTATATAATAATATTTCGTAGTTCACAATTTGATAAATCATGTAACTTTATAGGGGCTTAAACATTTCTATGTATTGTTTCTTGCCTACCAATGGCTCTGAAATACTTTTATTCTCTTCCACCCACACACCATTTCCAGTAAAATAGTGTTTCTGTTCAAGAACATAGAGCACCAAGCTGAGTTTTTGTGAGTTACTTAGTTGGCTTACATCAACATTTTCAGCTAAATGTGGCAAGCTGTTTAATTTTTTTCCTTTGCAATATATTTCTAGTACTTCTTTTACTTTACTCCATGGATATAGTAAAACAGGACAGTTTTCATAAATATCTTTAGGTGTAAACTTATCAGCTAATTTTTGATAGACATACTTTACTTGAACAAGAGGTATGTTTATCCAGAACGGGTGTCTTTTTATCATATTGCGTATCTCATTGCTTTTATATTTATTACCAAATAAACAGAATAAACAAAAGATTAAATCTTTACCCTTGCCAAGTCTGTCCCCGGGAGCCTTTTCAAATGTTTCATAATGGGCTAAGCTGCCTGAAAGGATGTTTAGGCTAAGACACTTCTTATTACTGCTATACAGTTTTTGTATCCTCTTGTTAGCTGTCTTATTGTAGTAAATCATTTTTAAGAACCTTGGGTGTTCATAGAATGTATTAAATTCAGGTACATGTTTTGCTTTTTCCAGCCTCTCTCTGACAGTTTTGCTACTTAAAGTGAAGATATCAAAACACCTTCTCTGTGCTTGATCATTTATATTATATTCTTGCAAGACTTTCCTTATTTCAATGAGGGTTTCATAATTTTTCATGGCAATTCTAGGGTGCATCCTAATGATTTCTTTAATATCTATTCCACCAATATATTTAAATTTTTGGAGAATATTTTCAAGATTTTCTGGATCTGCATGAACTAGATACATGTTTGTTTTTATTTTAGAGGTAGGTATCATGATATGGGAGTGTAGGATTGTGAGGTTTTGATCAATAACTTGTAGTGGGCGGTGTTTCACTGTTGGGTATGTTTCCACACTTCTATAAAACTCTTCACTGCTTAGATCTAAGACTAACTCCAAATAGCGTTGAATAATTTTAAGTCGCAATGTAAATAGACTTAATTCATTCACATCTTCCCAGATAGAGCATGTTAAAGAGGTTGGCCACTGTGTCATGTAAGATGCTAGTTTGTTTTCTATGTTTACATTTGATGCAATAAGTCCAGATTTCTTCAAATCCCCAATTTTTTCTTGCTTCATTAAGGTCAGGTAAGACTTCAGTAAGTCTGGAGTTACGTTTTTTATGCCACATTCTTCCAGTACTAGAAATCTGTATTTTAATGTGATAGGTAAAATACCAAACAGCTGTGGCTCTTCGACTAGAACATCCTTGGCGAATCCTAGTTCATGAATTGTCTGAATTGTCCGTTTCATTTGAACACTTTCTATCTTATTGATTACTGGATGTTTGATAACCAAGAGTTGTGCCAAATTTTCAGATATATTGAGGTATTTGCACAAATTGTTCAATGTGTCTCTTTGGCATACATTTGATGATATTTTTCGACATTGCGACCGCCAGAAGTAAAATCTTTGAAAATTCATAATTCGATAACATCAGTCATTTAAGACAAACTTATCAATATAATTATTAGTTGTTTATAATTAAATTATTAACTCTTTAGGCAAAACAAAAACAAACAAAAATATGAATAGAATACCAAAATAAACCCTGTATCAGAATATTCAGATTTCAGAACCATTCAGAACAGAACTCAACTTCTTCCTAGATGGATGGATGGATCTGCGACCTGCCATGCCACCTGCGTCTTTAGTTTTTGTATTCCTTCCCTGTGCTTTTAGTACATCTGTGGCTTTTATTGAATGAATGAATGAACCATAGATAAAAACAATCAAATCAAACGGTTGTTTGGGTTGGGTTGGGCGTGTTTGTTTACATTTTTACTTCATGAATGAAAAAATTGAAAAATCCTTTTGAGAGTTACTGAAAATCAAATAACCATGGCCAAATCTAAAACTGGCCTATTTGCTCTTGGGTTCTTTGCATTTGCATCATTGTTTACAATTATTGCATTTGTTAGTCCATATTGGTTGGTGACAGATGGCAAACTCAGAGACCCAAAATTTGTGAAGATTGGTTGGTTGAGGCTAATTTCTAATCTCTTGGTTAGTTTATAGCCCGCTTAGTATACGAATGACCTAAAACGTTTCTTATTGCAGGATTATGGGAAGTTTGTTTCAACAAATTTGAAGAAATTCACCATTGGTATGACACCGTTTTCACTGGTTGCTGGTGGATATTTGAGGAGGAGTATTACATTATACATGACATATTGCTACCTGGATTCTTTGTAGCTACTCAATTTTTTTTCACAATATCGATGTGCTGTGTCCTGGCATCCATGTTTTTGTCATTCCTTTATTTGAAAAAAGACAAAGATGATGACAACTATCTTACATTGTTGGTAACTTTGGGGACAGTTCTTGTTATTGGAGGTAAATACATTTATTTGCAACATATGTCTTCTACAAAGTAGAAAATGGGTAATTAATACTTAACATTGCTTTTCAGGGTTTTCAGGGCTCATATCAGTTGTAACATTCGGAGCAAGGGGAGATGGTCGTGACTGGATGCCTAATTGGGAGCACAATGACCTCGGATGGGCTTTTGCTCTTGGTGTAGTTGGAGTTGTCTTTCTCTTCCCAGCGGGAATACTATTCCTTGTGGAAGCAAGAGTGCACAAATACAAAAGGCTGCATGAAATGCAGAGCCGAGACCCCTCATCTTATACAATGCAAGAGAGGAAAGTCGGATACTCTGGTGCCCACACTGATATTTAATTAAAATTAATCATACTACATTTTTTGTAACTGTATGATAGGTTGTATGAACTGAAGAAGCCTTTCTAGATGTAGCATTTATTTTATAGCTGATAGGTAAATAACTTTCTTGAATACTTTCATAACCCATGACACACATGCACATGTTCTCTGAGATCATAACTGGGTCTGGGCAGTGAATGCGTTAATATGGTGTTAATTAGTGACCACTAACTGAGAATCCGTCCATTGAAGACTAAAATGTATTTTATTTGTATTTTCTACAAATCAAGGAAAATAATTATAGTACTTTTTAATGTTAATAATCTTTATTGTTTTAAACATGAAATTAAATTTAATATTATGAAGTTAGATAAGAATTATGGAACACCTTGGTGAATTTTAATCCAAACCATCTTTGTCTGAATCTCATTGTAAAAAGTATTGTTACTTGGGGTACTTACAAATTAGCTTATAATTAATAACTGATTTTTGTGCCTTTATTACCCTTAATTAAGTTTGTATTCTGTGTTTTTTGACATTTATTTTACTTATACCTACCCTACCTTTATTGTACCTATTAAATTTATTGAATTACAATATTTTTTAATACAAATACCTACCTAACAGTTAATTTTAAATAACTTGTACTCTGATTCTATTGGGATAATATTGCTCATGCTTAAATTGGAAGGTACATTATTTTTACACAATAAGGCATGTTTAGCAGACTGGTATCCAATATTAACATTTATGGACTCCTTGTTATTTGTCAACATTCCAGTAATAAAACCACTAGTGAAACAATCCCCAGCACCAGATACACTCTCTACATTCCTTATTACTGTTGCTGGATAAAATCTAGCTTTAATAGAGCCATCTCTTGTGTTATTAACGGTCAACACACCTTTTTCCCCAAGTGTAACTATCATAAATTCTACAGACTTTGAAACAATTGTAGATAATTTAAGAACTTCATTCAGGACATCTGTGTTATCACTGGAAGTATTTGGAGTTAAGTAATTAGCCATGGCTCGTAACTCATTTAAGTTGGGAGAACTGAATGCTATGGACAGCTTTGCCTTCAGAGGTTTGACTGCTTTTCTCCGATCTGTTGGCTCGAAGAAAACTGAAACAAAAAATATTTCAGGTACAGATAATAAGTAGGTACTACATTTCCCTGTTACGTACGATATTAAGAAGAAGCATCCCCCCATCATCCCCCATATTAAAATCACGTTTTTTTTTCTTGAAGTACAACTAAAAACGCCCTATCATCTCTACGAAGAAGACTACGCCCTTTTTAACGTTCATTCTTGTCAATGTCATAGATTATGATACCACCTGTGCTTCCAACCGTCCCTCACTATCGCCAGATCTGGAGTTTATGTTACTAAAGTTTGTTAGATCCATGCAGGTTTAATGCCTGATAAATATGATTAGAAAAATTGGCGTGTGCCAAAAAGGTTAGGGAAATCTCGTTGATGCTTGTAAACGGACGATTTATATAATCACTTACACTCTTAACTCGCACTTGATACCTAAACACTACTGGTACTTATGGTATTACGAATGCTTAATTGAAAAATATAGTTACAAAATTAGTTAAGTACCTTACTTAATCATGGCATGGCTGGAAATAGATAAAGACAGTAGTAGTTTCTCTAGCTACGCTATTTTTTATTTGCCTTGGTGATGGCCAAAATGAGTTTTTAAAATTCTGTAATTATTTCATTTGATACAAAATATTGTGTAACTAGGTGTTATAAGTACCGTTTTCTCGAGAGCAAAGTATTTTTGTTTGTGCCGTTTATTAGGTATCAGCTTTCTTTTAATCTCGCTACGCTTGTGACTATTCTAAACTGCTTCGCTAGCTCAGAAACGAATATCGGCATATAAAAATAAAAAATTGCAATGATTTTCATAAGTTGACCAAAATCTTAGGTATTTTATTTTTATCAACTTAATGATGAATAATTGAATATTTTGGTTGGCAGCATTATTTGTCGACTTTTTTTTGTTAATGTTGTCTACATCCACTCCACTGCCGCCATCTCGCTCGTACATAGCGTCAAATAGCGTGGCAGTCAGTCATTGTCATTGCTGGCTGGCTGGCTTATTCATTCTAGAGGTGGGAGTTATTGGATTTTTTTACCAACAGTTATTAGTTGGATATTTTGTTCGAATAACGTTAGCACCAACCGGTATCCAATAACTTTACAATACCCAAATTTTATGTACATAATAATATGTATTTATATATCATAATACTTACCTACTGAGCTGAGACGTGGATACTCACGATAGGGCTGGTCCACCAGTTCAGTGGCGCTCATTGGGGGAGGCCTAACATAGGCTGATGATGATGAAATTAATCCTATTTTTAGCAAGTTAAGCATACCTCCAACGAAGGACTGACGACGACGGTTTGTGCATTTGTACATGCACAAACCGTCGTCGTCACTAACTATATTCTAAATAAAGAAGTGCAATTTATCTAGCAACGATAAAAATACAACAGAATGGTACATATTCTGTTGTATTTTTATCGTTGCTAGGGATAAAATTCAAAATCAATCAATTCGGTAGGTACCTATTTATTTATGTAGTAAGATAAGCTTATGTTAAGGATAACTGATATACCCTGGTACTTATTACAATCCATATATATATATTTTTAATAATAGATGTATTTTTTATATACATAGAAAATAAAATAAAAAATACGATATGCAAAGAAATAGAAATTTCTGGTAGCAAGCTATTTTCAAATGTCAATTTCAACTTCTTTTTTGTTTTGGCGACGCTTGCTTTTCGCTACGACTCTGCCAGTGTCTGTTTCAGAGTGTCAAAATGTCAATTTGTTCCAGCCTTCCAAGAAGACTTCAACGTCACTCAAAATATATGTAAATGTCAACGTCAAATAGTTTGCTCGCACTTGACCTTTATGTTTGTGACAATTCTATTTTTTTGAATTGTCAATGTCAAACAAAAAGGTCAAGTGCAAGCAACTAAATCAATTTGACGTTGACATTTACATATATTTTGAGTGACGTTGAAGTCTTCTTGGAAGACTGGAACAAATTGACATTTGAAAATGGTTGATATCAGAAATTTCTATTTCTTTGCATATCGTATTTATTATTTTCTTTTCTATGTATATAGTAAAATATATCTATTGATTGTAATAAGTACCTGGGTATATCAGTTATCCTTAACATAAGCTTATCTTACTACATAAATAAATAGGTACCTACCGAATTGATTGATTTTGAATTTTATCCCTAGCAACGATAAAAATACAACAGAATATTATGTACCATTCTTACTCTTCCACCGCTCGACGCCACGGCCCGTCGCGTTGCGTCTTGCGTCTATTGTACTCTTGTAATACGATTATATTCCTATACATAAAAAGAAGATTTTCATTGAAACGATCCAAGAAGGCAACTCCGAAACCCCAGGCAGTAACACTATTTAAAGCGCTATCTATCTCTTTGCCCATGAACTAAAATGTAGTGTTATCGATTCGATATACATTGCTGGACGGACAGGTCATACAGGTGCTATTTAATAGTACATTTTTAACTAGGTGGCGCTTACCAGAATTATTAATCGCGCTACACGCTATATTTTTGTTTTAGTAGGCAGGCAAATTTCATACTATTTAAAGCGCTATCTATCTCTTTGCCCATTAACTTAAATGTTGCGCGTTATGAGGTACCTATTGAATCGATAGACATTGCGTCGTATCGTTAGGAGGACAGAATATACCTACCTACCTATTACCCCTCGCCTTAATATCCACCCACACACACATAAAGCGAAATAAAGGTACTTAATGGTAGTTATCATATAGATCATAATAAAAGATCAACTCCAGAAGTAAACGAAACAATAAACAACAAAACAAAACAATGCCTGCATAATTAGTTCGTAAGCAAATCACGTAGGTGTAGGTAGGTAAAATTAGCGCCACTGGCCACCGATGACTAGTCTAATATTTTAAAAAATGTATGATTAATCAAATTTTAATTCAATTTTAATACGCTGAGATGACGCTGAGGTATGGTCTAATTTAAACTTATTTAAATAGGATGAAAACGATCGGCAGTCTTACCTCGCCACCTGTTTACCTATGCAATATTGCAAATCACCCATACTAACCAAAATGGTTGAACTTAGACGCAGTGCATAAAATGGGTACCCAATAACTGACTATCTCGTTTACTCGCCTAAGAATCCTTGTGTTGGACAGGGATGACAAGAGGTATTGGGTAATTTGAATAACTGACTATCCCGTTTACTCGCATTAGAATCATGGTGTTAGACAGGGATGACAAGAGGTATTAGATATTTCTAACCAAATCAGTTGGGTGGATGGTAGGCTAGCGTGCCTAGAATAGGTGAGAGTTATTGCAGGCTGGATTAGTTATGGTTGGGTGACGGGTGACGGGTGACTGACGGGTGGGTGGGTGAGCGGTGAGCGCGATGCTCGTTCGCTTCGTACAGTTATTCTCTAGCGGTACGCGGATTTTTCAATAACGCTGGATATTTTTGAACCAAGCCAACAGTTATTCAGTTAGATATTGTATACCGGACTCACCTCTAATTCATTCATTCGCGAGTCGTCATATTGAATTATCTTTGATTCAAACAAACTTCACAAACAAATTCAATTCACACAATCCACAATCAATCAAATTCTCAAAACAAAACTAACGACAAAACAAGGAGTGTTCCGATTGTTTTCGTGTTTTGTGATATTGTATTCAAAACCAGTGCTAATATTGTAACAGAAAGTTCTTGTGTACAATCTCGTGTTGTAAGCAATCGTAAATCAATCGGAATCGTAATTTCTCAGAGGTAAGTCATGTCACTTAATTTTTCTAAATGTATGTTTTAATAACTTAGAAGAATTGATATAAGATTATTACATATTGAATTCATAGAGTTAAGTTAAAAGTTATAAAAGTTCAATCAAGTGTCTATACCACAAAACTTTGTGTAAGTGTTTATTCTTGCCGTCTTGTGCGGAGTAGGTAATGGTTTATGTAGGCTTGGCCTTACCTTCATTCCAGTTGTTGGTTAGCATTAGCACCTACTCACGTCTCTTACAATGAACGTAGCAAGTGGTTGCAATTAGGTGAATCATTTTGGTGTTCACCTCTATGTAGAGAAACTGTATCTGTCTGCTGTGAGTCATAAATTTTAAGTTATTAGGGAACTATATTTCAATTAAATTTGTCTCTTAGCATAGAGAGGCCTATGCCCAGCAGTGGGTTGTCCGCGGCTGATGATGTTGAAATGTGTTAAAATAGGTTCATAAAATAGATTGAAATGTGTCAAACCAAACCACGGAGTAGTAAAACAAGAGAACTCATAACTTACCTCAAACTTTTGTTATTTCACATTTGGTCATCCAACTTGGTACCAGGTAGATACCACCATGTCCTTTGCTATTGGTTGCTAAGCAGTATTGTTTGTTTTATGAAGGGAATGATCATTGCAAAATTAAGAGGGCATATTATTATGTATTACCTATTCGACTGAAGTTATGTGTTGTACAGTGGGTAGGACATGATTTTGCATTAATAAACAGTGTAAGGTGATTCTATTCCTTATGCAACTGTGACAGTAATTACTTAAGGTTAACACTTGCATGTCCAACACCCCTGACACACAACACAAAAATGTTATATTGACAGCATCAGATAACAGACTGCTCGCAGGTCCCTCACTTAAAGCGGTAAGCCATTTTGTCACTGCAATATGTGGCTGCACTAATGCCCCGCCATCACAAAAGATACATAATATTGCAGCTTATGGCTGAGCATTCTATGGCCGGGTTATGTGTTGCAATGTCTCTATGACATGTAAATAGGCTTGTGTAGCCCATTTACATCAGGCATCAATGGCACACTTGTCGCAGTGGCTTTTATTGTTTTATAAGAAAAAGAAGTGAATTCGACCTTATTTAACTAGGCAATTTAAGTCAAGAAATAAGCACACAATATAGCAATTAATCACGACGTTACTTACAGCAAACTTAATGTCGCGCGCCAAAAAGGGCCATAACAATAGAGAATGACTGAAACATCAATATAACTCACTGAGCAATATTAAATAAACTGGAATATTGCATTGTTGCCAGCCACTGTGTTGCAGCCACTTATTGCAGAAGAATATTGGAAGTTTGACCCATGTATAGTGGTTCTGCCTAAACATGTCTGTTTCGCTTTATGGCATTTGCCAGCATACTAAAATCACAATTAGACAAAACGAATTATGGGTGGATTTCGAAACTCAAGCAGATATAAATGAAAGCTAAGAAAAGCAAAATAAATATATTTTTACTTCGGTAAACTGGGAAAAAGCGGCTAAGCCGCGCTCAAAATCTCAATGACTGCATAAGCTACAATTTTCATGTTAGCACTATTCTCTCATTTATTCAAAATTCTCGTATACATACATTTTTTAGTATAGAAAATACAATTAAATATTATAAAACTATTCTACAGTAAAAAATATATCAAAACGGTAGATCACCGACCGCGAAGCTAGGCTCAAGCGGCCGGTGACTAGGGCTGCAGAGAAAGGAACTTCCTAACGATACGTGCCGAGTCCAAGAGTACCGCCTTTTGGATGTGGCCCTTGATCCAACTTCCTAGCGAGAGTCTCTTCAGGTGTTGATCGAGGCTCTTCGCTATTACGCCGTTAACCGAAACGACTATCGGGACTATGGTCGCTGAATCTACATCCCACATGCTGACAACCTCGTTAGCCAAGTCCAGATATTTTTAGCACTATTGTTATTATGAGACATAAATAAATACATTTCGTTCCAAGTCTCACAAAGCGGGCAAAGTTTTAAATAATGCCATCATATCATATGCCATTAATCTTCTCTGAAAAGGTTCATAATCTTCACGATAATCGAGAACGTGTATTGGCGTCATCTTAAACTTCCTAAAAATAATTAATCACAATTTTCAATGTCCAAACTTTCCCACGGCCATTTAAATGCATGTGAACTCTTTGGCATTGTGTTTCTTAGTGAATGTGTTGTAGGAACTTACATACAACGGCTACTATTCTGTGTGTTGCGAAACATTTCACATGGCTACCTCCTTGGTCATTCATCTCAAGTACATGACCTTAATGGTAGTTTAGTGTTAACTACCATACCCTTTTAAAGCATATTAGTAGGTTAGGTAATAGTAACCCAACCTAGGGTACTATTCTAAATTGCTGGGCTTTTAGAGCTGAGAAAGATAAACTTAGCAAATATCTTGACTTGTGGGATGTAGATTGAGCGACCATTGTCCCGATAGTCGTTTCGGTTATCGGCGTAATAGCGAAGAGCATCGATCAACATCTTAAGAGACTCGCTAGGAAGTTGGATCAAGTGCCAGATCCAAAAGGCGGTAGTCGTTAGGAATTTCGTCTGTCTGCAGCCCTAGTCAGCGGCCGCTTGAGCCTAGCTTCGCGGCCGGCGATATAACGTCAACCGTCATGATATTTTTTTTACTGTAAAATATTTTTATAATTTTTTAATGTATTTTATATTATAAAAAATATATTTTATGACGAGAATTTAAATAAATGAAATGAAATAATAATGCAATCTAATGAACCTACCTATTTAAGTACTACTATAATTGTAAATATGGCAAGTATTTAGTAATAACTACAACAAATTGTAGTTCACTCTAAATAGCTTACTGGCAGGCACAAGGTGGTTACTAATTACGAATGTAAAGTGACGATGTGCTATGCGATATCGAGGCCCTTAACAAAGGAGTGTTAAGACGCACCTAGAATTTAACAGGCTTTTATTAGGTTGACCTGTTTCTTTGTTTAAAATTATGCAATCTCCTACGTATTATGTTATTAAATCGAAAGTATAAGCCCTTAGTATACAAAAAATATCCAGCTTTTTTAATCAGAGTATAATACCTACTAACATATAAGTAAGTATTACCAATTAAGACTTACTTAAGATTTTGTCTATTTCAGAAACAATGAAGAGTAGAAGTTTGGCCGGTAATTGCGGCATTGGCGTTTTTGTCATTGCCCTTGTTACTGTAGCATTGGCATTCGGCACGCCTAGCTGGCTGGTTAGCGACTCGAGGATACGCGGGGCCAGATTGGACAGGTATAAGAGGAAGGAGGAGATAGTAGAATGAGGAGAGGTATAGGTTTCTTATCACAGTGTGCACACAGGCTCTGCGTTCTACAGAAAGTTTATTCCGAACTTACCTACGCCCCATTGGTAATTGTAATGTGGTTGGTATTGAGAACGGCGGCGATGGGAATTCCGAAACCACAAGAGTTGCCCTTGATTTATAAGACAACAATGGTATCGATTCTGTTGTTTAGGATTCCTAACTTAAATTTTAGGTTTTCTAAGTTAGGTTGACCTAAAAAATATCGTATTCTATTGACAGATCCTAAAACCTAAATTAGAATGTGTTTGAAAATCGCAAAACTCTCTAAGGTGTTGCTGTAAGCAAAATAAATATTTATTATATAATGCATGTTCCGTTTTTTTAAATTCTTTTACCTTTGATGGAAATCGACCCGAATTATATTTAAAAAAATCTTACAACGCGTAAATTACATTGATGTATGAAAATGTAGTGTTGAGGAATATCTTTGACATAGCCGAAAACATTTTTTTTCTTAGCTGATTTAATTGACGAGCAACAAATCCAAAATATTCATTCTGTATTGTATAGCTTCGCAGTTACTCCCTTGGCAACGGTTTTTGGCAACGTCGCCTGCCATACAATAGTTTGGATAGGTTACCGACGACGCGACGACGACGAAGTCGCCGTCCCGCATGGCGGCGTCCCGGTGAAATAGGGGCCTAAATCATAAAACCCAGCCAGGCTGTAAGTTTTCTAATAATCCAGGACATTCTTTGGAAATATGTAGTAGAAAATATTTTTAAACAAACAACGTGAATAAATATTTATTAAATTAACAATATGTTATTTCAGGCTTGGACTATGGAGCCACTGTTTCCGATCTCTTCCGGACCCGTTAGATCAGTATCAGAGGAGATTCTTCGTCGGGTGCCGATGGGTATACGACCCCTTCACCACGGGCTATGATAAAATACGCGGATATATATTACCGGGTTAGTAAAATCGAGTACCTAGTGCAAATTAGCGCCGCATGCGCTGAAGTTCAGAGCGAGAGGCGAGTAGAGCACTAGGCAGTGCACTACTATCACACTGCATCACAGAAGGACGATTCTGTGATATATGAAAGAGACTATAGAATTCTAGATAGTTAAAACTATCATGGTACTACACGAAAAGTTATTTATTTATTTACTGTTAATAGACGAGCAGGTTCTGGCTGATGTGTCTATATCACACATTGTTGAATTTATTCATTGCGTTACTTTTTGTAGTTTGTTAGGAACGGAATTAACCCCATATTAATTGTATACAACGTTATTGATAATTTAATCAGAATTAAGAACATGACATGTAACTTATAAAAATCACTACATAGTATAAAACAAAGTCGCTTCCCGCTGTCTGTCTGTTCCTATGTGCTTAGATCTTTAAAACTACGCAACGGATTTTGATGCGGTTTTGTAATAGATGAAGTGATTCAAGAGGAAGTTTTATAAACTATTTGACACGTAGATTTCCACGCTGGTGAAGCCGCGGGGCGCAGCTTGTTATCAATAAAATAAAACTGAACTATCGACGTAGGATAAGAGTTACCCTAACTTAGGCCTTAATAATTTTTAATTATTTGTTTTTTTTTGTTTCAGGATTCATGATAGCAACTCAGTTTTTCTTCACATTGTGCCTTCTCGGTGTACTAATATCTACAGTGTTGGTGCTAATCTTCTTCCTCTGCTGCGGACCAGACCAAAATAGATTCGTTACTCTGATCAAAAGCATCGGTTTCATTATGTTGGCATCAGGTACAGTTTACAACGATGTCTATTCAAACTAAACAATTTTTTCAGAACTTTAAATAAATAATGCTGGACTATCTATCATATACTGCATTATCTAGCCTCAAGCTAGGTGAGCTTGTGTTATGGGTTCATACTAGATGGCTGATATACTTAATATAATACATTACATATAATTCTATTAAAAACCTGGTTATTTTTGCAGATTGTACAACATTAGTCTCAAGGAATCGAACCCGCAACCTCTTTTATCGCAGTCTGACCTTCGCCCGCCGCGACACTCTCTTATCAATGAAATATCATATTATTTTTTAATGTTGTGATTTGATTTGAATTTTTCGTCGATTAATCTTTTGAGAATCTATATTTTACCGTGTTATTTTGATATTACAGGAATATGCGGTGTCATTGCTGTAATAATATTTGCGTGTCTGGGTAACACAGATGGGTGGATGCCGGATCATCCAAATAACTACTTAGGTAAGTATTATAGTATTAATAAGTTTTATTTTTCGTTAGCTTAACAGTTTTTGAGATAGAAGTCGCAGAGCCTTTCCAACTGGTTCACTTTGTTAGGTGAAGCACTAGTGACCGGACTTGCCTTCAGCAACAAGCATGAGTTGCAGCCACCAAAGAGCATACAAGGGTGAAAATCCAACGCCAATGTCCGAAAGCCTAAGTCACTCGGTACACAGCATTAGCCAGAATAGCCTTGGATCATCTTAATATACTTACCTACTCATTGTTTTAGTTATCATTATAACACCCGCGGAGTGGGGGCACTGTAATACAGGTTTTATTAACGAACATTTTTGTAAGACCTTATTGTGAGTGGAAAATAAATGTATTTATTATTATTATTATTATATACGAATTTGGGTCGGTACATATCTGACGGAAAATGCGTTGAGTGAGCGTATCATCAAATAATAAGTATTTAAATTAAATGACTATTTATATAACTGCATGCTTTTTTATAAGATAATAATAATTATGATATATTGTATAAGCTAGTTAGCTATAATTTTATTTGTTTATTATAATGTATGTACGCCTAAGCGGCAGAATCTGGCGATCTAAAATAAGTCTTATGTATCTGACTATAAACCTGATTTACAAACAATAAATGAATTATGAATTATCGGTCGCTTCTATTCGGGCTACTCAGACCTGCCACATTACGCGTCTAGTCAGTTCGAACGGCCTGTACATAAACGATCTGCGCTGATGTTATGCCTAGTCTGAATGCATGCAACACGTTACGTCGACCGACTACGCGTTGACGGAAACGTAACAGACGCTGTACGCCCGATGCACTAACGCATCATCGGTTGAGTGTGAAAGGTTGAATGTTTTATTATAACATCATATTTGCCTGTTCTGGCGTAACGCGACCGATGATACGTGACGCATCTTCCGTCAGATATGTACCGACCCTTTAGCGCACCACATTCAAATGTTTGTTATATTATATTATTCCAGGTTGGTCGTTCGGTCTAGGAGTGGTTGGGTCGGTAGCTTGCCTCGTAACTTCGGCTCTTTTCTTGACTGAGAGCAACATCCAAAATAAGAAGCGCAACAAACTCAAGGAATCTCAAGCTCGCTTCGAAATGGAATACGAAACGAAAGCGTAAGCGACGTTTTCTGAATGCTTGCTTTAACGTATTGTAAAGATAAAGAGGTTTGATGATTTGGACCTAACATCGGCTACCATTACTGTGTTGTTTTTTAGAAACGCGGCGCACAATGAAAATAAAATAGGATAGAGGAAACTCATACAGATAAATAATGTCGTATATCATAATGCCTTAGTGTCAGGTTTCTGAGATATTTTCATTATGAAAAAAAAAATAAGCAATTAGTTGTCATTCATTTTAATTGTGCGCCACGATTTTGAAAAACAAAACAATGTTGTATTCGATGTTAGGACCCTTTATACAAAATCTTCAAGCCATTTTATCTCTCTCAATAGGAACTTTTTTTAATTAAGTTCTTTTTAATGAGCATAGGTCTCGTTATTAGAAGCAGCTCCTCCAAACAACGAAGCAAGCAAATTTTAATATTTTGTAACGCTCTATAGACGTGTTTTGATAAAACTTTTTAAATGTTAATTTAGCAGCTTTATTGTAGACTCAAGTTACGCATATAATACTTGTAAGGGTAAATAACAGTGTAATCGACTATGTATGTATGCCAGACATTGTTTTTATACTTATTTTCTAATAGTAATTTTATAATTACGCGTCTACCTCCGTAGTCCATTTACCAATTAAAGATTTTTCTTAATAAGTGCACAATCTGACATATCTAATTAAATCACAATATTACGGTCTTCTTTTGTAAGAAGACCTATTAGTAATAAGATAAAATTACAATACTTCTTTGTCTAAACATATAAATTAAACTAGTTATGTAAGTTTGTAATTGTAGATATTTTACTTATTTTGTATGTATTCATTGCATTAATAAGTTGTTAGTTTAGCTGAGCATTTCAGCTTATAATAAAGCGTGTTCCGTCGCAACTATGTATGTATACTATTTTTGAAAAGCTTTCACGATTGTCTTCTGTTTTTTCATACGATTTTCGACGCTGACGTCACAAATCCGTGCCTCCATTATATGAAAAACAAAAGGCGATCGCGGCAGCTTTTTAAAATGTTTCAAGAAGTTAAGCACGTATTGTAACGAAATCGAAATGTTTGATGATTTTGGTAGGAAATTACAAGCGGAAAAAAACGATAGCATACTGACAAAGGCTTGCGACTTTTTTGTCTTGAAAGAAATATGTGCCTTATATTGTGGAGATAGGATTAAATATCCTATAAAAAAATATTAAATTATCCCTTTCAATTTGGCTTGACCCTTACTAAGCTAATTGAAAATAAGCTAAGCTAACGTTTTAGATAAGCAACTCTGTAGTTCTTATATCATAAAAGTAATAACAATAACACATTCCACAGGTATTTCCATCCAATACGTGTAGTACATATTATTTTATTATATGCCTTAAAACATCACATAAAATGTGATTAATTATAAAAACATAAATTAAGGACATTATGTACTTGTATCATCATCACCGATTGTTATCCGTCCAGATAATTAGGTTATATGGATAATATTTAACATTTACAAGAATCTCTTTACTGCCGTCCATAGGATAATGTTTTTCTAATAAAATGTTTTTTTTATCTTGACAGTGTGTTCTTTTGTGTGTTATTGCAATAATAAAACGGTAGGATATAAGTTAAACTCCAATCGTCGTACTTAGAATGATTTGATTACGTGAGTCGTACGCATCACACAAATATTATAAATGCGAACGTTTGGATGTTTGTTACCTCTTCACGTCAATACTACTGAACTACAGAACGGTAACAGCCTGAAATTTTGCATTCAGGTAGTTCTGGGCCTGGAATAAAACATAATTTCATCCCATTGTTTTCGCATGGGATATAAAACGAAGAGAATAAATGAAGATGAATGTTTGTTACTTCTGTTGTCTTTTTATCAACATCAACGCAACGTTTACTAAGTTTACAAACTTCGTCGTGATTTCATTCGTCCACGACGAACGTGTCTAGTTACATACAGATATGTCATTGTCAATGGTTTGGATGGACGATGATATTGACAGCTATTTAAACGCTCTCAAAAACAAACAAATCAAAATCGGCGAAACCAAAAACGATACGGAATTTTTGTTTCCTTATTTCAATACTGAGACTTTCCTGTTTATACTGTAAAAAGCTGCTAAATTTGAGAATAGCAAGATGGTGGCAGCTAACAACGAGTATCCAAAGGCTACTAGTAAGTTCCGTCACAACCGACACATTCTGGGCACGCCCATTTCACTTTCCATTCGATGGCCTTTAATTCATAGCATTTTCATCCTGCTTTTACTTAGCTACCTATATTAGAAATGCAGTTCTCATCATCTCAAGGATCTCATGCTGTTTTATGTTTACCATTTTGCTTCTACTTCTACGCCCTATATTGTTAAGTTTGTCAGTACATGTACTAGTGTGGTTTAGATTTTTCCAAACCTATGATAAGAATGAATATGAATATAGAAAAACCGAAACCTATGTGACGTGTACTATGTACGCAGTGGAATCAAAAAATCAAGCTAAAAACACTTTTTGATCTTTTTCAGATGCCACCTTGATAGGTGCAAGTATTACTTATGTGGCTGGATTGTTTCTGCTATTGTCCTTTGCCGGCCCATATTGGATTGAATCATATCCTGAGATGTTCTCTTCTTTCAAACGCATGGGCCTTTGGGAATACTGCTTCGATCGCTTCCGTTTTCCCCCATATCAGTTTGATAAGTTGTTTGATGGATGCCACTACATTTTCAGCAATGTGAGTTAAATTTCTATTCAGGTAGAGCTTAGGTATACATTTTTATTCATTTTTAATAGCAAGCGCAAGCATGAATATGAAAGAACTACATGGTTGAAATATCAAAAGATTTTCTATGCTGGCTGCATAGAAAAACTTTTTTCGTATCATAAAACATTAGGTTTGATATTTCAACCATGTAGTTCTTTCATATTCATGCATAATGCATGCCATCATGGGTGTTAAGATATGAGTGTTGCATTGAATTGGGATTATTTTGAAGGGAACAATGGTGAGCTATACTGGTTGTTCATCAGTTCAAGAAACTGATATATTAATGATTTTCCAGGAGTACTACATGATCAGAGAATGGCTACTCCCTGGCTGGTTGATGTCCGTCCAGGCCTTTGTAACTCTGGCCCTGATCCTGTCTTTCCTGTCTCAAATACTGCTGGCTTGTGTGGTGGTGAGGTTTCCACTGAGGGTGGTGCTACGATATGAGTGGATTTTTGTCTCTTTCTCATTTGGAATGGTGGCTACTGCCAGTAAGTATAACAATTATGTTATTTTGCTTTGTTTTAATGGTAACTACAGTATGATTTCTTTCAGTATGGTTTTAATTATATCATGGCTTATGTCTAGCCTGTATCCACTACTGGACATAAGCTACTCCCCTAATGAGCGCCATAGCGCCCTGTCTTCAACTTGATACCTGATATACCTGATGCTAAAATTATATCTCTCTCTATCATTCTTTGCCTTTTTCCAGGTGTGTTCCTGTTTTTGGCCGTTGCTATTTTCGGCGGCAACTGCTACCGCCGCGACTGGCTCATGTATCCATCATTCAATGTGCTTTCTTGGTCCTATGCATTTGCTGTGGTTGCATTTATACTTTTTGGTAAGAACCTTAATCCAAAGGCCCTCATGCTTTGTCAAAAAAAATCAAAAGCATTTTTTTTGACAAAGCATGATAATTAGAATAAATAGCACAATGAAACTAGAAGTTAACAATAAGAATATTTTTTTGAATTCACAACATTATTTCTTTTACAGGCTTGGCTGCCATTCTGCTTTACTTGCAATCTTGCAAGCTGTATGAACAACGCTCCGAAGCCAAGAATCTTGTGGCCCAGATGCAACACAGCCAGCCAGAGCACGCTTTGCAACAATTCCGTGATCAGTTGACGCAGTCACGTCAACAGCAAGGGTGGTAGACACTCAGTCATCAGTTTGATTAGCGATTTTTAATTACTTTTATGTTTAAGGTACTCTATCATATTTTTAAATCAAACTTTTATGTGTGATTAATCTGTTTGTAGCATTCCGAAATCTTGTCATGAATCTCATAAATTGATGAATCTCAAAGCCTTGGGACCATCCCTTTGACAGTATTTAGATATTTAGTCTCATCATGAAAGACAGACTTTAAGGTAAACTTATCTATTATGTAATTATGTTTAAGATCATTGGAAGACATATTTTGTAAAAGTACTTACGTCATTATGAAATTTAACTGTGGGAAATGTGTGTTGTGTGTGTAGTGAAAACTAAAACTTAAACTAAGAATTGTAGGGTAACAAACACTATTGGGTGTAGTAATAGTATTTTTTAAATGATGTATTTTATGATAAACAAAATAAAAAAAATTACTTTACCGATAGATATAGAAATAGTTCAATCACGCAAAATTGACACAGGAAACGTGAGTTCATGTCTTTTTTGGGTTATTGCATTTTGTAGCATATTAATACAATTTTTTTATGAACATAGAAACACTATGATTTACGTATAAGGTGCCTTGTCTCGCCGTACTTTATTACCTATTTAAATTTGTTGGTATGTTTTGAGGTGCTGTTACGCCACTACCTACTTATTTTTATTATTAAGTTCAACATTATAAATCCCTGGTTCATGGCCACTAATAGTTCTTTAGACAGTTTAGAGACAAAATTCTGCCCAAAACAAAACTATTACACATAGAGTAAAAATTGCCTAAAATAGGTATCTATCAAAAAGGATTACTGTCGTTTTAAAATAGCATTATTAATAAAAATAGGTAGCGGCGCTGCGCTAGTGTCCTACAACGTCCCGATACATCATATTCTTTTTCTGTCTTTAAAACAAAGGAGGTTTAGGGCTGTATTTTTTGATCTTACGATTTTACTAAGCATTTTTACTTACAAATGAATTAGGTTGCTATTACTTAAAGTAGTAGAACTTACTTTAAAACCACACTTTTTATTTTAAGTTTAATATTTTTACAAACTTGTCGTAAAACCTTTGGTTATTAGTTTTAGTTTACTCAAATAATTTTAAGCGTTTATTTGATTAAGTTAACTTTCTGATTGACATATTCCGTCCAAATTACTTATACATATAAAATAACATTAGCACTGTACTGAATAAATATAATCTTATTGTACTGAATCGATTTTAATTCCTAGACTAGCCGAATCATTATACTAAAAGATTTATCTTTCAGGGCAAAGGCCCCAGTAGTGGCCACTGGGTTTTTTCCCGCTGGCCACCTGTGGTGGCGAAGATGTGGCCAATTCGCTTATTATGGATCAATACATATGTGACTGAAAATGCGTAGTGTATTATCGGTCGCGTAACGCCAGAACAACAAAAAGATAATAATATATTCAGCTGTCACATCAGGCGCAAGTCCTACAACGCCGGCGCCATAACCATAACACCAGCTCTGCTAAGCTTGGCTTGATGGTGCTGTGTGAATGGTCCAGCATTATAATAAAATTATTTTTTAGTTATCGACTGCTTGCACTCTTAATTAGGTGGAAATGCATAAGTAGGGCACATTTAATTTCAGAAATTCGTCATCAATTCTACATACCCATAACTCAATGTGGCCTGCAGCTAAGTAGCATTAATCGCATTGCACAAGATTAGTCGAGTAAAATCGATCATCAGCCGAGGTGTGATGTACTTACCGGGCTTCTATTTACGTTGACACACTGGTAAGCTCATCGCGTATTGACTCCTAGGGTACGGTGCCGTCGATTACTATCAGAAGCGATTCCTCGAGTAGGTACTTGATTATTAGTTGAGGTATAAAGTACTTACTTACCGGGCTTCTGTTTACGTTGACACATCTTGTAAGCACATCGTGTATTGACTCCGAGGGTACGGTGCCGTCGATTACCATCAGAAGCGATTACTCGAGTAGGTACTCGATTATTAGTTGAGATATGAAGCACCTATTTACCGGGTTTCCGTTTATCTTGGCATACTTGTAGCACGTGGTGTATGGTCGCTTCAGGGACGTTGCCGTCGATTACCACGAGCGGCGATTGGTCTAGGACGGACATGTGTTTGTTTACCTGGGCAATAAGAATAATTCAATAAGTAGGGTAGAGCAGGTAGCATTCCTACAGCAGCCGTCGTATCTTCTGTAGTAAAAACGTCAAAGCCTTTGTGTTTGAGTGCGCGACTCCGATTATACCTACAGTCGCCGCATTAAAAATTAGATCGCGCAATTGAAGTGTTCCGAGTTTGAAACTACTTCCAAAACTACTATTATGTCTATGTTCCAAACCAATTTTCATTATTCAAGAATTTGAAGTCAGGTTACAGTTTTTTAAAGTTTATATTTTTATATTTATTTGAAGGAAAACCAGAGGCTTATAAATAACAGACTAACCAATTGATTAATACTAAAAATCTTATTGAAGGTTTTCACCGACAGATAATAGAATAAAACAATAAATAGAATGAACATAAAGTTACTGGTTTACATACAGCATCTAAAAAGTTAATTAAATATTTAAGTTACAAACATTAAAAAGTTGTCAAATTATTGAACTTTGATTTTGGTGAGGGCAGCTGTTACTAATTTTTATTCAAAAATAAAACGGAGCACTGCCTGGAGCCCTATTCTACTTAGTGAATCGCTTTACTATGACAATGGTGTTGTCGCAGGATCACCACCATAGACAGGTTTTGGTATTCTCGGTAGCGATTCTTCTAAGAAACCATCGTCATATTTAATAAAGACTTCACTGAGTCACGAGAATTAGGTTTCTGCCCTTCCACCTTCTGATTCCGACTCAGAGCGTAGTTGACCTGACTGACTCACCAAGTCGACAGTGATGTGGTCGTGCAGAGCCATGTCTCCGAGCCCGAGCAGGCATTCCCCCGTAGGGCCCAGTACGGCCGCGTATGTCGCTGTGCGTGCACTTTTCACGATGCATCCTGTAATTACGTCCAAAAATTGCTATAATAAGAAATATAATAGGTTCAGAAACAGAAGTAAGAAAGCCGCTTCTCCCGCTACCAGGGTTTCAGAACTGGTTCCGTACGCGGCCGAAGCGAAGACGTCAGTTTTGGACTACAAAGCGAACGTCGTCGTCAACACACTACGTCAGTAGGGCAAGCACGGGGATTGTTTAGACAACAAGGGGTAGAATAGTGAAAACTTACGTCACTTTATCATCGAATGCGTAAATTATTAGAAATGCATTCCTTCAACTTCAATAAGGTAGCAATGAAGATGCGATGCCATTATTGTCTTTTCTACCCTAGAGAACCATTCCCGTGCTTGGCCTACAGAACTAGACTATTTAACACCAAACGTCATCAGCAAATGCGGCGCCTCCACAGCGCCTCAGCGATGTACGCCTCACCGACCTACGTCGCTTACTACCTACAATTACTGTTGGCTCCTTAGTTATTGTTACCGTCTAGCAGCAGTCCCGGCACGATGTTAGCAAGGTACCGTCCATCAGCGTCATCGCCCACCGCGGTCAGCAGGCGCGCGCCCCCGCCGCGGAGCCTCCACAGAGCCTCGGCGATGTTCCGACCTACGCCGCCGCCGCACTGCTCAGTCTTGCAGGGGTGAGTGCTGCCGTCTAGCTGCAATCACCAGTTTAACAATATAGACCGAATTCATTCATGAATGTACTTGGATTCATAAATCATCGTTAGATTCGTAGCTAACCCAAGTTACCCGAGAATGATAATGATATCCCTCGTTAAAAGATTAAACGTCTTTTCCGACACAAACTAGGTTCGTTCGTAGTTAACCCACTCGCATTCATGATAAATTCGTTACACTACGATAGTTTTTAAAGTAAAAAAATAGTAGCAATAGGCCTACGACGTTGTACCTGCTGCCGGGCTACAAAGGTCTGAAGTTATACCATTGCGACAGAGGCGCCTCTGTCGCAAAATAATTGTTTTTCCTTTTTGTTTACCAAAAAGGAAAAACATATTCCAAGTTTTCGTAGTAAGCAAACACTATACTGGTAGACCAACGTCGTAGCACCCTGCTACGCCGTAGGTTTTGGGCCTACGGCATTTGCTACGAGGTCTTCGAAGTACTACGACGTAGGCCCATGGATACTTTGCGTATAACTAAAAAGGTATCTTGGGATCCTTGGACCAGTTCAGAAACTCTGGATATAGTAGATGGTAAAACTACATTAGCTGGATGACTGATAGTTTTAAATTTAACTTTCTTGAAAGACCTATTTTCATTGGATATTACCTAAAGGTTGCTTCGCGTCATACTTTGGTGAAAATCTAGTAGACCTACACCTACCAAAACACGTGTTGGTTTGAACTAAATATTTCTATAGGCCACATATGTATAGTCGAACACAATACATGCACACGTCACATAATATAGCTGTCCACATGTCAGATGTCGTGGTTTAAAATGTAGCCCACTACGCTACAGTTAAACTAGTTAAACAGGCCAGGCGATCTATCTACCGCCAAGTTTTTAGCACGCTAATCTATGACACTCAGGAAAAGCCGACACGAGACGACTTGGTCTAATCGCAAATGCCAACGTTGACCTCATTCAGTATGTTCTTCAGCAAAACACCGTCTAAGTTTTGTTTCAAATATTGCTTTAAACAAAAACCTGCTCTGATAGCGTGTTCTGCAAAATGTAGAGAAAAACACGCTCCAAAATACTTCAGCAGTCAAACTAATAACATGAATGCGAATGTTTGTATGGATGGATGTTGGTTGACGACAACACATCTTTATTTACATGACTATTTTAATTTTAAGTATTTTTTTCTTTTTTCCAAAGTACCTGTACAACTTTTTCCGTACATAGGTACATTATTTGTTGTATGTACACACGGAAAAAATATTTTTGTTATATCTTGACGTCAAAACTACATAACGGATCAGGCTGAAATTTTGCATAGATGTAATAACAAGCTTTTTATTCCTTAATTCAGTTCCAATTGGGGTAGAAATAAATAATTTTAAAGCATTTATAATAATCTTCGTGGTGAATTGGAATAACGTTAGGATATACTATTTTGTATCGGAAACAACGCGTCCGAAGTCACAAGCAGAAACTAGTATAAAACAAAGGATTTTCGAGGGAATGGAATAGAATTGCATGATATTTGTGAGCACTGCAGGAATGTTTTATGGCACGCGAATTTTAATAGTGGGTTATTATAAAATGTTGCATGTGACACGGGACAGGCCGAAAGGCCAACTTTACACGATCGATCGGGTTTTCACCCTCCATGATTTATTAATGTTCATGGTATCTTCCTAGCTCGTATTTCATACTGTTAAACTAGGTTGACTTGTTTTCTTTAAGGTTAACGAGCTCATAATTCCCCTGTTTCATAATAGTCTATTAACTTAAAGCATTGTTATTTCTCACCTTGTCTTCATATCCTACTAATATTATAAACGCCAAAGTTTGTGTGTTGTCACGCAAAAGCTACTGAATGGATTTTAATGAAACTTCACAATAATATAGCTTACATATCAGAATAACACATATGCTAGAATTCATCGTACGTGTATATTATCCAAAATATCTATCACCACGCCGGTGAAACCGCGGGGCGCAGCTAGTATTGCCATAAGTCAGATTGAGAAATAACGCTGCTTAGCAACTGTTCAGTTTAGCGAGTAGTCCTTTCTAACCTTGATTAGGTCCGCGTGAGATTAGAATGTTTTTAAAATTGAAACAGAAGCTGTCTGAAATTGACTTTTACATGTCACACACATTTTGATAAAGCACGGAGTGTGTGATAAACAATTGAAGGCTCTTGTAGGTATAGGTACACCACGTTTTTTTCGCCGTGAAAACCTTAGCTTAATCCGCCGTGGAAAAAGAAAAAAGGCTGTTGACTCGTCCGGTGGATTTTCCATGTCTTAACCATGTCGTGTACACAAGCTCTATGCTAAAGCTAAACAAGAAATGAACATAAATAAGATAAAAGTTTGTCAAAGTTATGCCCATTCTGTCTCATCGTGCGCGTATTACAGGTGCATCTAATTAAATCAAAACACATTATAATGTTTGTTATGTAGGTATTTAGTGTATTTGTTATCAATTATTTATTGGAGTGCCACCGTCTATATTGTTCATTCATGTCCAGTCCATCCCAAAGTTGCCTGGAAGAGATCGCTCTCAGCGCTAAGGCCGCCCTTTATACCTTTATTCTAAGTTTTTATCTCTGTATTATATTCTGTTTTGTGTGGTGTAATAAAGTGTTATCTATCTATCTAACACAAGAATGGATTGTTTCTGTATCTACCCAATTTCTATTCCATAGATTTAGCAAGCTTTCACCTCCCAAATTGTTTCGTCTTAAAGTCCCCTTTCAGCATTTCCGGTGCAGTGCAGTGAAGTCTGGCATTTCGTTCAGCGGGCAACACTTGGCAAGGGCTATGACCGCTCGCGCCGGCCGCAACCGCAGGGCGCAGCGATGCAATCAGTGCCCACACGCCACTGCATTACCATCTACTGCTTTTTGCAACACTATAAATACCTTCCACTAGAATTTATATATATAGTAAGTATGGAATTTATATACCGCAGTCGTGCAATCTTGTTTTTATCGAATTGTTTATGATTTCCATGCCCTGCGACGGGCCTGCGACAATAGGTTCTGTTATTTTCTGCATTCTGTGAGTGTAGAGTGTGGTAAATAAGGTAACTTATGGTAATTAAGGTAGGATTGATAAATGTACTGGGCTGACGATGGGACTTGATCTTTGCCTATAACCAGCAGTGCTTTAGCAGTCTAATTAACCAATCGACTCATTTGTCGATCAAGCACTGATTAGCAAAATAAATAGTTACTTTGGTAGAGTTTAACTTTTAACAGTTGCGTAAAACGAAGAAAAAGCCTTTTTGTCATAGAGGGAAATTATTACACCAATATGGAGATGCATTATCGGTAACTTTTATGAGGAATCTATAAAAAAAAATATATAAATAATGATGGACAATACACACAGCTTTATCTAGCCCCAATTTAATTAGAGCTTATGTTATGGGATACCAGATGTCTAATGTTACCTACATTAGACACCTAGTGCGTGCTAGTAGGTTACATAAAAATATAGTTTTTATTATACATAGAAAATACCCAAAACACCCGGAACAAGTATCTGTTGATTAATTAGCAGCGGGCTATATAGGGTTACACCATTTAGTAATGTGTGTAATGGTTGTCACAGTTTGTCTCCTGAATGAGTTATTAATGATGAATGACGCAAATTATAATGTAAACAAAATCGAACCATACCTACACTCACTCGATTTAGAATTATGGAAGAGAGCAAATAATGTATGAATAATGAAGAGTATTGGTGCTTGTGACGTCATTCAAAGGCAGGCTGTAATTAATTGTTCGCTGAATATCATGTAACCGGCCGACCGATGATTCTAGAGATATAACACCAGTAGAGAGCGGATACAAACTATGAACTCTTGTGAGTGAGATCATTTATTTGAAATATCTGACGTGTTCAAAAGTCCTGTTAGATGGACTAAGAGCCTACGACCACCAGACCTTAGTCATTTTATAAAAGCTAATAGTTCGTCAGCGCAGGTCAGCGTATGCCTCCAACACAGGTAGGAACGATCACCGGAAAATGGGAGGAAATAAAGCACTTCCACTTTTGACTTTTCAAGGAGGCAAGACTATGACGTTAGATAGAACAACAAAAAGTGTACTAAATAGATATTTGTATGGCTGGTTGAATAGTTATCCTATGAGCTTGAAGCAATTCGGAGAAAATTATTTGAGATATTATAATTGGAAGGTATTTAAATATGAAATTATTCGGGTCCTTTATAAACGACATCAAAGGAAGAACGTAGCAACTTAGTAGATTGATTGTCGGTAAGTGATTTGGCAGATATTAGACTGTCACTATGCGTAGGTATCCCTTAATAATGTTACGTGACGTAGTTAACAGAAAGTTAGAACGGATAAGCCAAAAATAAACAAACTCTGATAAAGTTGTTCGTTTACAGCCACGCCTCAGACCGGCACGTTGTAATTACCTTAAGGTAGTAATTTATTGCACGTCCGATAGTTAAACGCAGCAGAGTTTACAATATTCCATACAAACCGTGTCGATTGAATAATGTGTTTAAATAATGAGCGTGTTTAGCGATAAACTTGATTTTTTGTAAAAGATTTTTGCAATGTAGGAGGGCGTTGGGGAAGGCGGAGGGGTATTGAGCGTGGGCGCGCCGCCCTAGCGGGACGAAGCCCTACAGTCGAGTGAGAAACGCAGCGAGGCGCGCACGCCCGGCCGACAGCGCCATACCGTCGCCAGTCGCCGCCAGTCGCACTCACAGCCGCCCGCGACCCCGCTCGCCCGCGCAACCTCTATAACCAACGCACGGCCGACGACAATACACACGTGCATTCCACCGGGACTGCGAGAATCGCACACAAACTTTTTACAAAAAGACGTTGCCTGAATATTGTTTGATTGATCTGTAAATAAGATTCGTTAATAGTGTGGCGGTAAAATAATATTATAAGTGACATGAAAACAGTGTTTATTGAATAAATTGGGCGGCGGCGGCGCCACGTCTTCTACGTCATGTTTTTCGGTATGAAATATTTAAGAACATATTTATTGAGTAAGATTTGTAATAAGGTACTGATTATAATTTGTTTTCTGTGACTTTGAATCTACCTTTGAATGTACCTACCGTATTAAAGTAATAGTACGTAGTCCAGGCTAGTGTCGGTCATGTTGCGTTGTACCTAATCAAATAAGAGCCCAATTACATAGACTATCCTGATTGATTTCGATAATATATTTCGAATGGTAACTTTAGTTTTGCCAATTGGAGACGATTCTTATAAATCTCAACGAGTTGACAAATTACAGAAGAGTGCAATATACTACATATTTTACCTAATACCTTCTTATGTAGAGCAGTTAATTAACTACACAGGATAAGTAATATTTATTTATAAACATTACAAATATTATTATAAATACACATAGTAAAGATTATTATAAATACAACTTAGGCCCCATGTTCACTTTCTTAAGTGGGCTGGCGGCCAAATCTTATCCATCACAAATAAAAAAACCTACTTAGGTTTTTTTAGATACATATAGCTACTCACTTATGTCATTTCATTTTCATCAAAATACGTTCAGCTGTTTGGGAACACCGTTCAGACGTTCACTCAAGCATGTTCGTGTTTCTGTGAATAACAGCTTTATACCATAATTTCCGGTCAGTTACAACCCGGGTCTCTTGAGAGTGAACAGACATCTTCTAGACCTTCGTGATACATCGTCGGCCACATCGTCACTTTGTTTTTTTTTTTTTAGATGAATTCATCAAGGAAAAAAACCTATGTTTATCGTAGGGTGAGATTGTGGTCAAACGAAGGTCTATACTATAAAGACTATAAAAAAGCTTTTAACGCTCATGTTCTCCTTCTTTGATTTAATGTATTACTAGCTGCGCCTCGCGGCTTCGCCTGCGTGGAAATTTGTACGCAATTTTCTTAATTTTTTAGATGTACCTACCACGTTCTACAAATTTTTACAAAACATAAGAAAAAGATGAATAAAATTTTAAAGCCATTCTCAAGTTATAGCGTGACCTGGAGAAATAGGGGTTCATTTTTATATACAGATAGATTTGTCATCCTTCAAAACCATATCCAGTGTTGTTTTACTGCTGTATACCATAAATCAGACTTACAAAGGATTACATTTAATTCATTACATTTCATTTGCATGCCTTCAAATGAAAATGATAAATTGATATCAATGTGCTTTGAAAGTAAACACGATTTATTTATATCTCGTCGCTAAACAAAGAAAACAAATTCAACAAAGCTTGTTGTGAAGTTTCCTCGCTCTGGGGCCTATCCCCAAACTACGGTTAAGGAAACTTCCAATTCTTTGAAGCGGAAAACAATTACCTACCTCCTCAGATTTCTACGTACTCCATATTTCTTTTCCATAATGCAAAAAATTAACGATTGGAGCTTTCAACTAATATTTTATTTTAAAATTACTAGGTACTATACTATGGCGTTTTTCCAGCATATCCTAGGACATTCATAACGAATTCACACTTCTATACTAATAATATTATAAAGAGGAAAGGTTTTTAATGAAAAGGCTCCGAAACTACTGCACCGATTTGAGAAATTCTTTCACCGTTGGGAATCTACACTATTCCCGGTGAACATAGATCATATAATATTTTCAAAAAAGTTAGGGATCCATACTAAAACCGTGCGAAGCCGGAAAGGTCCTTAATGTGAAATTTTGGATGTTAAGTTGACGACAAAAGTACTGATTGGTGATTATTTATCGGGTATTATCGCGTACCTTTTGTTTTATTTTCAGCTACGTTTCAATCGCAAGGAAAATAGAACAAAGGGTATATAACAACACGATATAATCTTTAATATCCATAAAACAAATCGTGAAGGTGTAAAAATTTGTACCTATTACTGATTGGATCGGACTGAAAATTGGCTTATGAGCTACTTACAATACAATACAAAAATTCTTCATTGTACACCAGATACAGATAATTAAAAGAAGACATTACATGCGACAAGTAAAATGGGCGGTCTTATCGCTTAGAAGCAATCTCTTCCAGGCAACCTTTGGATGGAAAGAATACTACTTATAGCAGACTTTGAATAATAATCCTACTAATAACCATAAATAACTAATACTAATATTAAAACCGCGAAAGTTTGTAAGTATGGATGGATGTTTGTTACTCAAAACTACTGAATGGATTTTGATGAAACTTTATAATAATATAGCTTATACATCAGAATAACACATAGGCTACAATTTATAAAGACATATTGTATATTATCCAAATATATCTCTCACCACGCGGGTGAAACCGCGGGGCGCAGCTAGTATAGTATACTTTTTTATCCTAAAAACAGCCGGAAGCGGGTAATTAATAGGTACATAGTAAAACTAGTTTCTGCCCGCAGCTGCGCACGAGTTGTTTCTATGGAAACGTTTTAAGAGATTTCTATCTCATGATAACGGTTTTATACGATAAACATATTTATAGTCTTTGTTTCATTCCAGGCTTATATACATATCTATGCAAAATTTCAGCCCGATATATTCAGTAATGTTGATATATTCAGTCGTCAAGAAGTACCAAACATCCATCCATCTAATCTTACGCATTTATAATAATATAATATTGGTGTGATAGCAAGGTATTTATGGTTGATGCATATATTTGGGCAGTCAGTATGATCATCATCATCATCATCATCAGCCTATAGCAGTCCACTGCTGGACATATGCCTCCCCCAATGAGCGCCATAGGGCCCTGTCTTCAGCTTGCCGTATCCAGCATCTACCTGCAGTCTTTCGCAGGTCTTCATCCCACCTGGTCGGAGGGCGTCCTACACTTCGTTTACCGAGTCGTGGACTCCACTCAAGAACACGTTTGCCCCAGCGGCCGTCGGTTCTTCGCTAGATATGGCCGGCCGGCCCACCGCCACTTCAGCTTGCTAATATTTTGAGCTATGTCGATAACCTTGGTTCTCTGTCGGATGTATTCGTTACGAATCCTATCTTTCAGAGAAACTCCGAGCTTCATGAGTTAGTATGATCACTTTAGGCAGAATATTCGATTTTTTTTCGATATTATGGGCAGCAGAAGCTAAAACTAGAGAGCGTTTTTCTGTTTTCAAATACATTAACTTAGTCAAGAATTCACAAAAACACATGCATTAAGTTTAAATATTATGAATATCTCTGAACCTACCTATACTAATTAGCAGGTTACCATCCCATCTTATAAAATAAAACTTTAGGACTTTTATAATCCACTTATTTAGGACCACAAAATAATGAGATAGAGCTTGAATACTGCTGAGTTCAATTAACTAAGCGCATACAAAAAGAGCAGATTCCAGCCTTGGGCAGATCCTGCAGTTGGGTAAAAACAGTTTCGAGAAGGAGGCCAAAAGGAGGATCCAGCTAGGCTGGGCAGCATTTGGGAAACTACGTCAAGTCTTCTCGTCATCCATACTGCAATGCTTGAAAACTAAAGTTTATTCGTTATGACCTACGGAGCTGAGACGTGGACACTCACGATAGGGCTGGTTCACCAGTTCAAAGTCGCTCAGCGTGCCATGGAAAGAGCTATGCTCGGAGTTTCTCTGAAGGATAGGATTCGTAACGAATACATCCGACAGAGAACCAAGGTTATCGACATAGTTCAAAGAATTAGCAAGCTGAAGTGGCAGTAGGCCGGCCATATCTCGCAAAGAAACGACGGCTGCTGGGGCAAACGTGTTCTTGAGTGGAGACCAAGACTCGGTAAAAGTAATGTAGGACGCCCTCCGACCAGGTGGGATGATGACCTGCGAAAGACTACAGGTAGATGCTGGATGCGGCAAGCTGAAGACAGGGCGCTATGACGCTCATTAGGGGAGGGCTATGTCCAGCAGTGGACTGATATAAGCTGATGATGTTACAAAAAGAAACTCAAAGATTTTATTCATTTAGTACAACAATCCAATTAAGTATGTACTCCATTTGGATGTTTAGCCTTGAATATGAATATCCGCCACCAGGGATTAGAGGCCAAACTAACTAATCAGATTTGAAATAAAATACTTGCCTACATAAAGTACGTTGTTACGTAGGATTCCTGAAAACTATTTGTAGTTTAAAATACCATACAAAAATACTTTATTGTATACCAGATACATCATTACGATAAAAAATACATTACATGCGATAATGACAATGGGCGCTATAGCTTAGAAGCGATCTCTTCCAGGCAACCTTTGGATGGAAAGAATTGTGAATTTAAGAAGGGCTGGTGTACCAAAGATAACCTAGAATATATGAACATAACATTATGAATACTTATAAAGAAAAATAATACTACGTATACATAACTAAATAAAAAAAAAGTAACGCAATTAATAAATTCAACGCTGTGATATAGACACATCAGTCAGAAGCTGTTCGTCTAATTTATTAACAATATATAAATATATTTAAAGACTAACTGGTATTAAAACCATAGCGTCGAGCAGTGGACCATTATAGGCTGTTGAGGTAATTAAAACTACAAATTGGTTTCGCCCTGTCTTCAGCTTGATGCATCCAGTATCTTTTTGAAAATATAATATAGCCTATGTTCACCGGGGATAGTGTAGCTAAAGCGAAACTACTGGACCGATTTGAAAAATTCCTTCACCGTTGTAAAATATTTTTTCAAATCGGTCCAGTAGTTTCGGAAAATCAAACATTTCCTCTTTATAATATTAGTATAGATGGCTTGATATCTTAATTTTACCAAAATATTCTAGTTAAAAATAGTTCAGTATTCATAACAATTGACTTCAAACGTAACAGGGGACGGAGCTGAGACGTGGACACTCACGATAGGGCTGGTCCACCAGTTCAAAGTCGCTCAGCGAGTTATGGAAAGAGCTATGCTCGGAGTTTCTCTGAAGGATAGGATTCGCAACGAATACATCCGACAGAGAACCAAAGTTATCGACATAGCTCTGAGAATTAGAAAGTGAAGAGGCAGTGGGCCGGCCATATCTCGCGAAGAACCGGCCGCTGGGGCAAACGTGTTCTTGAGTGGAGGCCACGACTCGGTAAACGTAGTGTAGGACGCCCTCCGACCAGGTGGGATGACCTGCGAAAGACTGCAGGTAGATGCTGGATGCGTCAAGCTGAAGACAGGGCGCTATGGCGCTCATTGGGGGAGGCCTATGTCCAGCAGTGGACTAATATAGGCTGATGATGATGATGATGTAACAGGGGAGTTAGCTAACAATGAAATTCTCTGTACCTTCTCATAGTGTAACATTTTTAATTTCACTATAACTCTCTAATATCTATTTGAAGCAGTCCATCACAAAATTATAAAATTTATCAAATGATTTAGCAAGGCACAGGAGGCCCTGTTCTAATGAATGCTGGAAGCGGTATTACTATGTAATCGCTGATGATTTATACACTGTCCCTCGCCCGGCACCCTTCTGTAAATTAAAGGTTTCAAGGGTTTATTTATTAAATAAATCCCACCTTCGCCATTGTTATGGTAAAATTAAATACCTTTACGCCGATTTACGCTGATCTCGGTTCGAAATTTCCCGAATGTAGGGGAATTTTATGAAAATTTTATTTCGTAGTCTCTTTTGAACGTAACAGGGTCAAAAGTCCCTAGTCCTTGTTAGCGTTCTTATTAATTGGTAGCATTTATCAGCTGATCTCTAGTTTGTAACAAGACTCGGGTAAGTCCAACGTGCTTGAAAGGGCTATCGAATACTCATGTCTCATGTAGCGAATTATAAATTGGTGTACCTCCTGATATTTAGTTTGGAATTAATTAAAGACGTGATTTTATGGTTTTAGTGGTAAAGATTGCTATAATTTTTAGAGAGTGTTTGTAAACCGACTTCAACAGAAAGTAATTCAACTTTATTCTGTTGCTTGTCAAAACTTTGTTTTTTATTTGAGAGAAATTAATTCTTTGATTCTATGAATGAAGCTCAGATCAGCAAATCAACGGCCATGGTGCAAATGTTTTACGCCAGCTCAATAAGTAAATAATAATGTACTTCCGAAGGTTTATTGTGTAGGTATGTTATAATTTTCGCTGTAGCAATAAGCACGTAGCCTACAAAACGGTACCCACATATATTATGAACTTACGAAGTGTGTTCGGAGCGGCTTTCGAATCAAACTTCGCCTTACTTATTCAGGAGCCAAACCGCCCCCGTGTGGCGAGATCTCAGAAAATTATTTCCTACTTCTGAGAGAGATGCAATTGAGCAGTAACTGCTGGTTTTTTGTACGCAGATTAATTACGTAATAAATGCTCTAAATCTCTTGTTGTCTTGGCAAAGGAAACTGACATTTATTTGCCCAGAAATAAATATAAAATTAATTGCACAATACGGAAGCCCCATTGCTATACTATTCGCAGTTGAGGAACAAAGAACCCGTGCAATTTTCAGCGTGAATAAGGTGAGTAGAGAATTTATCATTGAATAAAAATGATCAGCGAACAAACAACTCGATGTAAATCATATGTACAATGTAGGCCATGGTCAAATAATATTATTATACCAAGTGCTTTATAGTTAGTCTGTGACCATGTGTGTAGGCAGGTAAGGATGTAGGTAAAACTAAGCTTTTTACCTACCTGCTATTCTGGAACGCCTTAATAATAAACCTATGCTATCCAGTTGCTACGTCGTAGCAAACAAAGACGCGGTTACGGGTATGTTACACAAAATATACTGAAATGTATAGAAAAGATCTGCAATTTTAGTGGAACCATTCAGAACTATTCTCGTCTTTAATTTAACTACGTGAAAAGGAGGCGCTCATAAAATAACTAGTTATTAATTGATATTAATAACTCTCGTTATTTTATAAAGTTAATTTAATTGAAGCACCTATCAAAAAATCAAAAGCAGAACTTTGTATAAAATTTTTATAAATCCGGTATCGTATAAATTTAATGCGTATAATAGAAAATAGTAACACATTTTTTCATAATCTATCTCGAAGTTTTTTTTTTAAAACGAGCGTGGAAAATATATTTTCATTTCATACCAGGATTGTAGTAGCCGGGATTTGTCAAGTAAATATTGACTGTGTAGCATCAGCAAAAAATTCTGACTCTATTATGGTATCTGGCAGTTTAATTTGCATATTTTAAAAGCTTTTCAACCCAACTTTTGAAACAGTTGAAACATAACTAGGTTAAGGTACATTAAGTATCTTTTCTCTAGTATCTGGGAGCGAAGTTAAGCTCGGATAGCAAGCGGGGAAAAGTGCTCGTTATCAGGCTGAGATGTAATGTAACTCCTATCTTGGGAATCCTTCTTCTCGACATACCTATCTATAAAGAGTACCTATCTTAAGCCTGATACCAACTTAAGTACCGATAGTGAAGGTGCGCTATTTTTATGTCTTTTTTAAATCCCTGATAGCGGAAGTATCTATCTGTCTGCCATTATAGTCGTGTTTTGTTTTGGTAATAGAAGATGGGTCTTAACCTAAAGCCCTAGAAAGGAATTCTGATTTATAAAGTCAATTTAGAACGCCTTGTTGCCACACTTGTTAAAGATTGAGAAAGTCAAGTAACATTTTATTCCCTTATTGGCCATATCAAAAAGTCAATATTTGAGAGATTGCCGCCTTTGATTCCGTCCGACTCATATAATATAAAAAAATATATAAATAAATATACTATGATATATGTAACGGAGTAGGTTCTTTAATTGTCTCACTTGTAGACATATTGGGGTAATGTCAAGGTAATGTCACTTGAAAATAGGGCTCTGAAACACAAACACAAGCACAACGCTAGGGCCTGTGGCAACACGCATCGTTTCTATGAACCGTTATTATGATTGTCTACTTCTAGTACCTTTTGCTACGGTGATTGAACAAGAGTTCTACTTAGCTGATTCTTAAATTTCTTCTCTATAAGTAATCTTATAGAATTGACTTCTAACGTCAAACAATAGACGCTGGCGTTCCGCATAGACAATAGGCACATTACAAGATCAATAAGGAGGATTAACGTACAGGGCTCCTTAACAAATTCACTGTTTGGGCAATGAGAGTATCCATCCATCAATTCAATTCCAACATATGTATATACGAGTCTACATTTGGTATTTTACGACAAAATTATAGGTACTCTTAATGTGATAAGGTGGGCATGTTCAAACGAAATCAAAACTTCATTACGGATCGTTTACTTCTCCGTCATCGCGATAACAAATATACTTTATAAAGTTATACTTCCTTTGTTATGTTATAAATTCTGTCGAACCCAGACACAGTGAAATCTCAGAATCGATTTCATAGGCATTTTCATAGGCAGTGGCCGCTTTCTGCGAGTTCATTTGGCATCGTAAAAATTCACACCACATTAAGTCGTGCTGTAGTTTTGGCCCCCAGCCACTGTGGTATGCTCCAGCTATTTTTCTAGTCGGTTTTTGAATGAACCTTTCTTTGATTCCTAACTGCTTTGACCCAGTTCGTGAACAACGAACATTGTTGGAGTTGGCTCACATGATGAAATTATCCTTGCTTGCATTCATACTCAAACCTATTATAATAAGTACCGATAGATATCTTAAAATTATCTTAATATGAATCCCAGTTTAGATTATGCAGTAGGAAGCTAAATTCCCTAACTCAGTAAAACAATGTGCGCATAGCTCTAGTGGACTAATACGAAGTATTTACTAAGTAGACTCTCGTGGAACAACAGACTATAGTTCCACGGTACACAATACCTCATTGGCCAGTACAATGCGCGTTGCCAATGTGCTCTGTTTGGATACTGGATGGCTGAGTATGTATCTGAGTAGGTTCCAATTACCAGCTGGGGTTTTGAACCCCCGATGCATTAAGGGTTATTATGAAAGAAAAGTTCAACATTGAATATGCGCAAACTATTCAAATTCAATAAAACTTTGAAAAGCATTCGTATACAATCACTACATAGTATAAAACAAAGTCGCTTAAAACTACGCAACGGATTTTGATGCGGCTTATTTTATTATACAGAGTTATTCAAGGTTTTTATGTATATAATACATGCATTTGCTAGTAAGTACATAAAGTAATGCCAAAATATACGTCATTTTTTGAATGTTCCATCTGGACTTGGTTTGATTTTTAGTACATCAACGTTGAGCTAGACACACCAACATAAATTGCAACCGATGCGTTCGTCTATCTATGCGGGATCATAAAACAAATCTACGACCGTAAAGTATGGTAGAGACCTACCAGCAATAGGAGTATTGTTTTGCTCTAAAGTAGAGGTTGGCTGGAAGTACGGGTGCAAAATGATTGTCGAAGCACTGTCAACATGGCCGTGGCTGGCACGGTGCCATCGCTGACTCGTTCACCAGCGCCACTTCACCGCGATCGAGGACTTGCTCGTTATTTACTTTTTGGTGTCAAATAAAATTCAAATATCGTCAAATGTTTACCGTTTCTAGGGTTCCGTGGCTAAAAAATAAAAAGGAAATAGAATCACTTGAATATCTGTCTGTCTGTCAAAATCCTTTTCCTCAGGAAGCGTGAAGATATCTCCGTAAATTTATCGAATTTCTATAATATGAAATTCTTAGGAGCTGTGAAAAAATCAAACCAAAAAGTTTTATTGTTTCTGCCACATATTTTGCCACTCGCAGGGGAATTAAAACCCATAGGGTAATTCCTAGAATTATCAAATTAGGCAAGAAGCAAGCGTTTTAATGGTAAACTTGAATATTTCCTAGAATCACCAAATTAGGCAAGAAGCAAGTATTTCAGGGCTAAAATCCGAATTCCGTATTTTTGTAGTTAAATGACAAATTTTTTTTGATTAGCTGGATGACCTATTAGACCTTAATTTTTTTGAAGAAATGTGCTACGGAAAGTTCCTGTTAAGATAACTTAATTGACGTAATATCCACGCGGATACGTTTTTGTGTGCAATAAATTTTCTGGCCGATAATAATCAATAAAAATATTTTATGTTGAATATTTCAAAACTTAGCTTTGAACATTATTTATCAAACATAAAATTTTCTCAACAACAAACATTTATTGAAAAACGCAAACAACAGCAAACGTCTGAAATAGTTTTACTTTTCAATCTGAAAAAGTATTAGCAACTGAATGCAAAAACTGCTACTTTTTATAAGTTTTCTCTTACTTTTTATTTTTATAGCGAATGTATTTGAAATATTGCCAGATACAATTTATTTACACGAGTATCTAGAAAATCTGGAAATACATATTACACGTACAACCATGCTGCTGAGATTCAGTGATTTCGTTGAATGTTCTATTTTGAACCCTAACCCAACATACCTGGATCGAAGCCGGTACGACATTTAATAGAGTGCTTTCATGAAATTGCTTTCAACGTTTCAAATAGGAAATTGCATGTAGCGGTGAGCGTGGTGCGTTCGGTGCAAGGCAAGACGGCACATTGTGGTATTATAAACACATAAAAGTAAAGTAGGTAGCGCGAAAAGAAATAATATATAAACACGAGTTTGGCAAATGCGAAGACAAGCGCGCGCATTTGGCATTATACAAAGCATTTAACTGACATTGAGAAACTTGCGCTCCCTCGGGTTTGGCTCATACTAGCTTTATAATTATGGATGCTATTTGCATGGCAAAAACTCGAGAGAGTTTCGAAAGGATAACTTTTGCAATTATGAGGTGCGTAGCTGCCTCTACGAGGGCCGTAGCGTGCTACGCGCTGCTACGAGACACACCTATTCCACTTTATGAGCCTGAATACTTGAGGACTCTCATTAAATTTGTGTTTATGCCACATGCTTTAGAAGTCGTTCATTTAATGTTCTGTTTTAGATTTAAATGAAAAGGCAGATACGAACCCAACTAATCATATTAATTGCTGAAACTTTAAGTTTTAGGTCTAGCTACGATTAAATGATGTTGAGTTCTTAGTAAGTTGTGCTTTTGTATCAGTGAGTAATTAATTAATTCAATACCTAACCTATTGCAATGGAATAAAGGTGAGGAGTGACTGACCCGACCGAGGCTTCGGCTTTTAGTTCGATAAATTATCATGATTGAGTCAGGCGCTTCGCCGAACAAAAGACATCGGCCTGTCGGTCGGCGATAACTGGCATTGACCTGTAAGGAAGTGGGCTAGCGAAGCCATCTCATGTAGCTGACGACCGCAAAAACCAGAACAGTTATATGTCACAACACTACTGGCAACTGGATCGTGATTCTGAAGCACTCGAAGAAACTTAGCTGCGCTTGCCAAGACATGTTTTAGTCGTTAGCAGTGTGAGCAACGTTTTTACGTTGTAGCGACGTCGTTTGCACAAACTTTTTAGGCCAAATAAGATAAAAAATCTCTAAACTGCCGGCAAGAAAACATGCAAAGTACCGAAAATCTTAAAAGAATCTCGCGAATTTCCTTATTAAAATTGTTAAAAGTTGTGAAAAAGAGAATTCTTTTCGTTTTTGATCAGTGAGCATTCCAACCGAGGCAATAATCGAGGGTCTACCTACTCACTTTCCAGGCGTACTTTCTTACCAACCGATGGATATATATTCATTTATATGCATACACTTGACCTGGTTCCGTCATAGCGTGTTATTAGTTTAGGTATTAGCATATCCGTTTCCGATTAACATATTATCCCGCATGTTATTAATTGTAATTGCGATATGATTAGAGATATCAAACTCAATATTGCTCTATAATTAGGGCTCTTTTCCTAACATGTGCATTACCACGTACGGATCTGGTACGCGAGCGGGCCACCCGAAAAATATATTGGCTTCAGCCAATCTGCGTTCCGCGATTCGTATCCATGGAAAAGCTTAAAGGTTATTTCTATCCCATGGGAACTGATTTTTGGGAAAAAAAAAATAACCTTTGTTTTCAGGCTTAGAGCAACATCTACGCAAAATTTCTGCCTGCTCCGTTCAGTTACTTTTAGCATGAAAATGTAACAAACATCCACCCATCCATCCGTCCTTCCATCTAAAAATCCTTACTTTCGCATTTATAATATTAGTATGTTTATGCAAGTATAAAACTTCTGAAACTATCATGGTTATTAACACTAAAGTCATTTAAAACGGGATATTTACCATGATTTGATTTTTGGGTTTTCCAATATTTCGGCACAGTTTCATGCGCTATGATCACGGAATAACTGAAGACACTGCGAGTTCGTTTTTATAATAATAAATATAATATTGGAAAATTAAAAAATCTAATCATGGTAAATATCCCGTTTTAAATGACTTTAATAGCAAGTATAATAATAATAATATTCTTTATTTAGACATGAGATCCATTTTACAAATATAAATTAAAATTAGGGCATATAAAAAAATTGCTGTAACAAAACTATAAAATAAAATTTAAGGTACTAGGTATAAGTACACAGTACAGTACGTCAGGTGGCAATATTCACCCACCGTCTATAGGTGTCTGATAACATCAGACGGTCAGACAGGCTTACAATAATGTGTGTGTATAGTAGTGAGTAGTTCACTGTGTAGTTAGTAGGTACATTTTTGCGGTACCTACCTATTTATTTTATGTCTTTGTATATTTTTCGAATAACATAATCAAGATGCCATGACAGGAGTGTTACTTTGTTGTCCATCATAGATTATTTATAATAAAATATTCGAATCAGATATTATACATAGATTCCAAACAACATGCAGGTCAGAGTTTCAAGAATCTGGAACAAATAGGTGACGACAATGTCCAATAGAGGTTAGAGGTAAGTATAGAGCCGTGGGTTGAGACAAGACAGGCTGAAGAATTAAGTGATTGCCAATCGATAGTTGAAGGTGAAATGGCAACTTTTACGAACCATGATGTGTATATTTGTAACTTTGTCAACCGACTAAAAACAAAGCAGGTTTTCAATTTGCATGTATGTTTTGTAACCCATAACATAAGCTCTGCTTGGCTTGGGGCTAGATGATGCTGTGTGGATTGTCCAGCATTATTAATTTATTTATTATTTTATTTCCAAGTGTTTACACTTTTATTAGCGACAGTAAACAGAACAATACTTAGCGTAAGCAAAATGCATAATCCGATTAGTCCAGAGATCTGATTATAAATGATTTGACAGGTTCATCAACTAATTCTTAACCAACAAAACAAAAGAGGTTCTATGTTTACCTTATGTCCATTTTTCCGTCAATTATAGACCGATTTGGATGTTTTCTACTATTGTATGGAGAATGATCCCGAGGTGGTTCCATAGGCACATTTTATTCCCGAGGGATAAGTATCCGTCCCTAAAAACTTAATAAAACTGTAAATAGTAAGGAAATTTACGGTTTTTAGTTTCTTCAAATCAATCAAATTATTGTTCAAATAGTGATAGTTATTATTTTGATTTCATTACATAGGATTCTTGGTAATTCAGTGACACTACGCGAACAGGTTCGGCCGTCATCACTATCACGTTCGTCAAGACGACAGGTCTTAAATCTTAAAATATTATGTAAATCAGCTCCCATACTAAATAATGTCCAAAAATGTAATTATGTGTGTGTGTGGCAAGTGTGTGTATGCAATAACGTTGCTCTCAGCGATAAGACTGCCCTTTATACTTCCTCTATTCTTAGTTTTTAGTTCTGTATTGTTTTCATTTTTGTGCGGTGTATAATAAAGGGTTTTCTCTCTTTCTAATGTCTGAAACTTTATGATGAATATGATGGCATGACGACCGCGGCAAGCTGAAGACAGGGCGCTATGGCGCTCATTGGGGCCTATGTCCAGCAGTGGACTGCTGTAGGCTGATGATGATGATGAACATCATTGGCCTATTTTACATCTATCAAAGATGATTTAACCGGCATCAGTCTGGCTGGGAGTCAGCCGAGCACACTTACACAAGCTGATAAAGTTTGTGTAAGTGTGCTAAATGTTTTTAAGTTTAGTTTCTAATAAAACCCCTCTAATGAACGATGACTAAATGAACCTACTATACTAACTTTTTTTACAATTTTTAAGAATTAAGACCTGGAGTCTTATCACTAACGAGTTTATATATCAGAACTTGCAGTTTACAGTGACAGTTTATTACCAATTATATACTATATTAGAGGAATTTGTTTAATTTTCTTATAAATCTAGTATCTACACAAAAAATTCTCTTCTAACCCAAACGGTCGAACTTTTATCGATTTCTACTAAGTAGATTCTACAACTAAAGCTTCTTTTCTAAACCTGGGAGCTTTCTTTTACGTCCGATCTTATTATTAGTTGGGGAAGTTCCCGCTCTGAGGAGTAAAACGAATAAGTGTCTCAAGAGAATGCCGTTGATAATGCCAAAGGATGTGACCCGATAATGGCGCGGAGAGATTAGGATTATCTTTATCTTTTTAGTATAACATGAATTTAAAAAAACATGGATGTACTTAATATACCCATTTCCATATTCGTTAAGATCTCTCATTAATTACCTTAGTATTGTTAAGAGAACTCTTTATTTATTTATTATTTACTAAAGAAATTTTAGTATACCGAAGTGGCATTGAGTAGCTATATCTTGCGATGAACCAATAACCGCTGGGGTAAACCTGTTTTTAAGTGACCAAGACTCGGCAAACGTAAAGTAGGACGTTCGCAAAGGTGGGATGATGACCCGCGAATTACTGCAGGCGGAAGCTAGATACGGCAAGCTAAAGACAGGGCGCTAAGGCTCTCATTAGGGGATGCATATATCCAGCAGTGGACTAATATGGACTGATGTTGCTGATGATGATGATGATGATGACTTAAAGTTTATTCACCTCGAACTTTGAGCTAATTGGTGTCAATTTAGATCGAAACTATGTTTTTCGTTTGTTGGGAATAAACACCAAGTTAATTTCAAATTATATCCCCAAAATAGATTTTTTAGGTCATAAATTGTAGATACTGTATGCGATGCGTTGCAAGGCTGAAGCTAGACCGTCCAGTATCTGGTTCAGCTTCTCTATAGCTTTTGCCATTAAAACTACTTATGTCATCAGCGAATCTCATAATTGTTTGTGCTATCAAATTAGTAGTTTAGTTCTTATGCCGTCTAAATTAATATCGTCTAGCCCATATTCGTAAAACCACGAGCCAATCAAAAGGTAGAGGTGTCGTAAGATAAAGGAAAAGTAATCCTACCCATGCCCCTTTTCCAAGCCTGTTATTTAATAATTCACCGGGTCCGAAAGTGTACACAACATAAACAAGATTAGTAATTCACTCGCCATCGATTACTGTTCGTAAATAATTTAGAAATATCGAAGCAAAGCAATCAATGCAGGTCAGTGGAGCAAAATGATGCTTATTGAAATCGGTTCTAGAATTCGAGATGTTATTTGTAAACAAAGAAGAATAAAAGAAAATCTGGAAAATATTTACGCCAATGGATTACTATCATCGGAGCAAACCGATTTGCGTATAAATTGTTGCATTAACAGTTGGACTTAATTGAGATAAGACAGGCTGACGAATTAATTGACGATAGTTGAAGGTGAAATGGCAACTTTTAAGAACCATGATGTATTTTTTTCAATTCAGATCTATGTTTACGTTTATTACTTAAAAGAAGAAGAGTATAGGAAAGAAAACAATTTGTTTGAGTCACAGAACCGTTTTTTTTTGTTACCATGCTATTATCTACCTTTTTGTTTTGATGTTATTGTTGTCTATTTTGTTAGGTTTTCATACAAAAATTTCTTTGTTTACTTAAATTATCTTGGAGTGTAGAACCGAGTTGAGGTATCACGTATTATTTGCGTTCTCCCACGCAACTCTACCTACTATGTAACTAATAGTTGATATTTTGTCACAGTTTATTCCAGCTTTTAGTTGTTGGAAAATTCCTCTTTTCTTTTTGTAACAATATATATTATTGTATCCGTTATACTATTGTATAGCGTTGGAAATGAACAGCCCAGAGATTTAAAATTAAATCAAATTCTGCGTAGCCCAGATGGAATAGAAGAATCTCTTTAGAATAATTTGATTGTTTTGAAAAGACTAAACACCGAGTTCAAATTCTTTAGTATTTGCACTGTTTTTAAAGCTTTTCGGAACAAATACTTAGTTTTTTATGGGACCACTTCAGGGTCATTCATATATACACGAGTAATTATTGTTTTTTATATATTTAGTGACCACGAACGGAGTGGTTATTTCTTTTAGGGTGTAAGGATATACAAAAACGGAATTTTGAACATTCGCATTCTAATTTTGAAAGTTAAACTAAAATTATCTGTATTTCGGAAACTGTTATTAGCAGTCGAAATATTACATGTAGGTACAAACATGAGCTTGTTTATTTTGTAAGAGGAACCTCCAAACAAAATAAACAAGCAAATGTTTCAGCGTTTTCAGAAAATTTCCTGAAAAAAGGTTCATACGATACCAATTTGTTTAAAAAAAGAGATTATTTACGTTTTAGCCAGATTACAAACTGTTTTTATAGTAAATGTTATATTGATTGAGTATGAACTATTTTTAGGATGCCAAGGTCAAAATGGGGCACTTATATGCAAAAACTTGAGTGGGGTGTAATTTGAAACTTTTGAAACGTAATTTAAGTCTAGACTGACTGGTCATACAGACTTTAAAGATGTTAAAGTAATTTAAAACGGGATATTTACCATTATTTGATTTTTGAGTTATCCAAGTTATCCTTCAGTCGCAGTGCCTTCAGTTATTCCGTGATCATGGCGCATGAAACTGTGCCGAAATATTGGATAACTCAAAAATCAAATCATGGTAAATATCCCGTTTTAAATGACTTTAGTGTTGATAACCATGATAGTTTCAAAAGTTTTAAAGATGTTGTTGTTTTATATATTTATTTTAATAAGAAAAAAGTTGCAGAATGTGTGGTCCGAAATAGTCGTTTAATTTAAAAACTACAATTCTCTATATTTTAGGAACCGTAAGTAACTAACAACATTTTAAATTAGGGCTCTTCTAACGTTTAGAGTTAATAGCTTAGACTGAATGAGAATTAACATATTTTTATTGTAAATCAATCCACAGATTAAAAAAAAGACCAAGTAGTATGTCTGCTTGGTCTTTTTTTTGCAATTGAATCGCAAAACGGTCTCTGTCTCAGCATGAGTTAGTTGTAAACACGTTACAAACAACCTTCTTTATAAAACGTGAGTTTGGTCTTGTTTTTATGGTTTTTAAAGTCCTGATTGACTGACGCGCATGGCCGCGCATGGCCTAAGCTTGAAGTTTTAAGTGATTGAATTTTGAATTGGGTGTGTTCCTTTTACATAGTAATTTTAATTTCACTTAAAAAACAGAGGGTCTTATATAAAACCTTGATATAAAACAAAGTGCTCTTTTTTCCTCTTTAACTTTTAGTTTTAAAGTTGCCGATGATTCTTCGAATTTATAAATAAAATAGAAGTAATTTAGTGATGTAATTGTTGGAAAGTTCGATGACGGAGAGAAAAGAAACGAATTCCTCTGAATTTCTGATTTTTTTGATCTACATAAATAATATGTACTTAGGTAACATGAGTAGCATAAGAAAATGGATTCATCGTGTATCTTTTCATTTTTAACGTACCTTCAGCCGAACATAGAACTTTATCTTTTCGATTCGTCGGTTAAAAATCTCGAAAAGACGGGTTAGCTAGGTAGGTACACATACAAACTATATTTTATAACATCTACTATCTTTTGGGTCAGCGGTTATAAACAAAACACATGTTCTATTTCATAGGAAAAAAAAAATTGTCTGACTATGAAAACATAAGAGACCCAGCGGTTGAAGTTTTACCTGTGGTCAACCATCGGCATGTCTTAGAGCGTTTGCTAGAATTACTAAATTACTAGCAGCACGATTTGTCAGGAAGTAATTTTGGGACATTTAGGCGCTATGCAGACAGAGCAACTTTAGTTGAAGAAATTGTAAACTTTTTAATATTGAAACTCATGAATCTGAAAATGAAAACACACATCAATGATTAGTTAGGTTTTTTTGGGTCGTCATGAACTCATCTATCCTCCACTTTCAGCTTAGCAATGAGTTTCGGAACACCCTGTTTATGTGCCTAACAGCTAGCTGCGAGTTGCCTGTTGCCCGTTGCCACAATACGGAGATCAAAGTTGCTCTGTCTGCATAATCTTTAACCTTCAAGTTGAAATAAACTGTTATTTATTTTAATTATTACTTCAATTGTTTTACAAATTTGATTAACAGTGACAGCAAATCTTAGTGGATCACTAAGTAATAGTATGGTAAAGATGTCTGCCCATAAAAACTTACTCGCAGTCGCAGTGCCTTCAGTTATTCCGTGATCATGGCGCATGAAACTGTGCCGAAATATAGGATAACTCAAAAATCTAATCATGGTAAATATCCCGTTTTAAATTACTTTAGTGTTGATAACCATGATAGTTTCAAAAGTCTTAATAGTATGGTGCTAGCTAGGTTAGCTTAAGTATCTAAAGAAAAGAAAACAGGAAAACAGCAAGAAACAGGCTACTTTATTTATAAATGTTATCATCTTTTTTGTGGTCCATTATATTATGACGAGGATTGCAAATAAGGCTCAGAATAAATAAAACAGGTGTTTATTTAACGAGCTTAGAGAAGCGGTTTTGTTTTACCCAGGTAATTAAGTGCAGGCTTGCGGATTGGACTTTGAAACCGCACTTCGTGAGTTTTTAACCATTTTCAGGCTTTGCGAAACGTGATCTCGACCACTAAAGCACGAAGGTTGCTGTCTGTTATTTGACCTTCTTACTGGCAAATGTACTCGAAAATTTATGCTTTAATAGATAAAAACAATTTGTCTCAAGAAAAATATAGAACAATTAGGTTCTTGATTACTGTTCATATCATATAAATCATAACCCTCCTTCTCACGCTGTCCGGCAAAACATACTGGAAGCTTCACGCAGCGTAATGTTACGCTAAAAAAATTTAATTAATTTACTAAAATTTGGTGCCAATCTTTACCTTGAATCTTGTTTAATGCGTTGAATTATTAATAACACTATAAGATACCCGGGTATTAATAGCCCTCTGAATTTCATCGAGGTCACTGTCTCAACGTAGGTACTTATTCTGTCACCAAATATTCCAGTTCGTTTCCTGGACGAGTTTTATCCCAACTGACGTAATAACTATTATAGTTCGTTGTTTTCGTTGTATAATATCACCTCAAGCTCTCAATGGCAATGCGTTTTTTATTAGGGTAGAGTGATTTATTTTATGATGACAAATTATGCTATTATACTTCTTTATACTTTCATCTTACGCAGCGACATGGCGACCGTAAATTGCGGTATTGATATATCTCAAGAAAATTTGGGTATTATATTTGATGGTAGTACTAAAATCTTAGACCTTTGCATAATATAAAGTTTTTGTTATTAAAATGAGTGCGTAAGCTCTCACACTCGCGGTAATCTCCAGAAATTAAAAAAAATCGATTTGGGCGGGACTTGGACCCGCGTAAACCCCCTTCCTTCAGTACGGGAACGGTCTAACTAACAAAGCCACCAAATCTAGTAACCGACGACGAGTCGAAAAATCCAAATTTTTGGGATATTTCAATTTCTTTAGCATAATATTTTTCACTTAAAACGAGCCTCGAGTAAGTACCGATATACATACATACATATGTATATATCAGGAACTCTTTGATTCTTTACTATATTTTCCTAATTAATTTGATCAGCTGAGTATAAATATGCATCACTATGCTACCTGATACTTGTAACACGAATAACTCTTGAATGTATCCTATTATTTGAACTTGCAAAAATAAGTATCTTTAGCATCACTCAAAATTCGGTCCAAAAAATGAGGAAACTGTATCGCTTAATTCTTACCGTCGACACATTTGGGCCATGTTGATTTCAGCGCCGGAAAGTCTGCCATGTTCCGTGAAATGAGAAACGGAGAAACGCAAACCATACTTCCCTTTGCTGGCACGTTATTTCCTATTTTTAAGGCACAGTCGGTACCTATAAATGCAGACTGCTTTGTCATCTACACGCAGCACATTTACTTGATAAGTTGATTCAACCCCTTCGAAACTATTTACAATAAGCAAGGAGTTTCTCTGTACCGTAATGTTATCAACATTACGGTGGCAGTGCTTATGTTGCTAAAATAAAACTGTTTATGAGAAAACGTTTTGTAATCTACAATATCACCATGATAAGACAATCCACTAATAAATAGACGATGCCAAACCAAGGCAAACATATTTTCTACATGTTCACAAAATGTTTCCTTGTTGGCAGTTCCACAATCTAAAATAGTCCATGATCATAATTTTATCCTGTGTGAAATTGGACCCTGTCCACGTACACATGTTTACATAGAAGAAAGTTTTAAAAACATTCAAACAAAAGCATCGAAAAACTCGCGACGGATATTTCGGTGAAAATTTACGATGATAACCCCGTTGCTCGTAAAAAGTTATATTTGCGGCGGCTTATATGACCGGAAAGGCGGCTACATTGCGTGTACGGCTCCTGGGTCTCACCGGAAAGACTGTGATGGGGTCCACCACTCGTAATGCCAATAAATCAGAAAACTGGGATTTCTCAGACTGCGGACTCATAGTGAGTTTCCACCGACGTCGACGTCGTCACCGTAAATCTAAGTCTCAAGATGACGTGCCCGACATCGAATTAATTATCTGGGCTTTTCCCTCTTTGATTTCAGTCAGCAAATAATCACACACTCAAAGACCGTTCGCGAGAATAATTGCACGGTGAACACTTATTTGCTTTGTTTCAGCTCGTAGCTCGTACTTCATCGCAATTCAATAATTGTGTTTGAGGAGCAAAGCAAATACGAGTCGAACTGAAGCAATGTTCGGAGTTTAATTCACGCGGGAGTGGGAGGGGTACTGTCCCCCTCAAATTATTCATTACCTTGAGAGAGCTCTCGCGGGCCACTTTGTGCGTACATGATCTCCGTTTGTGGCGGGTTAACGATATTACCCCGCTTTGACCTGGCGATAGGCTGGAGTCTCTTGTAATAAATTTACTTTACGATACACCTGTTAGTTTGTGCAAACTGTTCATAGAAATGCCAGAAGGTGAATTATGTTTATGGCGCGTGAAAGGTTAGGGGACGGTGAAAGGGTGAGGTAGCGTCACATCCTGCGGTGACAGGCCTCGGGCACAGGTTGCTAACCACCCTGCCAGGCAAAGGTTAGGTCACTGGATAGTGCCTAACTGATGATATGGTTTATCACTATTTTAGATACCATAGTCACCGTCGTCGGTCGTTTGAACTGATAATGCATTGCAAGAAAAAGTCAATTATATGTATGTACATGTGTATCATAGATAACCTAGAGCGTTTTAAGGAAGCTGCATTAGATTTATAATCAGTTTATCTCTTCTTTCCAGACACCAGATGTCCTCGCAGGTCGAGTGGCTCGCTGCAATGGAGCTAATTACAGTGAACCCGTTTCAACACATCAGATTACAATCTAGAGGTAATTCTTTTTTAGCTTCTAGAAAATCTGTGCATTTGTTGGCATATTTGGTACGCCTAATTATAGCAGGTACTACTAATAATATTGTGACTTTGACATATAAAAATGGATGAAACAAACACATAGTTGTATGATAAAATTGCCTTATTTAATCTTTCTTAAAGAAAGTAAAGTTAATTTTATTTATATAAATACATGCATAAGTAATCACAATAACTTTAAGGTATTTTTATAACTTTTTTCTTTATAAAAAATATAATAAATTAGCAATACTTATAATATTAATATGAATCGTAATCACACTTTGATCTCTATACTAGGATACCCTGTGCTGGAGAGAATGAAATGTAGTATCTATGTTTCTAGTTTCGAGTGACATAGATGATATTTATGACATGTCACAACCAATTTAACGAAAGTTAAAAGTCCATACCTATTTATTTTATGTCATAAACCTTCCACTGAAAACAAATGGCAATTGCACAAAAATGACATAATGTACGCAGTACATATCCACAAATGATAGACAGGTAGAAAAAGCAGATCGCTCTGCATATACTAACAGTAGCAAGCGTTTGCGGTATTGTTTTATGCGACACCGCATGAAATAAAATCTGTAGAAGAGGAGGGACCAAAATAAAAACATATAAGCTACCTAAATTATGTTATAAAACTTAACTTGTCGAAGTGCTTATTTTGTAAGCCTAAAGAAATAAAGTTAATGACATCTGAAATCTTCGGTATATAACATAATATATTTCAATCAAAATTATAAAACTAGAGCAAAAATATAGGTAAAATTTTACAAAATGAACGCTTTTTAGGCTTGTTGTAAAAGGGCAAATAGACCAAGGCAAATAACACTTACGGTTTCGTCCTTTAGTAATAATTAATTACAAAGGACAACATAACCTTCAAATTCAAATAGCTACAGGTCACCAGCCCATAAATTGTAAAAAGCAATGGTACGAATAATTCGAGTAAAACTTTTGAAACTATCTATTATTTACAGAAAAGTAACTTTTAACAGAAGTTATTCCGTGATCATGGCGAATGAAACTGTGCCAAAATATTGGAAAACTCAAAAATCAAATCATGGTAAATATCCCGTTATAAGTGACTTTGAATTCGAGTAAAATCTTCATCGTGAGCGTACTGTCCGACTCATTAATAAACAAAGCTGTAACAAACCTCTTGTACAGACAGAGTAGATAGTGTTTCTTTAAATTATGAAATGCTTTGAACTCTACAGCTACCTACCCTCATACTTATAAACCTCGTGTCTATATGAGAGTCGTTCGTTTTGTTTACATAGTTACACAGAACGAGAAAAAATACTGCTCAGCCAGTTTATAAAGTTGTACATTTCTCGCAAGACGTAAGGGGGTGGCTTATAGTCTTGGACGCTTTTGAGTTTTGCAGATAGCTGAACTGTCTGATTTCTGAATACTTATTCGAAATGAATTATTCGGGATAGATAAGTAAATAAAAGTCTATAAGGTGCTTATCAGGGGAAGGCCTGCAACCAGTAGTGGACCAATATAGGCTTTTAAGGTTGAAGTGAGATAAGTAAATTAGTTGTGATTTTCTTAGACATTAAAGACAAAGAATATCGACACTGAAGTCGATCAACGCGAATTCACGTACAAAAATACCGAGTCGCAGTACAATCCACTTTGTAGGCAAGTCATAAATATGATAGGTACTGTGAGATACTAGTTATACGTCTGCGATGACCGGCATCAGACGTCGGGGATGCGTGTCGGCTGGTCGGGATCGATATCTTTGAGAAATAGCGCCTGTCGTTCCCTCTTGTAATTAGTTATCCTCCAGAAGGAAACAATTTAAGTTCTATTAGTATATTTAAAGTAATAACTAAGTTATAAAACGTTTGAAACTAACATGGTTATTGACACAAAAGTAATAAATAACAGTATATTTACTATGATTGGATTTTCGTGATCATGGCGCATGAAACTGCTTATTAGAAAACTCAAAAATCTAAATCAAATCATCAAAAGCACCATTTTCAACTCAAAAAGAAAAAAACCAAATATTTCTTACATTCAATCATCAAATAACATCAAATCAAATCATCATCCCGTTATAAATGACTTTTGAACCAAGTTATATTTTATCATCAGACATCCTGGTCTTCTATCCATTTTGAATATTCTACTTGGGATAAATTGACATTAGCTTATTATTTTTAACATCACATGGGATAAATTGACATTAGCTAATAAAAGCTAATGTCAATTTATCCCATGTGCTTGTTGTCGTTCGTATTTGTAAACGACATATTTTAACTACCTGTGCTATTTCCAATACCTAGAAAACCTTTAAGCCATTTATAAACCATGGACGGTTAGTAAGAAGGCCCTTGCGGTAAAACAAATTGCTCCTAACGGCTAAGTTATCTATATCACCAAAACATGTCGTTGAGCAAGCCTATCGTCGCCTTTTGATATTTTTTGCCGTAAAAAATGTGGTAACGATAAGACGATGTGCTGTAAGTTCCGGTGATCGGAAAAATTGTGGTGTGGGTCGTGATGCTTCGTACTGGTTTTTGTCAGTTATGGGTGCCAATAGGACCCTATTATTTATGTACATATCTTTGTAACTCTATATCCTAACCGATTAATGTGAAGATTTTTTCGTAGAGAATGAATGACCTGTAAGACTTTAAAAATGTGTAAGTTTTGTCGCTTTTTAGTATTTGTAACAAAATCCAAATTATGAAAACGATTCTTTAGAAGGTCCTAAATCAGTTTAGATCGATTATTGTGGCTGGTCGGTGTTGAACTAACAAGGTGTCGCTTAGCCGAAAGTAGCCGAAACTCGAGTTCGGTACCAAAGTTTACATGTCGATAAAGCACGAACGTGTATCGAAGATTGGTTCTTATCCCGATCGACCTCGACCGCTCGAGCGCACTTACTACACGAAGTCCGGGTCCGCAAACTTCTTATGACGTCTGAAAGTCTGCTTCTATGATGTTTCTTCTATAAAATTCAGTAAAGCTGGGAATATACTACCCCAACGGCGTACATACAGTCTACAAAGAATCCACTGAAGTCATACTTTTAGGTTTTTTGGACCGTAAAGTAATTGCGTTTTGTAATAACAAGAAACATATCCCTTTAACATTTTGTTTCACTCAAAAACCATTAGAATCTTTCACTATACATATTTATTTCACATCTTCAAACGAGTATTTACAAAAACAGGAAAAAGTCTCTTATAACTGTGCCCATTAGTCGCGAGATTTACAACTTGTGTCAAAGAGAGAGATACTCGTAAATTTTCCGAATTTGTAAGGCACCAGTTCTTTGACAGCTTTTTTCTATAGCCTACTTTGGCATACATAAAGAAATAACAAACCTAATTAGAGCATACACGCTATAAAATAAAAATAAATAGCCATAACACGTTAGTGTCCATAACATAAATATTACCTACCTGTTTATATGTATAATTATATATCACGAGTTAAGTCAGAGTAAGCACGTGAGCTTTCATTATCATCATACTCGTATGAAATATGCTACGCCGTAGCGGCTTGCTACGAGGTCCATTTTATCGTAGAGCTTGGTAGCACGTAGCTAGAAAGCTGTATGAATAGGTTTGTCGTGTCATGTATAAACTTAATAAAAGTTATGACAAACCTTTTTATTAATTTTTCATTTGGAATAATTTAGCGGTTGACCATTAGATTTTATACTTACGAGTTAAAAAATACTTAAAAAGTAGCTTTAAGGGAAACTATTAAAATAGAAACGTTATTCAATCTGCAGTTCAAATCGGTAAAAGTTTGTTATTTTTATCAAACATTTCGTGATTTTCTAGACAGACGGGTGTGACTGAGTGATAGTAGAAGTGAATGTTATGATTGATCTTCCCTTTACACGAACTCTCTACAAAACATTATTCCATCGAAGCTACAGAAGGTAGGTAAGGTAATACACCGTGAATAATTTATTTCCATAATAATCCAAAGCTTTGTAGCACACCGGGTGGTTTGTATGTACCGAGAACGAGGTGTAGTGGATAGAAGTTTCATATTGTCTAGTTTACGAGTGTTTTATGTAAAGCGTGTGGTATCGCGTGCCGGCGTAGTGGCGCGAAGGCACGACTCTGCCCCTGCCTACCACAATGCACGATCTAGAGCTAAAGCGGTGCACTGCTCCAATTTATAGTTCATACGTCACCGCCTCCCTTATCGGGTTTCCGGTGGCGTGTAGCGTACGCTATTCTGCACACAGTAAACTATGCAAGTGATCAGCGTTTAAACAGCCCCACGGGTAAATGAACCTGATTTACATTCAACAACAGTAAGGCTGAGGCCGAACGAGCGTAATTGTTTGAGCTGTTAGTACTCTCTCGTAAAATAAGTCGTTTCATAAACAAGTCCTGGGGCAGTATTCAGCTAAACCAATAGCTTCGCTGTGACTAAGTATGCTATAACGTCGTAGGATCGTCACCCGTCACACGAATAGTTGTTATGTTTCTTGAAAGTACGCAAATTATTGAGACTAAAAATTCATAAAATTACGCTTGTTTGGCCCTAGCCTTATATACTAATTCGGCTGTGGTAAAACTATCATTGACTTTGTCTAGGTTACGCGGTGGCATGAAATTATTTGAATTAACACAAAAGGTGTTTTTGTGATGGAAATCCCCATTGTTCGCTTTTCTTTATAAAAGTTGGGAAATTCTGCTTCTAAGGTCTAATAAACGATTGGACATTATTGTTAAACATCTTTTGAATAGAAGAAGTGTTGAAAATTGGAGTATTTGAAATCTTTGGGTTGTCGAGTTGGTCCCTTCTTTAATCAATTTTAACTTTATTATGGAGAACGCCTTTTATTTTCCGCAAGTGTGGGTAAATTAATTAATTATTTATTAATTATTAAAAGCAGTCGCATCTTTTGATTTTTGTATACAGAGGCGTTCATTTATGACGTAAACGTGGATAATTGTATGAAAAAAGGCACGTAAAAAGGCGTACCTCTATACACATTACATATATAGGAAATTGGTCTCTTATTCAACTGATAACAAAATTGAATATACACGAAACTCAATTGTTTTACGTTTTAATGAAATTCCCTGGAGGGTAATAAATGGACCCAAGTACTAGACTGACTTATTTATTGGTTCAATATAGGTATAATAAATTAAACCACTACATATTTTAATAAAAAGATAAAGTAGGCTTAATCTAATTCTTATCAATTTATTAAGCACGTAATCTATAGCAAGATTGACGTACGACAAATTAATTAGATGCTTTACGCTCGCTTGCCGTACTAATTAATAATAAAGGCAGCGAGTAAACAGCAATGTGGATCGCCACAGATTAGAAACAGAGCGGCCTCTACACTTTATTATGATTGAACGTGAATATTAAATGAATATTATGCGATGGCACGAACTAAGCTATAAAATGCGCAGATTTGACGAAAAACAAAATAATATCGAGTGTGATTAGTTTTTTAACAAAAAAAATTCAATCTTTTTTAAAATCAACGATGTTTTCATTTTTGGTCCATTTCATATGTTATGTTATTTGGTTAATCGATTCTTTCGTTGTTGACTATTTACAAAATGGCATTCTCTTTATGGTGATGTCATTTTGTAGTTTTATTCCTGAGATTATAATTTGTACCGTAAAACTAAAGATAATGTTTTCAGTAATTATAAAGTCCGTTTACGTAAGATCATCAAATTATTGAGAAACACAAATCCTCCTTTACAAACCTTTGTGGTTTTCTTAGTGTTATTATTAAGTTTTTTTGTAATATTATTTTAAGTTGATATTAAACATAAAAATACAGGACAATAATATTTTTGGCTGAGGAAAAGCTAATAAAAATCAGATTAGACAAGTAATATTGCCTTTTCATGCCCAAAAGGCTGAAACATTCCAACTGAAATTTGACAGGTAAATGGTATCCCGGGGACCGACATAGGCTACTTGAAAAGCGCGTGTGAAGCCACGGGCAGTAGCTAGTACAAAATATAGTGGACTAGCTGTTTTCAAATGAATCATGACGTCACGGAGCGTTACGCACTTCAATAACACGTGATCAGAAGATGAGAGCGGGAAACATTATTCCACGACTTGGCGATTAAGCTTAGCACTATTAATTCTATACAAAAGCTAATTCGTATTTAAGTAGGAGGATATCGAATTAATGTGACCAATATAATAGAGAAGAAAAAGATAATCCTCACATAATACTAGAGAATGAAGAACCAATATTGAACATTATACAATAATTATACATTACTAGCTGCGCCCCGCGGCTTCGACCGCGTGGAAATTTCTGCACAATTTTACCATGTTTTCTCACTGTTTAAACCTTCCCTGGACTACGACAAACATTTCAAAACCAAAATCAGCTATATCGGCCCAGCCGTTCTCGAGTTTTAGCGCGACTAACGAACAGCAATTGATTTTTATATACAAGATTTAACAAGTTTTAACGTTAATCGTAGCTTAAACGTACAATTTCAATCGACTCCAACTCTAAACGCAGAGTAACTTCATAAATTAAAGCTCACCCAGTCAAAGCATTTTGCTAAGACGATGCACGTAGAAGCTAAATTTAATTCTCAGCACGGCTAGTGGCTCTTAGAGCAGTTCATAGAACTCTCGGAGAAACTTCTCAGGCGAGCGGGATGTCGCACAAACAGATTCCAAGCCACTTGAAATTCCTAGTTATTTTGATTAAGATCATACTGCATTGCAACGCCCGTTTCACTGGGATAAACTTTGATGTCTTTCCTTTGATAGTTTTTAAACTTTCGCGATTTGCTAACGTTATTAGTTCCTCGTGAAAGTTTTGTTAGATTTCATCATCACAACAGCCTTTACTAGTACGATTCTGTACGTAGGCTGCTGTTTCTTATTCGCTCTTATCATAATAATTTGTTAGATTTGTTTACTTGCAAAATGGGGCAGTAGGTTAATACCAGGGGCCAAATTCTCCTAACCAATCACTTTACTATGACAATGATTTCGTCGAATCGTCCATAGATGAAATAAACTCTAGATAGTGCGTGCGGTGCTATTTGATTCTCGTCCTCCATGGGTAGTTTCTTTAATCAAAGGAAAAATGTGTAATTCTGAGACGTTGTTATTGTAAAACTATGCTCGCTTTCACGTTTTGACTGAAAAACAGTGTTTTTGCTTTTTAGCAAAAAATGTCGCTGATCCATGGCCTATTTGTTATACTGCAGCACACACATATTTACCTACAGTAAGTACTTTAGTAGCCATTTAATTGCTCGTTTTATTAATTGTTTTATTGTAATTTAGTTTAATATTGTATCTCTCTCTATGTTAATTGTATGTGTGTGTTAATAGTACCAAATAAACGTTTCATCTATCTATCTATCTAAAACTATCAATTTAGTGGCATGAGGGCTAAGTAGTGTTTATGTATATTACTGAAATAACAGCGTTGTATGTTTTATCTATAGGTGGTTTATCTAATATAAACAAAGATATATATCTCAAGAATAGTTCTCTTATATACATAGTTGTAAAATGTTATTACGCAGGCATTTAAGGACAACTGTTACAACGCTTAATAAGTTTTGTAATATGACTCAAGAACTTTTGTGTGCTATTCACACATGGAAGAGTTTAGCTTGGTAACGTTGGTACGGGCAGGTTACTGTACTAGACTACATAAAGACAGTAGAAGTACCTACCGGATCATCATCATTATCAGCCTATGTTAGTCTATTGCTGGTCATATGCCTTCCCTAATGAGTGTCATACCGCCCTTTATTCAGCTTGCCGCATCCAGCATCTGCCTGCAGTCTTTCGCTGGTCGTCCTATACAACGTTTACTAGTCAAAGTGAATCGCCTGTACGAAGTTTCTCTTATCCCGCAGAGGCGCAAAGTTATGCCGAAACATGAAGCTTTGCCCGGGGATTTATGTTACTATTGAAATTGTTAGGTAGATGTTATCCTATTGTTATCAAGAAGGTTCCCGGAATAAAATTTTGTGTGTATTTCAAGCTTTACTGAACCAATACTGGAATGGATACACTAACGTGTTATGTTTTGCTGCTCGATCCGAATTGTATTTTCAGTAAGGAGTGGAAGCAGATTTGTGACAGTTATCAATAAAGTTTATCCCGCGGCGCGCAAAATTTATATCAAATTTGTTAAAAATCCCCTCCCGCTTCAAAACGTTTATAGAATTTACAACAAAGGCACGGAACGCTCTTGTGCCTGCGAGCACGATTTGGACACCCTTATAAATTGTTTATTTTTGTTAGTAATACGAGTATTATACCTATTCACGCTGTAAGCTTGTAAGTCACTGACATTGCAAAGTTATTCAGGTGACTTTGGAGTTGTGAACTTTAAAATATGCTATTGAATTGTTAATTATATTATGAAAATGAGAACAGTTTCGTTGTAAGCGAACATGAACTCGGCCTGAGGTGTCTACTGTCTAATGAGGAGAGTTACGAGGCTCTCTCCATCATGCGCGTAACGAGCCTTTGATGGCACATCCACTCGAGTTTCATAGTCAAATCACCTTTTATTGCCAGTCATTTTAGCGGGTCACATGTCGTCGATTCTATTGATTTAAATTGGTACCTTGATACATCGGGTGAAACGAGCTTTTGTTATTTTGTCTAGCGTTGAAACTTTTTCTTTACAATTCTACATAGGAACTGTTATATTTCAATAGAAAAATTGTAAATCGCACGTGACGTGCAAAACATTTTACAATAAATAAAAACGTATACTTTACAATTCTTTATCGGACCTGTTGAAATTATTTCAATAGAAAAATAGTGAATCGCACGCATTGAACTAATAAACATAAAATATAAATATTTGAAATTTTTTAATGCTATTTTTATAAATTATGTCTTCCGCGCGTAGGCATGTACCTACCTAACATTTCCCAATTGCCAATTCCTGCTGACAATTGTATGGACACATATGTATAGTAGAACGAAGACACGATAAAGCCATTTTTCTGTCTGTGCGGACGTGCAAAGCTCTCCCTACGTGCCTCTCACATGTATGTTTGCTGCAAAAATACAAAAACTGCGCTGACAGCCGTCTGGTGGATTCCGCACGTTTCCCGGCATATTGCATTTTTAAAGAGGCCTCAGATAGGGCCACTTAAACGACACAAACAAGATCACGTAATTAGATAACGCTAAATTTAGCCTTATCAGAGTTATCGGTTCCCAGAAAATCGTCGTTTGTCGCACTGACATCGACAATTTCAAGTAGAAAATTTGATACATTTATTGAGTGGAGACACCCGCACTCAATCACCATCATTCGCAGCCGAATTTTACCCACTGCTGGGTATAGGCAAGCCTAGTAGTTCTGTGTATACATGTTATAGCCAAATATTTTTATTGTGGCATTTACGCCACCGTCACTCTTTATACTAACCGATTTTGTCCATACAAAGGTTGCCTGGTCGCTTTCAGCGATGAGACCGCCGATTGTGCCACACTAGATTGAATTAGCGCTTTAATGAGACGCATTAGGGGCCTATGTGCAGTAGTGGACTAGCATAGGTTGATGATGATAAGATTTAATTAGTAGTTACTGTTTGGTAAAATATTTTATAAGGTGCAATAAATATTATCTATCTATAGACCTCCCGATTTTTTTGCCTTCCACCACGGTCCTGTGCTATCTGCCTCCATTGACGCCACGTGATAAATATATCAAATGTTCTGCTTTCACTCAATATATAACTTATATACGATAGGTATATTACTGTTCTATGACATAAAGCTTTACCTTCGTAGAAAGAGATAGTGAGTACACACAGATAGAGTACTCCCGTGAAGGCATAATGCGAATAGCATTATCAGGCTCTGAAAATACCGCTTCACAAACTATAGTACCTACAGGGTGTACCCTTATCACATCTTATGAATAAGGGTCGTTTTCATCGGCAACCTCGCAGGTATAAAATACCAGATAAAGTTTTAAACGTAATGTAAATTCTGTACATAGATACCGTTGGTCTGAAGTATGCAAACAGGGGCTTACCTGAGCTCTGGGAACGCAATTAACGATCCCAAATAAACCTTTTGATTGTGTACTGTTTAGTTATTAATCTATTGTCTTGTTTTCGCTGGATTAGTGAGTTTTTTGCAACGCCATTTTAAAAACGGAACAACCATTGAAGTCAAATATTATCTTACTAGACCCACTTTGCATTTACCATGTGATAAATATGATAATTCAAAAGAAATGTAAGTTTTCGTATGCGGGATATATGATCATTAAACATTTTTCTGGGAAGCTATCCTTACGGGAATAAATCACGTGAGGAGGTTCCCCCTCCTCCCACGGTCTTGGGCGGTTCGGGAGGTCATGCTGAAAGGCCAAAATAACTGTTCTATTTCTGAACCAAACTGATATTTACCGGCTATTAACTTCAAGCCGCGACTTTGACCGCGTGGACTTTATTTGGTGTAGCGGGTTCATTAAGGAATTTTTAAAGAACCTTTAACCTGCAGTATGTATAGGTACATAATGTGTAATAGAACGTTTTGTTACAATAACCAGTTTTAAATCTATACTGTGTTTTGCTGAAAAGAGTAACGAATAAAGCAACTTACGCGTTTTATTAGAAAAGATAAAAAATTACATAACTTTCGGGAAGATAAACGCAAATCACCTGCAGCATCTGTTTTTATTTTGGTAATAACAGTAATTTCCCGGTGCGGGATACTTTACGTTGTAACTTACCCTGTTAATTTAACCCTGAATACACAAAGAGGTTCCTTGTTTGACTTAATAAGACAGGAATTAATTCTCGCAGACATTCATGAATAAATAATCGATTTAACTAGTAGGCAGCAAGTACCTATTATTTTCGAAGAACTTAACTGCTTGTTATTCAGTGTTTGATTGCCACGGTTTGCATAAATATAAACTTTGTTAATAATAATGTTTATAAACGGTTAAATTACTTCATTTTTGCCGTCGGTCGGATCAAAGTCTTAGTGGATAAGATATATTATCTGATATTTGTACTTAATGTGACAAAATAGATAAAAAAAATCTTTAATTATAAATTCATGGCGCCCTATTCTGCTAAATTCACTCTTCGCTTCCCTATGATAATGGTATCGTCACAGAATCGTCACCATAGACATGTTTTGCTTTGTAACGCTGTCGGCATTATCATAATAAGCGTGTTATTAATTAAGTATTTTCTTTATATTGTATGTATGCTAGTTTTAAGGTATATATTACTATGGACCGTAGAATAAGTTAAATAAGATCTGTTACTTTTCTATGGTCTGAAATAAATAATTTTAATCTTTATTATTATTATTATTTTGGTATTCTACCTTAGATAGACTACAAATGTTGTTTTTAAAAATAAACTACAGATGTAGAGAGGAAACTGTCTAACAGTCTTTCCGTGAAAATAGTGCACGCAATATATTGAATTTCTATACTCTATGGATTCTACAACGATACCATTATCATTCTGAAGCGCTTTGTAAGCAGAAATGGGTCCCTCAATAACAAGGAACATAATAAAAGTAACATAATGGTGGACTAATTATACCCTGGAGGCTCTTGATAACAAGCTTGTTAGCTGGATATATTAATTAAATATGGTTTTATAGCGGTGCATCAGACTAAAGTGTGTTTGTGCAAAACTTTTAATTAAACTTTGGATAATTTAAACAAGCTTCACTCTTATTTGTTTTTAGTTTCGAGTGAAAATTCACTGGAATATCTCATGTGTGGGAGGCCATCTTGTTTTGTTCGTAAGGTGGTGCTGTTATCGTTAATGTTAATGCTGAACTTCCGTTCATCATTATCATCGTCATCAATAACCCTTATCCACCTACCGTTGAATTTTAAAAGGTGGAAGGTTAAATATAATTCGTTATGCGAAACGAATTATTAGAAGGTTAAATATGTGTAGCTAACATATTCGTTTATGAGAAACAAACTATTTTAAGCATTTTTTTTGTATATTCGTCAATTTCTCAGTAAATAATTATGGAGTGGCATTAAAATTATTTCGCTATTAAATAGAGAATGATCTCGAGGTCATAAAAAATAAGTTATAACTTATTCTAATGGAGTATTTATCCTGCCCACAATAAAAACAATACTTTGAAACTTTGAAAAATCACGAGTAGCTACAATTTTTGTTATTTCTTCACTTATATTCTTTATATATAAAAATCAATTGCTGTTCGTTAGTCTCGCTAAAACTCGAGAACGGCTGGGCTGATTTAGCTGATTTTTTTTTGAAATGTTTGTCGTAGTCCAGGGAAGGTTTAAACGGTGAGAAAACATGGTAAAATTGCGCAGAAATTTCCACGCGGGCGAAGCCGCGGGCCGCAGCTAGTTCTTAATAGATTTTCATGATTCTTTTGTTGTTGTATAAAGAAACTTTTAAAACTTTCACGACTTGTTAAGATATTACACGCGTTAATAGTAGATACATAGTTTCGGCGTATGTATCACAAGTGGCATAACTCAAAACAGGAAAGCTAAGTAAACAAATAGAATTCCATTAGCCACACACTTGTTTATTGCATAAACACACCGCTGTCATTTATAGCTTCATTACAAATTGGCAAATTGGTGAATCATTTATCAACTTGTTTATAAGAGGCTGAAGAAAGTAAAGTTTATGTGCAGGACAGGTTTATGAGGTACTAGCGGACCGTCCGTCCCGGCTTCCCACGGTTTTAGTACGGATCCCTAACTTTTTTGAAAATATAATACAATTTGTATTGTCGAACCTTGATCAAACGAGATGTGCGAATACACGACATATATTTATCGATAAAAAATAAAAAATTATAAGTTACCTATCTCAAAAATAAAGCCAATTTGATATTTTTTTTAATGAAAACTACTTCATCTGGTTTTTTCTCCGTTTCTTTTTGAGTAAACGATGTATTTTATTCAAAGTAGTCTCATTTGAAAGCTAATAGCTAAAGCCATGGTAAGCTGAGCTTGTGTTATGGGTACTAGATAACTGATATACATAATACAATATATTACATAGACAGTTTTTTTTATTATACATAGAAAACGACCAGAACACCCGGAACAAATATCTGCAGATCGTACACACAATTGTTCCGAAACGGGAATCGAACCCGCAACCTACTGCGTCGCAGGCGGACCTTCGCCCACCGCGCCACATCGGTCGACAAGCATTCAATTGATCTAACTTTTAACGAAGATTCTTTAGTATACAAGGGTGTTTGGAAGGTCGATGCAAAGCCTTGAAGAATCGAAGACGGTTATTATTTATTTCAAATCAATGAAATGAAACTTTTGGGTTTGATGACGCTGGACAAATCGTCCAGCGTTATTCATTTGTCTATACTAATATTATAAAGCGGAAGGTTTGATGTTTGTTTGTATCGAATAGGCTCCGAAAATACTAGGCCGATTTGAAAAATTCTTTCACCGTTGGGAAGCTACACTATCCGCGGTGAACATAGGCTATATTAAAATTTAGAAATGTGAAATTTGAATTTAACGCGGGTGAAACCGCGGGAAACAGCTAGTTTATATAATAAATTTCATGCTTCCTACGAGTACTGTCTGTTTCATCATTTAATCACACTTTTATTATTTTAACAGTCTGTTAGTAATTCCCACTTCTGTAGGTAGATTATATTGATCAATATATTTCAGTTTGTTTACTATAACCACCAAATATTTTAGTTTCGAATAAATACGATCAAATAAACTTGAGAACGTTAAAACAGTTTTATCGTTAAATGAATGGGTACTTTCAATGAAAACTTTATTGTGAGGTCTTTCTTCACGTTATATTTATAGCAATGATAGTGTTAGTTAATGCGTCAAAGAGTATTTTACTCTGTATGAGTAAAATATATTAATGAGATAGCTTAGGCAAAAAACAGTCGGCAAATTTAATGTTTTGGTTTATAAAATAATAAAACAAAATATTAAATTCCAATAAAGGCTTTCCGGTTTCTTATTTTTTTATAGTAGGAGGAAGTAGTACCTAGAAAAAATTGCAGATGGGTAGTACCTACAAATAATTGCATATTATAAAGCCGAGTACTGACTGATGGTACGGGACGAACCATTTATTTACCATTTTCAGCGAGCATGAAACGTTACGCAGTGTGTTAAAATCCATATTGTAGCTTGTTGCGAGCGCCTTTTTATCTGATTGCATAAACGCTCGCTGTGCGACAGGTTACATTACGTCCTGTAGCGTCGATCAGTACCCGGCCTAAAATAAAGCCCCAACCCGCTGCGTCTATTTAACTATCTGTCTGAAAACCATAAAAAGTTACCAAACGGATTTTAATACAATTCTAAGCAATCACTCGGCGATACACGAGGAGAAGTTTTAATTGTACTACACACTACATTCATCAGGTTTTGTGTAATAATTTTTGTGTAAAATTTGATAATATGTAAGTATCATTACAAATTTTATTAAAAAAAAATAACACTACACAAAGCAAGGTAAGATAGAAGTACACAAATAGTTAATACACGCGCAAAAAGCGACTCAGTTAATTTATTTACGTAATCTCCCTGTCGATTTATCCGCATGTCATTCCAAAGATGATAAAGTGCTATTTCTTTATGGCGTGGTACTGCGATAGGCCGAGGCAAGGGCAGCGATCCCGTACTGAAAGAAGAATGCCACCTACGCCCTACCACTTGACCTTTATTCCCTCATATTATTTGAATCAATGCTCTATCGCGAAAGGTCTTTGGAAATATTTTCATTTAAGCACACGCTCGAGATTCCTTTTGCCAGCTGGTATCCCGCAGAATGATTGCGATACTATCATAATCTTAGTGAATAAATAACTAGTCCTAGAAATCTTAACAAAGAAAAAAAAACATACTAAATTAATTTCATTCGCGCTGTTCACTTTCAGACAGAGTTTTGTGTAACAGCCTTCTAGATAAATGGTCTGATGCGGAAAAGCAAGCGCAGCCCTTTTCACTTTGAGGAAAAATACTGTGAGATAATATAGTGTTTTTTTTGCTAGTTAGTGGGTTTCGTTTTGGCGACTTGTCTAAGACGCAGGCGCAAAAAGCCGGGGCAACGCTGCAATTTTAATGAAGACTCGCAAACAATCTTGTGAGTGCCAGCCCCTAGATTTTATGAGTGCACGAACTTTAAGGAAAATTAGACACTCGTAGAACGCGTGAGCCGGGCCGCGCTGTAGAATTAATTTCATTAATTACAGTGCCACCTGGCGGCAGGTCCTTTGTTTACAATTAATCATTGTTTAAGCTTATGACATTGTAATTCTGGTGCTTTACGTGGTATTACGTGGCTTGTTACTCGTACATAAGGCAAGGACCAATTATTTATCGGCTGAACTAAAATAAAATAAGATTTTAAATTATAGTCCCGAAAACATTATAAAATCTTTCATTAGTATCATAATTTCAAGTTTATTTCGTAGACGTCGTATGCGGTCGTTTTGTTTGTTATGTGAACGCTTCTTGGTAAATTAATTAACAGCGGCGTAGCCTTGAGTGACGGCCTTTTTGAAGAGGATACAGGCGACTGGGCCCACTACAAAACTGGGACCGCGGTCCCAGTTACCTGATTAGTTTTTTCTTGTTTATTTCGTTGGGCGAGTGGGACCACTCGTAATTTTAACCACAAATCTATTGTTTAAAGTACAGTTGGCATTATGTCTTATTGTCTTATTGTGCAAAAAATATAATAAATAACCTTGAGTTCTAACACAACCTAATAATAGGAATTTAAAAATCAGTCTTCGCAAATGGAATTGTACTATGAAGAGCTCATAGCTATAGAGCTCATCACATAGAATCTGATAATATATTTAAGATTATTATCATGTCATCATATGATGTTCTTTCGCGTTACAGCGAAAGTGGTCACGGGGCGACTGAACGTACTGCCGTACGTGGACTGCCGTCAATTTTAGACTATGACTCCGAACAGTCGAAAATTGGCGGTAGTCCACGACTACCTTCAATTCTTCGTATAAGCACAGGTCAATATATCGATTTGCGATCCTTCTTTAGAGAAGCGAAGCATCAGATCCATCTGTTACAGCTACCTCATTGTTATTCAGGTTATGCTTTAAGAGTTAAGAAGTTTATTCAACCAAATCAATCGGTTTGTGTGGCTTACCACATAATAACTATATAGTACTACGTGGAGTCTTAAGTTCAATTGATCGATATGTAATCATGACGTCCTTTTTCGATGGGATTTGGTACAGTGCCTCTATCGTGCTCACAGGAACTACGCAAATTCCATACAAAAATAGGACACGATCACGTGTCGAAACTATCGTCATCCAAACTTCAATCACACCACATTATTTTGCTCCTCTTGTTGAGAATTTAATATTACCTAAAGCATAAAGTGTTGTTTGATTATGATGATCGAAAGAAAAATGAAATCGGGAAATAACAGTTATTTCGTGATCGTTGAGTACACTCCACTCGTATAGGTACTTTTGTAGCACGCGATGGTAAACAATTATTGATCTACTGATCCACTGTCAGTTAATATACGTAGGGATAGGTACTTAGTCCTTTGGCTAATGTCGTTTGTTCATTGTTGTGAATACTTTAATAATCACGCCAACAACGAATACTAACTTGTTAAAAGTTATATATTAGATACGACACGCAAAACATTTATGCTGAGGTACAAAACCTTGTTTCTTTTTCTATTCCTTGCTTACTTCCATAGAATTTAACTCTCAGGATATATGCAGGTAAGCAAACTCATTAACTGCAAACAAAAGACTCAAAGCCATGTAATAATGTGTGTATGAATTAAATTCTAACTAGGACGACAGTATAAACTAACGTATCTGTGCCAGTATAAAGTTCTTCATTGTCTCCAAAACCAGCGGTAACTGGTAAGCGAGGCCATAACGAATCCGTGGAGCCCTGCAGGTGGCACATTCAACACCTACTCATGTCTATTTCTGAATATTTAGTCGCCATGCTGACGGAAGCGTTACCTAACTGATTTCCTGTGCGTCATTATTACAAACTGATATTACGGCTACCATTATTTCATTAATTATATAACAATTTATGAACGTAATTGATAGAGATTTAAACAGGTTTATCGTTGCTGCATCTACGTCGTAAAGCAACGCTTGCTCTACTAACGACCATGGATAAATAAAAACGCTGTTATTGATAAATAACAACTGGATTTATATAGTATACCTATAGCTTGTACATTTTTTTACGTTCGTTACCAAATTTTTACTATTATATACTCTCAGAATGTGTAAAAAGTAAACTATTCTCCTCGTGCATAAACCAGTATTCGTCTTGCATTAGTAACCGCTCGCTTCGCTCGTGAGTTATTCTAGAAACTAGAGTTGCGCTCGGAATTCAATGACGCCCGTGAAGTAAGACACTACTTTGCGCCCTCGGTGCATAATCTACTATTTGTATCACCATCCCAACGAATCAAACGATGTATATCAAGAAATAAAGAATATTTTATATTGTCTTAACTTCTTCATATGTACAAAACCTCGTAGATTCGATCTTAGAAACTCTTCATATGCATGTGCAATAAAGAATTGTTTTATTACAGGGTTATTGCAAGGTGTAGCAGATCGACAGCATGCCACCTAAGTAAGCTAACCGTTGGTAGATATACCGGCTTTTAGTATTTGTACGAGTATAAGCTTAGTAGTTTCACGCAAAGCAACCGATATCTTCAGGTTAGTTGCATTGCACTATGCATTTATACATGTAAATACTTTAGCCGCACACATCTATCTCGATATATTGTACCTAAAATTGCCCTAAAGTCTTGTCGATCTAACCTAATTATAAATGAAAAAGGTCACGACTACGTCGACGTTGCCGTCGTTAACCTTCTAAAATGTGGGCAAATGTTTGTGGAGGGGTTAATATACTATATTAACCCCTCCACAAACATTTGGTAGGTATGAGCAGTGTCTCCAAACATAAGGTTTCTGCCACTTTTATCGTTTCAAATAAGTTTTCCAACGTCAGGTTTAATGGGAATAAAACGTGTCGGAAACGAACTCCACATCGCAGAGGTACATATCTACCGAGATTTATGGAGCTATTAATTGTGTAAAACGAATTGCTTTTTTGGCTTGTTCAGCTTTTAATTATCCGTTTATTTGAAAGCTTCGGTTTTAATTTTATTTTGTGGAATTCGCAATTCGTATCTGCGAATGTAGTTCTCTGTTCACTAGAAGTTTTAAAAGGATTGAGAATATAAATGGTCGAGCTTCAGCGATTCAAAGTTTAGAACTTTGAAATAGTTTGGACAAGTAGAATATCAATTCAGTGCAACATTGTGCCAGGCGCGAGTTCACCGCATAGGGCGTCTGCATTGTTATAATAAAATAATAATATTTCGTAGTTTGCTTTTTTATTCCTGAGGCGGAAATTAAAGGCATCATCACGAAGATGCGGCAAGCGTGCAAATTACCCCAATTTGTGTTGGAACATGATTGAAAAACAACTGGAGTTTATTCGTGACCTGCTTTGGGGTACAGAAATTTCCGTGACTTCATGTAGATAAATGCCATTCGTTTCGTTTGATTTACAGAATTACTTCCTAAAGAGTACGATATTATCGAATTTTGGTTTGATAAAGGATCCGTGCTTATAGGTAGGAACAAGATTGGATCTCGCAAGTTGAAAACTAATTTCCTGAGGCACAAAGCAATCGCCGGAGCTGATGATGTGTGCTATCTCTGATAGACACGGCCGGCGCATCTCTTTGATTGATTTTCACGCCCGTTTCGATGTTTTGTAATTTAGTCCATTTTGCTACAAGCTACTGTGTAGCGTAAAAAAAGAATTGAAGTTCAGTGTATCGTACAAATTGTGCTGTTAGCCGACGCGGATATTCAATGGATTGTGAAGCTTGTACAGTTTGTAAGCGATTTGGAAAATGGAAACAATATTCTATTTTAGGTGGTTAACCCTGACTGAATATTTGGCACTGGAATCAGTGCTGTTTATTGAAATTAATATTGTGTTTATAACTTCTCGGAAAACTTTAATCGATATAGCTTCGAGTTATTTCAAACAAATCATGATGAGAAAACAATCCAATGCATAATATGGGTAAATGCTGCATTGAATATCGTTTCAATTTTCTGACACAGACATGCCATTTTTTGCTGCTCACACAGTACTATTAAAGCCGCTGTAAAAAATATATATAATGTAGTTAGAATAATACACCATTTAGTTTTAATAGAACGAGAGACAACACACCAGCAAAAAGGGTTCAGCACAGCATAGATGCCTTACTATTTACTACTATCCAGAAACCATTTTCGTTACAAGACCATTAGGAGTTTACAGGCTTTATCTTTTGTAACAAACTATCTCCCTAGTTGTGACAGGTGGACAGACGAAGATCAGGCGTAATCGTGAAATCATTATTATCTTATGAGTAGACAAAGAAACCAACCAAATTTTACTATCAACAATTTACTCGTTAGTAAAACAATTCGGTTCAGTTCAGTTCAGTTCTTTATTAATAAGAAATATTCTTATATGTCAAACATAAATAATACATAGCAAACAAAGAAAATACATTACGAAAATAAGAAGAATACAAAATAGTTCGAGATATATACTCGTAATATAAATGTTACTAGTTACATTTAATTTGCGTGTGGGTAGAAATATCAAACATTCCTGTTATAATTCAAGTCGTCTTTACCTGAAAATAAATTTAGCAAAAGCTATAAAACTTGTTGCTTCCTTTTTCATGTTTTAGTGCCACATAGAAAAGATAGTAAAACCACTACGATACGAGTGTCATAAAAACTTGATTCATGTCACTTTTCAGTAAAACTTGCGTCTGAAGTGCATTCTATATGATAATGCCTATCTTTCTATGACCGCGTGACCCGAGAGCTGGTGAGTATCTGGCGCAGCGCATCAGCATTGCTATAGAGCGGAGCAATGCAGCCAGCGTCTTGGAGACGCTTCCGACTAGTATTGATAAAAATCAGTTGAGCTACCTCTAGATTTTTTGCAACATGTCGACAACATGAGTTAGCTCAAATGTTTCAATTTTAAATATCAGTTACTAATTTATTTCTATTCCCTGATTGTAATTTTCAGTAAAAAAATCTTACTATTCATTACGGGATTGGCCAAAATCAGGTGAATGTACCTGCTATCAGGGTTTTCTTGTTATCCTTGGCCCCATTCGTCCCTTCCAATTCGGAAATAAGGGTGCGGGCAGACTATCGAGGGCAGACCCTCCCGAATTCCACCTCCACCCGGCTACATACATATACCCATTATTATAAAACTGTTTACGACCACTATAAGTAGATTATCTATAGTTTATTGGTTTCATTAATTACTTGGACTATTTATAACTGGATTTTCACGCGACGTATCGAGGGCAGGACAATTTCAGTATGCGCATTTGGCCTCGAGGCAATCTCGGAAGAACTGGATTATTGGAAATGCTATTGCTTTCTTATTTGCTTTGGGTACTGATATTGATGTTGCTTTCGTTATAAAATAATACCTTTTGCTTGTTAATATGTTAAGTTTTAAGCACATCGACGTCTCTTTGATATTCGTGGATGTGGGCGATCAATGATCATAATATGATTTAGCCATCACTTTTTATTACAATAGCCAGGTATAAAGTCGTGCGAACCCGCCAGCAGACAGTAGTCACTACTAACATATATGGTGTAAAATTCATTTTTCCATTCATGTTGAAAGTTTGTAGGCTAACCGGGCGGGGTGGCAGACCGCTTTATTAATTGAGCCCATGTCTATTTTTGGCATCAAGGACACATTCGAACGTGACCAGAAACCACAAGCTTTTATCGAAAACCGCTAAAAATTATTTTAATGGATTGATAAAATTCAATGATTTATTTGTTTAATTAATGGTGGCTACGAGCTACCCACTAAAAACATACATATCGCTGATTGATCGCACTGGCCGTGACAGTTACAGCGTAAGAATCAACTCCTTCGACTCAGCCCCTAAATGTCGTAATATCTAACTAGGAACCTTCTGGAAGAAGGGAGCGGTTTCTTTTAGTATATTTTAAAACTTCCACTGCTTATCAATCTACCTTGAGCGAGGTAATAGTGGCAGAAAGGGTGTTCAGCAGTGTACTTACTAATAAGGACTGACCACTGGGAAAAGCACACTACCTACCCACGGCAAGTGTTCGTCCACTGCAATTTATATGCACTATTGTCACCGTAACATTCGTGAAGGATTGAAATTAAAGTAAAGCACCCTTTAAATCTTGCATTCAATGGAGGCCATTTAGTACGATGTCACTCCATTTAGCCCAAATAGAGCGATCCGAGGAGACCCGCACTGGGGGCAAACTGGAACCCAGCCAATGGGACGGAATTTATTCATATTGGACATCAGTCTATGCAAAAAACCTACTAAACCCATTTAAATCCATTGTATGCGGTATTATATTCAACAATGAAGAACCATTGCAGTGGCCACGATCCATTGACATTAAGTAATAATATCATAAGTCTGTGAAATTTAATTTACAAAACTCAATTTGTTACAGGTAGCGTAAAATCTGAACAGGTATCTAGATTTAGAGAAAAAAGAATTGATAACGGTTTTGTGTGACGAGTATACCTACCTTGATTATACAAAAGAACTGGGCACATCTATTGTAATAGCTCCCTCTGTGAACAGCTTCAAAAATAGACAAACTAAGTGCAGTAAAAAACAAGAGCACTGTGCTATAGACATATTAGCTCTCAGCTGCTCGTCTATAACTAAATAATAATGATAAGCTGGGTGCATTGCATAGTGGCACGTTACCTTGAGGGTCGTAGTTTTATTATTTGTACCAGCTACCAAGGCCTTGACACATTACCATGCGCCTTATTTGCATGTAGCTCGTAAAATCTTCCCGCGCCTTTGCACTCATATTTGAGGCGTCTGACGTCACTTTAGTAGGACATCATTTTCTTAAGATCATTTGTCGTAATGAAGGTCAAATAGAGGACGTACCGTATTCGTACACATTGTAAACCTTAGTGGGAGCATGGAATCACAAAATAGCTTGTTACTAAGCGAGTCTATTTATATTTTATGTATGCTAGTTATAAGGTATAAAATTAGGTACTATAGACCGAAGACCGAATAAGTTAGATAAGATCACCTACTCTTCTATGGTCTGAAGTAAAGTGATTATTATTATTAAGCATGGACAACCAATTCTACTCGTTATAAAAATATTTCCGCTTACTGCATACATTTTAAATTTAAACTCAGAAAATTATTTTCACACATTTGATTCAGAAGCTCGTGAAGTTTTCAAGAGTAAATGAAACATTTCATAAGAATAATTTTCATACAAACCCTGTGCGAAAATATGAATTGCCTACATCAGGCGCTATGAAATGCTTTTATTGAAATAACAAGAATTTCGGTCGGGAGCTGCCCTGGGGCGGGCCTGCGGTCCGCGAGAACAGCCTGCCGAGCCGCTGCCGCTGAAATATGTTTTATTTTGCGAAAACGTTTCTGCACGGGAAAGGCCTGAAAGCGTGAAAATTTCTAATAATTTAATTATTTTGGGGTGACTTGATTATTTGATGTATCGCAGATTTTTGCGGGTACTTTGGGTCTGTTGGGATTTGGTATTTTTAAGGTACATTTAGGATATTTTTTTAAGGCAACCCTTTTGTGTATTTCAATACTTGGGTAGCTAGCTATGGCTACATTGCGTAGCTATGGTTACGTGAATTTTTGCGTTGGTTATGCTATCAAATAAAGCCAGAAGCAGGGACGAGGCAAAGAATTTTTTTTTCATAATCGACCGGTTACGGAAAATTATTTATTTCTGTTGAACATTATTGACTGAGAAATTGACGAACACATAAAAAATATACATACAGCCGAACATAGATCGACCTCCTCTTTTGTTATTCGTTTTGCCGGTTAAAAAAAAGTACCTCTCAGCTGCCTACATTGAAAACACGAATATATGATTTACTTTTCTTTGGTTACTTATTAGTGTACCTCGTCCCTGGGTAGAGGCAGTAATTTAAGCCAAAATGACATATTTTGGTAAATATGGTCTCATTTATTGTGTTGTGCTGATCCTCTGAGGCGTGCATTTTGGTTGAATAACTCACAAAATTAGCTGAGAGTGGTTACCATCAGCAAATATCAGTAGCTGGACCTCAGTCTGGCGTTTCGCCAACTACAGCCAATCCAGTATGTTGTTACACTGATTTTCTTTGTATGTACCAATTTTGGTTTGTAATTGTTGAAAACGTCTTGCTTAACAACCTACCATAACCATAACCTACCATAGTCTACGTAATTTATAAATAGTCGTAGCTGTTTCGATGCATTAAAATTTAAAATACTTACACAAAGGCTTCCCTGAAATATATCCCAAACAGATTAATAATACTCGTAAGCAAGTATAAATAATGTGTCCTTGTTTAACTGGAGGAAATATTTAATCACAAGTATTCGGATGCTCGCTAAGTCCCAAAGACGTAAGTCGTGCACAATCCGCCGATTCCCTTTGATCTAATTTCTTCCAGATTCAGGTCGCGTTTCACGACATTTATGAGAACGCTACTCTTAATACCTCTTTAGTTACGACTTTTACTTTAGTAACCAGTTGTGAAGCAATTAATACATTTTAATTGATTAAAATAATCGATATCTATTTTAGTTTTATGAATTTGACTTTTTCTAAGTGAAAGTCTATTTATATTGGAAAAGATAATTTTTATAGGAATAGGAAAAGATAATTTTTGACCTTGATATACGACATAATAGAATTGTTAAACCGAAACCATGTCACATAAATTCAAATGAAAATAAATTCAATCCTATTCCAAAATAACTTATAACGGGATATTTACCATGTTTTATGTTGCAGGCTTATAGGTTATGCTGTATAAGTTTCAGAGGGACATAATAGAAGTGTGATTGACTATAAAAATATGTACTTGATATTGTGTTTATCATCAAAACAAAAGAAGATGATAAACACACAAAAAATTCACACCAATTGTTCTAAAAAGGCCCGCAATTGTCATGCTTTGTAACTATTTCTCTGGCGGTTCGATGCAATCGTCGTGTTGACCACACGGGATAATGAACCTGTCAACAGTCCGTTGTGGAACAGGCATCGATGCAGCTCTCACCAATATCCCACTGTTTCCTCATCCACTCAGCTCTTGATCCCTACCTCTGTTATTTGTTTTAGCGCCGGTGAAGTTTCAAACCATTTTGTTTTGTTTTATTTGTGTAGTTTTGCTCTTTTGCGTTTTGTTTGATGTTTTTCCGATACAATGTATCCTGTTTTTCGACAACGCAATATGGCTGAAAGCCAGATTTGGAAAAATATATTCCTCGCGTAATTTCGGTGTTTGTTCATGTAGGCTGAAACATGGACAGACGTATAGTGCACATTTCATTTCACGTTGGTTGCATTAGTCAGAAGTCCTCAAACCATAGACGAAAAACACGCTGCTGTCACAGCAGAGGGATAGTGTCATTCAACAATTTTCTTGATTTTGTAACCAATAACGAATCTATGTGTAAGTTGACAAGCATATAACTTCAGGGCGTATGCGTATTGTATGCGTGTCACACAAGTGCGCGTGGCACTTGTGTGACACGCATACAAGTGCACGTATACGAATAGGAAATTGAGACTAATTTGTCATCATTTTTTGACAAGTTTATGTCTACTGTCTTGCTAAGTTTTCTTCTATGCGACAAACATTAATCCCATACATAAGATTACTTTTCCCCGTACATAAGATTCAATTTAATCAAAAAAATTAGTTCTGTTCTGTCTCATTCACATTTTCATATGCTTTGTCAGCAACATTCTATCATGGAGAGAGCCACCTTTTGTTAGCGCTTTAACAAACTCCTCTATAAATAATGCTAATCGCAAGCTACTGAGTAAAATAGCTATTTTAAAATTGTAATAAAGTGCAAGTCCGTTTTTTGTGGAGAACTCTGCTCTTTGACTGGGACGGGTGACGTAGGTCGGACCAAAACGGGAACCTCAGCAACCTATCACAGTGAATTTAATACCGACTTAGAATCCTGCGTCAGCTGTTGAATAATTCACCACTGCTGGTCGAAAGCACTTTTTAACGTGGGTCCCAGAATAAAATAACCTTACGTTATCCATAAATAGGTGCTAAACTGGAAACCGTTACATAATTTCTAAATATCTATCAAGCTAGACAGATAAAGAAATAAACACATAAGTCACAAAAATTACAAACTATGTACTGCATAAACAAAGTCTACGAATAAGCAAAGGTCGGTAGGGTACCTACAGAAGATCACAAGAATTAATTCAGAAACTCCAATAACGAGGTAAATTCGTATCGGTCGAAAACCGCTTGTAGTCGAACCTTGCCAATCAATAAGAAAATTGCGAAAGCAGGGAAAATTCGACTCACAGGCTGACACGGGGTTTTACTTGTCGAACTAAGCTCTAACTAGAGCCAGTGTTTGAGTAAACTAACATAATAAACAGGTATGAAGTCAGTTGCAAAGCCACTTTCCCCGAGAGCCACTGCAGCATTTCATATCAAAGTCCAGCAAGATTTAGCTGCCTGCAATGCAATTTCAAAATTACAAGAGTGCTCTAGGTCGGGTTAAGGTAGACTTATAACTGCGTAGTGTGTAAAATGGATTATACCTAGTAGTAGGTATCAAATCTGTGCACAAACCAATTCACAAAATATTAGACAGAAAACACGAAATATCAAAATGTATCTCAGATTTCTTTTTTTATTGAAGGTTACATCCGCAACATACCTAACTATGTATATGATTTCCCCACAGATAGTAGGTATATCGATACAAACTCGATTATTCACGATTCCTCTTATAGGAAAGAAATCGAAGAAATCTATAGAATAGATATACGTTTCCTCGATTTCTTTCAGATGTTATCAAATATTCACTATTCTCGATCAGCTTTTCAATGCAATAAAGTAACATTGTTGCCGCTTGTTGTCACATTGTTGCCCCTACCGCTTATTCGGCACACGGTGAGACTTATTTCCTATACCCATAAACATCTTCTATGTAAGCACTAAAATGCAGGCAAGCACTTATACACATATGTATTGAATAAGAAGGCAAGGAGTGTTTACGAATAAAAACAACTCAAAGCAGTTTCGGGAAAAATTGTAGGTGGGTTTGTGGTTTTGTTGGTGGTACTTAATATTAATGCTCCTAGAAAAGGTAATATAGTTATTTATGCACATATTTAAATAATAATTTTAGAATCTAAACTTCTTTTTACACAAAACAAGGCATTTTAAAATACGGAACATTCGCTACACGATTGGAAATCCCATTCGGTAGAGTCCAGCAGGGAAATTGGCAATTGATAGAATGCAGAGTGATATGTGAAGATATGGAAAGCAGGACACTCTTTGTAGGATATATATGTATAGAATAAGTAATAATGCCCACCAAATAATATCATCAATATTTAATTAGTCATATTGAGAACCTTCCTGGTATTTATAAGTCGTGTATGTGGTCTGTCTTGCTTCTGGTTATTCTATAAATAAAAATATGTTAAATTAAGTCGAGGTAAGGTAAAGCAGTAAGCTGCTTATCGAAGCAATGTAAACAGAGGATGAATGTAGGTACAGTCAGGTATAGATTTTAAGCTTTTAGCTTGAACCGGAATACACAACCGCTTACTTAATGGCTTTTGGCGAAATGGCATGTTCCCAAGCTACGGCATATTGCACAGTTTCCGTGAATTGTTTGCTGTGTGGAGGCATATGGACTATGTAGATTATATGTTTGCGAGGCGCAAGTTCGCGCGTGTTCTCAGATCCAACATGCGCCATATGCTCTGATATAGTAACCGACAACAAAAGCCTTGGTTTCTCGACTTATTGTAGCCCTGGTCCTGACTATTCAATGAACGTGCGCTCCTCATGTAAATGTGTCTCTGGTAACTCTCGGATCGAGACTGAACTTGACTGAACTAGGTATTGTTACGACGAACTCGCAACTGGGACCCGAACTTTCAATCGATTCAATGTTTATACAATTTGGAACTCATGAATCGCAAATTGAAATTAAATTAATTAATCGAAAAATGTTGGTAACAATAACACAGTCGGATAAACGGTCTCTCACATAATTACTATTCGATTTTAGTTAAACAAGCATCGAGTGGGAGGGGCACGAAACATAACGCTTACTTAATAGTTGTCTAGATTAATACGTATATAATTTATTCCATTGAAATAACTTCTGCCCTATTTCCGTTTGAGGGCTTTATCAAGGTTTTTGAGTTATTCTAAATCAGATGTTACAAACCTACTGTCACATTATTAGCTTCTATGTAGAAGGGAACGGCCTCTTCGCGGCTGTTGCGTTGTTTCTATATCGAACCTAACCTAGGTAAATATTACCCGTCAAATATTAGGATCTGTGTGAGGCGTTACTCGTGACATATACCTATATCCTTCAAAGGAAGTTTATACGAAGGTTCAAAAGTTGTTTATTTATTTCAGACCTCGTACCGGAGTGGTAGGAGTGTTGGTGACCATCGCGCGTCCGCTCCTGTGACTAACCAGGCTCCTGGTCAACGGCACGGGCGGCGGATTGTGAGTTACCATCTATCTATATTATTACCATTACTAATTCTATAAAGAAAGCATTTACTTACGCAACCTATTTACTATAAGCCATTACCAAATTCGGCCAAGGATCTAAGAATGCGTAAATCTACTGGGGGAGGTATTCGAACATGAAACTGAAAACCTTATTTGCGAAGTTAAACCAACTGAATTCATCAAACAGGTTTGTGTAATTGCATAAGCTTTCGATAATTCAACTTATTTTCCGATTGAAATCCTTCGAATTTCAAGTTCGTTGAGTCTGTACAAGGTTTTTAGAATAAAAAGAAAGGTTGTTTTCAGTTCATAAAATCTCTCCAGAGAACAAATGAGATAAACAAATATTACATTACGTAAAGTTATGTGATATCGCTAACTTAAATTCACTTCACACTGCCAATTGAATAGGAAGAGACCGGCAGAGTTCGTAGACGAGTTAATCCCTCTTCATAAAGGACAAAAACTGACAGATATTCCTATGTAACAAAGTTGGCCGCTTTAATCCTATTATGATGCATGCAGCCTTTGTGCCCGGCTCGGCTTCAGTAAACGAGGCTTGTGTAGCGAGTGTCAGTTGTGTCGAGTGGTAGGAAGGGACCATAAAATGTACAGTCCCATGGTAATTCCCTGTAGCGCGAACATCGCAGATTCCTTAAATACGCACCTTCTTAACTTATAAAATTCTGAACAAGTTCTTCAAAGTGTCATTTTATTTCTTAGGAAACTGATTTGCATAAAGAGATTCAAAATACGGGCTATCTTTCCACCTATAAGCAAACGAAATGACTGAGACCGCTCTCTGCGAGTTTACTGAAATCCAAATTAAAATTTTAGTTTAATATAGTTTTTTTATAATTGTGTATTTTTGTAATGCAGAGGCGTGGGGCGCGGAGCGTGGCGGCGGCGCGGGCGCGGGCGGCGCGATGACGCGGCGCCCGCCACCATGACGCTGCCGCCGCCCACGCGCCCCGCGCACCCCGCCGCGCATCGCGCAATGCGCTACTACCGCATCTGGATCTACGCGTGCAACGGCGCTCTGCTGCTGGGCGCGCTCGCCTTCTGCGCGGCGGCGGGGCGGGCGCTGGCGGACTACCGTCGCGCGCTGGTGCCCGGGCTCGGCGCTGCACAGCCCGGCTTTCTCTACGGGTATGCGGCGCTGCCAGCGCAGGCAGGCTTGCTACAGCTGCTGGGCTGCCTTGCAGCGCTGCGCCTTTCCGAGCGCATGCTCAACGCGTACTGGTTCGCACTGCTTGCGCTGCTCGTCGGCGACGCAGCTATCGGCGTCTACTGGGCGTTCCGATTCGAGCGTGTGTGCCGCGAGCTTCGCCCCCAGCTGCGCCTCCGCCTCGCCAAGGACTACGATACGGACATCGAATTCTCCGAGGCCTGGGATCGTCTGCAGAGAGAGCAGCGCTGCTGCGGCGTGAACGGGCCGGCGGACTTCGCGGCCCTCAACAGGACGATGCTCCCACCCAGCTGCTGCCGCATCCCAGCGCACACTCCGGCATCGGCGCCCGCACTGTTTGGCGCCGCCGCCACGGCTGCCACCTCTCTCGCTCCCTTCACTCCGGTACATTGCGCTCCGCACACGGCCGCCTGTGCGGAGCGCTTACTCGTTTGGCTGCGAAGGACTGCTGACGCACTGTTCGTTCTAGGATACTGTGTCATAGCGTTTTTGAAACTGTGCTTCCTCGGAATACTCCGATATGAGATAAAAGAGATGATTCAAAAAATAAGAATACTACGGAGCGAGCTAAGCGCGGGCGAGCTGATGGAGGGGAGCCCGATCCACGGCGGGCCGCTGTCGCAGACGGTGATCGTGAACGCGGTGAACGCGAATGGAGGCGTGCGCGCGCACGGCGGCAGCCCGGAGCGCGAGGCTCTGCTGGGACGCGGTGCGGAGGGAGGCGCGCGCCGCAGCCTCCACGACGAGATGCTCGGGCCCAAGACGATCAACGGCAACAACAACTGCGAGATGCGCGAGCTGGCGCGCGGGGAGTACCGCCCGCTGGCGGCGGACAGCGCCGCGACTCGGATCTGACTAAGATGTTACCTGGAGCGGCTGTTTGGGCGGCGATGGCGCTCCTTCCCGGCGGCCGGGTACGAGGCGGAACTGCCGGCGGGCGCCATGTGCGTGCGCCGTACAGCAGCGCGCGTGCGCCTCGACCATCGCCGCCACACCCGCTCCGAGTTCGAGCTGTGAGCGCCACCTCACGACTCGGTCGATACAACTGTCAATTGTGCGAACTCATACATTCAATGTAGTACTGAAGTTCAAACTGTCGGATTTAGATAGATTTGTGTGATTGGTTCTAAAGTATTACCAGTGAATATTCGCATGTTGGACGATTTTCGCGTATACGTGATGAAGTGAATCGTTCCCACAAGCGAGGCTTGTGTTTAGTTCCTACAAGATGCGGAGTCAAATGGATGTTTACGTATAATTAGATAACCTGTTTCATTTTATGATCCCTATATAGCGTAATGGTTTTCATCATAGTGTTATGCAAGAGTGTGTAATGGTGCATTCGCTAGATGGGGCTGCGGAGGACAGTTCAAGCCTGTGCGGTGAGACTACGAGCATGTGTGGATGCTCTGAGTTTGATTTGAATTGGATACATAACAAGTACCTACCTATAGCACTGAAAATGGGAATCAATATACACACTTACTTTGATATCTATATCATAAGATCAGTTTTGATTGTACCTAACTATACCTACATACTTTTCTAAATATTGCAAGGATCTTGTAATCTGAATCACAGTCGAATTGTTTTCTTAGTCTGGTAGATCTGACATAGCTTGCAAAAACTAATTAATATGCTTACCGTCCTAAATCATAATATCTCCTGGATCTGTTTTATATTAATTTATGGAAAACCGTTAAAATATATTGTTTTGTTGTTTTAGGGTAATCGTACAAAGTTTTTTGTAAACAATATAGTAGTATTGTTTTGCTAACCAAGATAACATGTTTTCAGTGAACTAACATATAAATGTCTTGTTTACGTTTAATGTAATGATTTATACATTAATTTAGAGCTTTTATAATATCTTGACATGATATTATGTATTTATATTTTATGTAGAAGGTTATTTGAATGTTTATCTATTTATAAGTATCGAATATTTTGTCAAAGTAATAAATTGCACATTCGTCCTAAACTATATCTGTAGTAGTTCCTACTTTAGAATGTTTCTACTGCTTTACTTAGCAATCCAAACGCAAACTAGATTTTGTTCCTGTATTTTGATAGATATCTTAGTACTTCAATCAACTTTAGTGCAACCCTCGTTAAATATCGGAATCTGAAATCCGAAGTAAATCGGCTACGCAAGTAGATTCATTAAATTGTGATTTTTATTCAAACATCTTCCAAGATGACAAGGTTCTAGATGACTTTATTGAATCTACCTAAATCAACGAATTATAATCATTGTAACAAATGTAAAGAGAAAAAACAAAAGGTGATCGAATCCTTTTAAATCTTTCATCCAACTGTGCTATTTTGCGGGAGTACGACAGAAAAAGGCCAGCTTCTAGTCTTATACGAGTAGTAGAGCAGTAACTCTTCGAAAATAGTAAAATCCTGAAAAATGCTAATGTTTTTTCTTCATTTAGCTACGTGTTACTACGTAGTGCATTTTATTGGTTATTTAATTATCATCTAACAGCATTTGTTTTTTACGCATAAAAGTTAGAAGTTTATATTATTATTTGTGTAAATAAATATGAAATAATTTCTGCATTTGCGTAGTACGCGAACAATCGTGCATGAACAGATTTACAAACATAGTACTGATATGAGCTTATTGACGTAGTGCCTACAATTATATGCTTGTACCAGTAAAACGTGAATTCGGAGAACTTAATTGAAAGCTACACCACTAAACAATTAGTTTAACTTATGGGAAGAATTAACGGACGCAATTTCACAGACTCCACGTTGAGTTAAATTAACTGGGAGGTATCTTTTTTATTGGCAGTCTATTTTTGTTTGGAGTGTCTCTATTATTCGATTAACACTGATCCACGCATTTATTTTCTTTGACTGAGTGAAATAATGCACTATTTCATAGACTCTTTTTAACAATATTGATGCTATTCTATCGCCCCGAAATTTATCGGGAATAACGAGAGTTTCGGTTTTTATAGAGCTAACAGATTACGCGTGTATGAAAAATTGTATTCTTTCACTAAACTAAAGGAAATTAATTCTTGGATGGAGTATAATGCTGTCAAATTGAGTCCTTGAATCTGACCCAAAAATTTACACTGAAGATGCAAAATTGTTCGAGAAAAAGATTGTGTGACGGTCAGTGCGCACAGTATAAAAATAAATAAAGACACAATGTATTTAGGTACCTAATAATAAAGGCTGTGTCGTAAACTATAGGTGAAACCTATTAAAGCAGTGTGTAAGGGACTACCGGGTGTCGCATATTAGAGCGCAGGGCGGCGCTCGGGGCGGACGGACTCCTGCTCGTAGTGTTCACACTATCCCGTTGCTCTATGATCATGTTCTACCCAGTATTGTACCTACATACATAATGTATTTCTACTTATTATAAAGTAAATTTATAGATATTAATGTATATGATGGGTATGGAGTTTTGTTCGCTTAGAGTAGGTATAATATTTTGTGAATTTATGCAGAAACATAGTTTTTTAATATTGTTGTCACATAAATAAATGTACCAATCTTATAAAATTTGTACCTATATTCGGAAAGTTGAATAATTTGTAGCTAGGATCCAATCTAAATCCTGCATTTCTTGAAAAAAAAAATCTATAAAAAGACATGTGCCTTGGCTTGTAAAATTGTATAACTGACGTTACGTTTATTGTAAACTAAATATTATAAATAAATTGAATTACCTACTTATCTCGTCTCTGATGTGCTGCCTAGTACTGTCTAGACCTACTATTCTTTAATAGTTTTACCTACTGTTAAATATCCTAATTGAACTTGCTTGCTGACGATGTGCAGTTTCACGTAAAACTGTAGCATTATCAATATTTTATTCGCAAAGTGAGGTTACTCTCTTTCCATGAAATGTTGCAAACAATAAATAGAGATTTGAGGCTTTTATCTACTGTGCATCAAAAATCGATGGTTAATAAACCTTGCCCCATTTAAACTTACGATACTGTAAATGTTAATTTTACGTGTGATTCACCTTGCCTAAAAAATTATCTACTTTGATCTAAGAATTAGATGCGTTCTTTCAGAATAAACTAAAACATTCTCGTAATACCTACAATATATAATTTCAGACCTTTTTGAACAAACTAGAACTGAAAGTCAACTTCATTTCAGAAAGCAAATTCAATATAAACGGGCGCATCGCGCTGAACAAGAACGTTCGACGTGCACAATTCAATATACCTATCGTGGAAACGATTGACTGGGCAGGGTGAACGCCTGTCGTTTTATTTAAATAATCGTGTTTATAGTAGAGTTGTTGCAACTTTCCGAGGGTACGCACTAGGCGACTGAGAGCTAAATATTATCATAATAAATGCATTAAATAAAGAGTTTGTTAAAATGTTGTCTTATTTTATTTACATTATCTTAAGCGATGCGCGATGTAAGGAGAAAACTTACGTGGACATTCTCAGTACTTCTGTAGGTTCGGTCTACGTTTGCTCCGCCGATAACTAGCACGTCTCCGTCTGCTTGGCTTGCGTCGAATAACGGCAAATCTTCATCTTCACACCAACCACGCCTATCGCAAGAAGTGTGAAAATTTCTCCTTGAGACTTGACTTGCCAAACCAAAGCCGATATTTAGCGCTCCTAACCTCTCTTTTTCAACCTTTTTATACTGAACTGCGATATCAGCGCCGACTTTAGCGTTGTTTTTTATTAGTGCGATGTCTGAGAGACGTTAAGAAAGAATTAGTTTCAGTACTATCATTAAGAACGTTGCAATTTCTTAACATTTAATTTGCGACAATATTGCGTAGCAACGGGCGCACCCAGGTTTCATTAAGGATTTAATGGGTACGAAATTATTCTGAGCATTAGGTGTCCACGCAGGGAGAGAAGGTGGAACTGTGAACTTATTCACTTCATAATTCATTGTATGACAAGGAAGTAAAGCCTTTGCGTAATACTACTTAAGAACCAGGTCAAAAGGTTTCCGGCTTTACCTTTACAATAGAAATATTCGCGGAATAAAGGAAAACATAGAATTTTCTGGATGAATAAAAGGATACTTGTATTAAGAGATGCTCCGCCAGTTGCATTCGCCACCGCAGCCAGAATAAATGGTGTCACTTCTTTGCCCCGGATTCCCTTCTGTTTTGCGTCCACCAAAGCTTTACTTATGGCTGCTTCTATTTTATCCTCTGAAAATATACAATATACGATTAACGAGATGTACAAATATGATATGTTCCGAATTTATAAAAAAAAACTGATATTTGCCATTATTTTAGATCATTATTGTAGATATTTTGATTTTGAATTCAGTGGTAAAATATTTAGAAATTAGAATTCGTTCTAAACAACTTGAAGCAAAATAAGAGAGTTCTTTCTATCTTGTATCATAAATACCATTCTTAGTTCCACCTGAACGTAATTGATTATATACAATTAACCTTTACAAAATGGTTAACTCTGTATTCTACCTACATAATTTTGGCTGATACATATAGTACATATATAAGTACTGCGAGAAGGTATCTATATAGCGCAGCTATTTAGTATATAAATAACAGTCGTTAACACAAAACGTTCGTTCCTATGAGAGAAACTTTTGTAATTCAGCTACAACTCCCCGAAGAAACTTCCCTTCCATAAGTAATATAAACTTGGACCATAAACGCATCCATGAAATGGACAAGCGCATGTTGGTATTTATGTTTATTTTGACCATCAACGTTACTGCCTACTCTGGATTCCTCGGCTTTAGTGCTCAACACAATGTCTTCAAACAATAGAAGAATAGAGTCATAAGATTTGTAGTCTGAGGTAGCTTCCTACAACAAATACTAATATCGCACTCATTTTGTATGGATGAAGTTTAATAGGGTAGTTCCCTATTTACAGAAGCTTTGTAACATTGCTGATATAATGCATAGAAAAAAGCGTAAGTGTGTATATGTCATGTGGTTACCTACTAGGACACTAGACAATAGAAAATAATCAAAACGCAGTAATTTTTTATTGTAAAGCGTGCCAATTAAAAAATACTTTTTTGAGTAAGTACCTGAGTGCACGGACTGTTAAGTTTAGGCCTTCATCAGTCTCTTATCTACTAACTTCCATATCTTTAGTCGTACCTCGACCACGATTCAACCTCTACTCAAACTCCAAACGCGTTTCACTAAGCTAGATCGTAAAAAATCCCTTCACTCGAACGAAATTTCGAAAATCTTACTCATTGAAGTGAAGAAATGGACTGTTATCTCAAGGTACCTAGCGACCTACTTTAAATGCTCATCAATATACGATATAGCCTATACGATAAAGCCTACAATACCCGTCGCGAAGGTATACATATAAGAGAATTGATTCAACCTTATTGAGTGGAGTTTAGATTAAAACAAATTATCGACTAAGCATACCGAACTCGTGTATGTTTTGAAGGAATGCTCGCACAACATTGACGCGGAACATTAGACGAGTTTGAGTGAAGGATTTGTTGAAATATTGTCTAAAGATATGTGGGTAAGAGTTTTTCTCACCATCCATAGCATGTTCCTTTGGCACGGGCACAGCGACGACTATTCCAGAACTAAGGCCGAGATCCCGCGAGGCGTGTAAAACGGCTGCGGCTGCCGCCGAGTCTGAGACGCGGTGTGGGGCCAGGTGACCAGAACGCCGCGTGTAAAACGCCGGAAAGTCGTTGGTTTCTCCATAAGCGCATACACATACTCCTTGTGTTTCCTACAAAAGAAACAATCAGGTGAAGGTAAAATGAAAAGAAGCTATCAGAAAATTATAAGAACTAATACAACGGGTATTTATCGCGTTTATTTACCTATTTTTCTCGACGTTTTAAGCGGTTTACACACTGTCGTGGTCACGGGATGACAGATCGCGTAAGTGTAAAAATATTTAAAGCTACCAGACAGCTTTTCTTTTTTTATGAAGACGAAGGTAGGTTATATAATACTTTGATTGATATAATGTTCTAACAAAAAAAAATACATTTCAACCATAGATACATAATTAGAACTAGTAATTACGATTGATACAGTTGAGCTGAGACTGTTCCAAAATATTGAGAGGTAGCTCAACTGATCCGAATGGTAAAATTAACTGGTCTGATTGTTTAAGTTGGATTAATTGAAAGTTAAAAGGCGAAAAAACGTTACCAAATATTCAAGAGTCCTTCCTATATCAAGTATAGACTTGACTCCGCTGCATACCACCAGCGTTCTGCTCCGACCCAGCTCGTTCAGGTCGGCTGACACATCCAATGTAGTCTCTCCCTCTCGATGTACGCCACCTGTTACATGAAATATAATTACATGGTAGCTGTTGTCAAGGGCCAATTCTGTATTTCGATGTGTGAGAATAAGTGCCCTAACTATTGCCTCTATTCTTCTATCATCAGTGATGAAAGAAGATAGAAGAGGCAATAGTTAAGGCACTTATTCTCACACGTCATCACTACATAGTATAAAATAAAGTCGCTTTCCCCTGTCTATCTGTCCCTATGTACGCTTAAAACTACGCAACGGGTTCTAATGCGATTTTTTTTAAATAGATAGAGTGATTTAAGAGGAAAGATTATAAACCATTTCACACATAGATTTCCACTCGGGCAAAGCCGCGGGCGCTGCTAGTCTATTCTAATAGAATCATAGAATAATTAAAAGCTAGATCTTGAAGTACCTAGTTATAATAAACATCTCTGAGCTATTAAACTAGGAAACAAAGTATGTACCGTCAACTATGCCTCCATTGTTTACTTTTGTGTGTGCCTGCATGCAAGGTATTAAGTACGTGGTATGTATTAGGTAAGTACTGCGCTGTATTCACGAGGTATTACGAGTATAAAAATAAGCCGAATTCTGCTAACCAACTCTAGATAGTGCGTGCGATGCTATTTGTATATTATGTATATTAAGGTAAAGTCGTTTTTATGATTACATTTTAAAATATTTTGGTAACTAATTACTAAATTACTGCTCTTGGTTAACAATTATTTTAATAGGTGATCATAAAAAAGACTTTTCTTTAATACATTCCAAAGATAAAATGTATTAAATTATTAATATTGTGGGCGTAAAGGCCAAAAATGTGAACATATGTAGGAGTTTCTCTAAGTTTTAAAGTAATTAATAAGTCCCAAACGGGTCACGATTTTTTCATTCGCGTTGCCTAACCCCGCACATGTACCTTTAACGCTATCCACTCGTTTTGTGACACCCTGTATATGGTTTCAACTTTGACATTTTTGACACGCGTCTCTCCATTAGTAGTTTTTTTCATCAAAGATAACGTGCCAAAATGTGTCTGTCATTCAGAGTTTATACCATTGTTATGGTGAAACGATTAATATAGTCGAATTAGGGCCCTGGTATAAAATGTCCATTAATGAATTGTACGACATACACACTCATCTTAACGATCCAATGATCGCAATGAATTCAGAAACAGAAATCATAAACGTTATTAAATCGGCACTGAACGCCGCAATTTCCTGAAATTGTCTTTTTTCCGTTATGAAGGATATTTGATTTTACTTTGAATAAGATTTACATCTAATTAGGTCGCACCACGCTTCGGCGATATATCTTTATAAAAGATCGGGGCTAGCAGACGGCGAAACGCGCTGAATAATTCCGAGGAGCGTTAGAAAGACAGTGCTAATTGATAACGGAATAGTTTTATGGGCCAGGGCGTTGTAATCAGATAAGTGTTGTAGGTAGTAATCGAATTAGGTCGAACGGAGGAATGCCATGGCGAGCGGGCGAATACGATTTCACAGGCAAGTGAGCGAGCGTCCGTGGCGTAGGTGACAAATCACGCTCCAAAGCGTAGAATTCCAATTCCTAGCCAGTTATAGAGCTGTACAAGTAGAATCGAGTTATTCACATTTCATTGGAATCGCTCGTTACCGAATTGCGGAATATCTCCGGCGTTCATCTAACGGATTAATTGAAGTTTTCGCGGTGCGTTCCCATGGCTCACGATAACGTGCCAAAAACGGGAATGGAATGATCTCAATCCCTGATAGGTAGCGGAATTGAGCTGACGGATTTAGTTTCAATTAGTGTGGATGTTATCTGCAAGAACCTACAATGTAATATCGTGCCGCCAGTTTAGAACGATGAAATCTCTAAAAAAAACAGATAAATAAAACACTGAGTAAGAGAACTCTATTTTCCATTACACAGCTGGAAGCAATCTATAAACAAGTACCTCTACAGCGGACTCAAGGGATTGCACTGGTTTTCTTTAAAATATTAGATGCATAAAGCAATCCCGTGTTCTACGGAACGAAGATGCATATTATTGGGCTCGCACAACAAGAATTCCGTCTTTGTAATCATAGCTTTTTCTCGAGTTTGTGCAATAACTCTCACAAGTAGCATGACGTGAAAGCAGTAATATTTTTCTATAGAAGTTGCCGACCATTTTTATGAATATTAAGGCGTACATGCTGCCAAACAACACTACCTGATAATAATAAAAATAAAAGGAATTCAGACGCTTTTAATAGCTGAGTGATGAGTAAGCAGGAGTAGCATCATGCCATGACTATGACGTCCTTCGGTCCGATATTTTACCCACGGTAAAGAAATCATTGATTAAGAAAGAAAGCAGAATTTTTCGCTTACAAAACACGTTTATCTTCACTCTGTGGTTAATATCTCTCCGATTCTTTTTAGGTGTTCTTAAGTTAATAGTTGAAGTACGTTACAACGAGATACTTTTCCAAGGATAAAACCGTGGCGTGGGCTGTCGAGTGCACGCCAATGAACAAGTTTGGAGCCGCTTACGAAAACAAGCGAACAATGAGCCACCGCTTGACTTCGTTTAGCTGGTTTCAAGTTTGCTATTCAATTGTTTTTTTTTACAAACAGCTTTAGCTATGAACTTACAATATCGACTCCACCAACTTAGCTTGTGGATGTCGTAAGAGCCAATTGACCTGTTGTAAAGTAAGTAAGGGAACTATAAGAAGGGCAACAGTTTCCTTATGAGTATTTGACACCTCCACTGCGATCACCGATGCACTTAACAAGCGTGGTGATTATAGGTAATTCCCACTGGCCGCTTATTTAGGGAAAGTGCGTTCAGCATTAGATGTGTCTGCGGAAAATTATTATTTATACTCACCAATGCCGCCCGTAACAAATATGGGTATGTCAGCTAACTCAGCAGCGATGATGGTCCCAGCAACAGTCGTAGCTCCGTCAAGACCAGAAGCTGCTACTGGGGCCAGGTCCCTTCTAGAAGCTTTCACCACACCCTTGGCTTGAGCTAAGTATTCAAGCTGGTCTTGAGTCAGACCAACAGTCAATTGACCTTTTAGTATTGCTATTGTTGCTGGTACCGCACCCTGAAAATGCATAAGACGGGGTATAAGAAAAACTTTAAGCGTTATTCTTCAAAATGACTAAAAAAACATAATGATTGTTGTTCTTAACAACAAAAATAATTATATTTCTTCAACCATTTAAGTTGTCCAAGATTGCTATTATACCACTTAAAATAAATTGAAAATGGTACTAATAGCCACTTTCATGGAGGTTGTTATTTGTATTATGCAAATCGATGGTTCGAATTACAGAGCTTACGTAGTACGTCTACGTGGATGCTACGAACTATTTCGTAGCATTTGGCTACGCGTCAATCTCATCTTATTTTTTCTTACCTGTTTTCTGATGATGTTTTCAACATGCACAGCTGTCTCCAAGTTTTGAGGATACGGCATCCCATGCGTGATGATGGTGGATTCGAGGGCGACTATTGGCTGACCTTTAACTTTTGCGTGTTTAATTTCGTCGGAAAATGCGATTGGCGATGACGTTTTATATCTACGGAAAAATCCATTAAATTGAGGGCCCTTTGAAAACTTCAGCAGAAATGCCATCCTGATACGTATCTGGAAATAGAATCAGATCATTAGCGATTGCTAAAAATACATTGGTATTTTAAATTGAAAAAGAGCGCCGACTGCAAATTGGTTTTGTCAGTACCTACGACAGTACGGCAAATTGACTAGAAGGTATTTTATCAGCTAAGGACTGGTTTAGCGTTACATTTGTTTGATGGGCATATGTGTGTACATAGTTTATTTGTTTAGGAAAACATGTTGTTTATGTTACAAGAATGAATCAGTAATCATTATTGTTAGATAGATAAATAGATAGATAATTTATTCATTACAAGTAGGTTACATAACTTAGTTAACAGTGCCTTAAAGCCAAAGTTTATCTAAGCACTTGGTTCTCATTTAATTTATATAAATTGATTATATCTACTATAGTTAACGTACAATCATATAATAATACAAGTTATAAAATTACCTACTGACGTATGCTGAGATTGGACCTTATTAGCCGCGCACATAGGGAAAGACCAGTTATTCTTATACTTGGGACTCTACTACCACGGTACATTATGTAAAGTTTAAATGCCTACTACTTAAGTTGTTTTGTATTTTTTATGTGTTTTCCTTTTTTTGTAATTGTTTATTATTGTGTGTGGCTATAAATACATTCTTTATTCTTTATGTCACATGTTTCATATTTATAATTTTATACCACCTAACATGTCAATGTAGTTTAGTAGCGCTCACCTAAGTATTAGACTTATATTGTTTTCTATGTTTTTTTCCTTAAATCTTTTCTCTTTGCCAACACGTGCAAAAGATTAGGTAATATACCCATTCCTGTACCCTCCCGTCAAGGACTAACATTCCTATTTTTAGAAGCAAGGGCCTTCGGGCATTTCATTCCGCAACTTCCTAGCATAGCAACAGCCATACAAGTGGAATATTGAGTGTAGTGTTTAAAGGATATTGGTTAGTTGCGATACGTAACCATTTATTTTAGCTTGCAAATAAACTTGTTAGCGTGATAAGCTAGAATTGGGAAGTATGAAATGTATTGTGTTGTGACTTAGCACTTTTAAACGTGCGGATTTCGGCTAACTCACACTCAACAAAGCTGATAGCCCTAGTTAGTCGAGCGTGGAAATATGTTAAAAATGTTTTACCAAGTTATCAACGCAAATACTTCCTGAACGAAGTACATAGGTTGATATTAGTTCAGAAAGTATTAACGGTTATTTACTTTTCTACTCCTATCACCCACGAGTAAAGAAATTTACTTATTTATGTGCCAATTTACGCCCATAACACAAATAAACAACCACTTTTCGTATGGCAAGCGTTTGGACGAACACCCTGTATTTTCGTATTTTCTATAACAAAGCTTCTCTTTATTACATAGACAAAAATGTATAACATGTTAATTTTTAAATCAATACGAAAAATATAAAATGAAGAGTAGTATATTTTTACACAAGGGAACAAAACACACTATTATAGACGAGGTTCCTTTATACACACACCCTTCACAATCACCAAGAAGGCGCTTTCAGATCCATTTTCAAAAATACATTATAATGAAATTTCTGTTCTTTGAAAATGGAATACCAAAAAGTCGAGTTTTTATGTAAGAGGTCGAATGTCTTGTACTGGCTGACGATTTCAAACTAAAATAAAAAAGAAAAAATACTTAATAGTCGCTATGGAGTAGAAACGAGTTTCCAGCTTCTTAGCAACGATACACTTTTTCTTTACTTTAAGAAAAATAAAAATAAATATATATTTATACGTCGAATATAAGAAGTATTATATTTTTAGAAGAATTGTAACCTACGATTATTAACGATATTTTTAATAAAATTATTGTTTTTTTTTACTTTTTTGAGCTTGTATATTTATGTTTTGGTCATGTACATGTTATGTACCGTAACGAAATAATAAAATAAGTATATATAAATCTATCCAACATGGAAGAAAGCAATCGCACTGGAATAAGACAAGTGGTTGATTAGTAGTCAAATTTCAAGTGGGAAAGCTATGGCCCGACGTTTCAGACGATTAGCAAAGAACCTCTGAGATAACTGATACATTGCTGATTCTATGGTCTTTATAAAGTGAAAGCTGCCTCGCTTAAACGATTAAGTGTAAATTTAATTAGGGCAATGAAATGCACAGGGCATTTCATTCCTGAATTTATATTGACGTTGTGTTGGAAAATTCATCATCATCATCATCATCAGCCTATAGCAGTCCACTGCTGGACATAGGCCTCCCCCAATGAGCGCCATAGCGCCCTGTCTTCAGCTTGCCGCATCCAGCATCTACCTGCAGTCTTTCGCAGGTCGTCATCCCACCTGGTCGGAGGGCGTCCTACACTACGTTTACCGAGTCGTGGTCTCCACTCAAGAACACGTTTGCCCCAGCGGCCGTCGGTTCTTCGCGAGATATGGCCGGCCCACTGCCACTTCAGCTTGCTAATTCTTTGAGCTATGTCGATAACCTTGGTTCTCTGTCGGATGTATTCGTTACGAATCCTATCCTTCAGAGAAACTCCGAGCATAGCTCTTTCCATAGCTCGCTGAGCGACTTTGAACTGGTGGACCAGCCCTATCGTGAGTGTGTTGGAAGATTGCGTTCATGGTATTTTAAATGTTTTGTTTGTTTCTATTTCAATATAGATATAATTATATTTAATGTATTATAATTATGTATACATATCATTAATCTAGTACCCATAACACAAGCTGTGCTTAGCTTGGGGCTAGATCATGTTGTGTGGATTGACCAGAAATATTCATTTATTATTTAAGTATGCATAAATTCATTTAGTCTACAAACAACATTAGGTTTAACGATATTTTATTGTAAAAAAAACATTCAAAACATTCATTAAGGATTGCTAGTTTATAGTATAGTAAATTTTAATTCTTTGATAAATTAATTTCTACTCATTCTGGTCGGTCTTTTTCCTTATTATCTAATCGTTTAAAACTAACTATCGTTTTAAACTAAAACATCAAGACCGTCTGCGTTGCAGTTTTCGTGTTACCATCTAAGCGACAGCAGCGCCCTCATTTATTTCCACTCTTTTCGGTCGAATTATGCTAAGGAGGATTGATATGACCAGAGAGACACCCTCGCATATCTAAGGACCAAGGAGTTTATAGCGTCGTTGTCTTGGTTGCCTAGCGACGCTTCGGTACAAATTGTATTCATAATTTGACAAACATTGACAACAGGCGAAATAATTTTGTGTTTATTTATTTGTGCATTAGATCTGTGATATTTTAATTATTTGAATTCCCATTTATATATACCTATCTTTTACTGTCAATTATTGAGATGGCCTGGTGAGTTTTTTAGATAAATATATTGTTGCGTTATTTCTGATCCTACTAGGTACCTACCTGTTGTAGTATTTCTGTTTTTAACATGTTTAAAAAAATGTGATAATTGGCTTAAAAATAATGTAAGTTTTTTGAGATATCATGAGGCTGTAAAACTTGTTTTAGTCTATGGGAAGTCAAAGCAGAGTTTTTAGTAGGAAGTAGGCTGGTAGTAGGTATCAGAACATGATACCTGACCATGCTTAGACCATTTTAAAAATTGGATAGGTGAGCATGGGGGCCAGGGGAAGGTAGGTATGCATTTATCTTGAAGATGCGTTGATAGGAAACGAATAAGCAGCTCAACGAATTATGGCATTGCGTTTCAACAGCAACTATCGGAAAGTAGGTACATAATGTTTTCAATGGAAATCCGAACAAGTTTTTACATTTTTAAATAGTTCTCAACTTGAATCTCAAGAATCACCTCTTTTTGCAATTCGATTTCGTTCTATGTGATTCGAAAAGCAATTCGAACCATTATCAGCTCAGGGTGAATTTGCAACTTCCGAAAACCAGTTAGCAACAGCAAATACGAACGCCGAGCGAAGTTTCAATTGCAACATCTGAATCTATTTTGTCTTTTTGCTGCAAACCGATTTTATAAAGTTGTTGGTGGATTTGTACAGTTGGTGATAATTACAGGGTGTTCCATAATGAGTAAATGATATTGCAGTGCGTGTCCGCATGGGGCATGGCCAATCAGACACAAACAAAAATAAAAATGTACAATCGTTTATGTTATGAAATCTTTTGATAATTAAATAATATGAGCCCCTAACATTTTTGTGCACCATACTTACAAATTAGGAAAAAGTAGTGCTTTCGAATGTTTCGATAACTACGCCTAGACATGTTTCGATAACTACGCCTAGACATGTTTCGATAACTACGCATGGTAGACATCTTTAAATATGAACTTCAGTTTTGTTAATTTTTAGAGTTTAACACAACATACAAGCACCTTTTTTGGTATATTTGTTTTTATAAAACCTCAATGGCCAAGTACGTTAAATAATGTACATTTTAAGAGAATTCGAAAACGCTACTAAACTTAGATATTTTATAACAATATTCACAGATATATGGCCATGAATATATCGATAGTGCTATTTTTACGAAAAACCAAGTCGAGAAGCAGCATTAAACTTACTATTTCAACACAATAGTTCAAAAATTATGACCCTAATGCTAAAAAAACATTGAGAATGAATGATGTTTGCTCTCATATGGGACAAAAGCTCTACCACAAATGCTCGCCATTGAACTTTCATTTAAAACTAGGAATGAGGTTTGAACTTCGTTCGACTTTCGATAAAAAGGATAATTTCGTTTGTCCATGGTTCGAACAAGGTTCAAATAATTAGTAACTTCTTGGGATTAGACAATATTTCTTGAAAAGGAAAAGCTTCTTTAGCCAAGTTCACATCTTAATGAATGACGTGTCGATCCTTTTTCAGATTTTTTATTACCAAAGGTCTTCCTAGTATAGTTAAAAATGGCGTGGGGTCTACCAAAGCTGCCGGGCCTGACATTCAACGACCCGACTAAGACACAGTTCCATATAAAAAGCTCTCTTCGATTCTACCAAGGGCATCGGTTTCCCGACTCCGCACTCAGAGCACCCGGTGGAGTGGAGACTGATGTTGATAGCAATGCTTTCGCCATGCCTGATGATTCGGTCAAGTAAGTTTGTTAAAAATACTTTTATCAGAAGGTTAGGTTATAAATCGTTATTACTTTGAATGGATACTAGCTAGAGGGGTGACATCTCTGGACGTCTGTCGCTATCTTTGTATAAGTGCTCCCAAAATAACACGACAAACCATTCTTCGTGGATGTTCAGTCAGTCATATGACATGATGTCTTTTCGCTAACTGAATCAACAAAATTTGTTAGAAAAGTTGTATCATACAAGTCAAGCACCTACCTTTTGAGATGACTTTATACGAGTAAATGTAATAGAAAGGCAAACAGTTCTTGAAGTAGAAGGACTACCTTCTTGAGGGTTTGAATACGTTGAAATAATCCATTTAATAAAGTTGTTTATACGGGCACGCAGTCGTTTAAATTACATGTTGTGAGATGAGCCCCACATGTCTGTACGAAACAGCATTATTTGAAGCTGAAAATAAAATCAAGCGGTAGCTTCAATAAGCAGTATGTAGCTTAGAAATTACTACACCGTATTTATTTGCGACACTCAAGCCACCCCGGCTTGAGTGTCACTACGACCATGATAGGCCTACTGTGATCACATATGAACACACCACCGTTTACTTTTCCCGCGGCTGTCGTAAATGGATATTCACCGGGGGTGGTGAGCTGCACTCCCTGCAGAACTGACCCACCACCGATCCGCGATAGCCAACTCGCCTACCAATCGTGGCGATTATAGCATAATTGCCACGTTAGTTGAGTATCTTTGGGGAGGCCTATTTTAAGCACTTGACAACGTTCTGCTGACATAAATGTCCAACAGTTATGTATTTGTTTGGTTTACGCTAGTTTTCTTGCAGCTACGACCCGTCCCTGACATACGGGAGGGTAAAGCAGTCCGCCTATCCAGCGCTAGTTCCTCACTTCGTGCACTACGACAAGCGTTGTCTAAACTTCACGGCCTTCTTCAAGCAACCAGTCTATGACAGCCAGGACGAGAAGTACCGAGTGAGGATCGTCAACCTGGTGTACTTTCTCGAGGATGACTCAATGACTGTGATGGAGCCAAGAATCAGAGTAAGTTTGTGGATAGATATAAAGATAATTTAAAAATGTATAAAAAAGTAATAAAATATGTGACAATTTTGCGATGTAATCGCTCAAGAGCGATCACTACCAGACAACCATGGATGGATAGGATCGTTAGATTGAGCACGGGGATCTGTGTGCATTATATTTAATTAATTATTCTTACATTGTGTTAGTATTATTGCACAAAATTTCTCGTATCGTCTTAATCGTTTAATTATTTATTTGTAAATTCTGTAATCTGTAAATATGTACCTACGAGCATCTGGCTTCTAAGGGCGCAATCACATGGCATCCGTTTTATTTCGTGATGGCATATTAGTTATAGGAGCAAGTTCACACACCCACTCGACAATATTACGGATCTAGGAGGATTCGTTAAAAACGGTCCTGTAAAAACGGATTTTACTGTGTGAACGTACCAAGTTGAAGGTTTCGCAATCTGTATCCATCGATTTTCTTTTGCTTAGATATTTGGCATTCCATACAAGCGTGGCTGCACGTGTTTGGTAAAACAAAATTATCTGCCAAGTTTGTGTCATTGACTGAAAACGAATAAGTAGGTAGGTTACGCAAAGTTACTAGGTGATATATGCGCGAGGCAGAAATTCATTTTCGTTATATTCATCTTCGTTATACGAAAATTAGTTCAGGTCGTGTAATTTGTCTTTCGGCGACAGTTACAGATATTATGCACAAATACAGCATAACAGCTACTCATTGTACTATCATAACTCATCATCATCAGCCTATAGCAGTCCACTGCTAGACATAGGCCTCCCCCAACGAGCGCCATAGCGCCCTGTCTTCAGCTTGCCGCATAACTATCATAACTCTATGACCACTTATAGTGTCACTCGCTACGCATAAAGCCGGACTCCCCCGAAACGGAGATGAGACTAGAGGAGACTTGTATAAAGCAACCAATAGAACGTCGTTATTAACACATCTCGTCCCCGTCGCTTCAGTGGATACCACCGAGTGGAGATGTACTATATTTGTATACTACTATCAGAGCTGGTTGTGCCTCACAAGCTGGTGACGTCACGGTGCGGCGACGAGAAAAGATGTGAGCGGCGCTGCTCTCAACAAACAATGAACACTCTAGCCAGGACACATCCTCCATCAAGCTAGTAATTACGAATCTCCACACAGCTCCAGTGGATACACGACGATGTGACGACCGATGTGGCGCGGTGGGCGAAGGTCCGCCTGCGACGCAGGAGGTTGCGGGTTCGATTCCCGTCTCAGAACAAATGCGTGTACGATCTGCAGATATTTGTTTCGGGTGTTCTGGTCGTTTTCTATGATGAATAAAAAATATCTATCTATGTAATGTATTGTATTACGAGTATGTACAGTTATCTAGTACCCATAACACAAGCTCTTTTTACCAGGCGGCTAGAAAATGCTGTGTGAATTGTCCAGCATTATTTAGCATTATTTTATACACCCTAGCAGAAAAACGTCTCTTCCCGTCTCCTCGTCGGACATCTCCGCACATTTCCGCTTTAGTGAAGTCTGGGCCTTATGTATAACTTTATTCTAGACAACATTGTTAGCTCAGGATTTAATATCGGCACATTCAACAAAAATAGCGTAGTGTTCGTTTATAGTTAATTGTTCCACATGAAAGCAAACATCGATTTTGCTCACTGATTTCGAGAACCAAATAATTGTTATTCTGAAAGTTATGTACAGTATTAAGATCTCCCTAGTTGAATCTAGTAACAGAATAATGTTGCTTAAAATAAATTGGATGTCATAGGCTCATTCTTTCAGTATTTATTATATTAGAATGTTAGGTAACGTTATTATACATGGATACTCTGCGGTGAAATTGATTAAATTTGATATCTTAAGATGATTCAATCCCAGTTGGATACTTTGCCTTGAAATTGCTTATGTAATTCAAGTTAGCTCACAGTATCATTAAAAATAATCACAGAAAACCTCTCTGTGATTATTTTCACAGAGAATATATCACATAATATATATATAATCACAGAGAACCTCTCTGTGATTATTTTCTAGTTAGAACATTTTATAGAATATTCTCGATTATTTCCAAACATAAGATATTTATTGGAATTTATATAGCAGCTAAAAAAATATGTTTTTGCTTTTCTACATTATTAAGTTCCTTCAGTCCGGCCAGGTGGGATGACGATCTGCGAAAGACTACAGGAAGATGCTGGATGCGGCGAGCTGAAGACGGAGCGCTATGACACTCATTAGAGGATTTCCAAATAAAAGGAGAGGCCTTTGTTCTACAGTGGACTAATATTAGTGGATGGTGATGATGGTGACATTAAGTTCTTGGCCTTGATTTATCATTTACTCATGCTAATTTTAATCTCCTAAAACACGCCTAATACTATTATACTACCTAATCATTTTATGTAAAATACTCTATCTACAGGATGGCTTTCTGAAATGTAAGTGGAAGCGACCCTGTATACTCCAGCCAAATCCGACGGTTAATGTTTGTTAACAAATTACCAATACTAATTTTGCGCAACTAAGATTCCTTGTGGATTTAAGACATTGAGTTAAAAGTACTAGTATGAAATATTTAACTCGGTGATTCAAGATCTTTGATTGGTGATTTCTGCCGCCGCCGCCGCCGCCGGGGGAAAGGTGTCTCGCTTGCACTCATTATTTTATAGTCGTATCTATTTCTCGCCGCGACTCGTCTAACGAGCTCATCGCCATAATGAGTAAAAATGCTAACGGGTTCGTGAACCTTACCTACCGTAGGTCTATAAGATTATGTGGTTCTGCTATACCTCACAATAGCAAGCAAAAAAAGCAAATTATAAGCCCATCTAGTCTTTATACACTAGCCAAACTCGATGTAGAATATTTGTAAGCAAACCTAATAAATGTTACTTTGTTACCGCGTCTTTTTATACGAAATTTACATTACTTGTCCATTTGAGATCCTTCAATAAATTTTGCTTACTAATTATATGTGAAACTCGACGCCAAATGAGTGAGTTTTGTTATTTGTGTCGTGGTTTGGTGCTAATATGCTACATCGAGATGGCTTGTGACTAGACTGCATCTCAGCTATTTCGCTAGGGTTTGGTTAGCTAAGAGTAAATCGTAGTAAAACGTATAACAAAGTGCATAATCACAACAATATGGATTAAGAGCCTGCGACCGCCAGCCAGACCTTCGTCATGTTATAAAAGCTGGTTAGCGTATGCCCCAACACAGGTAGCTTTTGAAGTTTGGGTCAGGTCAGTTGGGCTTTGGCAGACAGGAAGCAGAAGAAGTCAGCGAATTTAGGCAGGTAATTTATATAAATTAGGAACAGGATGCATCCTAAAACACTTCCTTGCGGAATCAAATTTCAATTTATTAAGTTAAAATAAATTATTGTTAAGTGTTGTCTGCGTCCTAATTGATTTGACTGTTTTTTGTATAATTCCTAACTTTTTACAACAATATTCAATTTGGACAAACTTTTTCATACTAAAGTCATTTAAAACGGTGATTGATATTGTTACTCCGTGATCATGGCGCATGCAACTGTGCCGAAATATTGGATAAATCAAAAATCAAATCATGGTAAATATCCCGTTTTAAATGACTTTAGTATTAATAATCATGATAGTTTCAAAAGTTAAACTTTTTCATGTCTAGGCAGTTTTTTTTTTCGTATTTTCCCCTGATTCTCATCTCAAAAAGTTTGGTTATTAGTATTTTATTAGAGACTTTAAAGGCAAATCTATGTCCTATAGAATGATTTAGGTACAATTTTACAACGTTGGTATACCTAGTGCGAAATAACGAACGACCGTCCAATAAATCAATTTGCCTCGTTTTATGGAAGCCTTGAAGCGTAGGTACAAATTGTGAAGGAATCCGAGGCGGGAAGCCCCACGCCGCGTCGCGCCCCGTCGCTCGCGCCGCCGCCGCCGGGCGGGATAGCAAATGAGCACACGTTTGTCTCCGTAGTCCGTGTGAATGCATCGCGAAACCGTTTTAACGTTCTAAATCGCTTTGTTCTGAACTAGCAGATGGAAGGCAGGCAGGGAACGTGCCTATTAGAAATTGATTATTTATGTAGGGAATGGGATTTTCTCTAATTTTTACACATGACATTTCATTTATTTATAACATCATCCATTTCGGGTGTTGCAATTGCGGAGGACCAGATAATTTATACATATAATAATACCGGGTCACTTTATGACCCGAGATCATGGTAAATGAGACATAATAATAGGATATGAAAGGTTTGTCATTTAATCTATGCAAAATTTTTATTTGTATTGGTAACTTTTTTACATTATATTAAGACCAAGGAATTTATAACTTGAGTCAATATTATACCGCTCCCGAATGCAGCGCGGGGCGGAAGCGGCGAGAGCGCCTCATAATGCCCTAAATGGGATTACCTATTCGTGTTTTTTTACAAGCACTATTTCAAAATTTAACATAATACAATATTTTACAAATGTTTTCTGGCTTATTTTCCAGCAAAACCAGTGTTTTGTCATTAAATTGTTAAGTACAAAAAACTATGTAGATTCTTGAAATTTCAAAACAATAGTTACTAGTATATGTAGTATAGTGTACGATACACGTAAAAGAACATGAATATTGAGGAAAGGAAAAAAATTATAAATGTTAGTAATCGTAGTTAACAGTAACCTAAAGTTAATCCCGTCGGGGTCCACAATTACTCCCTTTCGGCTTAGTACCTACACATATTTGTGGCACCCTGTATAGTACCTACGTATGTATTATTGAACTATCGATGAATGTTTATATTGAACTATCGATGAATGTGCTATTGACCTAGGTTTAGGTTTATACCTACCTAAGTATTTAATATTTCTCACTTTATTTTACAGAACTCCGGCTTATGGCAAGGCAGAATGGTAACCAGAGGAAAGATTCCGAAGAATGACATCGGAGATTGTTGGCACTGGAAAGATTTGAACAACGGCAGGGATATTTGCATCTACGGCAAGGTGTTCCATACTGTTTCCTGTGATCTCTTCACAAAGGTAAGTCCGGCATTATTCATTTATGATGTATGTTTTTTAGAATTTGCTATGTGACTTTGTCCACTGAATTTCGAGGTTCAAATAAGGTAAAATATGAATATTTAAAAAGGTAAAATAAGGCTCAAATAAGTTCTAATGCTAGTCTTATTATAGGTATAGCATATTCATCATTTTTTTTTACCAAACTATACGACACTTATAGCAAATAAAGTTTACAATTCCGGGTTACAGATAAATAACGGCAAGTGAGCGCAATGTTGACAAAACGACTTATTTATTAAACACACCTGTTTTTAATATTTTTTATACAAATAATTGCTATTATTTACAATTATTTTCAGTTTATTAAAAAATCCTTATTTATGATAAGTGGTTCCTTACCTAACCATACATAAAACATTACATTTAGAAATATTTATGCCAATAGTCTTAATAAAAAATCGAAATAATGTAAAAAAGCGGGCAATGATGCCAGGTTTGACGGTACCTCCTACCTAACCTACCTTTGGACCCTTATTAAACACAATCAAATTATTCATAATAAATATAACTGAATGCACACTATCTTCATTGACAAAGAACATGCTTTTGAGTTCTTGACCCCGGTTCCGCTGTATAGGTCTACCTAGATACTTACGAGTGTAGTAGGTACTCGTACACTACCTAGATAGAGTGAATGTTTAACTGATTAAACTAAACATACATTCAATGTCGGAAACCACGGTACGATCCGTAAGAACTTCACGTTGGTCGACGACGACGGTCACTAACCTAACCTATCATACATAAGTCATTCTGTCTCTTTCAAACCTAAAACCAATATTATTTGGCTTCTTTTCTTTATCATACCATAACCTAAAATTTGAAGTTAATCTGCTCTTATAGCATTGTTATAAAAAGAACCTTGACTTACCTGTGTTCTAAAATTTTCGTTTAAAATCCCAGTGTTGGTTGCGAAGCACAAAAATGTACGATGCGAGCACAGCGTCCTATTTTTAGGTTATTAATTTGTTTGCGGCGCACGAGCGTAGTAACTGCAGATTATCTGTGGTACAAGGTCGCTGCCTCGCTGGACATTACAAGCTGGGTTGTCTCTAGAGTGTTTTTATCGGTAGATCAACATAGGCACGGTTCCCTTTGGGTCCACTTAGGTTGTACTTAAAAATGGATAAGTGAACGTGAATGTTGTGCTTACTAGTTTAAGGCTATAATATAATACCGATTTACCTTAAATCTTAAACTTCATAATAGGTTTGGTTACCAACAAGGCTACCTACTAATCTTCTAAGAATAATCCAATACAAATACCCTTTAAATAACAAATGCTAACTATATAATAGGTAGGTATGCCTATTAATTTGCCAAAGCCTTATAATTTCCCATAAATTCGTATTAGAGTAGGTACCTATGATCTTATAAATTCTTAGATAATTAATTTTAATTTGCTAAATGCATTAGACACATATTCAATTCAATACCTAAGTCGTTTTAAAGTCTCACATTCCCTTAAAGCAGGAATAAAGCAATAATGTGAAACGAATGACCGCCGTAAAACCGTCGAATGGTTTCCCGAATAAAGCCGAAAGTAAGGTCGAGAAGCTTAAAGAAATGTGTTTATAGCCGAAGGAAACAGAGGGTTATGGGTCACACTACCCACTTTATAAACTAACGTAGTTTATGTTGGCTACACTTTATTCTATTTACTTTGTCCATAGGTAACTGATATTATAGGGCATATAAAACAGTAAAATAAATTTTTAAAAAGTCAGTAGGTAGTACTCATTGAGGGTCAAAATTGAATTGGGTAGGTAAGGTAGGTACTACCCAATTCAATTTTGGCCCTCAATGAGTGCAGGTATGTCCATGATTAGGTGTCTTTCATTGAGCTGCTAGGTATAATATTGGTTTCAAACGACGATACCTACTCATTTGTTTTGAATACTAATACTCATAAAGGAATAGGAAGGTGACACCAAAAATCACAATTTATTTAGATCATCACCGTTAAGGTAAATGGTTATGCAGTTATTTATCTTATCTGCTTCCTGTTATTATCCGTAATATTACCTATATACCCACTGTTATCAGTATAAAGTCCACATAACAACAAAATAATACAGCTTATGTTCCTATACTACCTACTATTGGTGCTGGAAGATTTATAAAAGGTAGGTACCTACCTAAGCATAGAAATAAGATATTAGAATTCTAATTTTTATGCTATCCAAATTATTTACCCTATAATATAAAAGTGAGGTATACAAAACTGGAAGAAATGTAAGTTATTTTATCAGTTTTTACTTGCCAAAACACCATTGCCATAATACCTATATCACTTATATAAACTAGTTGATATGATTTACTTAACTTACAATGCACTCATGTAATGTAACACAACTTTGACTCCCATGTAAATGGTGATCAAATAAGGAATTCCGAAAGCGAGTCCCCTGGCCGGCTGAGGAAGTGGCTGCACTGCGTATACGATTGTGTGGAGAACGCGACCAGCTGTGAAGATCCTGAAGAGCAGCGTCGCCCAGGCAGCGGCAGGGCTGGTCGTCAAGAACAATGCTCCAACCACCCAGAACGCAGGAATGTTCTCCAAGTCATTCAGATGCGCCCTTCTCACCCGTTCAACATCAGGGTCGTCGAACTTCACTTTGCTTCCGCTGACTTTACTAGCGTCTTCGGGATTGGCGAAAACTTTTTTGGCATAACGCGCTCTGGATGTGAGCATCGCAGTTCCCAGTAGCTTCAGGGCTAGGATACCTGAGTATACGATGTATGATTGTACGGCAGGCTGGTCCAGAATATTAGCCATTTTTGTAGCTGTTTTTCGAGACTCGAGCGAGAGATGTGTATACTATAGGCGCGACGACGCTTGAATGACGTAAGAGTCATAGAGATTGTTTACTGTCGAGCCACAGTTTACGCGTGGTCATGGTGAATAGCGTTTACTGTTGTGTTAGTTGTTTGTTATTGAAACACTGACCCTATCACGGTGGTAATAGGGTCAGTTTAGTTAGCGACTGATTCGTAGACCGCAGACTTCAGACCGCATCAAAACTAGGCTTCACACGAGCGAGACCATTTATTTGATAAAAAACAATAATCAAGTTTAACATTTGATTTGTGTATGTACCTACCTATGAGCATAATATTTACCTAAAGATATTTGCATAAAGAAAGAAAACATGGTTATTTCTGATTTATAAGAGCCGTAAAAAGGTATGCTACTGAGTGTTGGTGATTATTGTTTAACAACAACAAACATAAACTGTCCCCTTTCATCTTAACTCTTGAAATGTACTAGTCACACACAGGTGGGACTGAAATTTGAAGGCCCCGCGTGCACTAGTCACACACGGGTGGGACTGAGATTTCTGACACTTTGGTAGCATATCTTTTCGAAGACCGGCTTGTCTTATTGCCCATTGGCTGCACCAATGTCAACTGTCATTCAATTCGGTATTTTTATTTATTTTGCGGTATTGTGCATTGGACGTTAAAATAAGATCCTTTGCTTGCAGAATAATTTATTGGTGACGTCATCAAAAAAATATCGGGTTGTTCTTTTTTTAGGTTCTACAAGTAGGTAATTCAGATAACGGATTAAAAGGTTTATAGGTACACATTGTTGACATACAATGTGTGCAATCTTTGGTAGGTACGTAACTCTGAATCAATTGTAGTGTTGGGAGTCTAACCACATAATGTTGCTTTTAATAGGTAGGTACAAAACGACATTTCATTTGTAGGTAGTTTGTTTAAGCGTGGGTTCATAGCAAATATTTTTTATATTTAAATTACCCAGGTAGAACCTCGAACATAGTAAAAACTTGTTCTTTTTTCACGCCTGACCTATGATTCTCAATTCTATTTATGATTTTCAATATTAAATCCCTTAACTCAATGTAGGTATCGTTAATTACCCGTTATTTGGTGGCGGGACAATTTTCCTCCATCGTTTGAAATCTTGCAAAAGTCAACGCTGTTGCGGTCATGAATAAAATTGTTAACACTCTGTCTTTGTTACCAAGTCTTGAAGGGGTTTTATTCGTTTCGTTTTATTTTTCAGTCGCTACTGAGAATGCCCATTGTTTTTAATACGCCCCCCTCTCGCATACCACAAGAGGTGACTAACAATCGTATTGTGCAAGAGCTGTATGTACTGTACCGAGTGTCTGTCGGTAATCAGTAGGTAGGTATAGGTAGGTACCTACCACCAGGCTAAGTAAGGTGTTTGAGTACCTACCGCTCTACCTACATGCGTTATGCGCGAGACCAGTTGACTCGGGACGAATCGAGTAGGTAGGTATCCTTACTTTGCACTATCCTATACTGCCTGAGCTGCCTAGATACTAGCCTGAACTGTATAGGTAATCTGTAGAGTAGGTAAGGTTTCTAGGTACGTAGGTAAGGTTTCTAGGTACCTAGGTAGGTAGTCAAATTTTGTAACAAGGTCTATTGATTATAAAAGAAAACAGCGGCAGTAAACAAAAATTGCAAAGGAAATAAAAATCTATAATTTATTAAATACATTCTTGTCCTTATCTAGTGGTTTAATACACGTACCTACCTATAGCTGACTCAGATATTTAATTATCAACTGATAATATGTCAACTGATAATACAATAATATATTCTTATAGATAATATTAGATAAACAATTACAATTCCATTCAACCCAGAAAAACTATTTTATGAGACAAAGTTACCTTAACACAATACTGGCAGAATTAAAAGGTCTCAATTCACTCGAGCCCGAAACATAGTATTGTCCTAATAATATCTACTTGCCTTCTAATTACTCAACTTACAATGCACTCATGTAATGTAACACAACTTTGATTCCCATGTAAATGGTGATCAAATAAGGAATTCCAAAAGCAAGTCCCCTGGCCGGTTGAGGAAGCGGCCGCACTGCGTACACGATTGTGTGGAGAACACGACCAGCAGTGTAGATCCTGAAGAGCAGCGTCGCCCAGGCAGCGGCAGGGCTGGTCGTCAAGAACAATGCTCCAACCACCCAGAACGCAGGAATGTTCTCCAAGTCATTCAGATGCGCCCTTCTCACCCGTTCGACATCAGGGTCGTCGAGTTTCACTTTGCTGCCAGGGACTATAATAGTGTCTTCTGGATTGGCAAACACTTTTTTGGCATAACGCGCTCTGGCCGTGAGTACCACGTTTCCCAGTAGTTTCAGGACTAGGATACCCGAGTAAACGATGTACGACTGTACGGCAGGTAGATCTAGAATATTAGCCATTTTTGTATTTGTTTATTGAAAGATGTGAACACTAGCGGCGCGGCGTCGTCGTGTCGTCTTGAATGGTGTAAGGGACGGGACGTTGCTTATTTATTACACTTTATGTAGAGGCGTAGTTCTAGCAGCGTCATTGTGTGTTGCGACTTGCGAATTTATTGTTGGTTCGTTATTATATTATATCTGTCATAGGGCCTGATTACATGATAAAGATAAAAGCCATAGTCAGTAGGTCAGTCCTCAATGAGGTAATTATGTAATAGGTTTCTATGATTATTAATGTTTGTTATCGCGTAGGTACTTTGTGATTTATAATTCCCTAGGTTTCCATTGCGTTGCAGCATTGGTGATCATGGAGCGAATGGATGTTCTCAGGGTTAGCTACAGCCACACCGACACAGACACTCGACCATTTTCTGTACAAAAGTCGCTTCTGGGCGCAACTGTGTTGCGGTACATGTTTAACTGTGTGTCTGGGGTTACTGTATGAATGTATTGTGCGAGTCAGACAGTTGCAAATTAACTTAAAGACATCAAAGAGAAAGTATACGCAACGTAGGCTGCTACGGTCTTTGAAAGACATAACGTATGAAATTAAATTTCAACACAGAAGAAATTTCATATGTCCTACGAGTATGTAGTTAGATAATTATCTTAATTATCTAAATAATATTATTTTATCTAAATTGATGGCCGCATCCGGCCGGGTTGTTGCTATCGTTATAATTAAATTTAAATGCGTATAAAAGACATTTCTGAACATCGAGGAAACTAGACATATTTAATGGTAGAGCTTTGTGTTGTCACGCTAGCTACGATGCTCCTACGGCCCGGCGCGGTGTACCATACAAAAGACTTCGACGCACACTAAAATGACTTTAGTGTTAATAACCATCATAGGTAGTTTCAAAAGTTTTATTATACGAGTATATAATTGTCATGTTTCACTTGAACACAAAACACATTGTCCTAATAATACATACTAACTAGTAAGCTAACTTACAATGCACTAATGTAATGGAGCACAACTTTAACTCCCATGTAAACGGTGATGGAATATGGAATTCCGAAGGCGAGTACCCTGGCCGGCTGAGGAAGAGGCCAAACCGCGTACACGATTGTGTGGAGAACGCGACCAGCTGTGAAGATCCTGAAGAGCAGCGTCGCCCAGGCAGCGGCGGGGCTGGTCGTCAAGAACAATGCTCCAACCACCCAGAACGCAGGAATGTTCTCCAAGTCATTCAGATGCGCCCTCCTCACTCGTTCAACATCAGGGTCGTCGAACTTCACCTTGCTTCCGCTGTTTTTCCTAACGTCTTCGGGATTCGCCACCACTTTTTTGGCAAAACGCATTCTAGCCGTGAGCATCGCAGTTCCCAGTAGTTTCAGGACTAGAATACCCGAGCACACGATGTACGATTGTACAGCAGGTAGATCCATAATATTAGTCATTGTTGTAGCAAGATTTTTTTTAGAGATTTGTATACCTACTAGCGGCGCTCTTGCTTGAATGATGTAAGGGACGTTGATTATTTTGATTATAAATAAAGACACAGTTCTAGCAGCGTCATGGTGAGCAGCGTGTTCACTGATGATTAGTTTATATGTTGCATAACATCACTGCCGCATGTCCTGATTACTCGATAAAGACAGAATCAGTTGGTCAAAGTCGACCTATGTACAGGTTTGCTATCGGTATCAGTTCATTAAAATGTGTGCTAAAGATGACTTTTGCACACATACGCGCGAGGCACTTTTTTATTCTGAGCTAAAGGGCTATTAGCCAGAGCCTCTTGCGCGAAAAAATTATTTATCGACATTGTAGAGAGTTGCGGATTTTACCATTATGTAAAAGTTTCCGTCTTTCCTTTCATATACTATGTACCTTATCGCCCTTAATCCCCCATGAATTTGATTGTACATTATCGTAGCACTTGCTACGATGCTACGCCGGACCGGCGCATGGCGGCGCGCCGCCGCGGCGGCGCGCGGCGAGTCATACCAAAGACTTCAACGCGCACCCATTCTTGTAAAACAAACTAAATAATAAATAAATTCTCCATCTTCGAAACAAGAAGATTTCTATCGAGTGGCAATTTTACGTTGATAAAGGTAAGCTCACTGAGTGGAAAGATTTGGGGGAGGCCTTTGCCCAGCAGTGGGACGAAACAGGCTAAATAAAAAAAAAGGTAAACTCTTGTTTTTTATTCTCAATGTACTTACTAAATTTTTCTATTTTAAGGTAGGCCCCTTCCTTCGCAGTACATTAAATGTTTTATTTCTTAGAATTTCGTGTGCATGCTGCAATGCTATGCGATGGAACAGCATAGCCTGCTTAATTTCACACATTCAAGACTGTGTTCACGAGAAATTCAGAGCTGGCAGCTCTGAATTTCTTCGCCCCGTAGTACATCTGACTAAGTTATTCCACTCTGTTATTTACTGTTTGGTAGTTGTACAGACATTCAAATAGTCATGCCATTTCATTTTATTAGATTATTGCTTCTGCCCGCCGCATTATACGCGTTTTTCCGTGATAAAAAGGTGTGGTAAACTATATTTTTTTTATACTATTTTAAAACAAAATCATCTAGACTAGAATAAGACCATAACTAATTGATCGTCCGATTACGTTTCAAAGAGCGATTGTAATATATAATAGGCATTCGTCAGAAATTATAGAAAAATGAGAGTTAGAAAACTTACTCGTAGTTAGAGTGCAATCACTCTACCTACCTTGTTGTTAGCCGTCGCGTCGCATTAATTTTCACTGTGTAGCAAGGCCTTTATTCTGCTTACAACCTGGCTTATATCTGTACTTTAGGTATGATTAGGTAGGGGAAGTACGACCAAAATTACATACTGTTTTCTTTCTACTACTCCACAAAAAGGGGGAACGCTAACTGATACCTTCCACATCCTGTGAACTTAGGTTTTAAATATCACCCCAAAACGATTGACAAGTTTGTTTGACGCTACTAGAGACGCGGCATGCAATGCATGATCCCATACCTACAAACCTACTAAAATACCGAAAATACTATCTTACCTAAATATTTATGTAATTCTCACTAGTTCGCTGGTCGAATAAGTGAATAAAGCTTTAGTTGTTCGGTGATGGAACTCCCTGCCTACTTATTATTGAAGTCAAATCAAAATGACTGTATAATACATTAATTGTACAATACTGCCCCTTGACGAATTTTCATAGCAATTTTTATAATTTATATGTATATATGCAGTCTAACATATAATTTATATGTTAGACTACAAGGATGAAGTTCGGGACTGTATGTTTAAGGTTATTTTTAAATTTTTTTGAGATATGTTTTTTTTGTAAGACGTGGAATTTCGGTCCTTCTTATTATACTTTGAAAATGAAATGTAAACGCAAATGTGTAGAGAAAATGTATATAGACTATCACAGACGATTAAGTATGGGTACTACAACGGAATTAATTAAAATCAATTACATAAAATATCTAAAAGCGTAACAATGACCAGATTACCTCCAGATAGACTCCAAAAAACTTTCAGGTAAAATAAAAACTAGAACTTGCCGAATATAAATAATCTATGTATGTTTTGACTGCGGCTGGCAATGTAAAAAAAGCAGAGGACTCTACCTTTTGAAAAGATGGCTGACTCACCGGATCAGGAAGTCCATCAAAGCCCACTAAATTCAAGGAAAGTGCCATTGTGTCATTTGGTCCGTATATGTCATTTTGTACTTACTTCCCCTAAACCCACTAGGTAGGTATGGGTAATCCTCCTTAATTATGTCACGTAATCGACAAGTTAATAAGATAAAAATATTAAGATTAGATAATTGATGAAATACCTACTCACAAAAACATTCAGAATATTCATTAAGGAAAATAGTAGGTATAAATGTTACTCTTTGGACTTACTCGAGATCTCTCTCAGCGATAAGGCCGCCCTTTATACTTCCTTTATTCTCTTATAGTTGTGTGTTATAATAAAGTGTTTTCTATCAATCAATCTAGCTATTTGCTTTTAGCATTTGCGTTGATCCATCGCAAGCGTCGAGAAGCCAATACTAAGTATTGTTACTTTAATGAATAATAAATAAATAGTGATAGAATATATTAGCCAGTTAAAATCGAAAAATAATTGTTGCAACAGCGTAAAACAAGATTTTGTGTCTACTTAATTTCGCAGGCAGATATGAGTCAATGTCAGCTGTTGTTCTAGCGGTCGCCTTTAAAATACTCTCTTAGAACTTGTTTACCGCATGGATTTTGGCGGTATATGGAATTACTCTCGGATAGATTTAGAACCTATTTTTAAATTTTGGTTAAATGCAAAGTTTAGAAACTCAGAGTAGTTAATATTGCGATTTTAATCTCAGGATAAGATTTATACTATTTTGGTCGAATCCACACCTATTAGTTGTTAAATTATTTATTTCATAATAATACTCGTAGCCATCATGCCGAGGAAAAATTCAATTCTTATACCTAGGTAATCTTTATAATAATATGATGTTCATTATACAGAATGGCTTTTTGAGATGAGTTAAGGTCTTATCTATAACTATGGGCGTTTGAGTTAGGACGTGTAAGGAGTTATAGGACTCAGTTAGGGAAAACCATGGGGAAAACAAAAACAGCACAACTTAATTTATAATCTTTATACTATATTTTAGTAATAACGTTTAATTAGTAGTCTAAATACAATTTTATGTAAGTATAGCATTCCCTGTATTTGTATCCGTTTCCTTTGCATTTATTATTGAAGAGGTAGGTATATATATACAAATATTACCCATAAATGATTTCCCTACCTTGTGTAATCTAAATGATGGGATTTGTAACTTGTTCTTGTATTTCTATTATGAATACCTGAGTCCCTATGTTTATAAGTAGTATATGTATATATATTTTATGATATGTACATATGTAGTATATTTCTATGTAAGTACTATAAGTATTTTATTTATAATATTTCATAACTTACGAGCACACAGATCCCCTGGTACTGTCCACGATCCTATCCATCCATAGTTGTCTGGTAGAGATTCGCTCTTGAGCGATAAGACCGTCAATTGTACTTAATTTTTAAGTTTTTACTGTACATAGTTTATAGTTAGAGTGCAATTTTTCTATTCTATTCTATATACCTCGTTAATAATAAAAAAAGACAGGTAGATACCGTCATTAGTTAACTACCTACCTTTGTTCCTATCATAAAAACTAAGCAACAAAAACTTACCTACCTGGTTTAGAATGGAACTAGCTAATAACATTGACAAATAAGCTCATTCGTCTACTCTAGCACTTGATTCAAAACTTATAAAGCAGTCACGTAGTAAAGAGCTGTTTGCGCCCCCATGTATAAATTGATGATGTAGGGGATGCCGAAGGCGAAAATTCTAGTCGGTTGCGGCAGCGGAATAATAGCGTACACCAGAGTGTGGATCACTCGGCAAACAGTGAAGGTTCGGAACAGTATCAAGGCCCAGGTAGTGATGGGACTCGTTGTCAGGTACAAAGCACCGAGCACCCAAAACGGCACGATGTTCTCCAAGTCGTTCAAATGCGCCCTCCGAATCCTCTCAACAGCGGGGTTGTCCAGCCTCACTTGTCCTCTGAATAACTTGGCGTCCTCTGGGTTCATGAATGATCCTCGCGCTATACGGTTTGCGGCTGTCAGTATTGCTAGCAATAGCAACTTGATAGCGAGCACTGCAGAGTGAGCAATATACGCTTGCACCAGTACGTTGTCCAAAGATAAGGGAGCCATTCTGAACTGAACTGCCCAGTGGCACGCAACTTTACTCAAGTTAACACAACACAACAACGCTTGGTCTTTCGTGAGACTGCAGTATTTATGTTCAAGTGATACTGAGGTAACTTTACGCGATGAATATTTACGTTTACTTGTCATTGAACTTTGCTTTTAGTAATACCAGAATACGAGGTGAACCGGTTTACTCAATAAGCTGAGACTTAAATGAAGAAATATCTAATTATACAGACTAAATATTATCGTTTTTGCACATATACACAAGGTTTAAAACGCTTGGATTTCATTAAAAGACGTTTCTATACTTACTTCTTCCACAGAATATATACTCAATGGTTTATATTGCTTACATGTGTATAGATATGTTTTAAAATAGTATCACAAAAGTCCAACCAATACGGTATACAATTTTGATTTGGTAAACAATTCGAATATGTACTAGGTACCTACCTAAAGTAAATAATTAAATGAGATAAGAAAAGGAAATGATTCTACATACTCGTATTTTGATTGAAATGAAAGAAATAAAAATCTGCATCAAATTCTTTAGTTTTTACATTTATAAATATTTTTAAGTTCTTCGGGACAAAAGTATGTGTTTATATCCTTCGAGTATTGATAATTTTTTGATGGGATCATTTCCTATATAAAATAGGGAGAGAATTTACCAAATCGCGTCATAATTCACAGAGAAATAGACGAAGTTACGTAAAAAAACATACAACCGAACATAAAACCCTTTCGTTTTTCGTCGGTTTAAAATTATTATATTTTAAACCGATGAAAAACATTTAACATTTAACAAAACATTACAATACGTGTATTAAGCTAGGTTTCTAGCATAACGATAAAGGCTGCAACTGAAATCACTTAGTTAATCGGTCGAATAATAATATTGATATTATCGAGAGCCTAGCCGTTAGTTGTAAGCAAAACGCTGGCATGCGGCTCGGGTTAAATGGAGCAGGGGTTAGCGGAAATTATGCTATTAGCTTCATCATTCCGTTGTAAATAGAAAGTTATATTTAATCCAACTTAACGATATCCTATCAGTAGGTTGCTTAAGTTGACCAAAAAATTAATCGAACTCATAGGGCATCTTCTTTATTCTAGTCAGGACACCGTTTTTCAACTCCTAATTCAAGAAGCTAATGCGGTAGCCATAAAACATAAATATTTATCTTTTTTGATATAATAAACATTTCATTTTTTTATAAACATTCCCTGTATTTGTATCCGTTTCCTTTGCATTTATTATTAAAGAGGTAGGTATATATATACATATATTACCCATAAATGATTTCCCTACCTTGTGTAATCTAAATGATGGGATTTGTAACTTGTTCTTGTATTTCTATTATGAATACCTGAGTCCCTATGTTTATAAGTAGTATATGTATATATATTTTATGATATGTACATATGTAGTATATTTCTATGTAAGTACTATAAGTATTTTATTTATAATATTTCATAACTTACGAGCACACAGATCCCCTGGTACTGTCCACGATCCTATCCATCCATAGTTTTCTGGTAGAGATTCGCTCTTGAGCGATAAGACCGTCAATTGTACTTAATTTTTAAGTTTTTTTACTGTACATAGTTTATTGTTAAAGTGCAATAAAGATTCTTCTATTCTATTCTATATACCTCGTTAATAATAAAAAAGACAGGTAGATCCCGTCATTAGTTAACTACCTACCTTTGTTCCTATCATAAAAACTAAGCAACAAAAACTTGCCTACCTGGTTTAGAATGGAACTAGCTAATATCATTGACAAATAAGCTAATTCGTCTACTCTAGCACTTGATTCAAAACTTATAAAGCAGTCACGTAGTAAAGAGCTGTTTGCGCCCCCATGTATAAATTGATGATGTAGGGGATGCCGAAGGCGAAAATTCTAGTCGGTTGCGGCAGCGGAATAATAGCGTACACCAGAGTGTGGATCACTCGGCAAACAGTGAAGGTTCGGAACAGTATCAAGGCCCAGGTAGTGATGGGACTCGTTGTCAGGTACAAAGCACCGAGCACCCAAAACGGCACGATGTTCTCCAAGTCGTTCAAATGCGCCCTCCGAATCCTCTCAACAGCGGGGTTGTCCAGCCTCACTTGTCCTCTGAATAACTTGGCGTCCTCTGGGTTCATGAATGCTCCTCGCGCTATACGGTTTGCGCCTGTCAGTATTGATAGCAATAGCAACTTGATAGCGAGCACTGCAGAGTGAGCAATATACGCTTGCACCAGTACGTTGTCCAAAGATAAGGGAGCCATTCTGAACTGAACTGCCCAGTGGCACGCAACTTTACTCAAGTTAACACAACACAACAACGCTTGGTCATTCGTGAGACTGCAGTATTTATGTTCAAGTGATACTGAGGTGACTTTACGCGATGAATATTTACGTTTACTTGTCATTGAACTTTGCTTTTAGTAATACGAGGCGAACCGGTTTACTCAATAAGCTGAGACTTAAATGAAGATATTTTTAAGTTCTTCGGGACAATAGTATGTGTTTATATCCTTCGAGTACCTATAATTTTTTGATGGGATCATTTCCTATATAAAATAGGGAGAGAATTTACCAAATCGCGTCATAATTCACAGATAAATAGACGAAGTTACGTAAAAAAAACATACAACCGAACATAAAACCCTTTCGTTTTTCGTCGGTTTAAAATTATTATATTTTAAACCGACGAAAAACATTTAACATTTAACAAAACATTACAATACGTGTATTAAGCTAGGTTTCTAGCATAACGATAAAGGCTGCAACTGAAATCACTTAGTTAATCGGTCGAATAATAATATTGATATTATCGAGAGCCTAGCCGTTAGTTGTAAGCAAAACGCTGGCATGCGGCTCGGGTTAAATGGAGCAGGGGTTAGCGGAAATTATGCTATTAGCTTCATCATTCCGTTGTAAATAGAAAGTTATATTTAATCCAACTTAACGATATCCTATCAGTAGGTTGCTTAAGTTGACCAAAAAATTAAACGAACTCATAGGGCATCTTCTTTATTCTAGTCAGGACACCGTTTTTCAACTCCTAAATTCAAGAAGCTAATGCGGTAGCCATAAAACATAAATATTTATCTTTTTTAATATAATAAACATTTTCTACTACTGATAAGAAGAAACGGGAGTTCTTCAAATACTTACTCAAAACCAAAATGAAAAATATCAAAAAGCGCCCCCGGGTGGACTCGAACCACCAACCTTTCGGTTAACAGCCGAACGCGCTAACCAATTGCGCCACGAAGGCTACTGGCTACTGAGTCGAAATTAAATAACGGGTTCTATTATTATCACGTCACACATGCTTTATGATGTGTGTGCGCAACAATTACAATACACAGTAACCAATTTTATATATTATGGGGTCACGATACATGTGTGTGAAGCCGAAAGCGGGTGATTCTGGATCCGAGGGGATAAACTTTTGTTCTGTCTACGATTTTTTTATGAATTTCTAATTTTATCTTCGAATTTTTTCATCATATCCGTGTTCTTTTGTGTGGGTTCTTACATTATTATTTTGAAATTTCATAGTATTAACATATTTATTGTAATAATTTCATGGCCAAAAAAATATTGTTTCGATATTTTATAATGCAAGAGTGAGTGTAAAAGAATACGAATGGAGGAATTAGGAAAAATAACTTTTTTTTTGAAATAGAATAAAAATATTATTCAATTGTTATCTAATATCGTTATTCGCAAGTTTATCCACTCGGGGTCCAAAATCTGAAGCAATTCTGGACCGGACCTCTTCAGCTTCCTGAATCTTCATGAATCTTTGTTTTAATATACATATATAACTACCTGCGCCCTGCGGTTTCACCCGCGTGGTGATAGATATTTTGAATAATATATCTTTATAAATTGTAGCCTATGTGTTATTCTGATAGATATGTAAGCTATATGATTGTGAAGTTTCATCAATAATATAGCTTCTGTTGTTTTTGCGTGAAAGAGCAACAAACATCCTCACAAACTTTCGCGTTTATAACGTTAGTAGGACTAGCGATAAGACTTATTTCCTATATTTACAGGAGTGGTTGGAATCCCAAGGTTTGGAGATAGCTAAAGAAGAGGCTTTACCACAGGACGAGTTCACACAGAAGGAGCATTGGAAAGCGATACCGCCACCGAGGCGTGCTGCCCCCAAGAAGGATCGCCTGCGACGCTTCCTCGAGTATGATGGGAAAGTTCTGGCGTAAGTATTTTAAAAACCTATATTTTTACACGTTGTTTCAAGGTCGAACGCTCACGCGCCTATGAACATTTGGCTTCTAGGAGTGGTTTTTTTTATGATACCCATTCCATACTGTCCCACGGCTTGAAGGCATTCTTAGTGGAGCAAAACAGAAAGGTGTGGAAGTAGGGAGAACATTTCTTTGCATAGAAGCTCTATACTACTGTGAAAAAAAATTTGATAGTGTTATTGTAGTTGGGTCATCATCAGCCTTTAGTCCACTGCTTGACAAAGGCCTCCCTCAATGAGCGCCATAGCGCCTTGTCTTCGGCCTGACGCATCCAGCATCTACCTGCAGTCTTTAGCAGGTAGTCATCCCACCTGGTCAGGGGGCGTCCTACACTACGTTTACCGAAGTTGGATAGTTTTATAATATTAGTTGTTAGTGTTCGTTCTCACAGAAAGTCCGTATTTACAGGACCGTTTTAACCGATCAGTTGCTAATGGAGATCATATTCACACCGAGTTTACATGACCGTTTTTAACGGAACGTCGCTACTAGAGGTTACCGTGTCATGCCTCGCGCAGCTTCAATCTGAAAAAAAACGGATCCTGTATATTTTGTCGGATCGATATTTTTTACTAGATCTAGAATACGTAACTGTCATGTGTATTTACTCACTCATACAACTTCATCCACCATCGCCGCAGAAAAACGTTTTTTTTTTCTATGTTAATTGTATGTGTGTGTTATTAGTACCAAATAAACGTTTTATCTATCTATCTATCTAAAACGAATAGTAAAACGGACTGCTGTGTGAACGTGCACTTATTTCCGTGAACATTTACCTATATCTACCTACCAGCGCAGCGCACTTTCGTATTAATTCATAAGCAAGCTACAGAGCTACATTCGTCTCAAGTCCCGTCAATCCATAACAATTACAGTCAGAATGCAATCTTAGCGTCGATCTTGTCTGTCTGTCTACCGCTAACCTCGTTCGAATGCCCCCGGGAGTCGTCTCTATGCAGATCTGCCATAATGGCTATCTCCTGCGGCCTATTTTAATTTTCTGGCATCAGATCTGAACCGCATTCAATTATGGCCTAACGATCAGCCGACCACACAATTCCCGATTGTGCAGTGCGAACGGTTGCGGTGTGAAATTGCCATAGTTTGAAAGCAATTATGAAGTAGTTTAACAAACATAATTATTCATTAAATTTAACAGCAGCGCCAAATAATCAGCACACCAAAACAAAAAATGCATAAGTAAGTATAGGTACTTTATTGCAAATATGAATGAGAGCTAAGCTATAAAAAGGAGCTGTTATATTCGGCTGTATGTTTTTTTGTATGTTCGTAGATTTCTCCGTAATTTGTGGATCGATTTGAATGATTATTTTGCAGTTGTATTACGTGGTCGAAAATATTCCGTAGCGAATTCTTTTTTCGATAATTATCTCGCAAAACTTAAAAAAACAAACAGTTTAAAACTAAAGATTTGTGAAAAACTGAAGATCTTTTCGTTTTTTCCAATTGTTTGTATTTCATGACTATGATTCTTTACAAACTTATGAGATTTACAGTACAATGTCTAAATACCTACATTATAATGTGGCCTTCGATTGATATGACATGACGAATGCCAGCCTAGTGAGGAAATCGCCTGTAAAATTATTTGAGCAAACAATAGTAAATGTTTTTTTTTATTTAGATGTAGTATCATAGTTAAGTTTGAGCTTGCTACAAATACTGCTAATATATATATTTTAATGCTACTTGAATGATCCTCCTCCTCCTCCTCCTCAGCACACATACCTACATGCACTGCTTAACGTGCCTCCCTCAAATATTTTATGGCATTAAGTAGGTTCTTTATTTGCATTATTGCCTGCAATGCAACAAAGTATAGCCTATAAATTAGAACATACTCGTAGCAATCATTTTGCTTTGCTTCAAGCAGTTGGGCTCGTATTTGCGAGAAAAGGACAAACGTACGCTGCGCGGAGAAGGCGAGACAGAAAGGAAATAGCCGCAAAATGTCCGGCGCGCGCGCAATTTCATAAATCCCCCCGGGACCGCGCCTGATACTTTTTACGTATTGAATGCTAGATTTATTTGGCACTGAGTGTACCTACATATAATTACTAGTCGGTTGAAACTCAGTTTAAACTGCCAAGTGGGTTCGTAAGCGAACGTCCCTCTGGGCGCTCTAACCAACTCTGGATTGTCTACGAAACTAACATCACGTCCGTATCTGTCAAAGTAATTTAACTCCATTTCCGTTTCTCCGATTAAGTTGCAGAACTACATTTATGTACATAGAATAATACTTATCTTACAAATTATTTATTATCACTGATAATTTATCAGCATTGTCATACAGCGCGGGGCAATGCAGCTAGCGTCTTGGGGACGTTTCCGACTGGTATTAATATGGATCAGTTGAGCTACTCTGCTATTCACTTAGCCTGGAGATTGTTTATTGATCGTTTGGAATAGTCTGCAGTCAGCTCAATTGTTTACATTGTAAATAATAGTTCTAATTTGTTTCTATTATTTGATTCTTACAAATTTCTATTAGACACTTCTACCCCTAAAACTTTAAATATGAAATGCAAAACGTGATTCTTCCGTTTTACCATTGAGACACGTTTCTCCATCTAAAAATAGCTTGAGACACCATTTCCCTTCTTCCGTCTTCCGTCTTCTTTAGTATTTTCGTAAAAGTATAAAAACAGTATAGTTCTGGGCTAAAATCTTAAAGCCGTTACGGTTAGTATTTGCTGAATTAAGCCATTATGTCCGAGGAAACTGTTTCCCACCCCGTCTACCTTTACGCCTTCGACCTCCCCTCGCAGGTAAACAGTGGAAAATTGGAGTTGGCCGGCCCGGTCCGGTGGAGGCAGGATAGAAATGGAATTGTACGGCGCTATGGCTACGAGGCGGATCTTAATTAAAAACTGTGTTTAAATTGTGTTAAATATTTTGATGGATATTTTTAAAGAAATATAGCACACATTTAATTTTTTTTGGATCTTGGTAAATGAAGAGTTCGGTAAACAGATACATTGCATACTTTGCAATAAATCGGCTAAGTAGGAGTCGGACTCGTATTTGTAATTGTTTATTCCATATACACTTGATGTCTATAAGTTCTACGTACATATTTAATTTACATACTCGTATATTACAAAAATAACATTCAAACTTTTGACTTGAACCTCATGGGATTGTACAAAGACGTTCCAGTATCGCATCATAATTTTGCAAACTAATTTGTGTAGGTATTCTATGTGATATCGGCTCTAGTGATTTTATAAAAAAGCCTTGCTACATTATGCACAATGAAAAATTATATAAAAGCGCTGCACATAACAGTTACTGAGGCACATGTTCTGTGTGTCGTAGAGACAGCAGCGTAGGGCTTAGCAAAAGGATCCTGTTCTGTTGTTTCTACCTTTGAGTACGATACCCTTTTATAAGCTACTATCATCTAAAATTTAGCTTTGTATATATTAAAAACATTCTTAAATACTGCTCTACCATTCTTTTGTACACGGATTTGAATAATAATTAGTATTGTAGTCTACAGAGGGTGGCCGCAAGCTGACCGAGAAGTTGGCAAAGGGGGCGCCCAGAGCTACCTTCCTTCTAATTGCTGGCTGTAATTACGTACTTCGCACTCCTTACCGACTCATGTTTCAAACTTATTAGCTAGTGTTTTCCGAATGATGATTGAAGTGGGCAGTGCAATAAAAAGAAAGAGTACTGTATTTTACAACTAAATAATCTAATCTGTTGGTATATACACACGAGAGGGAAATGGAATGACGAATACATACGCAAGGGTAAGTAAAACCTAATTCCCCAACAGAAGAAACGCCCCAACAAGAAAAAAGCGACAAAGTAGAGACCCATCTTAAGACATTGTAGTATTAAGTTTAGGTAACCATAATGCCGTTACTATATCTAGACAAAAAAAAAACAAAGTGGGAAGCGATGGGATTGCAAAAGTTAATTATAAAGTGACGCAGATCGCATGTCCACTTTCGGGATTTAGAATTGAGCTACGTTGGCTTGCAAAGCAAATGGAATTATGAAGTACGCAAATTAAGTTATTAAAAGAAAATTAGGTGCCTTTTTTTGCTCTAGCTAAAAGTAAACAAATAATGAAGAAACTTATTATTAAGTTTCGCACGCGTTGTTTCTATGAAAAAGTTATAAGAATATTTCTACCCTATTTTTTTAATTTAAATGTATGGGAGCCTTCTTTCGGGCCTGGAACTACCAGTAGGTATGCAAAGTTAAATGTCGATCCATTTAGTAGTTTTGCGTAAAAAAGTAACAAACATAAACAAACTTTCGCGTTTATAATATTAGTATGATATAAACAAATAAATAACAAATATTGCTACACAAATTATAACTACTTATTATTTAGGTAGAATTGAAACAACCGCAGACTGTTGCAAAAATTGTATCTCTTAATAAAATAACTTATGAACCGGGATAACTGAAACTCACTTACTAAGTAACTATGTATGTACTAAGATTCTCTATAAGAGCTAACGGATCTTGCTCCGAAATTAATAATAATAATAAAGCTGGACAATCCACACAGCATCATCTAGCTCGAAGCTAAGTAAAGGTTGTGTATTAAATAGACCCTAAATGCAGATAGCTATAATTCCTAACCTTATATGATTTGCCACTGGAAGCTTTTCCTCAACTTCAGCCAAATAATTTCGATGGGTATAAATTATGATTCTTCTGAATTCCGAAACGTCTGGAAAATTTAAGGGTAATTTAATGTTCTCAATAAAGTCCCAAAGTATAATTTTAATTACGAAATGAAGTTCCTTTACATTCCGTCCAAATTAAAGTGCTTTACAATTTCGAGCGAGGGATAGGTACTGACAGAAAGCCTTGCGGTCAGAGGTCGCATGACGGATAAACTTTGTGAGTGCCTGATGCTTGGCTGGCGGTTTCTATATCGCTGTTGAGGTTATTTTACTATCGGAATTAAATAAATAAATAATGCTGGTAAAACCACACACCATCATCTAGCTTCAAACTAAGCAGAGCTTGTGTTATGGTTAGATATACATAATACTATACAATACATAGATATAAATTTTTTATACATATATAACGACTGGAACACCCGTAACAAATATCTGTAGATCGTACACACAATTGTCCCGAGGCGGGAATCGAACCCTCCTGCGTCGCAGGCGAACTTTCGCCCACCGCGTCACAGAGGTCGTCATTAGGAATTAGGAATGTATTTAAATCAGTTTGAATTCAGATCAACTGGTAAATTAATAAACTACATTTTGTTACCTACCTGACTAATGTCTGCGTAATTCTATTTGGATATATTTTTTTACTTAAAGATCTGTCTGTGACGAAAGTCAATAATAGTAACGGCTTAATAAGGCCACGGCATAATTTGAGTATAAGTCTGAAATAAGAAAAAGTAGCATGTAAAGTTTAGATCATCTGTGTTTTGACAAGGTTTGATAAAGGTTAGAAGCAGTCTATTTCAAAGTCGATTAAAAGTGTTCAATCAACCGGTTTGACTTTTCTATTCTCCAACGATATCGTTTGTTGAAGTTTACTTTATCCTTTTGTGTAAAAGCTTGAAAATGGAAGCGCAGCTGTTAACGTTGTTGTTATGAAAAAGTGGAGAGCTTTCATACTACAAAATTTAATTTGAATTTGTATCGTTCTATACAAGAAATAAATGTACAGGGTGATTGGTGCAATGTTTTTTCATATGGAAACTAGGTGATGGGACCGAGATGCAATAACTTGGCGGATTTTTTAACCCTGATAAGCTTTCTGCTACTCGTATTTTAAGTTGTTTTTTCCGAAATTTAGAACTATAAATAATAAAACATTTACATGAGATCTTGGTAAATAAAACAGCAATGTTAAAAAGTTCAGTAAACCCTAGTTTTTATACGACAACCTTTTTGTCGAGCACCCTGTATTATGCCGGATAATTCACACAGTATCATCTAGCCTTAATTTAAGCACAGGCTGCGTTTAATAGTAGGTAGGAGTAGGTGTAAAACGTCACAATAGTAGGTATCAAACTTTCGAGGAAACAGAGGCAGGTTAGCTAGGCCCGTGAATAATGTACTTTTGTAAAGTTTTGCCTTAATTCGGTTGTTTGCTTTTACTTTCTTTAAGTATTGGCTAATTTAGTTGTTTGGTTCACTCTTGGAATTTTCCTTCCCATTCCCTTTAATACTCCAAGAATCATTATACAGCATTGTAAGTGGCTGCCTAAAGTTCCCTCTCAGCTCGACAATCGGTCTCCAGCCGCAGCCGCCTTTTATGATCCATAAACAGCGGCCTATATCATTCCAGGGATTTTTATTCAAAGTAGGTATGCCGTAAATATCAAGTTCTCCTTTAATGAAAATATAGGACCACATTCGTATAAGACCGTAAAAATATGTTAATATCGCCCGAGTTATTTCAATATGTGACCCACGGAAATATTATCTTAGAAGTAGACAGTCACACTCCACTAATGCCTCAATTTTGGAGCACGCCTATACCTACACAGACCATCTTTGTTTGAATCGGAATTTTCATACATTTTTTTATTTCTTTACCGACTTAAAGATATTGTTACATAAAAAAGCTTAAAAATAACACGAAGGAAACCACAAAGGTTTGTATACTTAGATGTATATTCATAATATTTCTGGCAGACAAATTGTTGTGTAATTATTTGTTATATTTTTAGCAATAAACTATTCTGTTATTATTATTTACATTATTAATTTATCAAACACACTGTACACAGTATCAACAATATACAAACCCCCCCCCCCCAGGCAGCAGGAACATGATTTAAATTGCAATCGAAGGTAAACATTGGAACGATCGTATTGAATTTCTCTGATACAGCAAATTACGCTCATAAAGCTACATTTACTTCCGCTATTATTCTGTTTGTCCAGTTTGTATTTGTAAGTAAACAAACTGAGGAAGGATTATTATCGCACAGCTGCTGTCAACAAAATAAATATAAGTTCTTCGATATTATTCAATTTGGATGTTACTACAACATGACCCTGATGTAATGGTTCGGTGGTAGTAGTTCTAAAAAACATACAGCTGAATTGACGACCTCCTCCCCTTTTGTTGCGCTAGTGGTGAAGGACACCGAGGAAAATCCCCAGGCCACGACTCACTGAGTATTATACACCTGCAAAATGCAGGTGTACCTCTGCCAGGGGTGCTCGCCATGTTCTTCTTCCTCTGCGTCAGCCATTCGCAAAACAAGATCGGAGACGCTTCCAGCATAGCTAACTACAGACCTATATGTTTGGATACTGTGATAGTAAAGGTATTGGACGGAGTGATTGATGTGCATCTAAACCTGCATAACGCAGTTTGGAGGGCAGGGCATTATTCACCGGAGCGAACATGCTAGCCCGTATGTTTCGCGTTGCACCAGGCAAGACGACGTTTTTTAAAGGCCCTGGTACACAAAAGTGTATAAGTCTGATTGTACCTTGGTTAATATAGCTGACGGAACTTACACCTCATTGCTTAGAGGCTGGAAACTGAATTCTCTAACACTGGATGACTGCATATTTTGTATTACATATTAGGGCTATTTGATGTAGATTTTAATATTGATTTAAATGTTATCGGTTAATAGATTAGGCAGTTCTATTGCTAGATATAAGTAAACCCAAATCCCCAATTCTTATTTCCGTGTTCTTTTGTGGTTAGTAGATCCTATCTCACAAAAGCCCGGTAAACACCAATTCCACTAAGTTATGAAGGTATTTTTTTCCCTATGCATGAATTGAGGATCAAAATAACACCGTAATTATAACTAAGTGGCGAATAAGAATTTCGAGATGGCACTTTTCTACTTTCCGAACCAGAGGCACCGAAATTTGAATCTTAGTTCTGTATTAAAATCAATTTATGTTTTTGCGGGGGTGCTTCGCGTTCGCATCGAATGTCGTGGTTGCCACCTCCTCCGAGTGGTTTCTCCCTTCAGTGGTTTAGTCTCCCTTTTTGGCTCCATCTGTTTCACGTTAACGTATAATTTTGCAGCTCTTAATGATGTAACTTTAACTCCGTTGTACCAAGGTTGTATTGTTCTAGGTGTTCATATTTTACTTAGTTTGATATCATAGTTTTGAATTATCCAAGAAACTTCGATTTTGTGTTTTTCTCATTGCAGTAGGTAGATTACATTTTTATTGCAAAATATTACATACAACAACAAAAAAGTTCTGGAACATCGGTATCTTTCATAAAGTAATGTACTACGTACGTACACGTAATACCTTAAATTTTTTTCAGATTTGTACTCTGACCACGCAATCGACGCGTTGTTATTTCTTATTTTTTGTTTTAAAGTTGCAGCCAGTTATGTAAGAATTCTAACGATACCCTACGATACGCCATAGAATTCTTTAACAGAACCTTAAATTCCTGAACAGATTTAGATGTATGCATCTAAACCCGACATCCGAGTGGTAGCACTCGGATGTCGGGTTCGTGGACTGTCATCGGACAAAAGCTTGAATTATTAGAATTTATCTTGAATTATTTGAAGATAAAAAACATTTATTGATGTTGTGATATCCAACTTTTATTTTACTTTACATTTGAGCAATTATATCATTTATTAACGTCTTGTTATCTTATCTCCAGTCATAATAATAAGCACGGGCTGTCTTGTTAATAAATCACTGAGGCTCCGCGACCCCGATGGGACACTTGTCTGCTTTTACTTTGTATTCTCCTTATATTTTTCACACACTACAAGGACATTGGGAGATTAATAGCTTGTTGTTTTAACCAGATCGGATTAGCTGTGTTTTCGAGGGGTATTTTTGTGTGTTCGTCATCAAGGAGAATTTGAATTCGTATCTATCCCTAATAGATGCCTATTAGTGAACGAAACAAAAGTGTTTCTATGCCTATTAGGGCCACGGGTCCCCCACGGATAATAGCAATGGTAGTGGTCTTAAGAATCGATTAATGAAGCAAAGTTAAATAGATTTATTTTATTTTATTATTTAGCCATTGTTGTCCCACTGCTGAGCAAATGCCTTCCTTTTCTCCTTTCACTCCTCGCGATCCAACGCTGCAACAAGCCACGATGGAAGATGTGCCTCGAGCTCGTCACGCCATCTCTTCCTGGGCCTTCCATGTCGCCTCTTATTTACAACTAAATAAATAGTATAGATTAAATGCTGTGCCGTTAAAACATAGAAAGTTAACCCATGACATTTAGCTAGTTTAATTTTGTTACCTTTTGTTATATTATAACTGAAATCAATGATTAAACAACTGTTATTTTCTACGCAGGTTCAAGGTGTATTGGGACAATCGTGACGCAGAGAATGGCGAGTTGACAGAGTTTAAGTTGCTCTACTTTCTACAGGACGATACCATCGCTGTCAAGGTGATTTATATTTTTTACCTAACTTCGAAAAAAGGAGATGGTTCTATTTTTCGCTGTATGCTGCATGTTTTTATGTAAGCCCGTCGATTGCTCCGTCATTTGTGGACCGAGTTGGATCATTCTTTTGCAGTTGAATAGAAAATAATCCCAAAGAAATCGCATACATTTTATTTTCTTGGGATTATTATTTATCCCGTAAATCTTAAAAAACAGTCCGTTATACGTTTTTTCAGAATAATCTAATTATTATATTGTTTAACACTCTCATACATATTTCCAAAAACCACAGTAACAGCAGTGGGTACGAGCTGAGTAAATATGTAAAATGAAATGAAATGAAATGAATTTATTTGTTAAAAGACTTAAATACTTACTACTTTATACTTTATGTATATAGTATCAGCACATTAATCACGATCTTTACAAAGATTTTTAAAGTTATTACCTTAAATACAAAGCGAATACGATCATTAATGAAAGTTTGTACATCAAACTACGGTTTTGCGATTAATGTTTTGATTGGAGATCGCAGTAGAGATGTTACAGATACACAGAAGAAAGCTGCTACACTTCCTCTGGTACCCTGTCTACCTTTACGGAAACCATAGGCTGAGGGGGCCTATTATATCGGCGAGACTGCCAAAGCCCAGTACTTAACGAAATGACGAAGGTTTTATTCATATACAATATGTCGGAATAAAAGTAGCCACTCGGTTCAATGAACAGCATCTGGGGTAATTTGCTCCTCTTACAGGCTTTGATGTGGGTAGCTTTCAATTACCCCACTTCTATTGACATTATACGATCTAAAAAACAGAAACGAAACAGAGTAAGGGAATAAAATTGTATTAATTCTATACAATTATATGCAAATAAAACTTGTTTAGGTATTAAGAATAATTTAGGGATGCCAGCTTTATGGCGGTTCCTCATAAAAATGAAAAAACTTTTTTGATAAATGCCGTAATTCTCAAATTAACTGGTAATTTCGTTAGCAACGAAATAATTGATGCTATTCAACTTTCCTGTTATAAGTTTGGGAACAGCGCGGGTTTCGGAAATCAGAACAATGAATATTTATTGGTGCTTTGAAGTCGGACTCACTTCAATTATGAACTGTGTAAAAAAAAAACAATAATTCGTACTTTGGGTGCTTAGAACATAAAACAACTCAAGCTCCTCCCCGAGGATTCGCTCACTACACAATATTCCTGCATAAAGATGTTGCTTTTTGCGACAATAAATTTAGTTTATAATGGTCTTAACCGATTTTGTTTTACTAGTTACTTAACATTTGTTATTATTTTACAGACATACTCACTCAGGCGTCTAAATGACGGTTATGAAATAGTACATTTATCATTCAGTCTTCATTCACTCATCTGTCAACAATTAGGGAACTTTATAGGCATGCATGTGTCAAGTAGAAAATAAATGCGTACAAGGTGATAGTAGAATTAATAAGATTGTGGTTATCTAGAATTTTACTCAATTACATTCGTATAGAAGTAGGTACCTTCGAGGAAAATACTATCGCGCAAATGTAAAAAGAAATATCTATAGGTACCTAACAGACGTAGTCCATTGCCCAGTAAATAAGCTTATCTTCCTATATGTAGGTACCACGAGAATTTGACAATTTGCTAAACATGGTATCATCTAAATAAGAATTAACTTTGTTTTATTTTAGGAACTACACGACGGCAAAGGCGGCAAAGATCCCTTCCCTCTGCTTTTGAAGAAAACAAAACTTCCCAAGAAGTTTAAGGAGAAACCGGGTAATATTTTCTACTTCAAAGGAGATTATGATTTACGAGTATATTTTATAGCATTTCTAATATTTTCTCTAATGTATAAGCTTTTTCTTGGCAACAGCTAATACACCTACGTAAACGCCGTAGCCGTCAGTGGTCTGCAAAACATTTTCGTAGAGCTGTCATTGCGTTATGACGTAGACGTAGAAATTTAACTTCCTTAGAAGATCCTTTAAACACCAACGGAGTAAGGGGGTGGGGGGCGGTCAGCCCCGGTTACCACGCTCCAAGGGCTTGCAACGACAACTCACACGCAGGCTGTTTTTTATTCATAACGTTAGTAACGAAAATATTGCAAAATTGCGGCTATCTACGCTCGCTGTCATCTTAATTTTCTTGTCTTTGTTGCTAACCTAACCAAACTTCAAACTAACCGTAACTTCATAATAACCGCGGCTCGCTCACTCGCCGTTATTTATATCCACAGCAGCAGTAATAAGTATCTACTAATTCTTATTTATTACATAATTTATAATACCAAAAGAAAGAACCTAAGTATCGCAGGTTTTTAAACTCTGATTTGCCTATGCCACAATTTAATTCTGCAGATAAATATTCAAAATTATCTTAGAATCACCAACTTAGAACGACAATGTTACGGCTTAGTATCTGTCGGCCTTGATAAACACATAACATACCTACAATACTATTACCCTATTAGGGTTCTATTTCATATTGTGCATATTTCACGTTTCAGTAGATCAATGCGGCTAGATTCCGGGAATAATTATCCGCTTGCCTGAAATTAGAGCTCATTAGTGGCCAATATTCAACGGCTCATCTCTTGCATTAATTTAATATGCATAATAAAACTTACGGTATCATGGTGACCTATTTTCTTCTATTAGTACTTTTATAGTAAACCTATAAATACTAGATCTGATTCTCTGTTCTGTCCATACGTGAAACTTCCGTGATGCTTCCGGGCATTTTGATTTTCTTTGTTATATAATCATCCATTTACTAATTCGCCATGTGTCATTTTTTACCTAATCTAAGGAATATACAAGTTATCGTGAGAACTATTTTCAATAAATTTCACCGCATCAAAGCAACAAAAAGTAACAACAAAAAAGCGTGTAATAAACGTAAAAATAACGCTCTTACAAATTGTATTAGGCAGGATATCCGACGGCGGATTCTCTCATTTTAACACTCAAATTGTTCCATACACTTTTCGGCTTTAAACCATTTCCATTTACTCCGTGAAATAATTCCCTTCCGCGTTTTTAGCTTTTCAAATAGCATTTCGATGTTCCACTTTGTCAGAGTTAGTACGGACGAGTGCGCCTAGTTAATCCCTACAGGCAGATAGTTGAAATAAGTACTTCCTATGTACAAGAGGTTCCCATTGGCATTCGTTTTTCTGTTGGAAACATTGAAATAGAGCCAACATTTCTGGTCAAAATAAACAGTTCATCACTAAGCCTGCCAAGCGTGGTTATTATGGCATAACAACCTTGTTTTGGGGAGGCACGTACAGCAGTGGACGTAGTACGTGTGCCGATAATGAGGGACAGGAGAAAGAATGAAAAAATACGTCTTCTTTTTAGAATAGAAATGTCTAAAAAAACCCTCTAAAAACAGGTTAGTTAAAAAAAACAGATTCATACGTAGTCTATCTTCAATACCTGCAGGCTCAGATAATCGACTAATGTTTGTTTACAAAGCTTGCAATAATTACAAGGTACCTTCTAATCAGATTCTAACTGTATGGCGCCGACTGTGGAACTTCACACGCTTGCAAAATTTCCCCTTAATCGAATATTGGGTAGGGTAGGGTGTCGATCGATTTGCAATAGCCAACTTGCTCTGACATCGTTAACGAACAGTCTGGCTATGTTCATGAACTAAAGATACTAAACAATCTGGGGAGAGATTAAAATAGGTATGTATATTTAGTACAGCTAGTTAAAATTAGCTCCACGAAACACAAAAGTTCGAGAGAAGGAAGTTAAACAATTAACTGAGAGTCAAGCTGTGTATAATTAATGCGTTTAACGTTAAATTTTGCTAGTAATGAACGTGAGCAAATACGGCATTCACTTTATATTAATAGGCCGCTTTTAAGAAGATTAAGCCATGAAAGTTTGAGGACTTGGCGGGCCGTACCGTCTCGAAGTTCTTTGCAAAGGAGATTATGAATTATTGCAAGTGAAGAAAGCTCATTTTGCGACGTCTCTGTAATCACTCCCAGTGGAGCTTTGGATGCTCAAGTTTTTGTGCCCTATCTACGGATTTATTTACGAGTAGACCCGCACCGCTAGGTAGAAAAAGCTTTGGATGTAGTTAATGTGCGATAAGACAGCCTACCTTGGTAGGATCTTGGATTTCTTTATCGATGAAACTTTGTTTTTGTACCCAGAAATAAATTGTAGTTAGATCCTTCAATTTATCGCTTTGCCACCGCTAATGCTTGCTCTTATCAGACACAGTTGTGTGATATAAAGTTTTGTTCACAGTTTCCTTTCCATCGACGGTATTGGAGACGACCGAAGAAGAGGTGACGGAGTACTACGCGCCGTCGGACCTCATCGTGGGCCAGACTGTGTTCGTGCTGGGTCGCAGGTTCCTGCTGTGTGATTGTGATCCCTTCACAAGGCTCTACTATAGGTTAGGATTCTAAACATTATCTTTGCTAGGGCTGAAACAGTTGTTGGATCATGAATAACAAGCTTCTGCATTCTGCAAATTAGCCTATAATGTGTATCTAGGTCTAGAACTACAACAATGCAAAAATAAAGCCCGGTCGGTAAGTAGTTTTGGCGTGGAAAGGTAACAAACATCCAAAATGTGTAATTAGTCTCTTAAATGCAGGTTACCTACGTTAAAGGGGCTATAAGCAAGTTTTAAAACGACTTATCTCTTACTGTAGCTATTGTGTCAAAGTAATAACCTGAGTAATAAAATCAGTATTAGACGGGCAACGGCGTTTGGCCACCGGATTCGTTGCGTAACTAAGTTAGAATGTAATAAAATTCTTGGCACGTCTGAAAAAGCCGATGGCCACCGCTACAAACATGCAGCCCTTACGCACTGCAGAGTTTACTTTCCCCTTTCTAACAGTAGCTTTCATTATTTATGACCTCAGAATCCTCGGACAGGCAGTTGATTTGAAATAAATCTTTGAGCTCCAATCATAATATTTTTCTTCTGCGCTCTCTGAGGAACAAATATCAAGACCGCCAAGACCCTTCTCAATTTTCCAGCTTGCATTAGTAAAGAGAAAACAACACGAGAAACAGGAACGTAGCCTATTTCATTTATTCCTTTATTGACGGATTGATGGAATGAAGGAGGCTTCATTGGGTTTTATTTATTTGTTGTTATTGAAACCAAGGAATAAGGAAAACGGTTAAAAATACATGATTTATACTTACCTACCTACAATGTTAACATTAAATAAATAAATGTTATTGGTTGCATTCTGCACGTGCATTGATGACAAAAGTTAGTTACTTGTATTCTGGGAATCATAGAATCATTTATAATATGTTATATATATATATGTTTGTATTATAATATGTTTGTTACCTAAAACCTATGTAACGATATATATCGTTACATAGGTTTTAGGTAACAAAAGGATGGTATCAAACATTTGCCCTGTTGGGCGCTACAAAATAACTTAAACTTGTTAAATCTAATTCTTTGGAGACATAACACACCTAAATAATGTACTCTAGGTTTATCCCATTGTATTATGAGAGTGACAAAATATAAAGTGCACCTTTGTTTGCAGACACACTTGTGCACTATAATTTATGTCCAGCGCACATGGCTACGTTCGGACTGGCTGTGGTCAAATCTCAACTCAAGCCCAATCGGTGCATTAATCTAACAGAACACAATACCTAGTCTTCCGAGTCTGTCTCTTTACTTGCGATTTCGACAGATAAAATTAATTACTTCGTTACTGCAGCGCAAGCTATCCTTAGAACACATTACACAAATAAGTAAAAAGTGCCTACTTTAATCTCGACTTGGTACTCTACGTTGATTTCCATTATTTTCTGATTCCTTTTTTCAAGGAAAAAATCTACTGACCTACAAAGTAAATTAACTGCATACAAATTCTTGGAATCACTCGACAACTGGTAAAAGAAAGATACGAAGAATGCCCACGGTAGTCGTCGTTAATGCTAGGCTACCATTATAATGATCGACTTGCAGACTATTTATAGATAATTAGTACCTGGTTCGATCGCTATTGCATATACCTACAAGTAACTACTACCCAAGTATTATTGACTAGCAGAAATTGTTAAGTACTGACGACTACGATAATCATGTTATGAAAAATGTTGTTAGTGTAGTAAATAAATTCCACGCTAAGGGTATAATAACTATCACAAATCGTCATTTATGAAGTTAAATATTATGTGACTTTCATTAACGATCAGATAAATAGATACCCTTCTAGAAGAAGAAATAGTCCATTAAAATGTTACATGAGCTTTACATTTTTTAGAGGACGCAATTTTATTTTTGGGACATGTGAGTGTGGGGTCCATAGAAGCTTTATCACGATATCTCGGAAACTATGCGTCCTACAAAAAATTCATCAGGACATAATTTGTAGCAAATTGCTTTGCCTACAAATATGTTTAATAACTTTTTGCCCTAAATTTAAAATTAAAGAAGTTATAAGCAATAAAGTGAGAAAATTTCTTAAAAAAAAATCTTTGTTGCTCTATAACTTTTCTAGTTACTATAGCAAGGAAACTGTTTTTCTTGCTATAGTAACTAGAAAAGTTGTTAAAAAGGTGATTGCACCCCTTTTTCCAAGATGGCGGCAACCCCACAACCTTGGGGTTAAGCTTCTATTGACCCCCACACATATCCCAAAAATAAAATTGCGTTCTCTAAAAAATGCAATATTAGGTCCTCAAATTAAGGTATTCCGGGTTTATTAGCTCCTAGTGCCTATTTATTATTAGTACCTCAAAGTACCAATGCCAGTACATTGGCGCTCGACGACATTAATTGATCATTATCTAGCATCATGACCACAGAACTACTAACATTTAGATAATCTTATCTTAGACGATGTAAATTTGTGTTGATTTAAATGTCATGTCATGTATAAATATAGATTACCTAAACGACTCTTATTAAAGGGTGGTTTCTGAATATGAATGAGTTTAATCTCCGCAATTACTTATAACATAATTCGTGTTTAGTTAAACAACATAAAAAATTGTATATAAACCTGATTTAAAAAATACGAGACTTTTCTAGCATTGTATAAATATTTCGTCAAGCTACAGAGCGTTTAGTGCCTGCGTCGCAGGAGGTTACGGGTTCGATTTCCGCCTCGGGACAAATGTTTGTACGATCTGCAGATATTTGGTTCTGGTCGTTTTCTATGTATGATAAAATATATCTATGTATGTCAAAAATATATATATATCCAGTTATTTGGTACCCATATCACAAGCTCGCTTAGCTTGGGTCCAGATAATGCTGTAAATTGTCCAGCATTATTTATTGTGTTCAATTCTAACAGCTTCGTACGTCTATTCCCTAGGTCCATGTTAAACATAGAGCAGCCACCGGCCGTCATAGTCAAGGAAAAGACTCAGAAAGAGTTTCCCAGGGTGAGAGCACGTCCTTTGATACAAGTTACTTACAAGTACTGCCCTTCACGGCGATGGTAGTCTGCAGCATTATTTCCTGTATTTGGGAGAAATGTACCAGAATGCATGCTAATACAGATGATGTGATAGTAGGTATAAGTGTTTGGTAGTTTTTGAGGGCCCAAGTGTTGTTTTTACGCTACATTGTTTATTGTTCTGCTCAGACCTATCCGCCTCACATCGGTATTGGAGCCGCGGAGGATTCACTGCAGTCCTGCTATGGATTGATTCCGAAACCTGTCCACAAAGACGTCATCAAATACAATTTGAATGCCAGCAAGGTAAGAAATTATACACTGAATTCATTTGCTTTATTACGCCAAACGATTTACTAAATTGACAATACTAGTGCCTCCTCCAACTTGCGCCGTTTGTAAAATATTTCAATAACTTAGTTGATTATTTTGATTATACCATGGCGATTGACGATCTCTGTGTCGCAGCGAACCAAGCTGCGACGCTGGAGGTTGTTGTGATCGATTCTCGCATCGGGACAAATGATTGTATGTTTTGCAGATTGTTTCGGGTGTTGTCTATGTTCAATAAAAAATATCTAATATATATTATTTAGCATATGAGCTATTTTATTTATCTGTTACCACAAGCTTTTCTTAGCCTGAGAAATTGATGCTGTGTGAATAATCCAGCATTATTTATTTATTTACCTACCAGTACTACATTATCTGTAGTATAAGCAACGGTTGTATAATTTTTGACCTACTTTAAAGAGTCAAGATGAAAGTTTTATTGCGAATATTTTCATCCAGCAATATAAATTATGCTTTGATATTAAGTTTACTGTTCCCGACTCAATTAAACTTGGAGCGGAGTGCGCAGGACAAAGAGGAAAGACCTACTTGCTACTCAGATAAATACTTGCGTTAGGTAATAAGCATAGTGTCATGCTGACGGCCCGCAATTTCATGATAATTATTTTGCAAGTATTTATACATAAGAAGATTTGCAAATTTGATTTATGCCAGATTCGTCCCTAGGAATTTCGGCCCATATGAAAAAATCTGCTTTCGTCCCACATTATATGCCGTATTCGGCCCAAATTCAATATTACTAAGAATTAAACTATTTATATTGATAGTCAATTTAAAAAATTGGCATAATGTTAATCCTGTATTGGCCTTTTGTTTAGTCAATAAGTATGTCGATTTAAGTTCTTAAGGTTTTATAAATAAATATATAGCTTCCTAAAAAACATCAAAACACACAGAAATCGCGACATACATAATTTTATATAACCGTCTTATATATTCCTAACTAATATACCAACAATTAATTACGTTAAACCAGATTACCTTACCTCATAGGTTCTCTGTAAACTTAAATTCATTAATCGCGCCAACCCTAAAGATTAAAAGAGTAGTGCGTATTAAATATAACATGTCGCAGTCCATTGCACATATCCTTCTATTTTAGATATTATATAACATTTTGTTTACCAGAGACTCCGATACCTATGCGAGATCGACTGGGTCCATCCGGAAGACGACGGTCGTCGCTTCATTTTCTCGTACAGCCTAGCAGATGGAACCATCAGGATCAACGAGATGCCACGCCGCAACTCTGGCATCATGGAAGGAACGTTCCTCAAGTCAATGCGGCTGCAGCTGCCTGACTCAGATCCCAGCTTCCCTACTTACTACACGCCGGACAAGTTTTATATTGGTAAGCTAAAACATCCACCTGCCTGCAAGGAAGGTGACCGCCTGGCTGTACAAGAGGATAAAGCGAGGATAAAACTCGTTGATCCTGATGAGTGTGGACTCATCAGGATCAACGAGTTTTATCCTGATCCTATGAACATATTGGCGCGGGCATCAAAGAAGCCCAGTTCCTCAAGTCCATGCAGCTGCCGGATTCTGATTCTACTCAACTAAGGGCACAGGTTTAGGTTTAGGTGGTAACTACTACTCTTACTACTACTCCTTTTTCCGCATTTGGACTCCAGTCGGTCCTTTATGCGTTATTTTGCTAGCATAGCCAGCCAAGCTCCGTCCAGAAGCGCAGAATCTTCCTGGGGTCTTCGTAGGCTTCGCGGGGCGACCTCGGCAAGTTGAGGATTTCTATACGTTGCGCTATTACTCCCTCGCATTCCAGGATTACGTGGGCAGCTGATTCGTCGTTGCTGAGGCATCCTCTACAGAGAGGGCTGTCCGTCGCTCCGATGGTGAATAAGTGTTTGTTCAGTGGACAGTGTCCTGTTAGTGTTCCCACAAGGACACGTAGGTCCACTCTGTTCAGGTTTAGAAAGCGTTTTGTTAGCTTCGGTGATGTTGATGGGAGTGCCGCCCTTGCTTGTCTACAATTGATTTGGCTAGTCCATCGTTCGTTATGTTTATCTCTAGTTCTGAGCTTGGTCCATGTCTGAAGTAATGAGAAGGGCAGGGGTAGGGACGGCGCGCGGTGGGCCTTCTGTGGTTGTCGCCGATCCTCTCCGTGCCAGTTCGTCCGCAGCATCATTTCCTAGCGATCCACTATGTCTTTTGATCAGAATGATCCGGTTCTCAGTGAATATCCTTTCTAGAGTAGAGTGACATTCGTAAACCAAAACTAAGTACACGCTGTGCATGGGTTAGCTGAACATTCACCTTAATACTTAGAATCGGTGTTCAACCGGGAGAACTCGCCTGTAATGTATCCAACTCAATTTAGAGCATTCGCCAACAGAGAATCAGGTAATTTTCACAATACAAAGAAAAAAATCAGACAAAGCGGTTATACTCTGAAGTTACGAATGACATAAAAGGTGTTACAAATTGTATTATCTACGTATCTATCATGCTCACTCACTGATTGAATGCTTTAATCTGAACTATTACATAAACTACATGCATTTAGACAGTCCGCTGTGGGACTTAAAGACAAGGCTATTAATACTCCTACTGAGTAATAACGAACCCTTCTGAATAATGGGCATCTGCAAGTTGGCGCCGAGACGGTAGATTCCAATTTAAATTGTAATGCCGACTGACAAAGTTAAAGATGCATCTTCAACTTTAATATCACTGGCAAATTTTAATTTCCGCTCCGTTGAAAGTTAGCGCCTATATTTCTCAAAATATTTATAGAAGAAATTGACGTTATTTAGTTTATTGTATAATATCGAGGTTCTTGTGTATTTACCAACAAACCAACTGTTCATTGAATACCGACTCTGCCTTAGTCCTTCACTCTGGAAATCCATATGTCCGGTCACGTGTATTTTTCTTTTATAACTTACTGAAAAACATTCACAGAACCGCTAGAGCCAAGTGAAGATAACCTTCACCTTAGTCCTAAAAGCAATGGGCCTGTCTCGGCCGCAAAGAGTTTTTTGTTGAAGTTGAAAGGGTTTTTTCATTTTTATCATACTAAAACCCTTACAGGAGCGATAATTCCGGTGTACAAGCATCGGTTCCGGATCCTGGGATGTGACCTGTTCGTGTATCGGTACATGAGCGCCAACGTCGAAAAGTTCCCGCCGGAAGTCATCGACAATGTGCGCAACTATCACATGAGAGAAGGCAACCTGAAAGACGAGCTCAAGGTACCTATTTAATATTCTAGAACCAGAGATAGAAATCTCTGGTTCTAACTGGTTTTAACTCAGAAATATTTTGCAGAAGCAGCAAAAAATATTCTGTAAATCAAGTGAATGGAAGCCAGTTTTTCTGTACGATTGACTAGCCGTGCTTGCAAATCTGACGGGAGATGACATTGATTGGCAGTTTTCAGTCGAAAATGTTACTGTAAATTGATGGTAGCTTTTAAAGTCTTATAATTTTGTTTTCCCTACATTTCTTTGGATGTGTCTGTATACGCTCGACAAAGCTTTTTAAATGATGGATCGCCTAGCTTTTGTGCTATAGCGGGACATGTCAATGTTGCACTACCCAATTGATGGATGTGTTTATATGACATGCAAAGGCAAACATATGAATTTATCGTACTGTTTATGTAGAGTCATATTAGATTTTTTCACAATTGGCGGATATATCGCATTTCGGTATTCTTCGTCAGAATAGGTTGGTATAATTCACGTTTCCCTTGCGTATTTAAAGACTTAGACCTTTGTTAAACAACGATCGTTTAAGACTCCTAATGGCCACCGAAGAGGCTTTTTAGAAAACTTTAGACGTTTTGGCACGTGCTTGTTTTTAAACTGGAACGAAAAATTTTCTTCACTTTTCTTGTGTTTTCCGATTAATATAAAGCTACTTTAGGTAATCTAATGCCATAGGTATAGGTAGGTACCCTATAGACTTTCGCTTTGAGTAAGAATAGGCACACCATAAATTTTGATATTGCTATGCTTTTTATCATACTATAACATCCGGTCCCACTTATGGAATGAGGCCTCCGGAATTTCACGCCCCTTCTTTCGGGGATTGAAATTGAAAAAAAAAAAAATATGTAGCTAAATATTTTTTTGAATTCACGTTATTTCCAGTCCGCCTGCATAGAAGAAGAAGCTGCTGAGAAAACAGCTCAACTGGGCAAGATCGGCGCCGCAGCCGTGGCGCAGCCCAGCGCGATGGAGAAGTGTCTGACAGCACTCGACGTCGTGGAAGGACAGGCCGCCCCAACGCGACCTCCGACCCCGCCTATGACCACTGACACCATCTCGTATGATGACACGCTGAGAGCTCTTAGGGCTAGGTAAGCGAACGGAGAAATGACTCAAAAGCTATTTAGATAAGGTGCCAGATTTTTTTCAAATTTTGAATTGTTTTCGAACACAAGGGCACAGAGAGTGTGTTAAAGATAAGTACAAAGTGAGGTGATGATTCAAGAGCTATTCGGGCAAGATAAGCGAAAATATTTTTTGTTTATAAAGACTTATCAGAAACAAAATTGGAGGTATTGGACGTGGAATGCTTCTTCGGGCAAGGTAATCGCAGAACTGATTCATAGGTATACGAGTAGGTTATGGTGATCTGAGCCAAGTAAATTGCACTATTTGACGACCGATGTGGCGCGGTGGGCGAAGGTCCGCCTGCGACGCAGGAGGTTGCGGGTTCGATTCCCGCCTCGGAACAAATGTGTGTACGATCTGCAGATATTTGTTTCGGGTGTTCTGGTCGTTTTCTATGTATAATAAACAATATCTATCTATGTAATGTATTGTATTATGTATATCAGTTATCTAGTACCCATAACACAAGCTCTGCTTACCATGGGGCTAGATAATGCTGTGTGAATTGTGTCCAGCATTATATTATATTATTATATTATTTTGGTATTTGCTGGATACAACTTTTTGCAAAATCTTCCTTATCAAAAAAGTATTGAAGCAACTTTAAATGTTTGGCAGCCTTAGTGGGCATCTTCTTTAATTAAATTACCCGTGTAAAATGATATACATGTCATTTTACACAGGTATATAAACTAACTGTGGTTGGTATAATAAACTAACCGACCTTAACCTGAAGTTCATATGTGGTAGAGACTGTCGGTGGTTACATCCTACATAATATGTAACCACAATGTTTGTATCATGCACTCCTAGGTGATATGGTACCTACCTAATTTTAGCAGATGGAGGTATCTAACAAGGCTTTAATAAACAAGACTGACAATATTATGTTCTATACAATGTTAGGATCATATGCTCCGTTTTCCCGCGAATGCATTTCGTGAAATGTAAATTGCTCTGCGCTGTATGACGCTAATTAACTGGATGTCTCTACAAAACCGGGACAAATATTTCGGTTTTGCATACATTTCGCGCGGAATGTTTTATTCATTTCATGAAATGGAAACTTAATTCCATTTCTTACTAAATAGGTAAAAGGTACTTTGAATAATATGTTAGTGCATATTTCGTTCATTATTTTACTGAAATGTTGGAAAGCTAAATAATGTTTATAATATAAAACCAGTTAGTGTCATGTCTGTTTGCGAAAGTTTTGGAAAGTTTTCAAAGTTATTAGATTCTTCGATGCCGTAAAATTCAAGAAAATGCACGCTGCAAACTAAAGTTTTACGCAGAATGTTTTTAACCTTTCACGGCCAACGAGCATTTGATTTTCTCCTCGAAAATCTCGACTCACAGTTTATGTTTTCAATTTTAGCCGATTTTTCTTCTAGAAACAGTTGTATTGTTTAGGTTAGGTACCTACTAATGAACAGTTCATATAAAACACCGAGCGTTTTCTTATGGAAAATATGAGAAATAATTATTTTAGCTTTTTATAAGGTACTACTGCGCCCCGCTTCTTCGCCCGCGTTGAAATCTGTGTCAAATTAATTATAAACACTCTTGTTGAATCACACTATCTATTTAAAAAACGAAGTTAGGTACTCCGCCTAAAAGTAGAACAAGACAGAACAGCAAATTAGAAATCCTAGCAATATTTGGATCTCTCTCTTCTAGTAAACCAACCTGCGACAACCTCGTCCCGCTCAAAGGCATCCTCAAGTCGGGCGCCGCTCGCGACGACCACCAGAAAGTGGTGTGCTTCACCGGACCGTCCACGGACCAACACGAGCAGAGGGACAAGAAACATATCACCTACCCTCCGGGAGAACAGCCTCACTTCACCGACGATCCTGACTTCTGCGACAGATTTAAGGCAGACGTGAGTATAGGATTTATTATTTCACTAGCTGCGCCCCGCGGCTTCGCGTGAAATCGATGTGTTAAATAAATAATGGTTTAAATGATAAAAAGTACCTATCCTATCCGTCTCCTAAGCTGCCCCACCAATTTTCAGTCAAATCGGTTCAGCCGTTCTTGAGTTATAAATAGCCTTGAGTTGTAACTCGACTTCCTACTATATTCTTTTATATATACCTATATAGATAAAGGACCTAACTGGTTAAAAAATAAAAATCTCAATAACATCAACAAAACTTGATAAATATTACAAAAGACCAGAGAGTTGAAAAATTCTAGGTTCAAGGGTCTAACTAGGTACCTACAGTCGAATGAACTTTAAACTTTAGAATTTACCTAACTACAGCTCATGCAGGTATATTTAGTCATTTAATTTCTTTTCTTAAAATAGATACCTACTAAGGTTCCTAGATTTTATTGACGAAGCCGAAGGTTACCTTGAAAAATGCTGTTTAGGTTACCTTATAAATAATGGAGAAGAATATCACTATTATTACATTCCCTAGGATTGTCGGATCTGAGGCAAACGTTTTTAGATTCAACCTAGTATATGCTAATCAATTTCATTATAAATGAATGAGTCAAGTTCGGAAAGAAACAAGCGTCCTACATATTATCGATTTACCTTTACATGAAACAAAGAGCACTCTTTTGACCAATGATTTCACAATATCATGATACCTAGGTAGGTCTATCTATCTATTCCCATCAATCTCATATTTCGGCGTGTAAACCTGGCGCACCAACACCGAAGTGGGTCTTGACTCTTGACCTACCAGGCACCTGATTATGCCCAGCGGCTGCGCTGCTTCCATCCAGTACGGGACGGTATAGGCGAACACTGGATGTGAGATCATAATCAACGTTTTCTATAACTTCTCTACCTTCGCGAACCTCTGCGGCGCGGTGGGCGAAGGTCCGCCCGCGACGCAGGAGGTTGCGGGTTCGATTCCTGTACGTATGGCGGTACGACCTGCAGACATTTGTTCCGGGTGTGCTGGTCGTTGTGTACGTATGTATAATAAAAATATATATCTATTTAATGTATTGTATTATGTATATCAGTCATCTAATAGGTACCCATAACACAAGCTCTGCTAGATGATTCGGTCTGGATTGTCCAACATTTATTTATTTTCTTCTCTCCATCTAACAAAACTTCTGCTTACTTAAGACTAAATGATGCTAAATTGTCCAGCATTTTGTATATTCTTTTGAATATCGCAGGATCTCGAGGAGCGTGCAGCGCGTCGTGCCGGCGATATATGCGCATACGACGTGATCCCGCACGCGGGAACGCCCGGCGATTCGGACGACGACGGCCGCGCTCGGGCCAATCTGCCTGGTTACCTCGGCACCTACGGAGTCGACTGCAAAGAGGTGCGTATATCCACATATAGATAAAGAATTTCGTCCATGATCCACACGGATGTCGTCAATGGGCCCTTACGTCCGCCAAGGATATTTTACGTATAAGGGAACGACCGATGTGGCCGCAGTATTGACATCAGGGCGCCCCGGTAAACTTTACGCAGCCGCGGATTCTCAAATAGCTGAAGAGAACCTGGATTACTACAGCTCAATCGTGGTCAACCACCACGTCAAGGCTTTGCGATGCGAAGTCATACCTAAAGTCAAATAATTTCCGTATGAGACAGGAAAATAACTAAGTTTGATATATGCGTATTTTATATGAATTAAGGATACTATAAACTTTTTTCTAAGATACTATGTATGAGTTGTATTAACACATTCAATGCCCAGCCTCAGCGGTGTCTGGCAGGGGTGGGCCACAACCACCCGCCATTATTTGAGCAGCCATGTGCGTCATGGGCATTGGAAGTAATAATAAAGTAACCTTTACACATAACCTTTGAGCAGGTATAATACTTGTTTTAGGTACCTACACATTTATGATGATATTTTTAGATCATGTTTTAGAGCGGATCATAGACCGAATCGCGAATCTAAGGTCACATTGATCAGAACTGGTTATTTTGAGCGCTGAATCGTATCCAATTAAAATAGAGCTCCGTCAATGTTCAAAGAACACTAAATTATCCCAAATTAAATCTTCCAGACGGCAGACTTCATGCGTCTAGCACCAGACGCGTACGAGAAGGCGAAGGCTATGCGTCAAGAGGTGCCTTTTATATCTCCGGCTGCAGTCGCTAACATGCAGTACGCTCGTCTACCCGACCCTACCGTCGACACGTGTGTGAACCCGCCCCCGGAGGCGACAGGACCCTGCGCCCCCAAGAAGGAAGAGGACGTAGCCTTTGCCTGCCCCCGAGTGGAACCGATCGAACCCGGCTGCGAGGGGCTGAGAGAGTACAAGAAAAAAGAAAAAAGACTGTGAATTATATTTTAGTATAAATAAATATATTTTGATTGCTTGCTTATCTCGTTTTAATGGCACTGTTAGTCATCATAATCATCATCATCAGCCTATAGCAGTCCACTGCTGGACATAGGCCTCCCCCAAATGAGCGCCATAGCGCCCTGTCTTCAGCTTGCCGCATCCAGCATCTACCTGCAGTCTTTCGCAGGTCGTCATCCCACCTGGTCGGAGGGCGTCCTACACTACGTTTGCCGAGTCGTGGTCTCCACTCAAGAACACGTTTGCCCCAGCGGCCGTCGGTTCTTCGCGAGATATGGCCGGCCCACTGCCACTTCAGCTTGCTAATTCTTTGAGCTATGTCGATAACCTTGGTTCTCTGTCGGATGTATTCGTAACTTCGCACTGTTAGTAACAATAACGAAATAGTAAGTAGCGTTAATATGGTAATCTTTATATATGATAGACATTTTAAGTCCTAATTGACTTAAAATGTCCGTCTTGACAATGTTCTTTCCTCGACTCTTTGCTCTCGATGAAACCTTTTAGTCAAGATTAAACTAGACTACACAAATAAACTTGCCTTAGTTCTTTAGCAGCGTGCGTCACACTAATTTATTATCTAGTTAGAAATCACAATCGTCGAATATGCAATCAGCGAGTATGTAGGATTTATTATTCTTGTATGTTGAAGAATAAAAAATAAGAATTCCAGTTTCATTTATATTTTTATTATACATATGTTTATTACAAAAAATTATAATAAAGCATATATGTAAAATAGGTTTATAAATTATATATGCACGTTATAAAATATTTGTCTTGGTAACATATAAATATGAATACTATATATAGTTCTCAGAAAACATTAACCACATTATACCTAGGTACACGAAATACTCGTAGCCCGAAAACTACTCAAATATGAAACATCATTTTACATTATATAATAAAAAACCAAAAACATTTTTTGGATCTACATGATATTTTGCATAGAGGTAGACCTAGAACTAGTAAAACATAAGCTATGTTTCATCCCGAAAACGAGTGCGAAGCTGCGGGCACAAGGTAATATGAAAAGTTACGTTTAGGTCAAGAAATAAATTAATTAACTTTCAAAATTATGTGCTTGTTCTCGTGTACATTGATGCCTCCAGATTACTGTTTTACTGGTTTTATACTGTCATTCAAGGCAATGGCTATTAAATTAGGTACTGTTTGATGGTAACGACGCCCATCTCTGGTCGCTCGCGTCTCTTTTATTGCTGACTCTGCATCTAACAGCTTGTTATTAGCCTGTTTTGGTAATTATTTTACTGTTATTTATTTATCGTTTCGCTTAGAGACCTTTTATTTGCATCGCCTGAGAGTGATGTTAAATATCTAAAAGATGTATCCTCTGCGTGCAAAGGTAGTTTAAGGAAAGTTAATGATGCATTTTGAAATACACTTGCGCGAACGAAATACTGTATTTCCTGGAGGTTAATTGATTATAACTTACATAACAGCTGTTTGTCCCACTGCTGGGTAAAACCCCCCATTCTCACCACCCACCCTGAGCAGTGTAACATGTAATTTTATCAAAATAACAATTGTTGGCAGGTTAAGACCATAGACTTAACTGTATTCTACTTTAATAGTAACTCGGGGTCTGTTTTTGTCATAAACAAACTCAACACAAACAGGTAACAATTCTCGAGTTACAAAAATAACATTTACTAATACTAGATTCGTACATAATTTTTTTTTTTTAATCGAACAGTGAAAAAGTAACAAAATAATGTACCTATGGGCAATGTACGTACCCGTAACAAAATCAAAAGAATAATTATAATAAGCACCCATAGAGTGGTCACTCTAACATATATTTTAAATAAAGTTGAAACTATTGGTCGGATAAAGACGAAACTTGGCTCGAGTTCAGGATTTGGATGAATACATACGCCACAGACAGAATCTTACGATTAAGGCCCCTGGCAAAAGCTTAACTTAAAGTAATAATTCAACCTACGTCAGATAGACTATCACAAGCACAACGACTATTGTGACAAACATACCACCGAACAGAAAGTACTTATCTTGCACCACTCGCTTTTCTATGAGAGATATCGTGGCGTTCGACAAGCCTAGAGTATTGGCCAGGTCTATTATCCTTCTGTGGGCACCTTTTAGCGTCTCTCTGTTGTACCTTAGCGTTTCCAGCATAACTGAACCTGAAAAGAAGAGAAACTGATATATTTAACCGAGTTATTGCTGATTCTCAGTACTTTGTAGGGTTCCGTACGCGAAGGGTGAAAATGGGATATATATATGTATATCCCCTATAACGTCCACTGTCTGTCCGTCCGTGCGTCTGTCTATATGTCAGCGGACTATATCTCATGAACCGTAAAGATAAGTTGAAATTTTCACCGAATTTGTATTTCTCTTGCTACTAACAACAAATAATAATAAGATCTACCCCAAACAAGGGTGGCTTTGCCATGATCACCACACCACGCTTGTATTTAATTGTATCCTTGGCTGTTTTATATTTAGTTTTTTCCGATAAATATAGAAACGGCTTTAATATTGCTCATTATTTTATTTAGGTTCAAGATTATTTATTTCTCTTAGGCACGTATTATGAAACTATGCTCAGTCATTGACCTATGCTTGAGTAACGTTTCTGCCATAGCATTAAGCATAAATCGATGACTGAGTAAGCTTTTTGATACGGGCCTAGCATTCACTTACAGATAATCTTAATTTTATTTCAAGATCATGTTTTTTTACATTTAAAATGTATTATGCTAAATATGTATATACAAACAGGTAAGAAGATAAAATGAGCGCTTATATTATTATTTTATTGGACCACTTCTTATAGGAATAGTTTTGGAATAATTAAGGAACGCGTTAATTTAAATAATAAGCGTAATTTACATTATTAGGGGCCAAAAATAGCTGTCACGGATCACGGACAGAGTCGAGTACTAAAGTCGGTTCTAGAATACAATATAATTTATGTCAACAATGGCATTTATGAATGAAATCTTCGCTTATTATAAAATAAAAAATCTAGGTACAAAAAATTTTAAACCATAATATATCTATTATTTATTATTTTATTTTTAACCATTGTTGTCCCACTGTTGGGAAAAGGCTTCTCATTTCAACAGGATGATGGTACATAATAATAATAAGTTAACAACACTCAATGAAAAATGTTAAGAATTTATTTATTTTTAATTTTCCCGAGCCGATCGGAAAATAAGTGGGAAAAATCAGACTACAATACACGCGTCATTGTTCGCTTATAACAATGGAACGGACTCATTTCCTATTTCGCTGAATACGCGAGAACTAATTCACTTATTACGAGACATACGAGCCAACAGATAGAGTATGGACTTTAAACTGTTGTCCCATCTATTGTCCATGAAAATAATAGCGTGAACTCAATAGTAACCGCGGCTGTTGTTGAAGGATATTATATAGCCTCGCTTGCACAGAAATAATTAACTGGCCAAAACATGGTTCAGGTAGTTGTTTCGAGTTCATTTTCCACACTTTAATTTTCGTCACACAAGCAAAAAATGGGTTCAAACTGGGTATGAGAGATAAGCTGTTAAAGTCGAATACACCTTCGTGTAATACCTTATTTAAATAAATTTTAAAATAAATAAAAACTTATTGTATCATCCTTATTTTATATTAAATGTATATTTTAAAGTCGATTTTAAGTAGAAATAAAACGAGTAAATAAATATATTGTAATTTTATCTTGATTCTTAACGTTTGTTAAAATACGTGACGTTCAATAATCGGCTTGTACTTTAATGTAAATTGTAATAGAGATAAGTTTATGCTTAATAGGCTAAAGTAAAATTACCTTGGATAAAATTATAGCTTTAATTTTACTTATTATATTATGCGCAATTTGAACGTCGTCGGCGTCATAGATGTACTCGTACGTACCTCCCTGCCAAAAACAATCAAAATCGTAGTGGAACGAAATTGCTTCCCGCGCCTTATTAAAGCTCATTAAGTAGTTACAAAAATTATGTCTCCCAAGGAAAACTAGACGCCGCGTAAAAAGACTCCTAACACCCGGTGTTATGTTACAGAAAATAATTTATTCGCTTATTAGCCGCGGTAGAGAGCAGAAGTACTCAATTCCAACCTAACAACAGTTTTGGAGTTTAAAATACAAAAAGTGAATCTAGGTTATCGATGGGTGTTATTATGATGTTAGATGGTTTACCTTGATACGATCATGTCGCCGGTCGAACGCTTACAAGGTTGAGTTGGTACCTAGCTGGTGTATTGCCCGCTAGATCGCTATATTGCCAATCTAATAACAAATTGACTGTTTTGAATGAGTGAAGTGTCAGTGCCTTGAAAATATTTGCGGATAAAAATGTGGTAAGTGTATTACATTATTTTCTTAGTAAATAAATTCAATTCGGAACTTATTATATCCAAAAGACATAATAAATATATATGTAGATGTTATTTTGAACTAAAATAGCGATTTCCGAAGTCAATACGACCTCGACCATGGCCTACTATGACCTCACATCTACTGCATTTTGACAGGTAGATAATAAATCAACGGAAACTCGCCTTTATCTCAGTATCCATACGACTCACACTAAAACAGCAAGCAGTTTATAACTGCATTATATACTTATTATTTATTCGTAGATTACATATAAATTAAAGTGTATTAGGTACGTAGGATTCGTTCGTACGATATTTAAATCCCATTAGCTTACTTATAGTAACAAGTAGATATAAGAATGAGTCTAAAAGCTGTGGTTTTACAGAGTTTTACCTACACTTATAAAACCTTTGAGTGACGCGTAAAAATGACATGTTTCTGTGCACAAGACGCGCGATTAATCACCTCCATAATTATATCCCAACAATCACCTGCAAGGTAGGTACTCCTACTAGATGCACTAAGTTTTATGCTGCATGATAGATAGATAGAAATCACTTCATTATACCACACAAAACAGAAAACAATACAGGAATTAATACTAAGAATAAAGAAGTATAAAGGGCGGCCTTATCGCTGCGAGCGACTTGATGTAGAATGTTTGCAAATAAACCAAAACTTGGGACCAAAGAGTAGGTTACACTACTGCCGACAACTGTTACACAGTTTGGCAGAACCGATACAACTAAAATGTAGTTTTAGATATGGATATAAATACAAAATACTTAGTTCTATCTAAGTTACATTTCTCGTGCCTACCAACACAAGACATTTGCACACATAAAAGGGTTCCATGCCTCAGGCTAGTGAAATAAAGTTAGCCAGTGAACAACTAAGAATGTCAGGGTGGGTGGGTAATCGACAAGTTTTGTTGGCTCTCAAAAGTCTGTACATATTTTCTATTTGAGTGCCTTTTCGGAAAATGAAAAATGGAAGCTCAGGAAGGAAGTCTGATTCTCCACTTCTAGAAACTCCACAAATAGATCAATTTGGCATGTATCTAAAATCACATTTTATTTATTTAAATATAAAAAAACCTAAAAACAGACTTCGAATCCCTTAGTTCAATGCTGTTTTTATTTTTTTTGCGGGATAAATACTAATCCCGCGGGTACAAAATTGCTATGGGACCGCTTGGGACCCAGAAAAGACCAGACTTAGTAGACAAAATGAAATTTGATCAGTAAATCAATTAATAGTTAGTATGTAAGTTTCAAACTAGTATAAACTAGTAAATTTATATGCATAAGCATATAAATTTACAGCATTAAATCTTTATGTCATTTCTTTAAGTCGTGTGTTCTTGTTAGATACTTAAGTTTTCTATACTAATATTATAAAGAGGAAAGGTTTGATTTTTTGTTTGTATCGAATAGGCTCCGAAACTACTGGACCGATTTGAAAATTTATTTCACCATTGGGAAGCTACACTATCCACGGTGAACATAGGCTATAATTAAAATTTTGAAATGTAAAATTTGAATTTAACGCGGGTGAAACCGCGGGAAACAGCCTTTTATAGCCTTTTATATTTTCCTTTGACTGTATCTGTCAGAATAAATATATTTTTATTTAATTTCATTATTTAAATACGCATCGGTCAATTGAGAGGCGACATCGAGAAGCGAGTGTGACTCCTACAAGATTGTTGAAGCACGCAGCGCGGCGCAGTCAGTAAATTTGTTTAGGCGTCGCACTCGGCATAGTCGTCGGACCGGATCTGATACATTTGAATTTACAGTAATACAGCTTGGCAAAAAGTTTAAAAACAATCCTTTTGTAGGTTTGATGGCTATTTTTTCTTATGTTGATTACAGCCACGCCCGCGACTTTACACGCGCTTTTTAAGAAGCCTAAGCCGTTACTAGTATATAGATAGGTGTACTAACAATTATGGTGCACAACCGAAATAGATGATTTGATTTGTTACTGGGATATTGTTTACCTCCCTGCCGAATTACCTTAAGATCCGTTTAGCCGTTTTGGGCGTATAAGGTAACAGACAGACAGATTTTCGCCTTATAACCGAAGAAACAAATAAGGTGGAGTTCTAGGTTCGACTGTATGTTTCCGAGTTATCCGTCAATTAGGGACCGATTAGGAAAATTCGCTATTGTATGGAGAATGATCCTGAGGTAGTCCCCTAACAATTGTGTTCCCAAAGAATAAGTATTTGTCCCGAAAAACTTAAAAAATCTGTATAAATATTACGAAATTTAAAGTTAGTTAAAAAAAATCGTTTTATATAATATTAGTATGGATAAGGCTACACCATTTCATTTTTAATCATTTATATCAAAACATTATTGCCACGTTGTATATCATCTAGGCCAGTCTGGCAGCAAAAAATATATGTCTTTTTATAGAGGTTATATGAAGTAGGCTTTTAATATTTTGGCTATCAGGAGCCCACTTTACAGCAGCCTATAAGAAATGAACTTTACCTGTGTGTATCATTTCATCAACATTCCTGTGTGAGTTCTGCAAAGACATCTGCTCCTGTCCCAGGTAGTCTACGTTGATAGACGTGTGGTCATTGCCAAAGCGCCGAGTCAAAAGTTGTTCCCGGTCTGCTACTTCTTGCTCTCTTCTCAACCTTTTGGCTTGCATGTTTGTTAGGGATGCCTGGAAACCAGAAAAATTATGCTCAAATAAATAAATGAATAATGCTGGACAATCCACACAGCATCAAGCCCCAAAGCTAAGTAGAGTTTGTGTTATGAGTAATACTCAATACTTAAGTAAATGAAATAAGTAAATGGAAGAAATATTTGCAGATCTTACAAATATTTGTCTCAAGGTGGGAATCGAACTGGCAACCTTCTGTGTTGCAGACCTTTGCCGATGCACCACATCAGTCGTCAATAGCTTTATCACAATACATAAAGTATTTTGGGTTGAGTCTTGAGTCTTTCAAATGTGTCATAATTAGGTAAGGTACACTACATGATGTGTTTAGTTTAATCCTTAAGATGCTGCTTCCATAATAGATGCTGCTTGTTTCCCATCAAGGGCAAACGTGAAAAGCATTTATAATATTCAAATGATGGTGTGGGTAAGGAAAGTTATTTTGAGACCCAGCCAGATATTATGTGAATTGACTGATACATAATAACGAAGTTTATCAGAGTTGTATGTTAAGGTCATGCAAGTGTAAAGGGTGCAAGTGGTTTGTGCACTTATCAATAATTCATAGTCTATTAAATAAAAAAATCTGTATTCTGTAACTAAATTTTACTCAAATGTTGTTATTTTTCTAAGATATCAGATGTAGATGTAAGAACTCTGTGTATTAAACCATAAATAAATAAAGGATTTGGCTTCGCTTACCTGTATATGTTTGTTATCATATTTGAGTTGATCAACTCTCATTTTTGCCATTGTTCTCTGATTGATTGGTGTTTTAAATACCAAAATATCTAATTTTTCACAGTTCCTAAAATAATTCAAGGATACAATTATGAATCATTTACACAAAGAAAATAAATTAATCCTTATCATAAAAATAATAGTATGGTTAGATTAGGTTGTCAGTGTGGGTATTGTTTGGTTGTCGGTGTGGGTATTTTACCCTCCATTAAGGAATGATAGTAAGTTGGTAGTAGAATAATTTGTGGAGTGTTTCTTTTACCAGAATCATGTTAGGGACCAGTACATGCCCATATTTAATTTAAAGATGCACTGTGTTCGGGCTTCTTAATGAGCTATATTTAGGGGCAACACAGTGGCTGGCAACATCGCAAGCAATACCAGCCAGACTATGCAATGATTCAGTAATGTCCCGGCCATATAACTAGACATGTTTGGTAATGCTAATGTCGTTTTTATAGGTTGCACATTCATTATTACTAAAATATTCCTCAGCAAGTTCTATTGGTATTTCAGTAGCTTTCTATTGTTATGGCATCGTGTATCCCTTTCTACGGGACATGAACATTGCTGTGAGTGACACTGACACCCTAATTAATTGCTATATTCTGCACTTTCATAGTTACATCAGTTGTAATTTTTTCTTTTAAAACAATATAAAGCCGCTGCCTCAAGTGTGATTTTGTGAGTCATTATTGCCCGATTGTATAGCCCGTTTACGAGTCTGAATCATTGACCATATTATCCCAGATACATCGCAACACATATGACCCAGCCGTAGAATACTTAATTGCAATACCATGTGTCTGATGGCCGGGCATCAGTGCAGCAACATATTGCAATAAAAATATTGGCCGTTTAAAAGCCTCTTTACAATACCTATGAAAAAATTAATACTTACGCGTTAATTGCATTAATTTTGGATTGAATAGCGCTCTCAGCCGCCACATGATTGCCTGGATCTCTCTCTAATTTTTGAAAAAGTTCTGTTGATTCTTGGATTAACTGGTTTGTCTGATGATATAAAACTTCCATTGTCTGCTCCAAGTTATCTAGAAAACTCTAGAACATATACAGAACAATTTATTTCTTTAAAATTGCGGTACGGTAGTATTTATTTTTACCAAAACTTGCAAAACAAAACATTTGTTTTGATTTTGAATAATTTTGTACTTTGATTTGATTGACAAATTATAAATTGACACGTGACATATTGACAACGTGACGTGGCTTCTGTTCAGACCACAGAGAACAAAAGTTCCATTCGTTCACTTTGTTTACCCACTCTATGGATGGTGGCCGTATAACCGTGACCTTGGCTGAGTAACTTCTGTTTGAACCACGCTGGTCGGAGGTTTCGGCTACATGCTCCGAATATAAAGGTTGAAACCTCCTAACAAAAATCTCCCCAGACAATGTTCGAAGGCTGTAGCCTTATGGGTAGACAAACAGCACACCACCATTAATAACGTGAAGTGGCTTCTGACCGAGGACGACCGTTTCCGTTCGTCCACTTGTGTACTTTATCGGTAGATTTTGACTGCCTGCTATATAGTTGTTAGCCATGGCCATGGCATTTTTTATAAACGGTTTTCTCAGTTATGTTTGGAGCATGTAGCTGAAACTTTCGACAGTGCGCGGTTCAAATAGAAATCACCCAGCCAAGGGTGATTTCTGTATATCTGTATATAAAAAATGCCCCGACATTGATGTCGAATATTTTGACTGCCTTTAACACCTTGGCTGATCTGAATGTATGCAAGGAGGGGGGAGAAGAGACCCAGTGGGATCTAATGGATCCGATCCAGAGGTGTTATGAGTTGAAATTAGGTTAGTTTGGCAAAACACAGTTATAGAACTGTGAACTGTTGTTACCATATTTATCGTCTTCCATACATCGATGGCAGATTTACAAGAAATTTCACCTGTGTTTGTAGTTGCAAGGTTATGGCTATCGACTGTGTAGCAGACTTTTGTGACGCAATCTTTCAAACCAAACTATAATGCCAATGTCATGATGCAAGCCTTTCAAATGTCATTCGGTTCGAAGTTGTGACGTACGTACATTCTTGTCAATTTGTGTGTGACTAATTTCGTAAAAGAAAATATTTAGTCCGCTTTCCATTTTACGTGTATCGTGCTTAGAAAGTTGATAAAAGTAAACTGAGTGCATTGTAAATATTATCACTGGAAAATCATAATGGGGGACGGATGCCAGGCTTGTCTGACGAGAGTCCCTCATGCTACTCTCGTCGCAACGATTATGTGCTGTTTGGGCGTGGGTGTGTTCTGCGGAACAATGTTCCGAGGCTCGACACTATCGATACGTATGTTCGACGAAGTCTTCCATTTCCGATTGATATGGATTGAAGCATTACAGATGATATTTACTGTTGGCAGTGCTTGTATGGCTGCACTTGGGTTCATGCTTCTTTGTCTCGGTTGCCTGGCAACAGGTGCCACCAGACAGAAAGTCTACAGAGCCTGGAGAGCCAGAGTCGGTGGACGGATTTCTTGTGCCATATTCATGATCATCACATACATCCTCACATTTGTTTGGATTATGTTGCTTGGCTTCCTGGTCATAACTACATTCCTATTCACCATCTTCTGGAAACTATGCTCAAAGCCGAAGAATGTAGAGCTGTCAACATGCATTGATTTTACGCAGTTCGATTTCATGTTTCCATCTACTGTGAAACAAGAAGATATGAGAATATGTGAGGCACAAAAACTGAAGCTGTTTTGTAAGGATTATGTTGAAAAAGCTGAATTTATGTTTATACTGGCGATGGTGTCCTGTGTGCTGGTGATACTGAGCTTAGTGCACTACCTGATGTGCCTGTCTGCCAACTATGCCCACATCCGGGATCATGAGAAGTTCCAAGAACTGCAAGAACTGCAGTACCTCACAAACCCGGACCTACATGCATCCAAGGATCGTTTCTAGTATATGGCCCGCGCTCCCCTCCTGCGCTCCTTGGAGGCCACTACTAAAATGTGATGCTGTTTAACAGTTCACTGAGTATGACTGTGTTCATTGGCAAAGACAATCAAAAAGACTGACTTTCATTGGAAAGTATTGCATTGGACATATCTGAAAAGTAAAGTAGTACCTATCCTCAGTGACTCCACATTCCTTGAAATTATAAGTTACAAAGTTACAGAAAATAATAGTATTAGTATTAAATATACTCTTGTTACTGACTAGTTGCTAAAATTATGATTTGACAATCTTTAATTGACTTGTTGTAAACATACCCACCTGTTATAGTTTGTGTTTTAAATGTCTTTTTATGAACCTTGTTGCTTAATTCTCAAATGATACTCAGAATTAAACACATCTCAAGTGACGAATTTTTGATATAATTATATATTTTCGTTGAAAAATGCCAAGAAACCGTGACATGAGACGTGCTTAAATCTGATTTGTGTCGTGAGTATTGGAATTACGCTCTTACTGTAAATGCGTATTGTAAACTTTTGCACATTATCTTTTTGGAAATTAATATTTACACTTTAAAATTACATATAACTTTTAAGTGCAGCTTTGTATGAATATACACTTATGCAGATAAGGTATTATAGATATAGGAATAATTGATGTTCAAAATATTGTACAATAAGTAATTAGTATAATAGTATGATTTAAGTTAGGAATAGAAAATTTTGACCATCAGTTATCAAAGAAATTTAGACTGAATTTTAACAGTTTATATGCATTTATTATTGTACAGCTGTAGGTCTTCATGACAACTGACCAGTAGAGCTAATTATTGCTTCGCTTAGCTATATATATTTTTTATAGTTTTTTGCATAAAAAAATTATAACTTTGTATTGTAAGTATGTAGAGGATTTAGGTATTAGATTTTTTTTAATCACTTTTAGTGATTCATAATACCATATAAATACAATACAATAACAGCTGAAATTTTTAGAATATATCTCACAGTTACATAAAATCTTGGTTGAGTTAATTAAAATTCTATGATTTAACTAAGTTTTTCTGTTGAAAATGGTTTTATTCAACATAAGTTTAATAAAAAATACCTACTTGCATGATGCAGAATTACTTGCTTACAGTGTGATGCGATAGAATAAAGAAAATTCACCTTTTGTGAACCTCTTATTGTCCTCAGTGAACATCGAGGGCAAAACCACAGGGGCTAAAGGTTGATGCAGGAAACCCAGTTCTATTGTTTAAATAGCCTTAAATGGTGTCAACTCAATCAGCATTTAAATATTCCTTAGATTAAACACATGTTAGTTCTAAATTACAATTAACTACTAGATTCTTTACATAGACGACTATTTGATAAACTTTATTCACAAAGATTAAATTAATAAAATACGATAATAGAACTAGTATTAACAACAATTGAAACAATTCGTTCTGCAGACTATCTGTATTGTAGAATATGAACATTATTAGTATGATTTTCGGAAATATTGTTTTGCATGTTTATCGAGGTTTAAGAGGTGCCTTTGTGAAGCAAATTAGCAAATTCATTTTGTATTTAAATATTTTTTGCACATCGATAAGTATTAAATATTAGCTAGCTACCTACGTAAGGATACGATTTTATAAACGTAATAAATGTTCATTGTATTATCATTTTTGTTTAATTTTTACATTATTCAAAATGTACCTCGTTATTAGTGGAAGCACCTTTTCGATATGATTAGGCCGGATATGAGTAGCAATCTAAAGTAGGTGGTGTCAGTAAGGTTAATTAGACAGCACATTGCACAATATGTCTCATCTTATTCATACACGTAATTTGTGTTACTTATACCTACATAATCTGTCAAGCTGTCGTTCAGTTCGAATTTCATCTGAGCGGGATATACAGGGTGTTTGGTGCATCGTTTGCCAAAATAAAATGGGAGTGGGAAATTTTTACTACCATCTCAACCACCTTCAAAAACGAGGTCATAAACAAAAAAGGTGTTTTGAGGTTTCAACCCCAAACCCCTTTTTTAGTACGGGCCGCCCCCCTTTTCACTAACCGGGGTCACCAGGTTCCCTAATAGTGGCACAGAGATGTAGTGTACAGACCTAATGACCATGAGTGAAAACAGCTTAGGCTGTGAATGACCATTGCGAAAACTCCAGTAGAGTAACTTAGATCTCGGTTTAAAAAATATTTTTCAGTAGTTCCTAATGTAGGTCCTCATTTTTCCCAGTTTCAGTAGGTAGGTACTGAAACTGGAAAGAGGGAGAGAGTCCTTTAGAGAGAGTCCTTTGCCCTGCAGTGGTTAGGACAAATGATATGTAATAATTATACGATGCCTATTTATTGCTTTGCATACAGACTGAGCAAAAACACATCATGTGATTTTGGAAAGGTGAGGTTGTTCAGCTATTTCCGCGGTCAAGTCTCCAAAACTGGTATTCGGAATGTCAAACTGATTAAAATAGGTAGGCGAGACCGGGGAACAGTGCCCCCTTAGACCTTAAAATATATAGGTAGGTATCCGTTTTCATCAAGACACAATCCAATATTCCTTTATATTTACTTTCATTATCTTAGTTTTTGTTCATATGAATAAAAAGATATTTATTTATAACAACAAAAGACGCACTTGTGGAATAGACTTTTGTAAGTTGTTATAAATAAGAACTTTATACACCTTTTTATAAAAAGGTATATTAACTCAGCATAATTCTGGTTAAGCTCTGTGAGAGACCTAGCCAACGCTGGTCTTCCGTTAGAGCCCGTTTAGGATAATTATTACAATATAATAGTGAAACCGGTGGTAGTGGCAACGTTCGTAGCAAAAGACAAAAAATGAGGGTAGATCGGTATGCCTGCCCACAAAAACTCGCAGTCCTTCAGTTACTCCGTGACCATGGCGCATGCAACTGTGCCGAAATATTGGATAACTCCAAAATCAAATCATGGTAAATATCCCGTTTTAAATGACTTTAGTATTACAAGATAGTGGATAATAAGTAAAGGTGGAGATCGTTAGTGCAGCTATTCACTTTTGTAACTCGGTGTTAACTGTATTGGCAGACTCAAGAGATAATCACAAGGGGCTCGTATATAGCTTAAAATAGTATATAGTAAATAGTAATTTTTAGTCTATTAATGTAAAAGGTTTTTGTCGTTTATTTACCCGTTCGTTTCCCATTGTTACCCTGTTTCCCCTACCTTGACTGTCCACACAGAATAACTATAAATAAACATACTAGTAGGTACACTGTCGCTTTTATGTGGAAAATTACTTACTTTTCCACCTAAAAGACGTTTGGACGGAAAGGCATACCTACGTAAGTTAATAGCAGCTGTTACGGCCTGCTACGCGAATTTCTACGCGATAGAAAAGACTTCAACGCGCATATTTTAGTTGGAATAAGAACCTTGGCAATCTGGAGAATAGGATTTGAAGATTTCTGTGTTGTTATTTATAAATAGTTAAGAGTTGAGAATTATTACATAAATTATGTAACGTTGTTGTGTTTTTTGTAAATAATGTTTATATTAGTGGCATGTTGATTGATGTATACATACCTACATAGCTATATGTAGCTACTGTTAATTTTAAGAATTAAAATTAATCTTAAATTATTAATTGTAAATGGTTTGTGCCTTATATTAAACTTAAACAAATAAAATAAAAAACATCCTACCAAATCGAGAAATTCAACCTTTTAACCGACTTCGAAAAAAGGTCAGGTCTTATGAATGTTCGGCTGTTTGTTCGTCGATTTCTCCGTCAATTATGGACTGATTTGTTGAATTCTTTCACTATTGTATATAGAATTATAAGAATATACATGTTACACCATGTTATAAGAATTATCCCGAGGTGGTCCCATAAACAATATTTATAGCTATAACGTGTCTCGATATGGTTCGAGTAAAGGGTTCCCAGTGACGACCGTCACCTCGACTTGGCAGGACCACTAGTGTGACCCCGCCAAGTCCCGAGGGATTAGTATTTGTCCCGCAAAACTTAAAAACAGTTTTTAGTTTAGTTTCAGTAATTAAGGGATTCGAAGTCGGTTTTTATTTTTATTTTTATTTTCGGTTTTTTTTCACTTAGCACACATACATTTTAAGGGCCGTGTGTGATCAAATGTCCTACTAGGTTCTATAATCTAAGATATTTTATGACAACAAAGAGGATTCAAAACCAAAGAAATAGGTATTGGTAAAAAATATTGTACGACACAGATATCATCGGAGCAAATCGCAGAAGTTCGAAAACATTTATGATTAAGAAAGTTTGTAATGGTGTAGTATCAAACTGCCATAAAATTTAAATTGCCATTATTCTACTTGGCTTGTTAGTTTGGGACAAATCTTACAACTGAATTTTAGACCAGTTATCATCAACTGAATGAGCTAAACTTTGTCATATTTTTTTCTTTTTCACTTCTTCCGCTAGTCGATAAAAAATTTAAGTGAACATTAAAATTAAAATAATGTTATTTGATAATAATTAATAGTATAAAATTTGACTTGTCTAAGTGCTTATTTTGTAAGCCTAAAGAAATAAATGCTATTGACTTTGACTTTGACATACCTACTTATGAAATTGCTTTTATTAGGCTCTGTGTTAAAACCTACATTATATTATGGTCTATGATCACTAATCTGTCTGCCAATCGCGTTGATTTATGGAACAACCCTCTTGTTCAGAACAGACACGTTCAGCAATGGCCGTAACCGCCGCCGTAACACTGTTGAAATATCACTCTGTTTACAAAAAGTATCATTGATCTTAGAACCGAGTTTGGCTCATCTTAATTGTTAAAGCTATTATCAATAAGATAACTATATTAATATAATTATCAATGAAATAACTCCGTATAACAATAGCTTGAACCCCGGTCACGAAGGTTACATTAATCTTTTATGATTTATCGACTTGAATGTCACTGCTATGCAAATAAGGTCGGGCTAGGTTATTGAATCTGTCTCAATCCGCGTAATTAACATACTTATACCTACCTTTTAGAAGACATCAGTGGCGCAGCCAGGTTGCGGGTTCGATGCCTTGGGATAAATATTTGTATGATCTGCAAATATTTGTTCTGGGTATAGTATATTCTATGTATAAACAATTCTATCTAGGTACCTATGTCATATATTGTATTAAGTATATCTGTCATCTAGTACCAATAACGCAAGCTCAACGCAAGCTTAACATATTCACATTTAAAATATCTACGTATTTTGGAAGTCTTACGTAAATTATTGGGTTTGATTATTCGATTGATGAGAATTCAGATTTATTAGGCGCCTAACCCATTATCAGCAAAACATAAATAAAAAAATCTAAATCCTTTACTAATTTCTTCAGGCTTACAAAACTTAGACTAGTCATATTTTATACTATAATTTTTTATCAAATACCGAGCTCGAAAGTGTTTTATAGAAGAAAATAGAGTTTTGTTATAAAAAAACGCAAACTTAGTGATGACTCATGATAATAATAATAAGGAACCCATCCCCCATTCGGTAAGCCACCGTCCGCCACTCTTAACATTATGATTGACTTGTTTATGGCAGACGTCCGCAATCTCTCCTATAGCTCGATTACCCAGTCCATCCATCCATCACAATAGCCTGGTTTTATTTCTTTCATTTTTCTTTGTAATAGTCTCTACATCTGGTGGATACCATCTTTGGGTGTATCATATTGTGCACCCGAGGATGATACCCGCTATGTGTAGCCATCGCCTTTAGATTAACTTCTCAAAGGGCCTCTGTGCTGTTGGTTTCGGCCCCACGCAAGCCTTCCAAAGGACCGGGTCACTTTATGGTCCGAGATCATGGTAAATGAGAGACATAATAATAATAATGCTGGACAATTCACAGCATTATCTAGCCCCAAGCTAAGCAGAGCTTACATGATAATGATGATGATGATAATGTCCTCCTAGCCGTATTTGGACCACAGACAACGACCACTCTGAACTGTAACAAACCATGTGCGCTCAACATATGTACATATTACAGCGCTAAGTATAATATCTATTTCACACGATACACACCTACACAGCGATGACGATAGTCAATAATTTATGCCTATATACACATGCTTCGATCCGATCCATTTCCAGAATGACAGTCTGAGGCCGATCGCTTAGTGCTATTGTTTACAGTAAATAGAAGTCCAAGCGGCGATCGCGACCAATCCACCGGTGACTCGCGGTATCTAAACATCTCTTAATTTCCTTTTCTTATATTTGAGCAAAAAGGATTTAGTCGCTTTTGAAATATGTGCGGTGAAATAACTCGAAGAACCAGTCATAAGCACCGTAAGCTGACTCATTAGTATTCTACCGTTTGTGGACCTTCGCCTCTGGCTGACTCAAGTATGTCCCTACTTATTAAATTCTAATGTATACATACTTAGAAATTGTATACACATTAATTTATTTACTAACTGTGCCCCGCGGCTACACCCCCGAGGAAATTTCTGCGCCATTTCCCTCATTTTTTAATGTTACCTTTACGTAGGTATTATTAGAAAACATTTACATTTATTAAAAAAGATTAATAAAATTGGCCTTATTGTCCGTGTTATCTGTCAAATTCATAATAAGCCTCATTTAGTCAAAAAAATAAAAGATACAATAAATAAAAAATAGGTTTTAGCTGAATCGGTCGAGGATAACTGGTAGAAAATTATTAATTTATCTTAATTTGTCTCTAGCAAGCACATTGTCAGGGTAGCTTAGTCATCAATGTCATCATTCTACTGTACCTACGGGCTAATATAAAATTAGGTACGGGAAATCCATAATTTCTATTGAATCACAGCTATTTGAGGAAGTGGATGAAACTTGCTAAATAATGACATAGTTGTACAAACCGCGAGAGCTAATTGTCGCGTTACAATCCATTGACACAAATCTAAAAAAATGCCTGTAAGCTTGCCAACCCACGGGCATTATAGTGATAATCACAATAGAAGAGCGTTTTGTGATAAAATGTTAGCGAATTTCGGAAAAGGATTTGCAGAGTACGAAGTGAAGTTATTACCGTTTATTCCGAAAGTTTTATTTTGTAAAAATGGCGAAATACCAGGAACTCCTGATGATAAAGTGTTTAATTGTGAAGTGCACAAAGATATCCGTCGGAGACGCAGTTACTCTACCGATAACAAATTCATAGACAATCAAAGTGTAGATGCTCGCCCTTTGCGAAGATCATCAAGCTGTACCAGCTTGGACAGCTTTCTCAGAGATAAGTGAGTGGCGTAACGAATAAATACATAGATCTACAGGTACTCGGTTCTAGAATTCAAGCAATTTCTTGTAAACAAAGGGATTTGAGAATCAAAGAAATATTCTTGGAAATATTTTATGACACATCGGTGTAAATCTGAGAAATTCGATTTAATTCATCTCTTCTATCGTCTGTAGCCCGTTTTCGAACTCGCATTTTTTCCTTTTTCGTTGCGCTTGTGCTCGATGTGTGTTCGACGCAACGATACGCGCTCTTTGATTTAAAATTAAACTATACAGGGTTTTCTTTTTAATATGCATTTATTGTTTTTTTATAAATCGAGGGACTCCTTTCAGGACTTTTCTCTAACTCTCGTGGTTCAGGACTTGGCCATCACCGCCCTTCTATAAAAACCACTGTATACATACCTATACCCTAGTACATACAAAAAGTTACTAATTTTATTGACATAATATGATAACTCCACTCGTTTGAGCAGACTATTTTACAGTTTTGACTACAACAATAAAAAGTGTAACAAATAATAATTGTATGTTCATCCTTCAACATTTTGGCAATCTTTACTTCTTGTTCGGTAAATATAGGCAAAGTGCGTAGGCCGGAATTATAATTTTAAAACTAAGGAATAAAAAATCAAGTTCCGGTTTTTAAAGGACAATGCCCATTTGGGGTCCTGCCAACCCTGAACGTATGATGTGTTACTTAGGCTTTTAAGTTCAAATTAGTCACTAGCTTCTGGCCGCAGTTTTGTACGCGTTTTCCCAGAATTAAAGTACGTAGCCTATCTATAGGTACTTTAATGCGTTATTCTAGGTCTCTACCTAGATATGCATATGTGCATATGTGAAACTCTTTTCACATATGCAAAATTTTAGCTTGATCGGTTTGGTCGTGAAGTGGTGAAGTCTAAACTTTTACATTTATGATAGTTTGATTAAGACCGGTTGTCGCAGATCTGGACTGCACCACCGCTGCCCAGCTCAAAAATGTGCTATGTATGTGCCAAGTCCTTTATGTTTGACTTTGACCGTTAGCGTTATGTTCCAAGAGAGCACTCTATTACGTCATAACCACGTGGAATTACCTAAGGAGGACACGTCTCTCGTACAGGTGACGTATTTTTTGTTTACCCAACCGTGGGCGGATTCACTATCGATTGCTGTCGAAATTATAATGTCTTGTTGTCACTATAAATAAACAATGTGCCCTATCGTAGTGAAAAAAATATTGCAGGCACAAAAAGACCCATATCACAATTCCTCTTTTATTTTTATTCTATTATATGCGCTGTATTTTTTGTATTTTTATGTGATATTGATATGGAATCCCAATCCCAATCCCATTTACAGACATTGGATTTCTGTCTAAATTGATTGAAATATGTAGAAAATAGATCCACATGGAAATAGGACCCATTTTCCATTTCCATATATTATAGAATCAGAATAGAAATCCAGTGACTGTAAATGGGATTGGCCAGATAGCCAGGAAAAGCCCTCGGGATGGTGTTGTTGGAGAGACTTAGTCTGTTAAGAGGGTTACTGTCCTAATGGGGCGACATAGACGTATGTGTGACAAAGCCCATAATAAAGAAACAAAATGGCTGCTGTACCTTGTATAGCTGTTTTTTTAGAGTTTTATGGTAGATCTGCTGTGTGTCTTCGCCGCCATGTTGCACAGTAAAATGATGTGCGGTACAGACTAATTGTATAAAATAATAATAATACACTTATTTGACGGCAACATGCGTACATAATACAACCACCAAATCAATTTTTTATTTTATATTTATTCATATTATTGCTAATATACTAAGACTACTCGTGATGTCACTTTTATCTTTATATATTAAGGTCCTATCTATAGACTAAAGATCAATGTTTTATACAGATAGTTTGACAGCCATCACGATAACCAAAGCGATCGCAGTCGTTACGGAATAGACGCGCCGGCCTATTACTCGAAGACTAAAAAATAAGTTTTAAACAAAAAAATTACTAATAAAAAATAGAATCAAATTATAAATAAGTTATTTACAATCGAAACAGTTGACCGAAACTAAAATCAATCTAGATTATGTAAACCTTATGTAACTATGCGCTTTACTTATCAACATTGGGAAGCTAATTGCAATTATATATTGCAGTTGTTATAAATTAATTATGAAAGCGATTGATACAACGCAACTGATAAGAGGATGCAATATTTATGAGAGCTATCTGATTTCACATAGGCATGTCATAAAAAGCAATAATATTTCGATTCTATAACTGTTTCGAGTGCAAACTACTCAAAGAAAAACCAAACCCTAAGGGTAAGTCAGTGACGCTGTTTGTGATTTGAAACAGTTTAGCATATTGTAGTTATTGTATAGTGTATAGTTGTGCCAAAAATAAAAATAACTTGTTTTTGTCGGTATTAAAAACATATCACATACATTCATACTGACATCTATGGAACGCATTACCAGTTTCGGTGAGGCGTGCTAAGTCACTACCAACCTTTAAAACTATGTTAAAGGAGCACTATTTGTCCTGCTGTCACTAATGCATAACTGAGTCCCTATGTATATAAGTATATATATTTTATGATATGTATGTAGTATATTTCCATGTAAGTATTATAAGTATTTTATTTTATTTTATAATATATGTATAACCTGCAAGCACACAGATCCCCTGGTACTGTCCACGATCCTATCCATCCATGGTTGTCTGGTAGAGATCGCTCTTGAGCGATAAGACCGCCAATTGTATCTAGTTTTTTAAGTTTTTAATTTACATTGTCATGTTATACTTAGTGTGCAATAAAGAATTATCTATCTATCTATCTATCTACATCCAGCACAGATCCTGCCCAGGATAAAAAATATTATTATAGGTACATTACATTTACAGTGCCATGATTTAATTGTTTGAAATAATAAATACCGTTTTTTTAGTATTTACACAGTTTTCAGTTTTTTAGGACAAATACCTATTCCTCGGTAATAAATAAAATTTCATTCTCCATAGAATATCGAAAGAATTTCCCGAATTGTTCCATAATTGACGGATAAATCGACGAACATTAATGAAATAAAAAAAAAATATACAGCCGGACATAGAATCTCCTCTTCTTTTGGTTTTCGTCGGTTAAAAATAACTACCCGCGGTAGTTCCCCCCGCGACTCGGGGACCGAGCTGTCTGTTATCTTAAGCTGTCAATAAAATATTACTAGTTAGAGCTCATATTTGAAAGCACATGTATGTGCTGTGCGGCAGCGGTGCGGTGTAGATCTGCGACAGCTGCCATTATCAATAAGTATCAAGATAATTTCATGCTACGCAGATGTTCAAGGTTTACCGTTATCCAGCGTCTCGACTTTTTTGTACGCGTCAATCACGGAAGTAGGTAATTTACGAAGAGCAGGCACTGAATAAATAGCACCTACGTACCTACCTCCCTCCTAGCTCAGTAAAAGGTATTAACCACGGCGCTTAGGTAGGTAGGTATACCTAATTATTACGTTATAGACTATTTTTTTCCGCTTTACAGCTTACGCACCTTTTGGAAGAGAAACAGTATTAACGATATACGAGTAGGTACAAAAAAAAATTTATTCTTACTCGTATAGGTACATATATTATGAATATTTTACTTAAATATATTATGAATATTTTGCAAAATAAATTATAAAATTTTGCATTTCGAATTCAAGCTACGTTTCAGTCCGAACCGTTAGGTAGTTTTTGCGTTGTCCCGTGGCAACACACACAAACTTTACAAATCTTCAAAAGCTTTCTTGAGCCTTGAAAATATTAATGTGAAAATTGAAATACAATCATTTTGGTCAAACAAAATATCTTCCTCCATCACAATAGCCTGGTTTTATTTCTTTCATTTTTTATCTTCTCTCTACACCTGGTGGATACCATCTTTGGGTGTATCATATTATTGTGCACCCGATGATGATACCCGCTATGTGTAGCCATCGCCTTTAGATTAACTTCTCAAAGGGCCTCTGTGCTGTTGGCTTCGGCCCACGCAAGCCTTCCAATGGACCGGGTCACTTTATGGCCCGAGATCATGGTAAATTATAATAAATTTATTATAACTAATAATACTTAAGATATTATTTAGTACCTACACAACAAGGTACTTGTTCGCTTTGCAGTGCCCAGTGAACCAATATATCTATTAAAATTATATTCTCACCTCAGCTTTTTAGACAAGTTACCTATGAACAAATAATGCTGGACAATACACAACAACATCTAGCCCCAAGCTAAGCGAGAGCTTATGTTATGGGTACTAGACGACTGTTATTCATAATACAATACATTACATAGACAGATATTTTTATTATACATATAAAATACCCAGAACAGCAGTAAATAATATTTACAGATCGTACAAACATTTGTCCCAAGGCGGGAATCGAGCCCGCAACCTTCTGCGTCGCAGGCAGACCTTCGCCCACCACGCCATTGGTCGTCTAAAGCTTCCTACATAATGTATAATAAATATTATTTATGTATAATGCCTACTTAATATTTAATTTAAAGCAGTTCCTTCATCACTCGCAACGAACGCATATTAAACCTGATTTGTTTTTGTGGTATAGTATAGTAAAGTAGACCTGTTATAGCCGGGTTTTTTTCTCTGATTAATTCAAGGAAAAAGATAGCATCTAGTGTGCAGATTTTTATGATAGAGCAAATTTTGCTCACCTTCGGCCTGCACTATAGAATGTTGTTTAACTACAAACAAAGCGAATTAAAAAAACAAATACCTACCTGAGTGAGTAGTGAGGTACTTTGATTTTTATTTGTCCATCTGTCTGCTTATGCAGATACATAGATTACTTTATTGCTCAGTTAAAAAAGCTTTATTATGTTTCTTATAGCTTTGCTCATCATAAGAAAAAACGGAAAATTACTTATCTAACAAAAAATATATAATGAGTAGGTCCATTATATATTTTTTGTACGTAGATTCTTTTTTATATTTTGACCACAAACTTAGCTGATGGAAAGTGAAGATGTGGCCGACGATGTATCACGAAGATCTAGAAGATACCTATTCACTCTTGTTTCGGTGATACCGAGTTTGTAATTAACCAAAAGAACAGCACAGGTACACAATTTGCCGTAACCAAGATGTTTTTAAAGGAAGTACGGTAAATTTTGCTTTTCAGTTTCCTAGATGTTCAAATCTATAAATAAATAAAAAACCCACAGTTTAAAATAAATAATTTGTGTGGTAAACACACAAATTATTTATTTTAAACTGTGGATTCTCATAGCGTCATTAATCATTAAAATCATTAGAGCCGGTAAACTAGAATTAATCCACTTACATCGATTCAAACTGTTGACGTAGGTTCGAAAAAAAACGTGCTCGATTCGAGAGGACTGAGCTGAGTACCTCGTCATGCGCCGCGGGTGATACACGCACCTAGCAGAACACTATACAGGGTCACTAATTACTTCCTACTATTTATTTGGCAATACAATCTTAACTTAGTCTACGCTTAAGCGACGCGCGAATAATTTCCCTTATTTGTTCCGTATGGTGTCCTTTGTTTGGTGTAGATCAAAGTGCGTCCGTGAACTTAAAAGCTCCTGCGCATCTGGCATCCCCTCTCAACCGGTTTTAAAATGTTTTCGTTTTAGTAAAGTGCGTGTTTTCTTGTGCCACCAGGTCATTCGCGATACCGGAGGGACTGGTGATGGACCCCTTGGCGCCAACCGCGCTAGCGGTCTCCACAGAGTTCATGGACCGGATCGGAAGTGGCCTGACCCTGCTCAGGGAGCATGGGAAAAAAGTCCAAAAGGTACATTTCCGGATAGCTATAGCTTCTTCCTTGTTTATTTCGAAATGATAATGTACTAAGTGAATGAAGTTTACTACCGCGTTAATTGGCGTTAGTAATGAGAGGTGTAAACATTGTCGAGATTAATCATAATGATGCAAGTCAATGTAAAGTTCTGACTAAGGAAGATCAAGGTAAAGCATCAACCGTTGGTCTTGATTTACATCGACCGCTCGAAATCTGCTCCAGAGTCGAGAATTACCCTAATTATTAAATATTCATAATAATATTGTAAATTAGGTAAATGGAACAAAATACGTCGTGACCTTGCACGTAGTCGGGTAAGGCGATTGATAATGCATAGGTATCTAAGTCCGGGTCATTCCTTGATAAAGTCTCAAAGGTTGTCTCAAAACATTTGTATTTAAATTTATTATTTGGAAACAGAAAACAATAAAGATATTTGACCGTTTTTTTTTGCTATCAAAACAAATACCTCAAACATTAAAAGAAAAATGTTTTCTGGATTTCCCTAGATAGACACAAAACTCATTAAAATTTACTGAGCCCAAAACCACATCATAGAATGTTGAGCGCGGCAACCATATAAATGGCTATCTAAGTTTTTTTATTTGAATTTTTAGCAGCTCATTATTTTCAGGATGGTTGGGTTGGATAGCTTTTATACGGGTTTAGGTTGTACAAATATAGGTACGACTTTTTTTTTTTATTCCACCAATGGCAAATAGGCCTGATGGAAAGTCACAGCCTATAGAGGCCAGGGAACATCAGGGACATTACACGAGCGCATTATACGCACGTTGCTGGATCTTATGTAGTAGTAAGAAACATTAGTTAATAACATTGAATATTTTACAGTACGTCTGGAAAAACCGAAAGCTCGATCTTCTGAAGAAGTCATGGCAGTCTATCGTGAACGTAGTTCTGATCGAAGCCAAGGAGTTGCCAGACGGACCGGCCGGGAATCTCTACTGTAAATTTAGGTAAGTTGCTTACCTACTAATTTTAAGAAATTTCAAAGATCAATCTAAATAAAATTATGACCTTGAAAGATCGTACATACCTTCTGTTTTAAAGATGGATATTATAACACATACCTCCCTTCATAAATACCGTGTGGTACCGGCTTCGAAAAAGCATCACCCCAACTCTTCCCACAGGCAGATAATCCCTTAGTCACCTAAGGGATTTGTACACCAGGGGCGAGCAGCATCGCCCATGTAGAACAGACCAACACTAAAATTGCGATCGCAATTCCACCTGCCAAGCGTAGTAATTATGGCTCTTCCCTAAATATAACAGGCGCGATATTTAGAGGAAGCATAGGCCTGGATATAGGTCCAAGTCCAAGACGTCCATAGACATCGTTCTGCTGATAGGATTATGTCATTTTCATCTCACGTATTCAAAAAACTAACCTTAGTAGTTAGTTTCACTGGAGTTCGTTTTTTTTGTCATTATAAGATTACCTTATAGAAGTGCCACTTACATCTTCTCTTATGTATAAGCAGTTCAGTGTTTGTTTATCTAATCATACATTTATAAATACTTAGTATTCTGTGCAGCATCCTTTTCCATCTTGACAAAGACTCCGCATAATTCAAGTGAATAATAGGTACATAAGGGACGGGTAAATAAAGTAGTATTATACTAAGTAGGTAGTAGTTAAATAAAGGAGGTGCCCCTGACACAAGCGGAGAAAAAGTTTTGTGTTACTCAATATATTTATTGTTGTCATCACATTGGCTTAATTAGTAGGTTCTTATGTATAGATTAGTATCACAATGTGAACTCTATTGGGCGTGAAAAACAAGTTGGGGGCTTCGTAGGTCATTCGTCGGCAAGCGGGGCATTTTGCGGCATTCCCATCGCGAGACAAATTTTTTAACCCGCTAATATTTGATCCGAGTTTGGGTATTTTCTACGCCCCTGCCTGCCTATAAAAGGTATCTATAATATTCCATATCAGTTATCTACCCATGAGTTGAGTCATAATTGCCAAGATAAATTCACTCATCACGTAGGTAACCACAAACCTTTTTGTTTCATTATTACCTCGGTACCTACGCATGCATTTTAATATTAATACCAACAAAAGGAGTTGCATTGCGTGCAAAAAAGTAAAGGTTTTGTTGCATTCTGTCGAATAACTTGTTTGGTATTTTTAACTCCTTACTTGTAACTTGACAAAAAAGTAATAGGTATAGTTACAAAAATAACTAGACGTCTCCTGAGTATACTTTACGTGAGAAACACACTCGACATAAAAATCGTTTGTTTTCTTCTATTCGCACGCGCCAGAATAAGACAAAACACTGCTTAGCAATTGTAAAAAAATAGAGAGGTTTTATATAAGAGGGTAGGTAAGTGTAACTACATAATGAATACAGCTGTAGATTGATTTCAATTCGATAAACTGGAGACAAAACTGTGTTTACGGCGAAAACATCAACCCGTCCAACTCGCCTGTGGATCTTGTATGTTGACCAAGAGAATCTACCAGAAGATAAGGGCAGCAGCTTCCTTCTGTATATTATAACACGTCTACTGCGGTCAACCATTCGCAAACCAAGCATGGTGATCATGGCGAAACTCCCCTTGTTTGGTGGATAAGAGTGGTACCAGGCGAACACTACATTAACTTTTTTGTTGCAGACTAGGAAACGAAGACCACAAATCAAAACAAGTATCAAAGTCAAAGCCAATGTGGTGTGAGAGATTCAACCTCCACATTTACGAAGAGAGCCACCTTGAGGTCACCGTCTGGCAGAAAGGAAAACAGAAAAATTTCATGGGAAGGTGAGTGACTCTAGATTATTAACCCCAAATTTATAATGATTATTGTATAATGATCATCATAAATTTGGTTGTTGGTGTATATGTATAATGATTTATTAACTCTAAAATTAGATTTCAGTGCCAATTTGTTTCTAAGGGTGTTCTGGTGAGAAAATCTGAGCTCAGTGGCCTCGGAAATCGATTTTAGTAGTGTATAAATTAAAAAGTATTGCTTGGGAATCAAATGAAAAGTTTGCATATTTTTTCTTTGCAAGAGGCTTCAACCTATGTCCTCAATTTTTTTATAGTTGTATTGATAAAAACGCTCGGGAATCAGGTTTTGGCTTCGTCAGAAATCCGAACCTCTCCGTATCTAACCTATACTAAATGTATACCAATACACATGTAAAATACATAAATACCCTGCATTCGCTCAGAAAAAATATCTAAAAATGCGAGCGGGTCAACTACGAACCGTGTTCGTGTTGAAAGAACTCGGAATACCAACATTTCATCCCTTAATTCATCAAACTGATATTATTCTAGTAAACAATCTGGGTAGATAAAAAATACCTTGTATTGCACCCAGAAGACTCGTAGCTTTCTACCGAGACAAGACTTGTTCCGCCAGTCCTGTCTCATGACCTTCATAACTGCCAATGTGGGAATTACCTACTCTTAAAAGTCAAGATCAACGATCTTTCATAAGTGTTGATCAGAATAAGAGGACGTGTTTTCTTTGCTCATACTTACTGGTAAATATGATTTATCTGTTTTATTTACATAAAATAAACTTTAAATCATAATATAGCAACCTTTGTTAAAGCTTCATCTATTTACCCAAGTTTATTGTTTTCGAGAACCATAGAAAATACGTTAACGCGACTTGATCCATTAATTTAGGATTCATTTATTAAGACAAAATAATTAGTACCTACCGTCTTACTTATTTGGGTGTCTGGTCGAAACCACGCGTGACCCGAGAGCTGGTTAGTATAATATTGGCGCAGCCCATCAGCTTTGCCATGCGAGGCAATGCAGCCAGAGCGTCTTGGGGTCGCTTCCAACTGGTATTGATTAGTTGAGATACCTGTAGATTGTTTACACCAGTCTGAGCTTAACTCAATTGTTTCAATTGTACCTATAAATGGTAGTTCTATTTTTTTTCTATTATTTGATTGTAATTTTCTTTGATAAAGAAAAAAAGATAAGCATATATAAAACCCTAAAAACTATAAATCATATTCACTTGATTTTGAATGGAAACATCAAATGGGGTACAGAAACATTCGTAGCACACTTACCTAATTCTTTTCTAACGTCTAGACTCAAACAGCTTTTCAAACTACTTTCTTGACGTAATTGATGGTCGTTTGGTAAAAGTAAATGAAAAAAATTTGTTAAGAAAGTAAAGTGTGTATTCACATAATTCTTTCCATCCAGAGGATGCCTGGAAGAGATCGCTTCTAAGCGATAAGGCCGCCCATTGTACTTGTCGCATGTAATGATCTGTATCTGGTGTACAATAAAGTATTTTTGTAGTGTAAAGTGATTTATAAAAGCTTTTTATTTCACTTATAACTATGACGATTCTATTGTACGTCAAAATATATACGGTTTTTTTCGATGTTTTATTTATTTCAGTGTGTTCATAACCTGTTTCAAAATCTTTGTATATTTTTTACTTATCTATCCATAAGTTCCGAAAACATTGGCAATAGGTGACTCAAATGACCCTTTTCAAATATCCATGATGAATATTGCGAACAAGCTAATGTTTTTACATAGATTAGAAAAAATATGAGTTTCCTTTACGTAGAGTACCCAGAACTATGCAAAAACAAACAAAGATACTTTAATATGTTGGTACTTTGTACCTATCTTCTCATTCTAGTCGGTGTAGGTTAAAAATATCTTGGTGTGTACGAGAAGTCGTTTTTGTAGACAAATGTATTCAAAAGACACACATATGTTTCAAACATTAGTACTTTTTGCACAGGTATGTATGTTTTGGACGTATATTTGCATACAAAGTAAGGTCATAATAGAAACTTTTCAAAAATACCAATAACAAATCCCGTTTTATTTGTTTTTCTTTTGTTTTCTGTACCTAAACAATGGAGAACCAGTTTTGAGGAAAATACCAATGCACTAATCACCTCCTTTTGTCTCGTTCGTATTAATTTATGTAATTATCTCTGTTACCCATAACCTTTCGCTATACAAACATACCTACCTTATCCAGGTAAGTGCAAGTTGGTATTGGCTAACCTAACCTAACTTTTTTAAATTAGTAACGATTCTAATTACCGCGTGAGTTGATGTATATTTTCTTCAATTTTTCGGACTCTTAAAGCATAAAAACGACTAAGAGCTGATTATTCGTATACACACGCCGATAAACAAAATCAATGATCAAAATGTCTATTCAAATACTCCTTTCTCTTGTCCGATAAACGGTGACAAGAGAATTGGTCTTTTCTAAGTTAAAGTCACTGTACGAAACACAATACGAACCACCGGATGTTGGTATAAATGAGTTATCAAAAAACTTATTAGAGCGGTTGGGCGTTTTTAAATAAATTTGAACCAAATGCTATTGAATAACCAATAAAACCTACTCGAGCATTAGGGTACATTATCCAGCAATCATTTACGTGTAGTATTTACAAACAAAGTTTATTCAAGGACAAGGTTTAATCGAAGATCGTAATAGCAACCTGCATTTACGATCCTCGGGATCTACGTGATGGGCCCAGTAATGTTACATTATGGTAAATTATTGTGTGTACGTATCAGTAATTGATATGTAGGGCTGGTGGTATTTTGATTTTATATAGAAGCATAAGGTTGTCGCAAATCTAGTACCATAATTGACATTATAATGTGTAGTTTTGACGACCGATGTGGCGCGGTGGGCGAAGGTCCGCCTGCGACGCAGGAGGTTGCGGGTTCGATTCCCGCCTCAAAACAATTGTGTGTACGATCTGCAGATATTTGTTCCGGGGTTGTTTTCTATGTATAATAAAAAATATCTATCTATGTAATGCATTGTATTATGTATATCAGTTATCTAGTACCCATAACACAAGCTCTGCTTACCATGGGGCTAGATAATGCTGTGTGAATTTTCCAGCATTATTTATTATTTATATTTGAATGCTTATTTTGGTGATATGCGGTAGTGATGCTAAATGTTTGTCCTATGTCCTTAACAATCATGGTTGATAATGTAATACCATCTGAAGAAACTAATGGAATAGAGGAAGAGAATAGATCGAAGCTAGCTTTACCAAAAAATAAGTTTTTTTTCTCAGGTGTCTCATAGACCTGTCTCGGCTGGACAAAGAGAAAACCCACGACATATGGCAAGAGCTAGAGTGCGGGTTCGGTTCTATCCACATGCTGGTGACAGTCAGTGGATCCGGTAGAATCATGGCAGTGGACAACGTGCCTACGACGACGGGGGTGCACGTACCTCCTCCAGCAGACGACTATGTAAGTATCTACCTTCTTCTTGTTCTCACTCTTCTTGCTCTCTTGTTTTCTTTTATATATATACCTACTAATGTTATCAAGCTTTGTGCCACCACACCAGGACCTGTCTGAAAATCAGCGCCGCTACTTATGTACTTAGGGCTTGTAGCGGCATAATGCTGAGACAGGGACCTTTTTGGCCCCTTAAGTAAAGTGTGTCTTATATTTTCCTTGTAATTTTTTTTTTCTTGTTTTTATTATTTTCTTACCATGTAATGTGTCGTGTTATGTATGGTGTCAAATAAATGTATTTCCTTTCTTTCTTTCTTTCATACCTACCGCAATTCACAGGAACAACCCTGAGTCAGGTAGTTGGCGGCTGCTCGTGTCGGTCTGCCTTGCAAAAAGAAAAGGAGTGACCAGTATTTGTAATAACTTATTACCTAATGATTTAGCCTATATTAACCTATTTATTTACTCTATAGACTCCACTAGCTAATCTCAAGATACCTACAATGTTGGCGAGCAAATATCCCATACTTAACCAACATTTAAAAATCAAATGACAGACTTGCCAGGTTTTGCACGAGATATACCATGGATATATGTACATACCTATCATCTATGCATTATGAAAGTGAAGGAACAGAGAGTGCACCTGTGTTAGCACACACACTTGGGTACTTTAATATGTCCTGAGCAGCTGGCTAGTCTACGTTGAGACTGGCAAAGAAACTGCTAGGAGGACATCATCATCAAATTAACACCTATCGGCCCTTCCATACAGGGAAACTTAAATTATAGCCCACTTTACCTCATGTAACGTTCACAGAAAGGTCGATGTTGTATAATTTGACGCAGTTTAAATTGACATCATAGTATGTCCAGCAGTGGACTGGGAATTGCTATTGTTGTGATGTAAAATTGACTTAGGGCGACTCATTGTGGAACAAAAAATAAAAATAAACATAATTTAATAACGTCCAAGTATTTTTTCCACGACCCGTTGAAGTCGATTTTATTTTGATACATTATAAAATTTCTTAGAAAATACACAGGGGTTACACAATTTGTGAGTGCTTAAGCAATGGCAAAAACCTTAAACATAATTCAACAATCAACTATCTTCGCAATTCTCAATTTCAGTATTCGTGTATCGAGCGCGTTAAAATCTTTTGTATGAAAATTTTGTTCCATAGCCAAACAATTCAAGATAAATGTAAATAATTACGCTTAGCATTAACGCTTAGCATCTAAAAATATACGTACACACATTTATGTATTCACAAATATCATAAAATTAATTGTTTTATGATTGAGCAAAAAATAATTAAATGATTTTATACTTGATGACCATTTTCTGCTAAGAATGCAACGACGTCCTTAATTATAAAACACGAAATTTCGTGTTTCGTTTCGCCCAATTTACTAATACACCGATTTAATTGCACATAAAAAAACTATACAAAATAAACGATTACGTATTTTGGAGAATTAAAGTAGGCCTTTACGTGAATGTGATTTCTGATTTCCGTGAAAGACAAAAGACATATTTCCTTCAAAATACTGGTTAAATAATTTAAAATACACAATCACTGGTAAAATATAAACTTGCGTGCCTGCTTAATTTTTTATTGCCATTCCAATGAATAAACTCCTCTGGTTCTAGAGAATTAAATAACAATACAAAGTTTATGACGTCACTAATTTTAATATATTCTTGTTCTTCTACCGTTAAATGTAAAAAACTAAAATATCTTTAATTAACTAAATATCCTATATTGTGACGTCATAAACTTTGTATTCAAATGTTATTCTCTAAACTGGTTACGAGGTGACACGCTATAAGAGTTCATATTTATTGGCTAGGCGCATTGTAATCAAGGCCCTTATTCTAATGTGATTCGAGGCCGGGGACACTCCAAGATTCTTGAAAGGAAAATAAATCCTTTGATGTATCAGTATGCACACGGGATATCGGCCATCGGCTAACCTTTGTCTTTTACCAGCTCAGTCGACGACGTCGTTTGCATGTCAATTGTTTTTATCGGGAAATGCCAAAGGAAATGCACTTAGTTAATATTAATTCCAAAACGAACTCAGTTTAGGGTTGAGATTTGTTGGTACAGATTTTAAGATAGATAGATAGAAAATTCTTTATTGCACTTTAAATAGAAAACTTTGTACAGATAAAACTTAAAAAAATAATTACAACAGGCGGTCTTATCGCTCAAGAGCGATCTCTACCAGACAACAATGGATGGATCGTGGACAGGGGATCTGTGAGCTTGTAGGTTATGAGATATGATAAATAAAATACATAAAATACTTACATAGAAATATACTACATACATATATTAAAATAATAAACGTAAAACATAACATTTAAAGTAAGTATACTTGGTTCTACAACACTAAATATTTTAGTAAACAACGGGGTAAAACAAAGAAATATTATTGGAAAATATTTACGACACTGATCGGAAAATCGCCAAAGGTCGAAACAATTTCTAGTTTTGAGTGTTTTCTTTCATTCATTCATAATTTGAGGCTGGTCTTGTTTTGAACTCTAATGTGCACCTTTTTCTTGCGCGTGTGCAATTATTCGTTGTTGCCGTTTTTGTTTTGGTTTTTAGTGGTTAACTTATTTTTAAATTCTTGATTTCTGTTATTGTTTCGCGTACTATTGACCTTATTTCTAATATCTTGAATGAGATTTTCCCAAACGAAAACTAGTTTTTAAAATCGGAAAGTCGTTTTTGCGCGGTCGTTTTTCCTTTCGGACTTTCGCCTCTAAAATATAAGATACTGATACAATTCTAATGCCTTTTTATATTATTGTTGGGATCAGACAGAGTTATGAACTTGCAAGGTTGGTTTACGTATTGAAGTAATAATATTAAAATAAATAAATAAAGATCATCCAGCACTAAGCTAAGCAGAGCGCTTGTGCTATGGGTACTAGATGACTGATATACTGATAAATACTATTGTATATTACATAGATAGGTATTTTCTTATTTAACATGGAAAATACCCAGAACAAATATTTGGAGATCATACAAACATTTTTTCCTAGGCGGGAATCGAACCTCCGGCGACCTTCGCCCGCCGCGCAACATCAGCCCCAGTCAATAGGTAGGTATTAGCTTCTCGAAATTTAATTTTTAATGTGTGTAATAAACCTTTAAAAATAACAATTTGTTTCTTGTTTTGTTGTGAGGGTATTTACCTCGCATTTGTATTGTAGTTTAAAAGTCGTGAATCACCTATCGTTCACAGACTGATATAAAATCCGGTTTCTTAACCACTGGAATATTCCTATGTATTATCATTTCACATGTAAAAACCAATAATGATGACGCAGATGAACCAAAGTGGATTTTAATATGAATTCTATGTGTTAATAGACTTTTTAATAAAATCTATTAAACACGACGTGTTAACGAAGTGTACGAAGACAAGTTATCAAGTCTAATTTTAGTTCATTTATTTACTCAGTTGTTAAGATTAGTATAATTGCGTACGATTTAGACTAGTGTCCTTGCTTTTGATTATTTTAAGGTTGTTTGTCAAAAGGAACTCCGGATTTAGTCGATTATTTTGCTGAACTAGTTATGTAGCAGGTACCTCCCTACTAAACTTACAGTAACTTACATAAACAACTACAGAAATAAATATGTAAATGTGCCTATAATCTTAAGGTGACGTGAGCTCGGTTTTGCGCTTAGAAGTTTTGCGAGACAAGTCCGAGCGAAAGCCGCGCAGGATAGGCGAATCAAGGAAAAAAGATTTTTTGCCTTCAAATTGATTTTAGGTACAGTCCAAACGTGGGTTTTGGGATACACCCTAAACAAAATTAGGAGCCAGGAACATTTTCTAGAGGATTTCTGTTCTTTATTCGAATTTAAGCACTTGCACACTAAGCGTTGGACATACCAACCTTCAGCATAACGGTGAAGTTCAAAGACCTCAAACCCTGCATATTTAGGCACTTTCAAATCGGTGTGATTTAAAAATTATGAATGCTATCATCAAAAGATCTTTTTCCTTGTGGGTTTTTTAATATTTTTTTCCACACTAAAGAAAAAAGTAGGTATGTACTGTAGTGTCCATCAGGGTACATTATTTGAAATTAATCAAACCATCACTTTTCTGTCAGTGTCCAGTTCATAGAAATTTCATAGTCATGGAATAGAGGCGGAATTACAATAATAGTTATGCAGTTTTTAGTTAGGTATTTTAGTACTGTTTTTTCTAAGTTTCTTGTTTGTAGTACATTTTGTTGATTCACGGTTAATGTTTTTCTTTATTGTAAATATTATTTCTATATTTTGTACTATACAAGTAAGTTACCTTCCCTTATAAAGCTTGCGAAGCTATCATGAAACGGACACTGGCAGAATTGCGTCAATCCAGATGCAGAGCCATCTAGGAAGAAGTTGAAGTTGAACGGTAGGGGGTGTAAGGAGGACTCTAACATCTTGTCTCCCAAGGCAGCCTACACACGTGCCTACACCCTGCTAGATAACGAACTAGGCTCTGGTGAAATTTTTTTAACAATCTTCACATTTGATATCTTATTTATTTTACAATTATTTGCCATTACTTTACACTGGCACAAAAGTATCCAACCAGACACAGTTGCCATTAATAAAGAATCATCATCAAAAGAAATTTTAGGGTGTAAGGGGGACTCCAACATTTCGTCTCCTCAGCCAACCTAACCTGCACGTGGTACACCCTTCTAGATAACGAACTAGGCTCTGGTAAAAATATCAACCCATCTTCATAATTTGATAACTCATTAATTTTATAAAGAATCATCATCAATAATAATATGAGCGGTAAAATTTAATTGACTTATTTCCAGTCATGGTACCGTCTCGACAAAGACTGGAGCGAGGTGGGGCAGCTGACGGTGACAGTGCACGGCGCCCGGGGGCTGAGCACACTGGGCATCAGCAAAGCTGACTCGTACTGCGTGCTAGAGCTGGACAACTCACGGGTACAGACGCACACGGTCACTGGCTCGTCGGACCCCACTTGGGACAAGAACTATACCTTGTAAGTATCAAGTTATTTCCAGTCATGGTACCATCTTGACAAAGACTGGAGCGAGGTGGGGCAGCTGACGGTGACAGTGCACGGCGCCCGGGGGCTGAGCACACTGGGCATCAGCAAAGCTGACTCGTACTGCGTGCTAGAGCTGGACAACTCACGGGTACAGACGCACACGGTCACTGGCTCGTCGGACCCCACTTGGGACAAGAACTATACCTTGTAAGTATCAAGTTATTTCCAGTCATGGTACCATCTTGACAAAGACTGGAGCGAGGTGGGGCAGCTGACGGTGACAGTGCACGGCGCCCGGGGGCTGAGCACACTGGGCATCAGCAAAGCTGACTCGTACTGCGTGCTAGAGCTGGACAACTCACGGGTACAGACGCACACGGTCACTGGCTCGTCGGACCCCACTTGGGACAAGAACTATACCTTGTAAGTATCAAGTTATTATTAAAAAATATTTGATTTGTACGGGATAAAACCATTATCACTCAAATCAAAAGCGATTACCTTTAACTCAGACTCTTATCTGAACATAGCTAAAAAATTTGGCGTGTTTTAAAAACTTTATGTTGACATAAAATTCCTAAACAATGAAAATGGCTTTAAAACTTAGTTTTAAAAGAAGAATCGTAGAAATCGGTTGGCGTGATATTGATTTATTCGTACATTTGTCGCGCACATACTTAAAGCAAATTTAAGACTTATAAGATTTTCTCATGGATGCCACTGTCAGTACTGGACCAAATGCGCTTCACCCAATCGAAAGTTCTGAGGTAACAAACATTAAAAAAAAACAGTCGAATTGACAACCTCTTACTTTTATGAATTCGATTAAAAACAGCTACATTCGACACAATCACGAACTATACCTATTACTACATACGTTCCGGATGTTCTGGGTATTTTCAATGTATAGCAAAAAATATCTATCTATGCAATATATTGTATTAAATATCAGTTATCTAGTACCCATAACACAAGCTCTGCTTAAATTGGAGCTTGATGATCGGCTTGTAAGTACAAAACATAAATATGTAGCTTATCATTAAACTTTGTAACTCGGTCTCAAGGCCACATACAATTTTCTCGCAGCGAAATAGCTTTGTAATAGTTACCGCACCGATTTCAATTTACCTTCAGAGTTAAAACATGCCGAGCTTTGTTATTTTGTTTGCTTTCTCTCTGGCGCCGCTGAAAGCCAGCGCTGCATTGGCACCCGTTTCAATGGAGCATTTAATGCTGAGTCGCGGCAGCCTATTTATGTTCTCGCCGTTAATTTCTTCCTTATTTTCGTTCCTTATTTGTATTATTTATTTATTTTTTTCTTTTATTTGCCAATAAATATTTTCTACACTATTATTTGATGGTAAATTATAACAACTAAAACTTAAGCTACCCATTATATCATCAAGACTGTAGATTTTAGATGAAATAGGTACTAAAAATTGAATAGCCTCTACAAAAAAGGTACCTACATTCTTTTTTCACGTAAACAAATTTTGCTGTTCGCGGCCGTGACTTTAAATACCTTTCTAAAGGTACCTTACTATAGGTACAAATGACCTTGAAAATGCAAGTAAAAAACCACTGAACTTTTATGGCGTAAATCAGTAGCCTTATAGCTACAGACATTTACACTTGCAAATAGGAATAAACCCACAACCACAATCTTTTACTATAGGTATTCAACAGTATCAAGAAAGTCCAAGGTTTGGGTATTATTTATTGTGGGTATTTCCACGTTTATTAACACACACCTAAACCTCAGGATTAATTTAAATCCTGTTCCTTTAAAAACCACAGAAATATTGAAGACTAGTTTCTGCCAGCAGCTTCGCACGGGTTGTTTCTATAACTTTTTAATATTATTTCTATCCCATGGGAACTGATTTATGGGAAAAGTAGTCTGCATGTTTTATTCGAGGCCTAGAAGTACCTGTTAATAAGATTTCAGCCCGATCTGTTCAGTTTTTTGGCGTGAAGAAGTTACAAACATCCATCCATACTTTCGCATATATAATTTTAGTGTGATATTAATTTTCGCATTGGTGTAAATAACTAAGGTCCTTATTAACACTTATATAGGTAACTTGTATAACTTTATAAGTACAATTACAAACAAGAATAAGATTGTCTTATTTCGCGTAGAGGTGTGAATCAAATATAAATATCTAACAGTGGCGGAATCTTTGTACCTGCACGAAATTATTTACCATTTTATTTATCATAGTACAATTGAGATAAATCGGTTCTACCATCATGCTACTGCCTAATGGTACAAATTGTCCGACGGCTCCGTGACCAAAATGTGATTAAGCCTTGTCAAAGTAAATCCGACCGGTTTTGTTTCAGTTTGAAATGGTTCCATTAATTTTAATCGCGTGCGGATTAATACTATACCTAGTACCTATAGTATAGATAGGTACCTACTTAATAGTAAGAAGGTGCACATTTTTAATACGCATTTCTTAGTAATTACTTTTGATAATCATGTTTTGTTTTAATTTTGTACTTTTGTGATTAAGCTGATTAATTGTATGTGTGTGTTTTATGTGTCAAATAAATGATTTACTTACTTACTTTTAAAACATAATCTAGGAGCAGAGAAAAAATATGAAACAAAAGTGACAAATACAACAAAAAACTAACATTCTAATTCATAGGTGTCTACTAGCATCTGTGCGCAGCTTATCACGCGTGTTTTAGGTATACGTAATAAGTAGCCTATTATCTAAGCTATATTCTAAATATATGTACGTGAAATTTTGTCTTGATCTGTTCAGCAGTATTGGAGATCCTATGTAACAAAATAAAATTCATATTTCACAAACTTTCGGCTTAATAATATGAATAGGATATAAACTAAGATACTTAATACTGTAAGAAGATGCTAGTGAAGAAATAGTTTTAACGGAGGAGACTCCATAACGACTTGTCAAATCCAAAAAACTCATACAGATATATGATACCATTCTGTAGGTGCTACGGCGAGCGAAGTTGCAGGCAGGCTACGATAAATAAAACGTTATATTAATCCGCACGCGATTAAAATTAATGGAACCATTTCAAACTGAAACAAAACCGGTCGGATTTACTTTGACAAGGCTTAATCACATTTTGGTCACGGAGCCGTCGGACAATTTGTACCATTAGGCAGTAGCATGATGGTAGAACCGATTTATCTCAATTGTACTATGATAAATAAAATGGTAAATAAATTCACGAAAGAAGTTCCCGGACGCAGCGCTGCCTGTAAGCAGTGCGACCAAATGAGATTAGTGAATATAGCGATGATAATTTAGTTTCACTTATTGCCACCGGACTTCTTTCGTGAAAAGCACTCTTAAAACATTTTTAAAGGAACCGAGACGTAAAATATTTCTATCTAATCAGCCGGTAACACCCACTGCTGAGTATAGGCCTCTTCCTTATCTCGCCACCCTGGCGGTATTGTGCCAGTCGGATCCACTGCTTCCCTACAGCCCCCACAAACATTTTTGAAAAATTCTCCCTTCACTACACATATCGTTTTGCTAAGTAGAAAACTTTGACAAGCTTCTCTGCCAAAGAACATTCCAATCGTGCACGGATTTTACTAACTTCAATCAATTTTCTTTTTCAGTGGAATAAACGACATCACATCTACACTAGACATCACGGTATACGATGAGTCGCTGATCAACGAACAGCTCGGCAGGATCTCGATACCGCTGCTCAGGGTGGAGAATGATGAGAAGCGATGGTACGCGCTGAAGAACCGCTCCAAGAAGTCCAGCGCGAAAGGGAACTGCCCCAGAATATTGGTGCAGATGTCTTTGGTTTGGAATCCTGTGAGTACAGATTATACAAGTTTGATGAACAACTTTTATTTCATAGAATGTTTTAATGTGTCCCAAAAAATTACGACTGAGACGAGATTTGAACCCGCAACCTTCCATTTTGTACGGGACTGCATTGCGAATTATGCCACCAAGCCGAGACTTTTATTTTACACTTTCTATTTGAGTCTCTCTTATTTAAAGCATTTTATTCTGAGCCATAACAAACCCTGAAAAAAGTACTAGTGGTATTTTACAGAAATACATAATATATTTTATATACTATATATTTTTATATTTTAATAAATAAATAATGCTGGACAATTCACACAGCATCATCTAGCCCCAAGCTAAGCCGAGCTTTTGTTATGGGTACTTGATGACTAATATACATAATATAATACATTACATACATAGATATTTTTTATTATATATATATGTACACACAATGGTTCCGAGGCGAGAATCGAGCCCACAACCTCCTGCGTCGCAGGCGGACCTTCGCCCACCGCGCCACATCGGTCGTCAATAATAATGATGAACACACTTTGTTCTAGGTAAAAGCTTCACTCCGAGTGCTAAGCCCAAAAGAATCTAAATACAAGGATCTCAAGAAACCAGACAAATTTAGCATTCCACTAATTTATAACAACTTGAAATTCATAAAGGATATTTTTACGGCTGTTTCAATGGGAAATGAACATGTCAAGTAAGTATATTTCGTTGTTTTTAGCTAGGCTACTATTCATAGACAAGCGTGTGAAACCGCGAGCAGAAGCTAGTTATAAACCACCTTCGAAAAGAGTTGTAATGTTCGGCTGTATGTAAATATTTTTTTATGTATGGTCATCTATTGCTCAGTCAATAATAGGATCTAAGAAAATTTCGCTATTGTATAAACTAATGAGGTGGAGGAAATTTTTAGTCCCGTATTTATCCCGCAAAACTTAAAAACAGAATACAATTAAGAGATTAGAAGTAGGTTTTATAATTTTTCAAAACAATCAAATTTATCAAAGCGCAATTTGAGCTGTCCTAAAATGAGGCGGGCTAATTGGCTAGGTAACGTGATCTAAAAACTTGTTTCTACATAAATTAGTATAGCTACTTTTAATTATTTTATAAATATTATCATAGTTATTTACCCACGTCACTTGTTTTGGTATGATGAGTTTATACAGGGTGGATAGTTGAGATGGGAGTGGCTATCCAAATCCGAAACTATGAGATTTAGAGGAAAGTCATGAAATTAGTCATGGGCTTCATTAATGACAAAATTTTAACAGCATGCTTATTTCAAAGTTTCAAAGTTAAAAAGTTTACTAAATTCATTAGGAATAGATGTTTTTTATTAGATAAACTGGATTAATATACAGACTATGTAAGTATCATGCCTAGCGAAAGGCACACCAGTTGTTTAAAAACATTATTTACAGTGTTCACATTGATGATGATGATTGTATTCAAACTTAAATTGTAAAAAGTAGTATCCTTTCACTTATAATAATGCATTTGTTTGTTAATATTCTTCCTTATCAGCAACCGAATCCAGGGCATAGTTTTTGAAAAATCTTTTGTTAAATTCTGTATCTGCAAACATAAAAGATAAAAAAATCTAAAGTAGCAAATTTATTTCCTCATAAAACAAGGTACTACTTTCACAACTCTCATGGTTTTGGATTTGGCTATCCACTCCCAACTCAAAAAGCCAACCTGTAATTATCGCATTATACGACTAAAGCTAATGCAAAACCTTTTTTGGCCTTCGTATTTATGTAACTTTTTATGGTATGTTTGCCGACTTTATAACTAATCATATTTATAGAAGTAGCTAATAATGTTTGTTTATGATTTCCTGTTAGCTTGAAGAACTTTAGTTCTATACTTACCTGAGATTAATAAATAATCACTGTTTTTGTTCACTTATAAGGTACCTAATTGCAATATTCTAATAATACCTACCTCTATTATTTTCTAAATACATAAACCTCGAGGGTTTTTACACGAGGTTAGTTTTTACAAGCAAACACGTCAATGTTTTTTGTCAGCAGCAAAAATATACATTGTCTATTGTAAGTATTTTAGTAATAATAAATCTCTTCGCGCAAGCCTTTTCTTTAGATGAGAGGTACAAAAACTAACGGCTAGTTTCAATAGATACATAATGTAATCTTGATTCCATCTACACACATACCTAGGTAAGATACACTTAAGTTAGTGTCTATCTAAGTTTTGGTGGTGCAATAATAGTAAGTATCTAGATTGTTAACCAAGGGCATAAGTAAAGCTACATATGTCTTACGGCGTCCTCATAGTGATACGATAATAGAATCCCAAACGCAACTCAAGATTCATGCTCAGCTGTAGCTTTTTTGTACCCAAACATTCAGCCGAGCAGAAAACCCTCCTCACCATTTTGAAGTCGGTTAAAAATAATATTGATAGTGCGAGAAAAATCAGTCGAGTGGTTCCGCTATTTGTTAGTTTTACGCACTTTAATTAATATTAAAGATTGCTTAACTTTCTTATCTGAACATTATTTTCAGGTTTTTAAATAATATCCCAAAAATTTTCGTTTTCGGCGGGTCTAGAACCCGCGTCCTTCCCCTCAGTACTGGGACGCTCTAACTAAGTAAGACATGAAATCAAATAACCGACGATTCGAAAATCTTTGGGACTTCCTACGACTCTAGCGCCGCCGTTAGAGACTTACGCACTATATTAACGAAAACCTTATTATTTTCAGATATTTATTTGAATGGGACAACAGAGAATTATCTGCGATAGCGCTGGCCGTGTGGTTAATATTCTGGATGGTGTTCCAAATGTGGATGACGCCACTTCTTCTCTTGGTGCCATTCGCATACTTCTGGATAGCCAGTCAAAGTAATAGTAAGTAACAATTTGTATCACGCACGAAACAATACGAATTGTTCCCTGCATGACGACTCTAAGTCGATTCCCGTAACGTCGATTCTCAAACTATAAATAAACAAATAATGTTGGACAAATCACATACCACCATCAACATGAGAAATTTAGTGCTTTTATTGTGGGTTGTTTACAAATATTTTACATTAAATTCGGAAGGAGTATAGATTCCACATAACTTTCTTAAATTGACAATTGTTTGTTACAGGTATCACCACATTAGTTCCTAGTCAATCGTCCGATGAAGAAATTGAAGACGAAGACCTTGAGTCTACAAAAGTAAGTTTTGATAAGTCAGATTATTCAACGCAATCACAATCATAATAAAAATGCGAAAGTCTGGATAGATGTTTGTATGGCAAAATTTATTCCTCTTCAAGCAAAAACTACTTACTGAACGAAACGTGCTAAAGTTTTGCAAAGTTGTTCTAGACTAAGATTAACGTATAGGCATCTTTTTATCTCAAGAAAAAGAGTGCTAAGCCACGGGCAGAAGGAAACATCCGAAAGTTTGGATGGATGTATGTTGGTGCCTTTTCCTGGCCAAAATGGATTGGTTTAAAATTTAAACCAATCCATTTTGGCACAAAAAATCAAAAATTTCAGCCCGATCCATTTAAACTTTAAAGCGTTTTAACTTTTTAGCGTCCCAGTACTGAGGGGAAGGACGCGGGTTCTAGACCCGCCTTAAACGAAAATGTTTGGGATATTATTTAAAAACCTGAAAATAATGTTCAGATAAGAAAGTTAAGCAATCTTTAATATTAATTAAAGTGCGTAAAACTAACAAATAGCGGAACCATTCGACTGATTTTCTCGCAACAATGACGAAAAACCAATGGGAAGCTGCAAAAGCAATGGGCAGAAACTAGTAAAGATAAGTTTGGGTCATGTTATTAACCAATATGTTTGTCAACAGGATGACAAGACATTAAAAACTCGAATATATGGGCTGCAAGACTTAACTCTCACGATAAAGAAAGGGATTGACTTCATTTGTTCGCTTCTTGAAAGGATTATCAAGTGAGTACCTATTATTCCCATACGAATTAGCTGTAATTGTTAAATTTTATTTAGTCTGATACAAATAAATTGATTTATTATTTCCTCTTTGTTGTCACCGAATTGTCGTCCGTGACTTCAACTAAAAATTAAGGTCTTTGGCTGAAAAACAGCGCTGAATAAAATAATGTTCAGCACACGCTGAGCCAACCCCTATTTCGGCGCAGGGTCATGGAGGTAGTCTTATTTTATTCTTAATATCAATTTATTATATATTATTTGTGTCGTTTACCCCCATGATAAACTTCTTTGTTTGTGTATTATATGCCTGTATTTTGTACCTGTGTCTAAATAAATGTTTTTTCTATTCTATTCTATTTAATTTCTGATTTTTATGTTGTCGTTACCTATTTGCAATTAGAAATATTTAATATGTAATAGTACAGTTTATGTAAAATTAAAGTACCTATGTATCCCTTATCCCTACGCTGACAACGGTCATCAAATTGTGCTACTATTTTTAATTAGTTTCAATTAAATTTTCTATTTTCAGCTTGACTAATTTTACGGTGCCCTATCTAAGTTACTTGGCTATAGCAGCTCTGGTAGGGCTCTCTATTGCCCTATATTTGCTGCCGATCAACTTCTTATTTATGGCGATTGGTAAGTTCAATTTCTAATTTATTATTATATACGTATAAATACGTTAAAACCGTTATTTTGTAAGATTTTATCGTACTTAATACTTATATTATATGTATATTTTTCAGGTATTTATAAATTTGGGCGAAAGTTCCTAAATCCAGATAGAATTCCAAATAATGACATCCTAGACTTTATATCAAGAGTACCAGACAATGAGATTTTGGTAAGAATACCTAAAAGTTTTCTAATTTCTAAAATTGGTTCTAAATGCTTTGATTAGACACCTTCAACCGTTCAACCATATTATTATTGTGAGTCGCCCCAAGGGCAGTTCATTCATAGCACGTCTAAACATGTTAAAATGCAAGGTGTCTCTATCCGATATCAAAACGCTTGTTTGACGCTAACTTTACGCAAAATAAGAGAATATACAACAACACCGACGCATTGACCCGATTGGCCCCCGATATCAGAAATCAATTTTTCGAGAAATCCTTTGCCGACCTTGCCGTTCAGTAGGCATGGGGATTATTCTCTAGGGTAGAATAGACAATAATGACATCGCATCGTCATACATTGAGTACATTATTGAAGTTGAAAGAATAAATTTCTAATAATTAAAACAAATTATATTTTCAGAAACAATGGCGAGAGCTGAAAGTCCCGGAGCCAGATTTATCAAGAAATAACTCTGCAAAGAAACGGTAGAGCTAAGCTATCAAAAGCGTTTAAGCTTCTGTGTATATGTGCCATAGTTTTACATTTCATTATCCTATATGAATAGTGAAATCTGGGGTGAAAGGGAAGATGTCATATTTTGCCAACATTTCTTGCCTGATTTGATGCATTCCATATTATCCAAGCATATTAGGCATATACGGGTTTCCAGCTGGTAGTCACGGAATTCTAAGGTTGACCCTTTTTTGGATAAAATAACTGGGCTAATATATACTCTATACATTTATATACCTACTGTCAGTAGGTCTGTAAAAAAATATAAATGTATTAATGGTAAGACTACGCCAACTGAGATGTCGATGGTTATTTGTAGAATATGTGAAAACAATTGTAAACCTTATTTTTGTTGAACAAATCATGGGATCGGCACAGATTTTAGTCCCTGTAATGAACTCTGTCAGAACCAAGTCTCAATATTATTTTAGATACTACATACAAGCTTACGGCCTTACAGCCGGGTACTGACCGATGTTACGGGGCGTAATGTAACGTTTCACAGCGAGCGTTCGTGCGGTCAGTGTAGGGAAAGAAGGAAGAAGGCTCGCGACGAGCTAAGAGAGGGTACAGGTGCCTCGGTGTAACGTTTAATGCTCGCTACGAATGGTACGTCACGTCCTGGAACATCGATCAGCCGTTAAAATTACGCTTTATCCACCCATCCTATAAGTGGCATTTGAAAACCTTTTAAATGGCCTTGATATCCCTTTAAATGGCCTTCGAAATTTGCAATTGTATGGCGAAGACCATTAAAAGAGCTTTCAAGGCCGTATTGCGTAATGCCACAGCAGTTGCGGAATTACGCTAAAACCACCCATCCCATAATTGACATTTGAAAGCCATTTCAATGGTTTTCCAAGCCTTTTTAATGGTCTTTGCCATAGAACTGCAAATTACGAAGGCCATTCAAAGGGATTTCAAGGCTAGTCAAAGGGCTTTCAAATGTCAATATACTCGTAGGGTGGGTGGTCAGGTTTCCGACTAATTTATATCTAAAGGCTTCGCCTAAAGCTAAAGGCGTCCCATTAGTAGAAAATACGTTTACCTTTATCATAAAAAAAAATTACATAATGTGATTTCTGAACAAAACAATTGTATAATGATTACTTACCTACTTTGTAGAATATCATTGGTATTCTCTCATTCAGAAAATTATAATCTGAGACTGAGAGAGCTACAGCAAAAAGGGTACACTTTAAAGGCGTTTAGTTTTTAAGTAGGTATTACTGAATTTATTTTACATTTAAAATAGTTTGGTAAGTTTACAAGTTTGGTACAAGGAAGGTAAAATATATAGTTTCTATATGACTTATGGAAAATGTGATCTTATTAATAAGAACGTACTATAAAGTAATGTTACTTTATCCTAGCATTAAAACGAGTTGGTCAATAAATACAACAATATTTATAAACGTTTTTTATTGAACAAGGACTCACTTAAATAGTTCTTAACAAAATACAATTTAAATAACAATTTGGTTTCGTTTTACCTAATTTCTTTCCAACCTTTTAATAAATCAGCATAACTTATTCGTTGAGGTCTGCTTTCTCGAAAATCAATTTCTTTCCAACTTTTCTACAACAATAAACAAAACGATGTTTTCTCATTTAATTATGAAGAAGTCTCCTTAGTTAGCCTGTTGAACCTAACGAATTTCGTATGGTTAAAGACCTATTATAAAACAAAACGTTTCTTTAATTTTTCACCACAATCGTTACAACGCGATGAAAACGTAGGAAAAAAAACCCACGGTAAGCTATAAATACCCGATCAATAACATTTAATTCAATTCATTTGTTGCAAGAAATATGGTCATAATACAAGGTCTTAAACATTAAAATAGGTAGTGTCACATACTTCACCAAAACACATGGCATGCAAACATTTCTAAAACTAGGTTCCTATACAATGTCATTTTAAAATGATTTTAATTAATAAATTATAAACTATGAACATGTTAATAATGTAATGTGCTACTTAATTCTCAAATTTAGGTCCATGAGTTCTTTGACACTATAGAAAGCTTTTCCAATAAGCCATAATTTTAATGGATAGAAGGGATATATATACCCTAGACGTGTACGTAACCCAGAACAAATTGTTCTGTCTAGAACTCCTAAGACAGCCTTATATAAAAAAGAACTGTTATGCTATGTGTGGTTCTATATATAATAAAATCCCTAATGACATCAAAAATTTACCTTTAACAATATTTATAAAAAAGTTAATAACACCTACTGATGATATTGACAACATGGAATTTTCCTTTGCAAAATGAGTGGAATGTATTTATAGGAAAGAACCTTTTAGAAGAAGAATAAGTATGCTGCGGCAAGCAAAATCGGACTCGCACGTCATCAACTTAGCTATCAATAGGATTAATAAATGTTTTGCCGTTTGACGACAACTTCTGTTGATAGAAAAGACATAAACGCGCTCACTGTTCTACGGCGTAGAGCTTCGTAACAGCGAACGTTGGGAACTGTTGGGACCAGGGCTTGGAATATCGATATTTTTTAAGTGCCGGTACGTCTGACCTTGACGTGGTATCGATATAAATTTTACTGGTACTTTTTTAGAAGCGATACTTGGAAGTACCTGCAAGCAAGCCCTGATTGGGATGGCCGCACTGCAGGCAGGGGTAGGTAGGCGGCTAGGTTGATTACATATCTAGTTCATTCGATGGTAGCTAGGCGGGTGTCCGAAAAGATAAAATAGAGCTCAAAATCCGAAAATTATACGTCACCTTGCTAGATTTAGACGACTGTATGGCCTCTTGCAATATGGCCAGTCTTATAAATATTTAAGCGTTTGTTTTCATAACTATCATTGCAATCGTTACTGTGCTCGGAGTCAAAAATAAATTAGTAATGTATGATATATAAATTACCTACGTAGTAATGATTGCTTACCCATTCTTTGGTATCAGGTATTCTAGAAAAGAAATCAATGATATCATTGTTCCGTTCACGCTCTGGGTCAAAATATTTTCTTGAAAATTTGTATACACCTAAAAATAGATAACAATCATGTCAGTAATAAATATCAAAAGCTTTGCTTTTTTATATACAGGGTGAATTTTATTAGGGTACTGAGAGAAAGTCTAAAATCATGGGTTATCAAAAAGTCTTGTTAGGAGCTACATGATTGATTTAGAAAAAAATCTGGTGTATATTAAAAAAAAGTGAAAAAATAATATTTGTTTTCAGGAAATTTGGGTTATTTAAAAAACCGTACAAACCGAATATAATCATGATGTAGTTGAACGGCATGAAATAACATACAACAGATGTCATAACCAGCAAAAAAATTGTTAGGTAACTCAGGAATGGTACTTTAAATCTTGCCAAACTGAAAAAAAACTAAATTGAATCCTGAGAAAACTGAGTATTCTCAACTCATTGGTCAACAAAAACAATGATATTAATTTATTTGACACATCTGCAAGTAAGCCTTAAAGGCTTGCTTAGCGATGAATTCTCTTAACGATAACTTAATTTAATATCGCTTTGTATTGCGTATTTTCTCTTTCGCTGTTCGCTATTTATTATTCTATATGTACATATCTTCGGAAAATAGTTAATTAGCTCTCAGCATACATGCGCTGGTAGTTAGCGGCATGATAGTAGCTGTAAGTTTTCCTGAAAATTTTAGAATAAAAGGAAAATAAATCATCTAGCCCCAAGCCTGTACCCATAACCTATGCTAAGGTCATGGGTACCAGATGACTCATATACAAAATAGTTATTTTTAATATACACAGAAAATAGGCAGAACACCCGAAAACAATATTTGCTGATCATCAGCCTATATTAGTCCACTGCTGGACATAGGCCTCGCCCAATGATCGCCATAGCGCCCTGTCTTCAGCTTGACGTATCCAGCATCTACCTGCAGTCTTTCGCAGGTCGTCATCCCACCGTGGTCGGAGGATGTCCTACAATACGTTAGTCGTGTTTTTCAATCAAGAACACGTAAACACAATATTTGCTGATCGTACAAAATGTATACTGACTTGAACAGCTTCTCAGTCAAAGATGCTGTGTACTCAATCGCTTCTGTTGTTGTGGTCGTCATCTCCTGTATAAATAAGAGTCTGCCAGAAAAGCTTCTTTCGATACTTTCTTTAGTTTCATCTTCATCAGAATCTTCTTCCATAACATATTCACTCATAAACGATTCGCCTGGACATAATATTTATTACAATTCAACATATAATTTTTAATTTTTTTTAAACATCATTTTTAAAGTCCGTTATTCCAGGTCCAGAAAGATATAATATATCTAAAAACATATATAATAGATTATAAATTCAAAAATAAATTATAAATTAAAAAAAATATATCTAAAAATATATATATTAGACTATAATAGATTTAAAATTCTAGCTATAAACAACAAAAGAGTTTTAACATTTTAGCTTGTATCTTTCCATCAGATGGCTTACTGCTGTCTTTCTGAGTCGTAACAATGGATTGCTGTCCTGTTTACTGTCTTGACCTCCCGGCCTCCCGCGACACAGATTCTGAACCTAGTGCGGGAACCACCAGCATTTTTTGTATTAGCGATAAACGACTATTTTCATTTTTCTATAATTGGTTCGTGGGCTCCTGAGTTATGTACATATATGTATATATGTACATACATACTATGTGCTTGTCACTTACGCCTTTGTCGTTTGAATATCCAAGAGTAGATGAAAGGGATCAGCAGTAGAAGCGGCGTGGCCCACATTCGGAAGAAATACCAAAAGAATAACCACCAAAACAAATACATGCACGAATATTCTCGGCTCTCCCATTCTAACAAAAACCTGACAAAATCAGACAAATTAATTTAGAAAACTATAAATATTTCTAATCCTACTAATATTATATAGTATATAGGTAAAGCCTTTGTGAAGATGATTGGCCGGAGACAACGCCAAAACTAAAGAATCTTTAATTTAGCACACTAAAGTGGGTGATCCATTGGCGAGTCGGCGAGCTAACTGTAGGCGTTGGACTGTCGACTCGCGATGGTGATCCATTACCGTGTCAAACAGTCTACTCTCATCGTTGGAGTCGTTGGCGAAGTCATGGCGTGCTCCCAGACGGAACTACTTTGTTACTTAGAAATACTACTACAAGAACAACCAAAGAAAAAAAAATTGTGCAGGTCGTATCATGTTTTCGTTGGATTGCCATAAGTTTTTCGTAGGCAGATAATTTTAAAACTTTATTTTTGTAATCCCTGCTTTGTGTACAACCACAGACATTCCTGTTCCTTTAAACAATGTATTATTTCAAGTACTAACTCGCGATTATACGATCGTAAATCTGCCATTTTGCTATTTTGGTAATACCTACGTGTTGTGCGGCATGCGTGCGTTCGATACAGCAGCGTGAAAAAGACTCTCGGCTCGCAAAGCTCGGCTGATCCATTGACGGTTTATTATACCGCGGTCTTAGGATTTCAAGCATGCACGAAGAGCCAACGAGCCAAACTGCAAACTTTTAAAACCGCGGTTTTGTAGCTAAAGGTTACCTTTAGCTCGCACGCTCGTGGCGTTCCAGCGGTCTTAGCTCGCCAATGGATCACCCGCTTAAAGCGGGTGTCCCATTGGCGAGCAGAGATTTGGACCTAGAATATCATATGGGTTGCTTTTTATTCCAAAAACGCGTGTGAACGCGTTCACAATATTAGTCTTAACAAATATTATAAATGTGAAAGTTTAGATGTATGGATGGATGTATATTTATTACTTCTTCACGCTAAAACTACTGAACGGATCCGGCTGAAATTTCAGATGCACAGATATAGCTCTAAGCCTCGAAACAAACATGCTACTTCTTATCCCATTAAACTGTTCCCATGGGACATAAATAATCTTTAAGCGAATCCTAGACACAACGAGTGCGAAGCGAAGCGGGCAGAAACTAGTTCTATATAACAGTCTGTCTTTATAACTGTGAATTTATTTATGTAAGTAGCGAAATTTCCACTGATAAGAATATTCAGCTTACCTATATCCCTCGTCGATTTTTCTCACAAATAAAATTACATCTCTAGTAAACTTCATATTCTTGTAAACAAGTTCTATGTTGAAGTGCCGACGTACACTGTCATATTTCAGTTCTTTTGGTTTGAATACTTTTAATGATGCTTTTATCTGTGGGTTCAAACATACTTTTTATGGTTGGTTTCTCATCGATGATGATGATGAGTAAGTAGCATGACATAAACATATTACTTACTCATCAGTCAGCTATGCTAATCTACTGCTGGACATAGCCCTTGTGTCTTCAGCTTGCCGGATCAAGCATCTGCCTGCAGTATTAGACAGGTCGCCATCATCACCTAGTCGGAGGCCGTCCTACACTACTTTTTCCGAGTAACGGTCTTCACTCAAGAACTCATTTATCGCGCTTTTATTGGCTACTACTACACCTACACACCATCACTCACTAAACACCCCTTCTACAAGAAAGTAGCATATACAACGTGTAGATGCGACCGCCCGACACTGTTTTTCCAACGCAACAAAGGGTAAACGACTGGTCGACCGAGTGCTCAGTAAATAAATAAATAACTTTGATCGTTACTAACCGGATGCCAGTACAACGTCATTACCAACTGCACCCTCGGACAATCGTTCGCTAAAGTATTGGCACGATTTCCACTGTTTTTCAAAGAATACCATCTCAATTCTCCGTTGCGTATTCTTAAAAGGGGTATCAATACACTTCCAATGGAGTTGTTGCGTACAGATGAAATTATGGAGTAGGTATTGAAAACTTTGAGATTTAATTTTGAAGTGACATCGTACACATTACTGTAAAGGTATATTACCGACAATAGTATGTAAGTAATTTGTTGTTGTGCATAGCTTTACTTAAATATTGACATGTATCGAATCATATTATACATAGGAAAATAACCATGTATTAGACACATAAGAGATATGAACATACTAGTAGTTTCTTTTTCACTTCTTCCACTAGTGGACAAAAAATTTAAGTGAACAGTAAAATAATCTTGTATAAAGTATGACTAAGTGCTTATTTAGTAAGTCTAAAGAAAATAAAATATTTTGAATTTTATATTTGTTCTCTTTGTTATTAAATAACTAGCTGCGCCTCGTGGTTTCATCCGCGGTAGATATCTTTGTTCAACGTACGAGAACAACGCACTTTTCCGGGATCAAAAGTAACTAAGGTTTTAAATTTTTTTAATCCAGGATATCAGCTATACTGATACCAAATTTAATCCAAATCCATTGAGCGTTAGGAAGTATCATCGCGGGTAACACCGCGGGGCGCAGATAGTCCTTCATTAGGGTACATCACTGCATGCTTGGCTTTCCACGCACGGTCTCACCCAGCAATGAAAACATGTAATTTTACCCGTATCTACCACGTAGTGTTTTCAAAATATGTATAACACTCAGAAATTGCAGCTTACATCTTAAAGTCTTGATCCCAAACGAAATCTCGACCCGAACTGGTGACTTCTGTTCGTAATATAACATTATCGACCTGCAGTAGGCAGTACGGCTTGGAGCCTAACCCTTTGCCTGATATTACTTTCACATTAAGTTGTCCAACTATATTTAAGTCAAGGAATTCGTAAAATCCCTGAAAGGATCGGAAACAAGTTGTTAAATAAAAAGTATTAATAACTCTTTTTCGCAAAAATACCCCCTATCTATAAACCATATTAAAAGTCCAGACGAGTACTTCAATTAATTATTTATCTACATCGCTTCAGCCGTTTGCCTCAAAGAAGTAGAGTGTCGGCCCAACGCAGAACCACTCAAAAAACATAAGCCACGCCTCCCGGTTAAAACTATATTAGTTACAGTATATTAGGTTCATGAAATTATAAAATTGTTATCCTCTTAACCAAATAAATCGTCGCTTATTACTATAGATCCATTTTATCGTTTGCCAGTACGATGCGATGATTTATGCTGAGTTGGTGCCTAGAAGGGCCGGAGTCGAAGGAGCCATTGACCTATTTTGGTTTCGCTGTGGAACCAAATAGAAAAAACGCTATACATGGTGAATAGAATCTGGGTGTAAAGTATCAAGAAGAAGCCAGAATTGACCATATAGTACCTACCATATATTTGAGTTATGGTTGTCCAAGACGAAGGCACCTATTAATTTTGTAAGAATATTTTTATTTCTGGGGAGAAAACTAAAATTTCAACAGTTCATTTCCAGTTTAAACAGTAAGTGAACTGTTTTTTTTTTATTTAACTAAAGTAATGTCTAAGCGACTTATGAAAACATGTACCAGGCTGGTACCAGCGTTAGATTTAGAAATGTTCTTACCTCTGTAAATATTTTATAACCACTTTCTTGTGTCATAAGACTATTTTGTGAGTTTGTTAATATTTTGGGAATGATTTGAAAATAACTTATAACATTTTTTTCTCTTTATTCCTTCATATGAAATCGCATTCGGAAAACTGAAAATAAATATACGAAAATTTTTAGCAACGAAGTGCTTATTGAATTCGCTTTGCAAAGTGCCAAAGTGCTTTACGATTTCGATAACATAGGTAAATAAAAATGAAAAAAAACCCTATATTCTCTTTGTTATTTTCCTTAGTTATTGTCTTTGGTAATTTTGGTACAACCGTGGACGGAGGAAATCAAAGAACATACGATAACGGAGAACGGAAAATATCTGACATACTCTACCGTAGACGAGAATCAGTTCATAATTCTTATTAAATAAATAACTGCTTTACTCTTTGATCTGACTAACGTTTAGTTATGTTTAAAAAAACATATTATTACCTATTTTTGCATTTACAACTTAATTTACAATCAGAGGGTAATTAGATTTGTGTTTTAGGTTACAGGTATGAACCTACTAAATTTTGATTTTAGTCTAGACGAGACATCAACGAGCATTGTCTCATCCGAAGAATCAATGAGGTCAGAAATAGCGCGACTAAAATCCGAATTGGCAGAGATGACACACCAGCTTATTGAAGCAAAGAAGGAGATCAATAACCTGCAAAGTAAGAACACTATACAAAAGAATACAATTATAAAACTAGAAGATAAAGAAAAACAAAAGCTACATTACGCAAAAAATTATAACATAAAATCCCATAACGAACTAACTATCCAAGAACCTCTTGTGGCACAGCATTCTAACAGGAAAACGAAACCTTTAAACAGTAGGAAACAGAAACCCATGATTGTGATAGTAGGAGATCAAACTTGCAAGAACCTGGCCTCAAAACTCATAGCGCGACGGTCATCGGAAAGAAATGCTAAGGATTACGCTATCGTAAACCACTGCTACCCAGATGCACGAACTGAACATATTCTTTCTAGCACAAGGATAAATCAAGACGATCTCAAGAAGGAAGACTGGGTGATATTATCCTTAGGATCAAACGATAAAAATCCAACAGGGTTTTTCTCCGAAATTTCAACGTTGTGTAAAAACCTAGCCACATCCAATGTTATAGTAATTGAAGTAACCCGAAACCGATACATAAATGAGGAAAAACTGAACTCTAAGTTAAAAGTAATCGCTAACAATTTTAAAAACTGTCACTTTTTAACGTTGCAAAAAAATGACTCTTATAAAATTAAGAGGAGGACTGTAGCCAACTTAGATGAAATCATAAACAACTATATAAATACAAAGGACTATAATAATTGCTTTTTGGGAAATAATATAAACAAAATGAGAATCACACACACAAATAAAGACACAAAAACGTTAGCTCAAACTAAAACAATAAAATCTGCTGCGAAAGAGAAAACTAACCTGAAACCAGGTACTATACCTTTTTGTTTTGAACAAATGCGCAGAACTATCCAAATGAAAAAAGCAGCTATAGCGCCAGCTGATGACATTGTAGCAGTTAAATCACCTGTGGTAAAAGTTCCATTTTACTATGGTAGAGCACCGCAAACACACAAAAAATCTCTAGAAGTAGCAGAACCAACTACCAAGCAGTTTTTTCGTCAATAATTGCTTTCTTCAAATAATGCATCTAAATGTACAAGGGTTGAGATCCAAAATAGATCAACTAGAAATTATAACAAAATAACAAAACACTGATATACTCTGTTTAAGTGAAACATTTATAAAAAACAACGAAACTTTATCTACACAAATAGATGGTTATCATACAGCCACTTATTTCTCAAGAAAAAATAAATCTCGCGGTGGTGTCGCTATTTACCTTAAACATTCATTAAATTTTACAAAATTAGATTGGTTATCTGAATTATCCATTGAACGACATTTTGAGTGTTGTGGATTATTATTAACAGACTTAGATATTATAGTAATTTGCATATATAGAACACCAAATAGCAATTTCGACCTTTTTATAAGTACATTAGAATCTATCTGTCACAAAGTTTTAATAAAGTTAAGAAATAGTAAAAAGAAAGTCATAATATCAGGAGATTTCAACATAAATACGCTTGAAAATAACAAAAGAAGTGAACAATTTAAAAACACTCTAAAAATATTTAATCTACATCTCACTATTAATAAACCTACAAGAAATACGGCATACTCTAACACGTGTATTGATAATATCATCACAAATATAAAGCGTTATGATGTCAAAGTCCTAGGTATTTCTGATCATACTGCACAAATTATAAGCATACCAACAAATATCAGTTTCTCTGAAAAGTTTTGGTATATAAAAAGGCGAAATGTTGATAGTCATCTGGATATTTTTACAAAATATTTATCACAGCTCAGCTTCGATGAAGTGTATTGTGAAAATGAACCGGATGCAGCATACAATAAATTCACAGAGCTATTACAAATGATATTCAATCTATGTATACCAATAGAAAGATGTAAAGTAACATACAAAAGAAAACAAAACTGGAAATCAAAGGGTATTTTCGTATCAAGCAAAAAGAAACGTCAAATATATTTGGAAAGTAAAAGCAGTAAAAACGAAAGAAACAGTGAAAACTACATAAAATATAACAAACTATTAAAAAGAGTTATTCGAGTTTCAAAAAAAATATCAAACATAAGATATATAAATAGAAGCACCAATAAAACTAAAGCAACATGGGGAATTATCAAACAATACACAAGTAACACAAACGCAATCCGAACAACTATAGAAAAAATTAAAACTGTAGATCAAGAAGAAGAGCATGATCCCAAAGAAATCGCAAAACTTTTTAATCATTACTTTATTAAACTTAATATGAACCAAGCAGCACATACAACTATAAGTAATCCTAAATTAAATAGTATAAATAATCGCAATTGTAAAAGTATATTTCTCGCGCCAGTTGACGATTGTGAAATTATAAATATAGTTAAAAAATTAAAAAACACAAAGAGTTCAGGACATGACCAAATCCCTATTCAGGTAATAAAAAACAACATTGATATATTAGTTAAGCCTATTGTGTTTATTATTAATCTTTCCATTGAGCATGGTTGCTTTCCCGTAAATCTAAAAAAAGCTCTTATTAAGCCACTCCATAAAAAAGGTTCTAAATCTGACATGGGAAATTATAGACCCATAGCCATTCTTCCCTGTATCTCGAAAATATATGAAAAAGCAATTTATACTAGAGTCATAACATTTTTAGATGCACATAATATACTTAACCCAAATCAATACGGTTTTCGAAAAGGGAAAAATACTACGCTTGCAATTTTTAAAACTCTAAATCTAGCATGGGAAGAAATCAATAATAAAAGACATGGCGTAGCATTGTTCTTAGATTTATCCAAAGCATTCGACTGTGTTGACCATAATATACTTTTAAATAAGCTAGAAGAAACAGGAATAAGGGGAGTAGCTCTTTCTCTCTTCAAATCCTACCTAGACGATAGAAAACAATCAACTGTAGTTGAAATATATAATAAAAAAACTAAAACCATTGAGCATATTGATTCTGGTTTTGAATCTGTTTCATTGGGTGTTCCTCAGGGCAGCGTGCTAGGTCCACTTTTATTTTTAATTTATATAAATAATTTGCCTACTATAACTAACAATACTTGTGTCATGTTCGCAGACGATGCCACTATTTTTATACCCCAAATAAATGATAACATTCAGGATTTTGAAAATGAAATTAATAAAACCCTAAAAGATATAATAAATTACCTAAGCGTCCTAAATCTAAAACTAAATATTGAAAAAACTAAATACATAAGGTTTAAAAATTATAAAACACGTCCAATAAATCTAAACATATCAAACATGGGTAACAGCGTAGAAGAAGTCAGAGAAATAAATTTTCTTGGAATAAAAATTGACAGTCATTTTAATTGGAAATCTCATATAAATCAAGTTAATAATAAAATATCTAAGTACTGCTATGCTCTTTATATCCTTCGTAACGTTTCCTCTAAATTTGTAGCAAAAAATGCTTACTATGGACATGTTTTTCCTCAATTGTGCTATGGGGTGATATTTTGGGGAAACTCAGTTGATGTGCAGTCAACATTTATCATGCAAAAAAAATGCATAAGAGCAATTTTTAATTTAGAAAAAACTGAGTCCTTGCGCAATGTTTTCAAAGAAAATGATATCCTTACTCTGACAGGTATATATATACTAGAGATCTGCTTATTTGTTAAAAATAATTCATCTTTTTTTAAAATAAAATCGAACCGACAAGAAAACTTAAGAAATAAATATAAATTAAACTTGTGTATTCCTCAAATTAATAATAGTATGTTTTACAAAAGTACCTATATATCAGCTATCAAAGTGTTTAACAACATTCCTTTAGAAATAAAACAACTAAATGGAAATATGTTTAAAACTAGATTAAGAACCTGGCTTGTTAGTAGTGCGCACTATAACATAAAAGAGTTTTTTGATACTAGTTAGTAAGTTAAAGTTAAGAGGTAAATAAACCTACCTGTACAGTACAATTAGTAGTAGTTAGTACTAGTAATTGTCAAAATATTGTATGTCCGAAATGGATAAATTGTTGTCACCAAATTATTATTTAAGACCTTTCCTATGGATGTTTTACACAATTTAACAATAAATATATTCTTATTCTTATTCTTATTCTTATTCTTATTCTTATTCATGATATGGAACATTAATATAGCCACAAAAACTCGCCTACCTAGAGAAACTGTTCATAAAAATCTGATAAAAATCATATAAATACAAATTTAAGTACATGTAATATTTTTATTCATTAAAAAGTAAACTAAAAATAATGGCCGCACATTGTCTTACGAAGTGAACACAAATGATTTCATTTTACCAAAATAAATTCTGATTTATCCTATCAATTTCCTGATAATACAGTATAACTCGGTGCAAAGTTTGGTACTCCACCATTTCTTCTGTTGTTTAAACATGGCGATGGTTCAGGTACATTGAGTTCTTTCCAATTTCTCTGTAAATAAATATTAATTGAATATAATCACATTAAGTTGAACAAAGAACTTTGTATAGCATCTAATACAAGGGGAGATGTTATCCACCGAGCGATCCAACCATATTTTAGCATACACCGCATTGCATTCACTATTCATAACGCATAATATAGGCTACTAGGTACAAATATTAATAATTTAATTAGAAAATTGACATTTTCGATTCGAAGTTTTATCGGTGGTGCTTCAGAAGGATTAGAATTGTCAAAAGTAAAATAATGAAACGGTCAGAGTAGCGTCTATGAACATCGCTTTAAAACTTCCAGTCTGTACATTCGCTCTATGGTATAGTTACAATGGTAGCGCTATTTTTATAAACGTATTTTTATTTTTTGCACTTATTCAAAAACAGAATCAACAACTTTTTAAGTCTCCATGGCATTGTGTGCCATGTGCTTGCTACGAAAATAATGCCTGGTACAAAAGACATAAACGCGCACGCTATTCTACGGTAGCGTAGAGTTTTGTAGCATCACGCAGCTGTGAATGGTTGGTTTGATCGGTTGATTGGTTTATTATCCCTAAAGGAGAGACCTTATTATATTTAGGTATGGTTGGTCTACCTTACCCAATAGTAGGTACTGGTTGCTTACCCATTCCGCAGTGTCAGGTAATCTTGAAAGGAAATCTATAATGTCATTGTTCAGCACTCGCTCTGGGTCAAAATATTTTCTTGAAAATTTATACAAACCTAAAATTATAACGTTTGTTAAAAAAGTGTATTTAATTTTAAAAAAGACAAGGATTATAACGCCATGTTTTCAAACAGCCTTTGACTTCGAAAGTTGATAAGTTAAAGTACAAACCGAATATAATCATCATGTAGTTGAATGGTATCAAATAAAACCCAATAGATGCCATAACTAGCAAAAACATTGTCAGGTAACTCAGGAATGGTACTTTGAAACTTGTCAAGCTGAAACAAAAACAACATTTAAAACCTTGAATCACTCATCCATAAAAACCATTATTACCTCTTAGAATTTATACCAAAAATTAACACAGACTCAAATCACAACATTTCCACTCCATAGGTTATGTGTTTGCCAATTCTGGGACGTCCTATAGCTTAAGCTCTTATATCAATTCTTAAAATGTTCCCTTAGTGTAAGTAAATTCGTGGAATTCGTAAGCCCGGCACGGGAACCTTTTTCTCGAACTACCTTGGGGCACTTTTCAGCTACCGATCTCTTTGCTACAAATTAAATCTAAGGCTATTACAGGGAGAGTACCTTAACCTTTGCCTAACGTAATTAACAGACCCTTAAAGTACAAATCCGATATGGGCTGCAGACTGCAACCTCAGGCGACATTGCGGCTAGCGGCTGCGGTTGACCGCAGTGCTGGAATTGCACCTTTAAAATTACTATTTTCTAATGACATTTATTACTCTTACTTGTACAGTTTTTCCGACAAAGACGCTATGTACTCAATTCCGTCTGTGATTGTGATCGTCATCTCTGGTATCTCTTGGATCCTGCCAGTCAGGCTTTTATCAGGTTTTTCAAAAACTGAATCATCAGGAGATTCCGCAACTATGCCGTATCCTCTCATAAATGTTTTCTCTTCTGTAAATTAATAAAAAGGAAACTCACTGGAATATATAAGTCAATTACTTAAATACTTAAACGCAATTTAGATTTCGTCTCAAGTGACGAATTTTTATACATTTTCATTGATAACTGTTTAACAATCAAGAATGAATGAATGAATTAACACTTTATTGCACTTAAAACTATAAAATAACACCTTATATCTAAATATAACACATAAAAAGTACAGTAGGCGGCCTTATCGCTGACAGCGATCAAGTAAAAGGTTAAAAAGTCACGTTAAAGGCTTTGGACAGATTGTTACATCAAAATATTCTCAAATGTGCATTGGCTTACTTTGATGTCGTCCAAGGATCCAGGAGTAAACGAAAGGGACCAGCAGTAGAAGTGGCGTTGCCCACATTTGGAAATTGTACCAGAAGAATAACCAACAGAACAAAACCATGCAGGACAATTCTCGGTTCTCCCATTCAAGAAATAGTCTAAAAATCAAAACAAAATTAAAAAGGCTTTCATTGGTAGGAGATAAATAAATAATGCTGGACATTTCACACAGCATTATCTAGCCCCATGGTAAGCAGAGCTTGTGTTATGGGTACTAGATAACTAATATACATAATACAATACATTACATAGATAGACATTTTTTATTATATATAGAAAACAAACAATATTGTAGCAAAGTTTTCAAAAAGTTTGCTTACTTGTATTCCTCATCGATTTGTAAAAGACTGACAAACACATCTCGTATAAATTCTATATTTTTGTAAACAAGTCCAATATCAAATTTTCGAGGCTTTTTATCATATTTCACTTCTTTTGGTTTGAATACTCTTATAGAGGCTTTGATCTGAAAGAAATGGTTCCCATAGAAAAGTGAATATACAAGTGCTTTCTAAGCATAATAGTACTTACAGGATTCCAATAGAGCGTCATTTCCAGTAGCACTCTTGGGCAGTTCCCTCTCGTACTTTGACGTTTACTTCTGTCTTTCAAAACGTACCACCTCATCTCCCCATTGTTGATTCTCAGGAGAGGTATAATGACCCGGCCCATGCAATCGTTGCGGAAAGAGGACACTAGGGAGTTGTCGAATACTTTCAGATCAAGGGTCGATGTCACATCGTATACTTTGCTGAAAATTATTTTTCATGATTATACATTTATGGATACTATACTTTATGTACAAGGAAGTTTGATATTTTCAATTTAACCACTCTACATATTTTTTAAAAAAGATAATGACGAACTCAGAAAAAGGTTAAAAATTATACCTATAATCCGTAAAATCGCTTTCTTTTCTGTAGATACCAAACTAAAACAACTCTATGTTCGATTTTACTGATCAGTCTAAGCGAACAACATAATTATTTCCCAATTGTTTGATTAAGATAACTCTTCATACCTATATCTGGGCGGGCGGGGCTCAGTACTATATGGTACGACAGCTACGGTGTAGCAAGTTACGCATTAATTTAGCTACGCTGAGCATGAGTTTAGATTTAAAAAAAACTATTTGTACAACATTAGTCCTAATTTACTAACAATACCTATAGCTGGGCGGGCGGGGCCCAGAGCTACGTGGTACGACAGCTACGGCGTAGCAAATTACGCATTAATTTAGCTACGCCATGTATACGCTGACTATGAGTTTAGATAAAAAAAATAAAACAATTTGTAAAACATTAGTCCTAATTTACTTACAATATAAAGTTTTTATCCCAAGTGTACTCTGTAGATGTATTGACGGCATGTGTTTGAACCTTCTCATTATCAACCTGCATTACGCAGTAAGGCTTACCGCTCAACCCCTTTGCTGAGACAACCCTTACGTGAAGCTCTCCAACTGAATCGAGTTGGTGTAAGTTGAATAAAGCCTGGAATAAATTTAACAATAGCATTGATTGTTCGATGAATTGGATAGGTGTGTATAAATATTATGTCCTGCACACATGGTTTGTTTCCGTTGAGGGAAAATTCTTCTAATAGGCCCTTTTGGACCGTATGATTGAAGAGATTTTAAGGAACATGCTATATAAAACTGTCTTTAACTGTTCATTTCATCAGAACCAATTTTCGAAGAGCGGTCGGAGAGATCAGTACTGTCATACAGCAGGACAATTCAGTGAGCTTCCTGGTAGCTTGACTGCTGGAACAGCTTTGTTTAATTCTTGATTTAATTGAATTACATGATGAAATGAAAATGATCATATTGATCTACTCAAAGTCTACTTACATATTTTTCTTTAAGATTAGTTTCAAGCGATATATTTTGTCTCTTTTGGTTGTCCCATATCGTTACTGCTAGGTGGATCTTTCCGTAACCATCGTCTAGTGTTTGCCATACTTCATGAGTGCGGTCGTCGGATAGATGAGATAGATCTAAAGCGCAACTGAAAATGGGAATTGTAAGTAAGTAGTAATAAATTCGACCAGGTGGGATGACGACCTGCGAAAGACTGCAGGTAGATGCTGGATGCGTCAAGCTGAACACAGGGCGCTGTAGCGCTCATTGGGGGAGGCCTCAGCACTGGACTAACATAATGCTGATGATGAGTAACTAATAGTAGGTATAAGTAAGTAGTACGCAAATCTTTATGATTTCAGTGAATAGCACGAATGCGTAACTGCGCATGGTATAGTTTCTCTCGTATAGTCGGGTCTTATTATAAATAATAATAATTCATTTATTTCAGGTCATAAAAAGAATACCATAGGCTATTTATAAATAAATTAAAATAACATTAAAATGTAAATAGAAATCTACCTACTTACAGTTCCCACTCTGGTGCACAGAGAGCCCGAGCCTGTACATAGGGCTACAGATGTTATTAGTAGTTAATACTGAGGAAGCTATTATTAGATCGTCTAACATTGGCCCAAAATGACGCAATACAAGATCTGATTATAGCGAAGAAAGAAAAAGAACTTATGCCATAGTCCCCGTATTGGCTCATATAGGCCGCCATGTACGCATATTTAGATAAAAGGTGTTTTTTTGTTGTTTTAAGTGCAATAAAGTGTTCATTCATTCATTCATAGCCAAATCAGTTAGGCGAATTAGTTAGACTCAGCGGTCGGCAACCTTTTGGCAAGCAAGGGCCACAAGGTGGCAAAATAAACTAAAGCGGGCGCACTTGTGACATTAACCCTAGAAACAATATTGACCAATTATACCTACGTATAGGTATAATTGGTCATATCCCATAGAAAAAATAAAAATGCTATTAAAAATTGTTAAAACAGACGGAATTTAATTCGTTCACGTAATACTCACATCATGTTTATATGTTTGGGCTTTATAGCTAGAAAAAACCACCGTAAATCATTCAGACATGAAAACTACAAAGTATCTAAATAGGTAACTGATTTTATACAAATTTCATATAAATGAGGTTGCATTTGGGAGGCTATTTCTTGTATGTTAGCTGTCATATTTGTAGTTGCAATTCGTAGAATGGCTTTCAAATGCTGTGAGACGAGAAGCATATTTTTTTTTCTATAATTGACAATTGAAAAAGTTTGTTTGTTTTAATTCTACCTACCAAACCCTTATTTTGTCCACTCATGTTTCTGCCTCCGTCAGTTGTTACACTTACCAATTTTTCCCATGGTAAATGCATTGATACTAGCGCTTGTTCTAAGTTACAAAACAAATCTTCCCCTGTAGTCGTTCCCTTCAAACTACATAACTGTAAAAAACACGCGGCCCGCGGGCCGCGTGTTGCCGACCGCTGAGTTAGACCATGAGGAAAAAGCCCATCACCGGACTGAGTAGTAACTTACCTGCCCATAAAACTTTTCTGTTTGCCCTTGTCCCACAATGAAGCTCGAAGCAAATACTCCCCATGCTGTCTTAACTGCAATCTCTCTTGCCAAACAGGGTGTTGAGAACTATTTACCGATTTCGTTTTCAGTGTGTGTGAACCAAGACTGGAAAATCAATAAAAAAGTAAAATTATCATGTTCAGTAGAAAGAAGGTAAGTAAATATAAATATTATCTATGACCTTTAGGATTTATGACGTCACGTCCATCGTAAATAGTTAATACCGTTATCTTGAAGCATGTGAAATAAACAACTTTAACGCTTTTCATTTCTTTGTGTCCGCACTTGCCCAAGCCAAGACCCACATGCGTCAACAGCAGCGGCGGCGCCGCCGCGGCGTCAGACGGCAAGGCCGGAAACGGAATATCCTGCGAACCTATTCAGTAAAGATTGCTGTCACGTTTTCTAGTCGCAATTACTATCAAGCATCGAGGAGCGTAGAGAGGAAATATTTTCCTTCCAATTTTGAAACTGATCAGTGGTTTTCCACTTTCCACTTCCACAAGAATGGTTATTGTAGTAAAAGATGTAAAGAGTGAAGTAACAATATCAATTACAATCACGCTAGCAATTCATGATGAATCAGGATGCCTAGCAAATGCTTCATCTAATTGTACCTTCCTACTATGAACGTAGTTATCACTTTTTAACCTTCGAAACTTGCATAATTCTTTCACTATTTTATGGATTGATGATCCTGAGGTCGTCCTATAAAAAAAATATTCCCGAGGGATAAGTGTTTATCCCGAAAAACAAAAAAAAAGGTGTACAAAAATACAAAAGAATTTGAAGTCGGTTTTTTCAAAACAATCAAATTACAATAACAAAACAACACATTGCTTCATCCGTTGATAGTAGTTAAGTACCTACTATTCTTATCAACTTATTTACGTCCTTACTAGGTACTAATCCTAAAAAAGGTCACTCGTATACACCTCCCGTTACAAAACAGCTTTGTACCTATATGTGTCTACTTTTAAAGCGGTAAACCTATTTTCAAACGCCTTATTACGACACTAAACAACATGTCAAAAATATTTCCCAATACATGGGGTATTTGCCAGAACTCAAGATACCGATATATTATACGACCAACACACGGAGCTTCTTTTAGGTACATTACAAACAATTATGCCGGAAATATTTTTCATAATAACATTACTTTTAGTAATGTTATTATGAAAAATATTTCCTATAAAAATATTAGTTTAGTTTACTCCTAAGTTAATATTAGTTAGGTGTAGTGTGAGTACCTTAGAACTGTTTGATTTGTGATTAATGTAAAAGGTTTTTGTTTGTTTTGTCTACATTCCAGCTCTGCTCGCTACACGTTCATCGTTGCCGGTGAGACAACTGCCTAAGGTTCCCTTAGCCGACCCTTACGACATCCACGGGCTGAGTTGTGAGATTCTTACGTGGCGACCGCCACGGCAATATAGATAAATAAATAATGGACAATCCACATAGCATCATCTAGCCCCAAGTTAAGCAGAGCTTTTGTTATGGGTATTAGATGACTGATATACGTACCAATACAATACATTTCATATATAGATATTTTTTATTATACATAGAAAACTAGAACACCCGAAACAACATTGCAGATCGTACAGACGTTTGTCCCAAAACGGGAATCGAACCCACAACCTCCTGCGTCGCAGGCGGACCTTCGCCCACCGCGTCACAGAGGTCGTCAAATATTTAATTAGCTTACTATCAGTCAGTTAATTACATTACAATTTGTTCGAAATCCACTAGATGTTTCACTGATATCATCTGGCTATCTCTTACCGTATCTTACAATAGAGAGTATGGGAGCTTCCATCGCTGGGAGCATTCGGTAGGCCCTTTGCTTCTACGACAACCACAGAAACTGTCGTGCCGTGTTCTTCTTTTGTCACACTGGCTTGTGATAATCTTGATACTCTTCGAGAGACGATAGAGCTGGTCTCCTCAATGTCGGGTGATTGTGGAGGTGTGGAGTCATAAACGCTTCCATTTCTGGATTCTCTTCTTTTAGGAATTATAAATTGGGTCAGAGAACTTGGACGCCATCTATGAATATACAAAAAAATCGCATTCTTACTAGATACGGAAGTTCCTAAACGACTCGAATTAAACGGTAAGTTTTGAATTTTCATAAATCGGACTTGCTTTGTAGTTTCATTATACCAGCCGGCAATCCGGCATATTGGTTTGGCGTTGTAATAGGTTAGGTACTGTAGGTACGCCTACCTAGCTTCTCTTTCTGAAGTAGGTAGGTACTTATCTGCTGAAAACCACAACTTGAGTTCATGTTTTACAGCAGTGTTACACAATCGATCTAAATATGCCTACATACATACATCGGTTGTTACGACCAAAAACAATCTAAATATTAAAACCATAACGGAAGTACTTATTAGGTATAATAATTAGTATAAATATAGGTAGGTGATAATTACATGCTTGGTTTTGGAGATTTATTCCGAATCTCTACAACATTTTCGTCACTTTCAGAGCCAAAGCTGTCCACAGAGAGGCGGGCAATTTCTATTTCTTCGTTGTTGTCCATTATATCAAAGCAAACGGTAACATTGTTGAACGGAATTTACGATACTAAATGCCTAATTTATTGTTGTCAAGGTCTTTCTTAAAACCCTGATAAAATAAATTATGTATCGACTTATCACAAAAAATAAGTGATAAATGACCGAATGCTTCAGAAGCGTGCTGGTATCTAGGTACCTACGTATTTAGCTACTCACAGATATTTACCTATGTATCTACGTATTTACTCATCATCATTATAATCCATGGATATTGTAATGACTAGTGTAATTGGTTTTAATAGAATCGTGTTAGTAAATAAATTAATAAATTGATGGTTTATGTAGTGTCTTATTTGTCGGCACGTACCTACCAACTTTGATGACTTGTATTGTATTGTTGTTAGCACAAATTATTAATTTTGTAAACCTTTTAAAAAACAATAATTTCTCTGGCATTTTTTTTTAAACTATGTGTTCTTTAACTTAGTACTAGATACATATACTTAAATGTTACATGTTTAAGTAGGTACCTATCTATATTCAATATAAAACTTAATTATCTTTAAGATTAAGCCGCGCTGCAAAGCGAGACCCTCTAGCACTGGTATTAGATTACTTAAAAGAGGGTCCCATACCTCTGATATGTATTAATTAAAGTTAAAGCAATAAACTATTACATTTGATTTGATTTTGATTGTAAGGCCTATTGTATTGTAGACATACGGGAACGAAACGACAGGATGTCGCCGCAGTATTGTCAAACGTGCGTCCCCGGGTTAGGGCCCCGGTAGATAGTGATGACAAGAATGTGCTTGGAACTGCAAATTTGCCCAGCATCACTAGATAAAATAATAAATAAAATAAATGTTTATTGCATAAACTTAAAAAAACGACTTATAAATACAGGTTCTGGGGTCACCCTGCAAAATTTGTTTGTGTTAGGAGACCCCGCTACAATCTACCATATATTAACAATAATAGTTAAGTATTTGCGTAACAAGATATACTAAACTTTAGTATATCTTGTTCTAGTTTAGTAACTAAACAATAGATAGCTTGCTGATACAGCGCTGCGCCGCCGGTTGCGTTGGCACCGTATGCCATACCGCGGTCTGGGATGTCCTGCGAAACTCTACTAGGGGTTGTAGCCGACGACAGCCAGACCGAGGCTCCGTATAATGGATTCAGCTTACGTGATATTATAATAGAACGCCGAACGATGCGACGCGGCGGCGGGCGAAAATTCGCTTGTGACGCTGGAGGTTGCGGGTTCAATTTTCGCCTTGGAACAAATGTTTGTACGATCTGCAAAAAATTTTTTTTTCGCTTGTTCTGGATATTTCTATGTATGATAAAAAATATATTTCTATGTAATGTACCTAATGTATATCCGTCATCTAGTATCTTAGGGCTACATGATGCTGTGTAGATTGTCCAGCATTATTAATTTATTTATTTTCTAGAAATTGGGAGGAAGAATCGGCGGACAGTAATTGTTAACGTAAAACCTTAGCGTGAAATAGTACAATAACATAACATCATCTCTTGTTGAGTAGCGTACCAATCTAGACTTTAGTGTATGTTGATAATGCATAGAGGGCATTCGTAAATATAACTATATGAAAAATATGAAAATTGTAGATGGCGCCACTAGAGTATCAATCAAACGTCAAGCAAGCAGATCGATAAACGGACGTTGCTAGGGGTGCCAGTATAACGCCAGAGAGCGTTATGCTGGCAGTTTCAAAGTGCCAAAGACACATAACATAATGCGTCCTGTACACGTTTGACCAAGGCGTTGGGCCAACTGATCGGATTGCGTTCACACATTGCCGTACTATATAAAAAAAAATCTCTCAGTATATCTCACACGCAGGGAACACGACTGCCTTTGCTGACGAATAGAGACGAACTGAATAAAACGCCAACGTGTGAACACTATTTGCGGAGCCCGCCAATATCCTTTGATGTGTGCACGAAAAACTGACACTAGTCGGTTTGCGAGCCAACGTTAGTCGCCAACTTCCAACATGCGCCAAGTAGGTCTCTACACGTTGGCCCAATGCATTAGCCCAACGTATTGGCCCAACGTGTACAGGACGCATAACATTTTAAAACATATTTTTGCATAGATGCTTTTAAAAGTTAAAAATCGGCGCTTGGTAACCCTGATTATCTATGCCCGCTATGACGGGATATACCTACTTGCAGAATTTGAAATGAGAGCGGAGTGCGCGTGGAGTTTTTGCTGTCAGTACTCACTGATAGCAAAAACTCTTTATGGAAGATGCGACTCACACCGGACCCGAAGGAAAGGGCCACGCGCCACTCTGCGTGCATATGCATGCACAAACATTTTCACGGCTCGCATTTATCTTGGTTTCCTTTGCGGGAAGATGACGATTCAGTTTTGTGATGATGATGTTCTGTGTTTTCCTTGAAGAACGCAAAATCACAAATAATTTGAATTTCCATGTGCAATATAAATCGAACCCCAGTAGGATATTTTTTTTTCAGAAATCCCTGTACCTTTCTATTTTATGCCTCGTTGCGCCCCGCAGTTACTCGTGGTGAATTTCATCATCCACAGGAACATTGTACTTCTCCGGGATAAAACTAGCATAACTGATAATACAGAATATAAGCTATTTTGATATCAAATTTGTACTAAATCCGTGAATTCGTTACAAATAAACACATATTATAAATTTTAGCCTAACTTTATAATTATCAACTAGTTGTTAGATGTGCGCGAGCTGCAAGCACCTCGCGGGGGTTGTGTATAGGTATTGAGTTTTTTTTCATTGTATTCCCCTTGTCGTAACCTACACCTTAAATTATTTTGTTTGAAATCGATAGCCATGAGAAAATTTTGCGATGAAAAAATGTCAGCCATCTTGGATTTGGAAATGGACATCTTTTTCGTAATCTACGAGTTCAAGTTACTCGAAAACGATACCCATGTCAGATTTTTTGATTGGGGAGGAAGTTCAGGGGAGCTGGGGTCGTGGGGGGGGGGGGGTCACGGCACGGCTCGCTTCGCTCGCCGTGCCGTTCCCCTTGGTCGCATTGTGGCGAGCGAATCGAGCCACAATGCTCCCCTGGGTTATAAGTGAGGGGGTCTTAGGGGGGTCGTCGAGGTCGCATCGCGGCTCGCTTCGCTCGCCGCAATGCTCCACCCGAAAAAAAATTATAGTTGAGGGGGTCTTGGGGGGTCGTCGGGGGGTCACAGCACGGCTCGCTTCGCTCGCCGTGCTGTTCCCCTTGGTCGCATTGTGGCTCGCTTAGCTCCCCACAATGCTCCCCCGGGTTATAAGTGAGGGGGTCTTAGGGGGGTCGTCGGGGGGGTCACAGCACGGCTCGCTTCGCTCGCCGTGCTGTTCCCCGAGGTCGCATCGCGGCTCGCTTCGCTCGCCGCAATGCTCCACCCGCAAAAATATAATATTGTTGAGGGGGTCTTGGGGGGTCTTGGGGGGTCATCGCGGTCGGATGCTCCACCGGAAAAAAAAGGAAAAAAATTGGCCAATTTTCGGTTTTTCCTAAAAAAAGTGGGCCTGGGGGGCAAAAGGGGGCAATTTTTTTTGTCATTCAAAACCATTTGTCCTCCTCTACAAGACTGTGAAAAAAAAATTCTTCCAAGTCTATCCGTTTTGGAGATAGAAAGGGGGGGCAAAAAAGGGGGTCAAAGGGGGGGTTCCAATTTTTTTTCTTCCAAAACGAAGAGAAACCTTCTATACGACCCCGCAATCAGAACCCCTCTATCGCGACGGCATCTGGCAGTACACTCAAAAGGGGGGCCCTTGGGGGCAGGGGGGGGCAAAATTTTCTATGCAATCAAAATCACTTGTCCCCCTCTATACAACCCCCATAAAAAATTAAGCAATATGGCTCCACGTAGGAGCTGGGGGGGGTCTTGGGGGGGCAAATCTCAAAAAGTCGGAATTTTCCCTAGGAGACTTTTACCTCCCCTATACGATACCGTAAAAAAAAACATACCTTCCCATCCACCATCAGGGCGAACAATTATGTCAATCAGTCAGTGAATCACTCAGTGGTAATCTAGCTTTATACTATAGTAGAATGTCAGGAGTGCGTTATTTTACAAATCCGCAGAATAATAAGTAAAACGGATATTTTTAATATTGAGCCGACCATTAATACGTGCGGTTTTGAGCTTTTTTCATTTTGACTGCCGGCAACACTGTCTCTAATTCACAGCGACGTTGCTTGCTGATTGATTCTAAAAAAAAAAAAGCGATACCGTATTGCGCGTCACCCGGGGTGGCGCTAGTGGACTGACATCTTTTTCCGATTTCACTTCATCACATCACATTCACAACCAAGTTTTTGCAAGTGTTTTTGGTATTTTACGAAGATATGGAGTGAAAATACAGCAATTATTGTGTTCAGTGTAATAAGAGAAACATTATTCACAATGGAGACGAGAAAGGAGTCGTTAGGTGCACTAAAAGTTTGTCGGTTTTGCCTGACTCAAAATGAACCGCTAATAGCTTTGTATGAGAAAAGTAAGGCCCCACAAAGTGTGGTGACCCTTTCAACGAAGATTTTGACTTGTATAGGAGTTGAGGTAATTATTCATATCAAATCGTTTTCATAGCTTCCCCAGTAGACTTTATTATTTGACTAAATCAATGACCAAATACAATATACATGAGACGCCATCTGTAGAGTTACGGCAATATTTTGGTTTCCTCCGTAATTTCTTGAAATATATTGTATATTTGCTATGAAACATTTCCTTTGCTTTTATTTGGCTTTCATCTTCAGACAAGCATTCCCTCTACATCTGGAATATTCTTTGCAAAACTCGAATCTAAAAGAGATGTGTGTGTAGTGCCATCTACTGACAGTGAGGTAAAGTAATGGTGGCATTTTAACAATGTTAACCATTTCATTTCAGATATTTCCATCGGATAAAATGCCCCAGCATATCTGCAATAAATGCAAATTTTTTATGGAGCTGTTCTACGGATTCAAACATGTATGCAGGAAATCTGACAAAAATATCCTGCATTTCATCCAGCATGGTACACCGTTAGAGCCACTTAACTGGGCAGCCTTGCTAAATAAAGTAAGTGAAGACCTATAAGTCAAACAAATGTATGGATGTTGTAAGGAAATTAAACAAACCTCCTTTGTGCAGTTTGTAAATAGTTGGTTTCTTTTAAGGTATACAGATTACATACTAAATCAGAATTTGGTTTAGTGAAGACTGTGACTCAGGATGGTGCTACTGTAAAAGTTACAGCTGAAGAACTATCAGACAGTGGAGAGGAAGGGGACGATGACAATGTATACAGCGTTAAGGTAAATATATTACAAAAAAAAAATCGTATATGTTTACTGTTTGACTAATCAAATTATCTCATGTATAACTTATGGGGGGTATCCACTCCGCCACTGGGAGACTGTGTATTATGTGTTCTAGGGTCAAATTGAACAACATAGGTAACAAAGCAACCTCCTGTTTCAATTCGCTCACGATATTGAATTCCTTCATTAGATCAGAGCCCTGGCCTAACCAGTAATAGGTCCAGTCAAGTAGATACTACATTTTTCCGGCTTCCCTGATGGATTGGGCATATTATTATTTATCAGTTCCACTCCGTAGATTGGTATTCTTCCTCCCAGACCTTAAAGACCAGTAGATGCAAAGCGCAGCGAAACCTTTCACTGCCATTCTTCCATAACTCAGCTGGACTGTCATCCACTCCTAAAACTGTTTGTATTAAAACACAAGCCACCTCTTTCACAGATTGAAGATGGATCTGATGAAACAAAGAGTATTAAAGTTATTACAAGTGTGGACAACCAGCAGTCGAAAGGAAACAAAAAAGGTAAAACTTATTTTGAGTCTTTATTTATATTAGATGTCCAAAATGCACATCCAGTTGTTTGATAAAGTCTTTGTGTTCATAGCTTTTGATTCCCTTTATTGTAAACATTTATATATACCTACTACATTTATTAAGCATGGCAGATTTTAGGATTGTGTGAGGCTGTTTAAACGTTTTTATTCTGGGCTAGTTTTTTTTTATCAAAGGTATTGAAGGATGCATGCCCTAAGAAAATGGAGTGTAGCTGCTTTCTGTTGATTTTTTGGATTCCATACCCAAATACAGGACCCTATTACTAAGCCTCCGCGCTCCGTCCGTTTGTGTGTCCATCTATATGCCGTCAGCAGGCTGTACCTATCTTAAGAACCGTAAAAAGAAGACAGTTGAAATTTTCACATAAGTATTTCTGCCGCTATAACAAAAAATAAATATATATATATATAAATTAAAAGGGGCCATACAATAAACAGCATTTTTTGGCAATTTTTCTCTACTTTTTGACGAGGTTGTATCTCTTGAACCGTAATAGGTAGACAGTTTAAATTTTGACAGTATGTAGATTACTATGCATATAAACAAAGAATTAAAATAAATTATATAATTATGGGTCCATACCAAGTTGATTACTGAGAAAAGAAATTAAGCAACGTCGGGCGCGGTCAGTATTTAGACGGTTGACTGAGTCATGATGGTATTTTGCTATATTCGTTTTTGAGTTCCTTTTGAGATATAGTTATGTAAAATGGTAAGGAACCATCCGTGTGCGAGTCGACTCGCACTTGGATGGTTTATTTTGTTGGAGATGTGAAGTTATGAAACAACAGGTAAGAAAACATTACATTTTTTGTTTGTAGCTATTTTCTATCCAGGCTGCAAATAATTCTACTTACTACAAGCTCTGCTTAGCTTGGGCTAGATGATGCTGTGTGAATGCCCAGCATTATTTATTCATAAAAGTGAAATGATTCAAAAATAAAGATTATAAAGAAACATTCAAAATTCATTAACTGAATTGAATTTTTACTTACATAAATTCCTATTTTATTATTTCACTAAACAATGAAACCGTTGAATAGGTAGATACATAAAACTGTGTATAAAACCTAAACTTAGCGAAGCCCGCAAAATAAAATTTCTTACATAAATAATCGATAGTTGGACAGAAACCTAGCCTTGCCAGTAGAAATAATTCTAACCAATTATTTCTAGTCAAGATAGACTCTGACTCGGATGAAAATGGAGCACGGTCGCCCGTTGCCGTGAAGGAGGGCTGCTGGCCGTGTGACGAGTGCGATTGCACATATTCTCTGCAGCAACTACTCATCGTGCATAAGAAGCAGAAGCACCGACCTAAGAACATCAAGTGTAAAGATTGTGACGCGTAAGTAGCCACGCAACAACAGCTAAATAAATAAAAGAGCAAGCATTTTAACTTGGCTGCATAGTTAATGAGTTTATTTGCCACTTTTTAGTTGACTTATAGCTATAATTCTCTTCATCATATCCTCGAACTTTACGAATGTTCGATGCCTTCTTAAGAAATTTGGTAGTGATTCAAATGCTTCTAGGGGACCAATAAAAAATATAAGATCAAGCATCTTCACTTGTTACATACATAGTTAATGAGTTTTTTTGCCACTTTTTAGTTGACTTATAGCTGGTTCTATAATTCTGATTCTTCATCAGTCCTCGAACTTTCGTAATGCCTATATACGAAATTTGGTAGGCGTTCATTCAAATGCTTCTCTAAGACCAATAAAAATATATAAATATTAGAATTGGAGCTTGCTACATTCGTTGCTATTGGCACATTAGTAAAAATCGCTCGTAATTAGTCCCGAAATTTGCAAAATTTCAATCAACAAATACCATCAATCGACAGTAGAATAGAATTCAGTGGGATAGGAAAAAACAAGTATTAATATAAATAAAAATCCGTCATAAACATTACCAAATTCCTTTTCAGCACTTTTTACTCAAAGAATGATCTAAATACGCATCAGATACTGATACACTCTGATGAATACGCATTCCAATGTGTCGCGTGCGATAAGAAATTCAAGCTCCTTCAGCAACTAAAGCGGCATGAAAAGGTAAACTAAAAATATATAATGGGAACTAAATTCAGATTAAGACCGCCTTGAAAGAGTTTCCAAAATATTGTACATATATTTCCGCAGACACACGCCGACCTGCCTCAGTTGAAATGTCCAAGTTGCCCAGCAACATTCCTTTCCGATAGAGAGCTGGATGCACATAGTGCGAAGCATGATGCCATCAGCGGCGTAAATCGAGTCGCTTGTACCGTATGCGATAAAAGGTAGGTCCACCTCGTCGGTGTCTATCCCACTATCACTTCTAATCTACATCTATATACAAATAAACCTCTATTTCTCCTGATCACGCTATAACTTGAGAGCGGCTTTGCCGATTTCATTCATCTTCTTTTCTTAAATTTTTCCTAAAAAGAAAGGTCTTAAATTTTAAAAAAATCAAGAAAATTGCTCAGAAATTCCAGCGTCTAGTAGGAAATAAAATCCATAAAATTGTATTATTTTGCGATCATTGATATGTTTTTATTTATAGAAGTTGTTAACTTGTTCAACAATAAATCATTTTCACATACAGATTGAGTAATCTCTTAAAACACCTTGTAAATATTGTTTTTAGATTCGTTGATATCGTTGGACTACAGAAACACATGACATCGTGTCATAAAAAGAAACCAGCATTTGACTGCAACTATTGTCCAGAGCGTGAGTTTCGAAGACTAAATACTTCCTTGATTTTTCAATGCAAGTGAATTGAAAAGTCATGGTATATTTCAATTTTTCCTGTCTTTGATATTCTTTTATTAGTTTTTATTATACTGAAAATATCTCATGCCATGAAAACCCACAAAAGCTATGAACACAAATGGATCTAAATATATTTTCTAGTGATACATATTCCCATATTTTTATTTTTAGGGTTCGCAAATATGACTAAACTGGCAAAGCATCTTCGCACACATGCCGGCGAGCGGGCCTATCCATGCAAGCATTGCGACAAGAGTTTCATAAAGTCTCATCATTACACGAGGTAAGATAAAATATTATGTACAACCAAAAAAATCCCGATAAAATAACTTGACGTTGAGTAATAGCCAAAGGCTGGCTAGCTTTAAGGATCTGTACGCATACGACCGACGCGACGCGTCGGACACCGCAAAAACCGATATCAATAAAGTCTGACGTATACCCCGCTGCGGGACGAAAAGGTCTGTTTGAATAAGGCTATAAAATTTTCCTTATGATTAGAGACTCGTCTACGAAAACGTCTTTAAATATCATTAGGCATTTAAAAATCGTTGTGGAAGCAGAGCTTAGAAAAACTACCAACCCCAGACTGGTCAAAACTTAACTTGTAATTTTCGCATAGAAAACCGATGTTACTAGTTTCTAGACTGATTGCGGAAGCCAAGAAACAAGTAAAAGAAATTCTTTATTCCATAAAAAGTACACGACACTTATTTAGGGCTCTCATTAACAATATAAGTTATTCTAAGAACAACTTGTGGATTGGTAGTGAGTGCTTCCCCTTACAATTATTATACTTGGTTATTGTACAAGACTTAAGTGTACGTCTTAAATAATAAGAATAAGACATAAAACCGTTGTTAACAATACGTTTTTCAGGCACCGCCGCTTAAAGCACATGGACTTAATACGCACCCCGAGCGACTCCATCGTCGAGCCCGAATTATCCTACCGCTGCGAAGAATGCGAAGAAGTCTTCTCGTCTCAGGACGAGCTCATCTACCACTCGGCTCTGCACGCCACACGCAGTCTTACCTGCCCGCTGTGCCAGGAGAAGTTTGATGATGTTGATACTGTTACTTCGCATATCAAGTCTCACGTCAACGGTATGTATTTGCTGGTACTGAAATTAGCCAGTTTTAATGCAATTCTGAAACGAGCGACATATTGCGATCGTCTGCCGTTACGCGTCGAGCGGTAGTGACACAAGGCAGAACGCAGACACCACGTAGTATCGCCGCTGTCGATCGTCATTCTTCAACCATTCGCGATGTCATGATGGCTGCCATTCCGGAATCACGAATGCACGGATATCCGTGCACGTGCGTCACGATTGGTTGACGATTGAACGCCGGCGAACACACATACATATGTGTGTGTGTGTGTGTGTGCGACATGCAGCCGAGACATGTCGTTCACTTAGGAATTACACCTTTAGTTACATGGCTCTGCAAAACTAGGCAGTAGACCTTATAGTAAGCATTGATAATTTATAAAAACGTAACTTAGATCATGTTAGGGTCAGCTCACACCAAGACGGGACGCGACGCTGCGCGCACTTTTTAAGATCAAAATAAAACTATTTACTACGCATAAAGGTACAAATTTTATTGACATACAACGAAAACTCCCTGCGGCGCCGCGTTGCGTCTAGATGTGAGCTGACCCAAATAAACATTTATAGTTCTGATCTGAGTCCATCCTTTTTATTTCGATCAATATGAAAAGGACGGCAACATGTTTAGTCCTGTCAGATTAGTTTAGTAATATCTTTGCAGGTGCTGAATACATGTGCGATTTCTGCGAGCTAATATTCACAACACAAGATAAGCTGGACATGCATATAGCAAGCTCTCATGAAATGGATATGAATGATAAGGTAAAGAAAAAATCCTTATCACACTTCATACATAGGGGTACCTAGATATATGTACTTAATACAATGGATAACATAGATAGATATTTTTATTATACACTAGCTGCGCCCCGCGGCTTCGCCCCCGTGGAAATCTATGTGTCAAATGGTTTAAATGATAAAAAAACCTCCTACCTCTCCACCAATTTTCAGCTAAATCGGTCCAGCCGTTCTCGAGTTATAAGTGTTAGTTACAAACACGACTTTCTTTTATATATATAGATAGGTAACCACCAGACAACCCGGAACAAATATCTGCAGATCGTACACACAACAGTTCCGAGGCGGGAATCGAACCCGCAACCTCCTGTGTCGCAGGCGGATCTTCGCCCACCGCGCCACAGAGGTCGTCGATGTTTGTAGCGTAGATCAGGAGTGTTTTCATGTAATAGGTGCACACATTTTGTAAACTAATGATGCTGTATGATTTTAGGAAATTACACAAACTGAGGAGGAGGATGGCGAATCAATGGAAGAAGGTTATGAGGATGATAGCTCAATAAATGGTAATAAATTATTATTTTGAAATCCTTATAACTTTTAGTGCCGCATTAACGCGCGACCTGCCTGCCGGTTGTCGTTCGCAGTGTAATCTTCTATGGAGTTCTATGAGGAAAATTTATACAGCGTCGTAGCAGGCGACTCCCATTTGAAAAATTAAACGCGCGCGAAAGGATTTTGCACGGTTTTATATTATTTTGGCCTCTGACTGATCTGAACCGCGACGCGTCTTGCGTTTATCAAAAACGCGCGCGACCTGTTACATACGTACACTATAGCTCAAGTATATAAAAAAAACTATATTAAAATTACTTTATTTTCAGTCAAAGAAGAGGATGGGCACATGGTAGTAGAAATTAAAAAGGCTGGCGAATATATGGTAAGTAGTAACTACCACTCACTTCCAACAGTTCCCACCTTCAATGATATTCTTACATTATCTTACCATATGAAACATGTCTTTCAGCTTGCCGAACCTGAGGCCATGGAAGATGATGATGATGAGGCCGAAAATGATCCATCAGAAGGTCAGTTAACTCTAAAGAATCTTGAATGTATGTTCTAAATAAATTGGCAGGTATTTATTTAGTTAAGGTGAGTGAAATATGATTATTGGTTTGATCTGGGGTTGTTTTTGGGCCGCTTATATTATTAATCTAGCATGCAGCTTTGCACTGAATTTAAGATTTATTTTGTATTGCAGAAATCCTGTTATATTAGATACATTTATAAGGTCCCATTATCGTTATTAGTTAATATATACATTTTCTTTAAATTTAAGCTTAATATGTACCCGATATATAGTTACTAGTTTCTGTCTACGGTTTCGCACGAAGAAACAGAATGCATATCTAATTTTATTATTGTTCGATCGAAGCATTCTATGGTTATTTCTATCATTTGAATTATTTATGAGTTAAAAAAAATAGTCTGTGTGTTATTCTTGGTTTAGACCTATATCTACGAAACATTTCAGTCATTTCTGTAACTCTGGCGTGAAGAAATAACAAACATACATCCATCCAAACTGTCGCATCACACTAATATTAAAAATACGATATTTTGGTTGTGTACATGAACGGATGGATATTTGTTACTTGTTCACGCCAAAACTACTGAACAAATCTGGCTGAAATTTCCAACCCTCCATCTAAACTTTCGCATCTAGGTATAATATTACTGTGATATAAACGAAAGCCTTTAGATAGATAGATAGTAAACCCTTTATTATAACCACACAAAACAGAAAACAATACAGAAAGAAAAAGGTACTTAAAGGAAGTATAAAACCTTATCGCTGAGAGTGATCTCTTCCAAAGACAAACTTAGGATGGACTGGACATGAAGGAACATATAGACGGTAGCACTTTTATAAACCTCTATCACCTCCGGCCAAGTGGGATGACGACTTGCGAAAGACTGCAGGTCGATGCTGGATGCGGCATGCTGAAGACAGGGCGCTTTGGCGCTCATTAGGGGAGGCCTATGTCCAGCAGTGGACTATTATACGTTGATAATGATGATTATGACTTTTATAAATAAGCTTTTATTATTACAGACCCAGATTTGGAGATAACGCTCGACGCTTCGGGGCCGCTGCTCGCGTCGAAACCTGCGAAAGCCGATGATTCAGCGCCGCAGCCGCCGAAACCCGTGAAGGAAGTCAGTTCGGTGTTAGCCGCTGTCAAGAGAAGCATGGGCTCCGCTAACATCAAAAATATATCTGTTATTGTTAATACTAATAATACTACTGCGTCGAAGCCGGAGGAGCAGAAAATTGAGGAGGTGAATATAAATTCAATGAAAATATATTTATTCTGATATAGCACAAAATAAAAAACGAAAACTTAAGAATCCTAACTAGAGTAACAAACACAACTTACGATTTAAAAAGATATAGGATAAATATATATTAATATAAATTGATTTAAAAAACTGGCATGCCTAAGTTAATCCTCCATGATGGAAAATCGGTTTCGGTTTAGAGACATTTATTCTCAAAAAGACAATGTCACTTACATGAGAACTAAGTTATCTAATAAAAAATAGTTTATTATAAAATGTTAATGTAGGTTAATATAAAATAGGTGTAAATTAAATTAAGGGGACCCGGTGGTCTAGCGCACGAAAATGACACCTATTTTTACGATTTTTTTTTTGCTATTAAAAATTAAAAAAACGATGTTTTAACTTTTCGAGCTTATTATTACGTTTATTAATCATACAAAAAAATTTTTTTTTCATTTTAAAAACAATATTTATTATTATAAAAATGCCTCTAAAGGTGACCCTCTCGAAAAATCGGATCCGGACCGCGTAGGTGATTTCGAGACTTCTACTCATCTGAAACAAAAAATCCAAAGACATTCTTAATCAGAAAGAGTGCAGTTATGATCGGAACTAGAACAAATCGAAAAAATTGAAAATTGACAAAATGGCGGGCGTTGAAAAAAAAAGTTTGTAAAATCGGGTTTTTTTCACTAGTTTTTTAGTGTAAACAATAGGAAATTATTAAAATAAAATTATAATTCTAGTTCCGACGATAGCCATACATGTTGTGAACAACATATCCAAATTTCAAGTCATTCGGTTGAATAGTTTTTTTATTTTCACCCCCGCCGTGCCGAAAAAAGTCGTTTCGAGATAAATGAGTTTAAAGTTTGCGTTTGTACCCGCGTTAGGAGCGCGCGGACCGCTCTCTACCTGGTTAATGGGCTGTAGAAGCTATAATATTGGGAATTTCCGCATGAAAATTTCACAGTATATTTTTAAGATACTATACTTTCGAAATATCGAAAAAAAAAAACGATTTTTTGAAATTTTTAGACCACCAGGTCCCCTTAAGGTAAGTCGTCTTCGTAGGTATAGTATAGATAATACCCATCCAATGCATTATAAAATAAATAATTTTATGTTTGTGACATATTAATTTAGAATATATAAACTTATATGATATCTTGAAATCATATAAACTAGATGCATAAGTTATCAAAAGTTGTTCTACAATTTATTTATTTATCTCTTTCAGTTGCCGATTATCAGGAAAGTAGATTACAAAGGGAAAGTTATTCAACGCCAGTCATCGCCTCTTCCAAACAACACTGGTAAGTTATTCGTAGATTCAAATGAATCCTAATTACCCAATGTTAATTGTTTTTTACTTGTTCTCGATTAAGTAGCTTATTTTTACAGATAAAAAGGAGAAAACTAACTCTAGAGTTGAAAGTGCTAAGGTCGAAAATAGTTCAGCGGCCGGTGCTAGTGATCTGTCCTTGCGTCTGTTAGAGAAAGAGTTGCAAGACCTACAAAGGGTAATTATAACAATAAAAACAACTATATTCCAGCCGAATTGGGTGTACAAAGTTTATCAACAAACCACCCATACTTAACCTAAAATTCACACTATTGCCGCGTCTTTTTATACAACATTTACACTACTTGTCGTTTTAAGATCTTTTCTTCAATACACATACAACTACATATATCTGAACTCGACACCAAGCTAATGAATTTTAGTTTTTTGTACCGTGGTTTGTTTACAAACATTTCACATTGAATTTGGTTAGTGTAGAATATAATTATGATGAATATTTGTTTTGCAGACAAATACACGCAATGAAGTTTCCAAGACACCAGCTAAACCAATGGAAACACCAAGAAATAAACGTTCGCAGCTACATACATCTACTCCGAAACCAAGGTACATACTTACATATTTATTTTTAACCTGTAGGTTATGATATGACATAATTTAAAAAATATTCACCTGTGTCTATGGTTGTTTGTAGTATTAAATAATCTTCTAGAGTATTCGTTTTTAAAATATTTATTTGCATTTCTATAAATATAAACATAAGATTTCTTTAATTTTAGAGCTGCAGAGAAAAAAGAGGCAGCCACTCCAAAATCAGCACCAGAAAAACCAGTTCAAGAGAAAAGACTGCCTGGTCGCCCTCCTAAGGAGAATAAAGAAGTAAAGAACGCGAGTCTTAGAGAAGAAAAAGAAGCCAAGGAAAAAGCGAATGCTAGTATAAAAGAGGACAAAGAAACCAAAGAACTTAAAGAGACCCAGGTGTGTACTAAGAAAAACAACCAATGTCAAACTGTAGGGATAGCGCCACACCAAGGAAAAATTGGTCTGTTGGGTCATGCTGTTGTTAAATCGCTTATGAAATAATATTAAGGATAGGTATTCCAGCAGAGGCCGCGCTTTTATGTATTTTAAAATCATCTGATATTAGAAAGAATAGAATCTATTCTAGTCAAAGCCGCATTCAATTACAAGATCTAATGAACTTCACTCGTTAGAAAAAAATCCCAAAGATTTTCTCCTTTTTGTAATGTTTTTTCAATATTAGGACTGAACTACTGATATTTAACATTTTTATATAGTACTTAACTGAAGACAATCAATGTTTCTAAACAAATTTGCAGAGCAACTTGATAAAATTATTTTAATCACAGCAATCAGACGCGATCAGTCTTGGGAAGAAGTAAATCCAGGAATACCTGACCTCAATGTATATATCTAATTATATATATATAATTATATCTAATTTCAGGTTATCAGAAATGTTCCAGAAGATAATACGTCAACTGAAGAACCGGTGCGGAGATCGACTCGGCCTGGCAAAGTAAAGGACTACGCGAAAATGATCAGAGACAGGTAAGACACTTCTGGCACACTTCACTCACAGCCTCAACTCACTCTCGGATTTAGGGTCAGTCGGTACATATCTGACGTAAAATGCGTCACGTTAGGCCAGAACAGGCAAATATATAATAAATCCTTCAACCTTTCACACTCAACCGATAATGCGTCGAGCGTACAGCGTCTGTTACGTTTCCGTAAACGCATAGTCGGTCGACGTAACGTTTTGTATGATACATTCAGACTAGGCGTAAGATAAGCGAAGATCTTTTTTGTACAGGCCGTTCGAACTGATTAGACCCGTAATGTGGCAGGTCTAATTTGACCGAATAGACGCGTCCGATGATACGCTCGACGCATTTTCCGTCAGATATGTACCGACCCTTAGGTTATCAAACAATTCTGAGGTCTCCAAGAGTCCTGAAAAGTCAGAAAAAAATAAATCACTGAGTTTAATACAAATTGATAATTATAAACAACTTGTATTATTATTCTAGTCCTGATGACGACGAAGAAACTAGTGAAGAGGAACTAGAGGAAGAAGAGCTTAAGGAAACCGAAGTAAGAAAAAGCGTAGAGGTGAGAATAACGAAAGCTTTTATTAATCATCTTTCAAACGAAAAAACTAAATCAAAATAATAAAGAGTGCATTACAATAGAATTTGTTTAAAGTCTATCTCTATTGTAATGTATTTATCAGTTATCGATTACCCGCAACCCAAGCTCTGCTTAGTTTTGGGCTATCAGTGTCTGAAGAACTGATTTTAAAACAAAACCTCACAATTGTGTCAGAATTGCACTTTACTGGTCTTTATTATTATTGTAGACACCTCGTCGAGGCCGCAAGCCTAAGGCAGCACCAGCGGCGCCTACTACACCAGCCAGTGCACCTAGGAAACGAGGCCGGCCAAGGCGCAAGGAACCGTCTCCTGTGTAAGAATCTTTATTCACCAGTGCAGCTGAAAGACTGCTATATATGCCTATATAAACATTGCCAATGAAAGGACCTGCATTACTTGCATTTAGCGGTTTTCTATGACCTTCACCGTTATTGGGCCATCTCTTGGGTAGCGTGTCGCTTCTTTTTACAAATAGTATTATAATAATATTATAATACGATTATAGCTTTTTATAATGATAAGGACTCCAGAATTGCTGGTCAGAATTTAAAAAAAATCTTTCACTTTTCTAAATTATTTTATTTTAACAACATTTAGTAAATTAACAGCTAACTTAAAGAGTAGGTATGTGACTAAATACTGAAGGCTAATTAAACATTTCCACAAAAAGATTTCTTAACGATTTGATATATTAATATTCCTGATAACGAGGTCCAGGGTTCAAATCCTGTGTCGTACCAAGGGTTCGTAGAAATAGTCACATAAAATTTGTTTGTTTTTTTCTTGCAGACCACCAAAAGTCGTTAAAAAGATGAATGATGAATCCGAGGATGAGGATGATCCTGAAGCCAATAGTTCGACGACAAAGCCTGAAGAAAGCAAATTCAAAGATACGGCACCAGCGGCTGAAGTCAATACAGTGAGTGTGCACATAGCATGTTTACTTACTTTCGTTGCAAAAAAGTGCGTATGGTGTTCATAATATTGTAAGGGTTTTTCAAAACGGCTGAAACAGGTTATTTTCTTGAAAATTTCAGGAATTTCGGACTCTTACTCCTGGTTTTCAGTTGATTTCGAGATGTTTTTTTTTACCATAAAACTAATCTAATAATAAATAATTGAGAGGTTCAACTAGTCAGTACATATAATTATTGAGTACCCATAACACAAGCATCAGTAGCTTGGGGGCTAGATAATGCTGTGAATTGTCCAGAATTATTTATATATATATAAATAATCTTTCTATCATATTTTTATTTCCATAGTCGGAGGAACCAAGGGCCCCTGTGGTGCCTGCACCGGCGGATCCAGCATCCAATGTCATTGTCTCGCCGAGCGGGCAAACCCTAAAAAAGGTGAGTAAAATTAATGCAATCAATTTAGGTAATTTATTAAGGTTTGCTGGAAGAAAACTCTTTGCCAGGGTTAAGCTCGCCTATGTACGTACATATCCTGTTTAGTTATTTCTATGTTTTATTTTGTGTGTAATGTACAATAAAGAATTAAAGAAACTTCCGTTTGTGATCAACTCATCCGTCATCACGTTACAAACAGTATGTTTATATCCTGTCTCATTTTTAAGTTCTGGAATTTCCCAAAAATTCGGGAAAATCATAAATATCCTGTTACATTTACGTCACCACAATGTTGATTACACAATACATAAACAAAATATATTTACAGGTGCCCATCAAAGCTCTGCCACCAGGAGTCAAACCAATGCCTTTACCTAGAAGTGAGTACATACCTACTGTAACCATATTCCTGGTTAGTCAATGAATCGAGTGTCTCATCCATCAATTAAAATGACAAGTAATTGTTTATTTTGAATAAATGAGGAAAAAACATGTTGTTTGAAAATGTTTTCCTGCTTTTATCTAATATTTCTTAAAATACTGGATTCTGGCTACGAATATTTGTTTTGACGGTATTATTTTATTTCTTCGTAGAATTACCAAGCGTCACTGAAATGCAGATCGGCAAAAAAATGGTGAAGGTACAGAAAATCGTGATGACCAAAGCAGAGGTCGAAGCAATGACCAAGAAAGGGCTCGTTGAAATGAAGGTAAGATTATAAAAACGATGAGTGTCCACTTTTGACTTGTTGAATATGCACGCAAATACACCTATATTTTGAAATTATTGCACATAATACTATAACCTTATTCCATGATTTTGGTTTGTTGACTTCGCACACAAATATAACTTTACTAGCTTCTGCACGCGGCTTCGTCGTTCTTTTCTTGAATAAAAAGTAGCCCATGTCCGTCTCCGAGACACCTCCATTCCTTTCAAAAAGAGCCGTTTAGGCGTGACAGCGTAACAGACAGACAGCCTGAGTTACTTCCGAATTTATAATATAAGCATGTATTATGTATATTAAGTTATTTATTCTTGCACGAAAAAATATACAAAACATTATACTAGACAATTAATACCAAGTTATGTTATTCGGAATAACATAACTTGAAAATTTCATAAAATGTAAAGGGTTGCGCGTACAGTACACACGTGAGAGCTATGTAATAAAGACTATTTACTTTTCTAGGATGGAACAATAGTTCTGAAGCAAGGTATAAAACTTCCGGCGAGCACCGCCTTGAAATCACCAGGGTCATCACAAGGTTTGTACATTTGACGTCTAGTAACTACAACCAAGCGTCTTATCTCATGACATTTTTCGATGTCGACTAAGGAAATGATCCGAGTGAACTGTGATAATATCAACAGCTATCCCAGTACACTCCTTCTATCAATGTGGCTTTATATTTGTAAGAACTCTCATACCAAATTTCACCAATATGATAATTAATTGCATATCAGCCCCTATTGTCCACGATTGAAAAAGGCCTCCCTTAATATGAAAGGTTTTGTAATAATTACCACGCTTGGCAGGCGAATAAATGATCGCAGTGGAAGTGGAAGCTTCTTCCTCTGATTCCCTTATTCGCATTTTGCGATAGCTTTATAATTTAAGGCGGTACCCCGTGGCACACTAGCGCCACCTATTTTATCTTACTTTTACGTTGAACAAAGGAAATATCAAAAATAACATTGGGGATTTTGTGATACCTATTATATACTTTTTTTTATGCCTCTGTAATAGTTTTATAATTCTGTTTGTTCAGCGTAATAGTAAGTTAAAATAGGTGGCGGCGCTAATGTGCCTCAGGGTACCGCCTTAAGTGTTCTTAAGCTAGTGTTTATTTAGGCCTAATATCGGTTTCAGTAACTGCAATGTTTGTATTTATTTTCAGAAAAGAGAGAAATTCTACCACCAAGGCCAACACGGTGTGATCTCGACAATAATCAAGTTTAATATTCATGTAGGCATGATAGACAATTTGTTTAATTTATACCACGCTGTGTTTGAAAATGTGAACTGCTTATTATATATGATTGTGTTTTACATTCGAGAATGTGAATTTCATTCTGTTAAAATTGAGGAACTATGATCTTTTGTTACATACTATCAGTATGCATGTAGATTTTTACATTAATTATGTAATGAAATATTTCGACAAAGCTTTAAATTAAAAGAAAGCCTCTAAAAATAAACCAATTAGTTCTTGACATAAACTTCGTAAGTAAACAAACGGACTTTATGTAATAAAATTATTTATAAGTGCACATTTAAAAGCTACCTGTGTAAATATAAATAAGAATTGTCGATAGTAAACAATGTTTACGCTGTTCGCCTTTCTATTTTTTTTTGTAGATCTTAAGGTAAATAAAAGTACATGAAATAAACCGACTTCGTATTTTTAACAAATAAGATTTAACCATTTTAATTCCTTTATTTCAAATAATAATGCACAATTCTCAACAAATCGTCTCAAGCCAATGTTCAGAGAATGGCTCCACGACGTAAACCAGGGCCCTAATTAAATTAATCTCAGTATGACACAAAGAATTGTCTCAGTAATATATAAAGACACATCTTGGCATTTTATACCACATGTTGTTAATGGCAATTGTGACGGGTTGGATACTTTTGTGACAGTGTCAATGAAAAAAAAAATGAAAATTATCTGAGTTATCAAATTATGAAGATTGTTTGATATTTTCACCAGAGCCTAGCTCGTTATCTAGCAGGGTGTACCACGTGCAGGTTATGTTGGCTTGGGAGACGAGATGTTGGAGTCCCCCTAAAGCTGGGTTCCCACGGTGCGTGATTCTGTGGATGATCACGCACAGCCGACGACCACGGACGGCAACGCACACAGACAGGGCTCTTTCAACGGTGCTTGTCGGTCTGTGTACATCTTTTGGTAGCTTCATTTTAAAATGCTAAGTGAAAGAGAACGTATCGTCGCTGCAGCTGCGGCTGTGGTAATACGAGTAATTAACAATTACCAAATTATGCGATCTAGTAAAAGTAAAAAGAAACCACGCCGCGCTGGTGGATCTAAGAGTATGTACCATCTATGGACGGTTCCACGAAAATACCATTATCATAGCACCTGTAGGTTATACCTAGTGGATTAGCAAAATTCGGACCCAGACAAAAATGCACTGAAACCACATTAGCATAGGTTTAGTTTCCCACTACTCAACGATAGATGTCGCTACTCAGCGCGTACCTTATAGATGGCGCTTGAGTCTCTCGTTTACCGCCCCTTTTTATCAAGGCTCCACGCGGCTTCGCGGGCCGATTCAAAATAACTAATCAAACGCTATCAAAAACTCGTGTGAAGCGGTCGTGGTAGCCGGGACCACCCCACTCGAATAACTTTTGTTGTCTGTTTTTATTTTAATTTAATATTAGTGCAGTGTTCCGTGGGAATCCTGCCTGACTCAAAAGTCCAAAGGATCCTCAATAGGTACTCCGCTGCCACTTACGGTAAGTTTTTTTTAAATGATATAAGATTTTTTTATTTTAATTATATGAATCTTTATGTAGAGTGCAGACTGTATAAGAACTAGTAAAAGCTGGATTGTATTAATTAACCTAATGTTTTAGAATGGCCAACTATTCTTCCCTGTGTCTACTTTAGCATTGAAACTCGATGTAGGAACGTATGTAAATTTAAATTTACTCTACCTAGAATGTTTCCACTTTTGCGCTTTTGATATTTGACATCATTTTATTATACGGTGCAACAAGATTGTTTCATACCATTATATTTTATGATTAAGACGCTCTAACCGGGACCATCCAGATTTGTATGATATACAAATCTTATCAAAACAAACAATCACTTTTATAGATATCAAGATTTTTATAATCTTGCATGTCCGATCAACATAAATCGAATACTTACGGTAAAACAATAATTTTTCACTAAAGTCATATCCACCAAGCGACGTACAAATCTCTACAATTTTATGAAATATTGTGAGCTAAGAAGCTATTTACCTCTACCTGAACCTCGTACTCCGTATTTTGCTAAACAAACAAAACCTGAAATCGTATTCTGTTGTAAACATAAATGATGACTTCAAGTATAAAATAGGCCTATGTAAAGCTCTCTTCAGCTCCATAAAAAACATGATATAACATCTACAGGCACGGTTCGACCCGAAGTTTACTTATGTGATTACCCTTAGCATTGAAACATGGAAATAAAGGAAGAATTCTGTTGAAAGCACAAATGGATATTGTCAACAAGTCTCGTTAGAAAATACTTTATTATCGTGTCGCTGTGACCAAAACATGCTAAACGATTGGACATGGCAATCGTCCAAATACTACAGATTCTTGTTAACATTGCTTGTCATGAGAAGCATTTGGGTTTGCCCAACCCTCTGGCCTACAATATCGTAACCTACCTACCTAGTTAGTGCCGGATTACTCTACAATTTTTTTTATTAATTTCTAAGTTAAGATCAAACGGTAGTCGTTATTATTCGAATGTTTTATTTTTTTTAACCGACTTAAAAAACAAGGAGTTTCCATTTCGGCTGTATGTTTTTATTTACCTATAGGCGATTTTGATAATTGTTTTGATTTTGTGCGGATTATAATCCTGATAGATTTTATTTCCGAGAAATTACTTTGTGTCCCGAATAGCTCACAGAAAAGTCACACATATATTATAATTCATAATAAATTATTTTTTTAGTTTAAAAACGTGAAATTATTATAGATATGTCATCATTATCATATTATCTAGCTAGCGGTACATACACGAGTAGGTATAATGTTTTATGCGTAGATATAAGTTTGATTTTAGACATTAGGTTTAACAAAATATATATTTGTTAGTCGACTGAAAAGTAGGTAAGATTAAGTAATACTATTGTTCATGGCGTTAGGATATATTCACAAAATAGGTGCTAAAACATGAATACCTAATGACGTTATTGGTGATTCATGAAAATAGATAAATCTGAAAGTCGGGGATTCCGGCGGATGGCCTCGTTTAGTAAATAGGTATATTATTTTATTTAAAAAAAACCCTGAATCATACATCAACACAAATTAACTAATTGCTTCTCCGAAATAACTTAATCAATAGAATTTCATGAGAGTCAGAGAACGGCAATAAGGAAAAGCCCATTTGATCTTAATCTTTTATTGGTCTCGTTTCAAGAACTGCCATGTCTCGTCTTACCACAGATTGTATGTCGCATTCGTAAAACATTTCGTAAACATCAACAATTTTACAGTTTCAGTTAGTAAGCTAATGTGTCCCATGCAAGTTGGATTGCGTAAACATTTGAACAGTATCCTCTCATGACTGCCATGTGTGGAGATATTAACTACTGGAATAATTTATGCGTTTAGCTGCAAATCCACAGGAAGATAGGGGGCAAATAAATCTGTACAGGGTGTCTCGTAATATTAAAGTTGATATTTAAAGATGTGTAGCAAATAACTGGGTGTATGTACTGGGTGGTAACATTTTCAAAAGCACTACAAAATTTATTAATTCAATCCATAGATATCAGAAGTTATTGCTTAAATTATGAGCATGGCGTGCAAAGATGTGAACAGGGTAAAAACCTTCAAATTTTCCAAAAAATTACATAACTCCCAAACTTTGGTTTCTGTGTCTGATTCGCCATGTCACTGCGCAAACCCACCTTCAGTATAATCCACTCATTAACATTTATTATAGGATACACTGTATGTTTTCCGATGGACCAGTCGGTATCAATTCACTTGTAGCAAGCAATACAAAGTATTGGCTAATCAGCGTAGCACACAAATCTTTTCCAGCGACAATTGGCTAGACTAGACGAAAGCAAACTGCAAAACAATTCCAACTTCCCAATCGAACAACTATTTCTGCCATCCAGCAACCGTTCAATGCTGATCGGTTCTTACGAATGTAGTCCAACCCAGCAAGATAATACGGGTACTTGTTAATGCTGTCGGGTCGACCATGACACTATTTTATTGTAGGCAATACTCAGCAGTACGCCTAAGCAAGATAAAGGGTGGCAGCCACCTTTGTCTTAGATGATGCCTAGATGTGTTATTAGCTATTTCAATGAGACAACGGATGTAGCTATAGAAATTATGGCGAGGAGGCTTATGTTCGTTAATGGTAACCCCTGTAAACTCCTGTGTGTATGATTTGTAATTCGTTGTGTATTTTTTTGTTACTTGTATTATTATGTTTGACATATAAGAATATTCTTATCAATAAATAACTGAACTGAACTGGTACAGTGTTATGTACCATTTTACACTTACTCCTTTAGACATAAGTTCCTAGAACTATCTATCCATCGCCAAAACAACACATTATCTTGTTCATCACATCTTTACTTCTAAATGTATTTCAAAGTCCTCACAAACATTTATTCATCATATTAGTTAATTTTTTTGTTTGTTTACTCATCTTAGTTCATTTAGTTTTCAATATTAATAAATAAATAAATAAATAATGCTGGACAATCCACACAGCATTATCTAGCAAAGCTTGTGTTATGGGTACTAGATAACTGATATACAATACATTACATAGATAGATATTAATAAATGATAACTTTTGTTTACTACTCTCATGCCCTTAGTATTTAAGCGTAGACATAAGTTATGTCAGTTCAATCCTGTCTTCGAATCAAGTACAATCTCTGTAAATTTCCTTTTGCAACGTACCAGTTTACAACAGTCAGCGGCAGATTATCAACGAATAAATTCTTATAATCATTTGTAAAAAGGCTTGCTACAAAATATATATTTTCTAGACGATAAAAAGGCATGGTACGAGTTATGCTCCAACTCAAAAACTAACAACCAAACAGGGTAACGGTTTCTTGTTCGCTTCTTTACTTTACCTTAAAAAGATTGAAGTGAACAAAAAACCAAAGTGTTTACTTTATTTCCTTGTTTTACAGTAATTTAAGTTTTGGGCCTTATCCAAAAGTCCTGTTCTAAAATAACTAAAGCACTGTGATGTTTGAATTAAACACTTGAGAGTTAAACTTTCTTGTAAGTAAATTAACTTGCGCCTGTGCGAAGAATTCACAAACTTTATTTATCCAAATGATTGAAAATGAATTTTATTCAAAAAGCTATTATTTTTGGCAAAACACCAGATATTTAAAGACAAGCTATTTTAATCACACCCATAATGTATATTCGCGAATCATTGACCGAATTATTAGTTAACATGATGCTCACGTTCTTTCGATAGAGCGGTTGTATCGATTATTTAGCGCTCCTTTAGTAACTTATTAAAATTCTTAGAACAACGGTAATTTGTAACAAAACGGCCATAATAAATAAGTATTCTTAAGTACCACATATTATATTTAACTCGCATAAACTTAGTACTGGAGGTTACTTATTTTTATTGATAAACAGGAAAATTCTTCCAGGTCACATTGACTAAATGACCTACAATAATTATTACCTAGGTACAAAATAAGAACTCAAAATGAACATGTTTAATATTTATTTTGCTAGGCATTAACAGTATTATTATCAAATTGTAGACGAGATCAATTAATTTAAAAGAAGGCGTAATTGAAAAACATCGTACACAGAAAATTGCGACCGGTACGGTGATTATGTAACTCGCGACCGGTTTGCGACAGGCGTAAATTAAGCAATCAGCGCTGTCAAACGCCAATTTTGATCAATTTTGACGTTGTAGCTGGTGTCAAACTAATACAAAATTGACGTTTGACAGCACTGATTGCTTAATTTACGCCTGTCGCAAACCGGTCGCGAGTTACATAATCAGCCAGCGGATTTTTTAAAATATGTTTAGGTACTGCAGTGTATAAATGCATCACCAGAATCTAATCTTAGCGGGCGGACACGCTGACAAACGGTCACCTTGCCTGCTATTATTATAAATTGCTAAGTAATTGCCGGTGTTTTTTCACAGCGTAATTCCCATTTATTATAATGATTCATCTAAAAGTTTCAGTAGGAACAGTGGCATTCATTATTAGCTGACCTGTTACGTTTGAACTCATTTTCTATGAATACAGAACGTTTTTAAAACTAGAATCCTACGGTAAAATTAAAACAGCAAGCCGTTTTATATAAAAATAAAATCTATACTAATATTATAAAGAGGAATGATTAATATTTTTGTTTGTTTGTTTTGAAAAGGCTCCGAAACTGGGCCGATTTTAAAAATTATTTCGCCGTTGGGAAACTTCACTATGCCCGGGTGGCATAGGGCTATATTATGTTCTCTATATCCCCCTAGAAATGAGAAATTTGATTTTTATTTGGTATATTATAAAAAGCTAAAGCCGATGTTATTACAAGGCCTGCCAGAGCGGTCAACTAACGATGAACGCTACTGCACCTCAGTTAATTTTATAGGCACTTTACTACAGAGTCGCGTGAAGCCGCGCCTTAACCTTAAGCTCTGTCTGAAGCAACAATAAAAGCAAATTTATAGCGTCTTGAAACATGCTGGTATCTTGGTTACTAAGAGATGTATATCCTTAGATTTCCGCGGGTAATAATTTTCTTCATTAGGTAGTTAATTAATTATAATAAGAAATCCAGAATATGTATATCTCGCTAGTTAATAAATGAAATAAATAAACACCTTCCCATTTTTCGAATAGGTCGCTCATAAGTATAAATCTTCGATGTCATATAAACGTTTGAGATTTTATCAAATAGACGAGGGCCGAAAAATAAATTGGCGATGCTAATGACCCCCAGAATAGGAACAAGCCTTAGAATAGGAAAATAAACTTAGAAGCTTGGAGTTAGGGGTGACCGCCCGCCCAACAGTTAATATAGGCAATGCGGACCGGACGTCCGTTGTATGTGAACACCGGTAAAGAATTATAAATCTAACCTTGAACCTCTTTTCATGAATATGTAAATGAGTGCAGCAGTTTTATTCCTGCTAGCGCGTTTTTATGACTACTAGAAAGCATTGTGGTGCGGCAAATGTAGAGCCAGTAAAAAGGCTTGATTTAACTCAACCACGACAAGTTACTTTTTTAAAATTTTATGCATTTATTGTATATAGAATTGGCTTAACACTTAGGAATTATCTAACTACTAACCTAACACCGAAGATGGTTTTATTTAACTGATGAATTTCTCAAAGTATAAAATTGATAGATGCATTCATTTAAACAGTGATAGATACATTAAAAAAATCGTTTCAAAAAGAAAAATATTAATATCGATGATCACATCGCTTCTATTTTAGAAATTAACGCATTAAATTGTATTAAATATCGGTGGGTAGGTATCAGACACATACCAATATTAGTATTCAACGTTAGTAACGTATTTATGCTAAGTTTTATTTTCTATTCCTGAGTAATCAATTGTATTCAGACGTAGCCTAGCGATTTGTTCCATTCCACAGTCTTGACATTGAAAACGGAACTGGTTTCATAGCAAAAAACCAAGCCACGTAATTATAATATCATGATTCACATTTTTTTGCGCTGTTGTAGCGAGGGCGTTAGACTTTGTAGACCCTTATAGAGAGCTTAAAAAATACAAATTTATTTGCCGATAAAGTATGTAGACATTATAACAAAACTGCTTATTAGGGTTCCATGCCAAATGGTTCCTAGAAACACTAATCTTAAAATTGTATGCTGTCCGTCTATTTGAAAAATTGTTACCACTCGTTGACGTAATTAGCTACTAGAACGAACAAATCTGATAACTAACCAAATACAAAAGAACAATCTGAAACAGTACCCTATTCCAGGGAAAAATAAGAAGGATCCAGGGTTTTCTTTGTGAATAAACCACTCACCCAATGTGGGTTGGTAGTTTTATTTCAGATTTTTATGTATTATTTTTATTAACTTATACTTATACTCTCTCTCTCTCTTTATTAACTTATGTATATCAGCTATCTAGTAGGTACCCATAACACAAGCTCTGCTTAGCTTGGAGTTAGATGTTGCTGTGTGCATTGTCCAGCATTATTATTATTATGATTTTCTATCACCATTATTATGCTAAACAATCTAGCAAAAATCTTAAGCGAAGCGATAATGTCATCGTTAATGTTGTAGGCAGTCCATGATGGATAGCTGACCATAGAAATATTACAAGATATGACGCAAGGTCTGACACCATACCTACACGATGAAATATTAATAATATTATTATTATTGGAAATGAGCTCAGCTCCGCCAGCTCTTGTTATCGAAATTGCCTGTTATAAAAGTACCTATTTCGCTCAGCAAATTACTAGTTAAAATCTATATATATAAAAGAAAGTCATGTTAGTTACACTATTTATAACTCAAGAACGGCTGAACCGATTTAGCTGAAAATTGGTGGAGAGGTAGCTTAGAACCAGGAGTCTAGCATATGTAGGATATATATTTTTTTAAAGGACTTTTTATCATTTAAACAATTTGACACATAGATTTCCACGGGAGCGAAGCCGCGCGGGGCAAAGCTTTAATTTTACATATTTACCCTACATAATAAATATGTAGGTACCTGCCTCACAATGCACGGGAATATAATATAATTAATAAAATCAATTTGCTGGAACAGTCAAGGAGAACAGTACAATTTACTTAGCTACATTGTCTTATATTATTCATAACGTTCATAATCTACTTATAATTGCTTCATATTTTTCAAATGATAAATGCAAAATAATAACATTTTATTAAATATTGACCTGAATCACGGAGTGCAGGACAATACATCCATAATAACTTCTGACATGTCGGTCAGTAGGCGATAAGAATAAATCTGTGCGAAGAGAAAAACATTGTTCTACATTTTAAGAAATCAAATAATATTCTTAAAATTATTCCGAACGTGAGGGCTTGCACACTAAAAAAACAAAAACTCTACATTTAATTATTGAAATTTAGCGTATTTACGGTGCTAAATAAATTCATTTTTATTGGACAATTATTAGTTAATGAAAATGTAACCAGACTTTATATTGTTATTTGTTCAAATCCAATTGATTTTTATTGATACATATTGCGATTTTCGTTGGAATCTTTGATAGAAACTCGGTCGCATTAAGTCGCGGCCTTATTTGGCTTTGAGTCGAACAAAAACAGTGGTCCAATCCAAGAAGACAACGTTGTTTTTTATTCAAAATACCTTATCATCTCGTGTATAGCAAGATTGATACCGGCACAATCAAAACGTGTCTTGGAAAAAAAAATAATGGATATCGACGCGCGATCCCTATCGCGTATTTGAAGATAGAAAGAGAGAGATGTAAGAGCTACATGTAAAAATTACTACGTCATTGGGACTTACAAAGCGTGGACCCCATCGTTTTCCTTCTCGATTCGTGGGATACAATTATAAAGCCGGAGGTTCTTGCCTCCAAGCGTCTATTATTATCTGAAAGGTAAAAAAAGAGGTAAAAAACTACCTAGGTAATTGAGAGCCCGTGGCATCGTCCGTTCTATAAGCTATGGTGGATGATTGTTGCTATGTAAATGTATGCACGATAAATCTAATTTACTTATGCTAACTTGTATTTGATTACATGTTGTAATGTTGATGGTATCAGTTGGTATTTAAAAATAATTGCCCGGTCCGCTGCAGCTAAGCTATTTATTAAGTATGTGTGTAAAACTGATAGTACTACTAGGTACTCACAGTTTCACATTTATTTAGTAATTCGGTAGGACTCTATACATAGGAGAGATACAATAATGACAAAATACTATGAGCATCCTCCTAACTTGTAAAACTTTAGTAAAAAGACGTCTAAGAAGGTCAGCTTGCGACGCAGGAGTTTGTACGATCTGCAGATATTTGTTCAGAGTGTTCTGGATGTTTTCTACAAAAGTAAAAAATATCTATGTAGTGCATTGTATTAATTACCTATATATATCTTATCTGAATCTATAGTAAATAATAGAATAGAAAATCATTTATTGCATATAAATCACTTAACCTAAACTAATATTAAATACAAAAATAAATTACTGATAACAGGCAAAGGGAGTGTATTCAGCATTGTGCTGCATGCCAAGACATGCAGCGCTGGTTTTCAATACACTCCCGTCGGGTAGGTGGTCACCGAGGGGATGGGATAGCGGGCTAACAGTATGTTCCTATACATATATAACAATGGTACAATTACAAAATTAGATAAACTCCGTCTGTAAGGTTCATTCGGTGAACTCTATGTGTGTTCATGCATGTACATGGGTAGGTACACAAAAGAAAAAAAAACCTACCCATAACACAAGCTCTGCTTACCTTGGGGCTTAGATAATGATGCATGAATTGTCCAACATTATTAATTTATTTATTAAAACACCGTCATAGTAAAAGTACTTAGTAGGTAATCTAAAATAAAAATTTAAATCTATACCGTATCCTATCTAGATGGCCCAAATAGATACTTTACTTACCTTTACCTACACCAGGCGCTATCTACACCTACCTTTCGGAAACCTCACGAGGGCTGCTAAAATTACAACAAACCTCAGTACGTGTAAAACCGGTGCACTGTGGCTTACAAACAAGGCTACAAGTAGTGCGTGAAGAATCAAATTACCTTTTCATCTCATCGGCCAGTGCCCACAGTTACACAATAAGGCTACAAATTATTATGTCGGTATGAAAATTGGAATTTGATTACCTAACAGGCGCATTCAGCGCACCAAACGTTTGGGCACGCACACCATTACGTATCCCAAACTTCTGTTTTTGTTATTTAGCAATCATCATGTTTGGGAAAGGAATTTGTAAAGAAAGTATTTCCCAGATTAAATAATATCCCAAAAATTTTCGATTTCGATGGGACTTGAACCCGCGACCTTCCCCTGACTAGAGGGACGCTCTAACCCCGAGATTTTTACTTAACCACGAGATTAATTTATTAGTCGTTTTCTATATATAATAATAAAAAAACGATCTATGTAATGTATTGTATTATGTATATCAGTTATCTAGTACCCATAACACAAGCTCTGCTTACCATGGGGCTAGATAATGCTGTGTGAATTGTCCAGCATTATTTATTTATTTATTAAGTGACCGACGAGTTGAAAATCTTTGGGACTTCCTACGACTCTAGCGGTGGGTTCAAGTCCCGTCACAACCGAATTTTTTTGGGATATTATTTCATTTCTTAGAGATTACCCCGAGGGCTTACGCACTATACCTAATAACAAAAACCTTAGTATGTCCCAGATCTTAAAACTATGATAAATAATAAAATGTCTGGTAAATTACAGTGGGGTAGTCTAATATTACGCAAGTAATTGTCGACAAGCGTGCGTACAAAAGCTTAGCAAGGTTATTAATAGGACTAATAAATAAATAATATCACTGGGGTGACAAATCGTACCACCCTGTATCACCTTGAATCCGGGGACAAGACGCGGAAATGATAATGTTGTGGTATTTTATATATTTGGGATAACCATCACGGAAATGAAATGAGTAAACGCAATGCATGTCTGTCAGTACTCTTTAACTTTTACCATCAAGTAAGTTATGATTTGAAATGGTTTTATGGAATCCGCGTAAAACTTTCCGAAGGTCAATAAATGGTAAAGCAATATTTGCGTTTTTGTGAGTTGTGCAAGGTTAGTGCTTACCTAAAGCTCAGCTCAATGTTTACTCGTAAAAACGTTGACTCGATGTTCCTTAAAATGTACAGACTTATGCGAGCTTGCTTGTTAGGTTGGTGCCTAATAGAGCTAGCAAGATAAAAGAAAGGTAGGCCTTACCTTTATCAAAATGTTGATGAAACTTATAAACCTTGTCAATTTAATAATAATTAATTGTATGTATTATCAGTTATCTAGTATACTGTACCCACTACACAAGCTCGGTTTAGTTTGCGGCTGGCTAGACGATGTTGTGTGAAATGTCCGTCGTTATTAAAAATCGTAGGAGCCTACCCTCCGTAGGAAACGTAGGCTGCTATAAAATTTATTATTAATTATTATAACTACCTAATATATCCATAGTAACAAAATCATTGACCTATAAAACTAATAGAATCACATCACACTAATATTATAAATGCGAGAGTTTGGATGTTTATTCCTTCGTCTTGCCAAAACTACTAAACGGATCAGGCTGAAAATTTGCCAACATATTATTCTAGGACCGAAATAAAACATAATCCCATTAATGAGTTCCCATGAGATATAAATAACTTTAAAACGGTACCATAGAAACAATGCGCGCGAAGCCGCGGGCAGAAACTAATTGGCAGCAGAAAATAAATAACATAAATTCCCAGAACATAGCATAGCAATAGTAATGTCAGTCATTGGTCACGGCACGGGCGCGCCTCCCTGAGGGAAGCCAACTATTACCTCATTCCTGCCCATAGACTTCATCAGAAACCTAGAACTTATTACCACTGGACACGTAAGGACGATATTTACCATGACTTGATTTCATGGTAAATATCCCGATAAAAGTGAATTTTGTGTTAATGCCATCATAGTTTCAAAAGCTTTAACGTAAGGACTGACTTATCAACTAAGCGAATTACTCCTAATAATCCTTATACACTGTCTCACTCGCAAAAAACAAATGAATTCGTTATATTGGCTAGGTTGGAGATGCTAAAGATAAGCATTATTTAGAAGAGTTGATTCCCCTATATCTCAACCGGTTATTCAATTCTTCTGGGTCCCAGTTCCACACGACCATTTGTACGTGATGGCAATTTTCTAATTGGCTATAAGTACAAGTTAATTGAAAATAACATGCCATACGAATAGTTTTGCGTCGTATTGTTAAAATCTCAGGGACTAATAAACAACTTTATAGCCTCTTGAAAATATTGACGAAGAACCTATTAAAACTTTTTAAACTATCATGGTTATTAATACTAAAGTCATTTAAAACGGGATATTTACCATGATTTGATTTTTGAGTTATCCAATATTTCGGCACAGTTGCATGCGCCATGATCACGGAGTAACTGGATAACTCAAAAATCAAATCATGGTAAATATCCCGTTTTAAATGACTTTAGAAGAACCTATTGTTGGTTTTATCCTTATACCTAGGTACCCTAGGCAAGTAACTTGTTGTTATCCAATCCTAGCTTCCTCAGAAGTCTGCGGTGGATGTTTTGGTTTAGGAATCATATTTCAAGAAATTAACATTAAAAGGTTCGTCTCGTCATTTCATTACAAAAGCTTTTGGACCTTGTTGTTTCCTTAATAAGTATAAAATTATTGTTCCCAGAAATGTCAGTCAGGTGTTTGTTCTTGTTATTGTTCTGTATTGCATGTGGTAAATGCTTAGTAACAAATATGTTATTTCCTCATTAAGATCTCTGATATCGGTCCATGGTGTTCTGTGAATCGCATGACGAAGATGAGATGATGAAGCTGTGATGCAGGTGGTATAAGCATACCACCCATCTCAGCTTCCTATTATGTGTCATAGACCTAGAAACCTGGGTTCTACGAATAGCCTTAGTGAAGTTTTTCCTTCAGCCTTTGAGCCTGAGTCCACACGCAGAACAATAATTTAAATAAGTAATTGTTTATTCATGGAAACCTTAGATTCCATTCAGTGTAATCATTAAATGCCGAGTTGATAATTTCCTTCATTGTATCCGGTGCAAATGGTACCTACAATGCGTCATATTCCTATCAATGTTGAAGATCATTATAACCCTCTGCTACCACGTCGCGCTTTATAAGTAATACTACACCCATAAAATAACTACAGCACTTAAGTTTTTGTTATTGCACTTTTTTATAACCTTATAATGACTGGCTATGCATTCACCCTTTAGGTACATAACCAGCTATTTGTAGTTGTTGTTTTACTGAAACATTTAAAGGTTATTAACCATGGGAATTGAATACTGGGATAAAATGTCCATAGATTTTTTAAAATTTGTACACATATCTATGTATGTATGTTATTCCAAGTCTAAGACCAACATCTATGTAAAATTTCAACTCAGTCCGTTAAATACTTTAAACATGAAGAAGCAACATTTTTTTCAGTATTGAACAACATAAATTTGAATAAAAAAATGTATTCGTGGGTCATTTACATGTATAAGGTCAGTTTGCAAGTCTCTTTGTGTTCTAGGACTCACGACCGATTATGGAAATCGAAGGTTCTCTACATTGCATTGGCCGCACTTGCCCAACGGATCTTCCCTAGGGACCTTTAGCTGCAGAATACTAACGCTGGACTCACCTTGGCATGTCTATGAACACACTACCATGTTAATGATCAGATGACGCAAGACGGAAACTTGCAGCAATAAATATTCATCTATAAAGAAAGGACTAACTTTCTTTACACAATATGACGTCAAAGAAAACATTTGCACCAGTAAAATTAAATAACGAGGCGGCACGCTTTATCAAAAAGATTAATATATGAAAGATTACGAAACTACTACGTATCCACAAATTTTCTTCTGATAAAACAGTGATAAGATTATCGCACTCGTAGTTTGCTTTATCTTAGAACGCGGCAACGTTCGCAGACATTATTCGTAAAATTATTATCATGACCGACAAAATGAGTGAGATCAGAGATAATCGCTTTCGCCTTAACGAACCTACAAAACCTTGCCCTTTTTGTTTCCGTGGCATTGGATTGATATATACAAAGATGCTCGAGCTAAAGTGCAGTTTATCATAACTTCAATATTATGCAAATAGTTTCGATAAAAATGTCCGTTTACATTTTCATGATATTTTGTGAAAGCATAGATTTTTCTACATGAAAAGCCTTCCTAAGTCAAACCAGTCGGTCTTGATCTTAGTCAGCACCTAGTCTTATTTATAGGATCATCTTAATGCCGACCTTAAACTGACGTAAGGAAACTTTTGCGAGCAAGACATAGTAAAAACTTCACTATTTAATCTAGGGGTAAAATCCAATGACTAGACATAATTAATATAAAAAATGTGCACTTCTCCGAAAGCTCCGAAGGTCTTCAACCTCTTCAAGGAAAAAAGGTGGTCTGAATTCAAGGCAACCTTGAAAAGGTTTTGATGTATGATACTTTTAAAGTCATTGCCAGTTAAACCCGTTACGATATCATCGCACAGCTATAGGTACTATCTGGCCACACTAAACTAACCTGTAGCTAGTAGTGTAGTGTACTTTGGCTAGTTCTTACACTAAATATTGTAATTTTATAAAACTTTAATTAAAAACTAAAATTATTTGATGTTATATTTTTTTTATAAAGATTTATATTATCCCGATACGCAGGGTAGAGTCATTAATTTCACATTCGAATTTAATTAATGAGATTTGGGTAGTTTCCGTTTTATTTACAGGCAGCAGGGTCACACTTCTACTTAATCTACCATCATACCTTGAACTGTTACCGGTAATTTCTCTGACATGTCAGACAGGCAAATATGTTAATAATTATAGCATTTTAATACTTATGCCTTAGTGATAACGACTATTTTTTATGTGTAATTGGAGGTCGAATCGAATGTTCCATTAGTAGGCTCTGGAAAATTTCAGAGTTTACCTGGTTAGTAGGTAACAACGACCACGTAGTGTTATATCTAGTTATTAATGACGTCAAACAAAGACAAAGCCTGCCTAATCGTGATTGTTCAAATACATCAAACGCTTAAAGCTTTCAAACCTATCGAACTTCAAAAATAAGTGCTGACTGCTGAATAATAAGACTTCATATTTATTTATTTTCTACATACAATACAGTGTCACATAATTTGAGCTTAGGTGTAGGTACATGTACCCTGTAAGGGCGCAGCAAATAATTTATAAATAAGCACAACAGTAACTATTATTATTTGTTTTTTAGTATTCTTGTTATGTTCTTATTTACATAACCTGTGGTAAACCCCCTGCCTTTTCCAAAATTCATTTAATTTTTACATCCAAAGGTTGCCTGGAAGAGATCGCTTCTAAGCGATAAGGCTGCCCATTGTACATGTCGCATATAATGTATTTTTGTAATGATTGATTTGATTATGGTGTACAATAAAGAATTTTTGTATTATATTGTAACTAGTATTTATAGGTATCAACATAGTAATCGCATAATTTATACAATATCATGCACAAGAATCAAATTACTTTCATTAATAACTCGAAGGTAATTTCACTTATTAATTCAGGTAGCCAAATATAGTTTAGACTTCTCATTCTTCTTCTCATTGAATCATTTAAAATTTCATTCATACACCGTTCATTCGACGGCGTAATACGAGTAACATTTAGGATCTGAGGTCTGGCCATTTACACTTCCGATAAGTCTATAAAGAAAAATGTACACACTGTCATCTTTGTTCAACGCGAAGATAGGAACTGTCCATTATTAACTTTAGTATTAGCACATTGGTGTTCAAACTCAACTAAATCTAGAACAAATATGGTGCCACACACTGTCATATATACAATTGCGTTATAGCGTACCCCAGCGTTGGTTTACTTACCTTGTTTGAGTGACCATTTAAGATCGCCTGACATAATATACCTACATCTTCTCATTGCATACAGGTTTCCGAACAATTTTCAGAGTCTAAAATTAGTTTGTAGGTACTGACGATAGCGTAATCATAACCATTACAATTAATTGCTATTTATGACTACAGGTAATTGTTCTTAGGGGTACATAATGCATAAAAACCCTGTCAAAATAATTATTATTTTTGGGCTCGTTCTTGTTAGATTGAAAAGTGAAAATAATTAACTTAAGTACTTGGTACTTAAAAGGTGATGCAACTAGGCTTTATATTTGGTAAATTACCTATAGCATTGAATGTATTTAATATAATAACTTAGGATATTGAGTGCTTTCGTATTCAAACAGTAAAATTTTATATTCCGTAATAAATAAAAATATTATGTAGATGTAGAGCGCAATTGAAACAAATTGCTTTACTTATTTCGAAAAGTTTCGAGGAAATCATATGGTGACAAGTCAGCTCGGTCGATGTTCGTCGTGAGCAAATAAATTTAAGGCACCAATAACAGTGCCCAAGGTTCAATTTACTGGCAACTAGTTTCTGCCCGCGGCTTCGCACGCGTTGTTTCTATGGAACGTACAACGCTGTGGTAAAAAGATGGGATAAAAAGCGACGTGTTTTTTTCAGGCCAAAAACTATCTGTATGCAAGATTTTAGCCCGATCTGTTCAGTACATTTGGCGTGAAGATGTGACAAACATCATCCATGGCTTTGCCCGCGTTGGAATCTATGTGTAAAAATATAGTTATTAAACTTTCCCCTTGAATCACTCTATCTATTAAAAATAACAGCATCAAAATCCGTTGCTAGTTTTAAAGATCTAAGCATACATAGCGGCAGACAGACAGCGACAACATACTATGTAGTGAAGTGTAATTCACCTGGGTGGTGTAGGTACTAAACAGCAGTACAAAAAGGTCTAGGTAAAGGCAAAAATGGAGCTTTATCCAATAAGGCCAAGTGGCGATTGGTCACGGCTAACCGGACCTTGTGAGGATGAGGATGCCCTCGCAAACCCTAAAGCAGCGTGGAGCACTGCCAAGAACCGGGTTATATAATATGTGCATATGTAGTTCGAGTAGATTCCATATTTTACGGCATTTGCAAGGTTTGTTTGAACGATGTTAATAACTGGCTGCCACTTCTCTTTGAATCCATTGCCAGATAAGTTTAAAACAACGATAAACTTGTATCTAGATCTTATATCACGTTTTACAGTTAAAACTAGCTGACCCTACAGACCTTCTATCCAAAAAACCACAGGGGCAGACTCCCAATTCTTATGCTTATTCTTAAATTCTCGGAAACTTTCATATTCTTAACCATCTTGTACACTAAATAGAACCAGATCTTGGAATGGACCGATCTATCCATTCTCAAGTAATATTATAAAGAGGTAAAATTTGTGAGTTTGTGATATTGTAGGGGGTAATCTATGGATCTATTGAACCGATTTAAAAAATATTTTACCAATAGAAAGCCATGTTATCTGTGAGTGTCATATTGACCCGAAAATAAAAAGACTTTTTCGTGCATAAAGATACATTTACTCTACGTTCTTCGCAATAGTGTTATGAAACAATATCCACCCGGGTGAAGCCAGTTCGGGCCGCCTGATTTATTAATATGGAAATCCTTTGCATTCTACAAAAAGTAGAGTCTTCTCTCCATAGGTTCTCTCCCTGCCTCGGGTTATTGTATTGCATCCGAGATCAACGGATACAGATAGGCACTCAGATATGCAGCCATTGCAACGGAATGCAATAATTGTAATTTAATGCACGGAAGCGGACTTTCCCATTTTCCCTTCCTCTAATTGTCACCACAGACCGGTGAATAGCCCTAACCATAATTACCTGATAACGTCCGGTGTCATATACCCGTGAAATCCAATCAATGGGTCGTCCTGACCCTATCATTCACACCATGGCGTATAGGGCCTCTTTTGTTATGGTAAACGTAAAACTAGTTTGGAGCTAAATAATTATGTATGTTTTTGGATGAGCCGCGTAGAAGCGTAACTCTCACTACGAGCTTGGAATTGCTACGCGATAATTGAGATATTTTGTACCTGGTAAATGCGGCTTGATACTATATAAAAAATAATAATAGATAATATCAAAACATAATTTATATATAAATAAAATATATTAGTATTTAAAATATATTTGATAAATAATAGTTCCTAAATCTTTCGATTCAAGAAAACAAAACGTTATTCTTAGTAGAATTGTGGGTAATCTAACTTGCTTACAATGACTATTCATAGGATGATTTCATTTTATGCGCTTGGTAAAATCAATTATGATCGAATTCTCTAATCGGGAGTTTAATTTTTATCTAAATAAGCGCTATTTATATGTAGTATGATTTCCTTTTATGCGCTTGGATAAAATCAAATATGATCGAATTCTGTAGTAGTTTGGGAACTTCACTTCTACCTAAATAAGCATTATCTTTGACATAACAGCTTCAACACACTGTCAGCCTATCATTACTCCCCTCTGTGAAATATCGCTCCAGGCTACGGTTACTTTTTGTTTCCATTGTAGCTACGAATAGTGGAGAAGTAATTTGGTGAATATGTAAATTGAGTAGTAGAGAATGTTATCAGATTTACTGACCCAACAACGTATAACGAAAGCCTCTAATTTAGTTTTGTAATAGATGACCCTACCCGGTGGAGTAAAGATAGCTTTTTGTTATTTTTAAACATGCCGACGTACCGAGAGAGAGTTATAGATTCAAACTCAGAGAGATAGGTAAATTATTCAATGATGTATTATTCCTGTTATAACGAGTAGAAGCAGTTTAAAATAACTCGCTTATGAATTGCCTGGGTTAGGTTTATATTTCCTCAGGAGCAGCCGCCAGACACAGAAAATAAGGTATCAGTGCTATCTATTAAATTAAATAAAAAGTCCATAGAGTTATTTTTGTACGTCCAGTTAATAATAGTAAGTAATCATTAATAGTAATTATCAATTTAATTAATTTTATATTTGTATTTAAAAATTATATTCAATTTAGTTTATTGTAAAATCTATGTATTTGTAATGAAGAGCAGGACATCCTGGCACAAGTATATTTACATACTTAAAAGGATGTCCTAACAACTGTCTAGCATGTAAGATACTTTTTTCTACAAATAAACAATTTTCAATTTTCAATATTTATATTATACTAACCTATCAACTTCATTCGACTGCTCCACAAAGGCTTCCTCTATAGGGTAGACCGAGGCGAATCGGATCAATTTGACTTTGAAGTAAAAAAAAACTACTTTTTTTCAAAGATACACAGTATTTTTTAATTTGGCTTTAATCAGTATTTCTTCTAATTACCATTTAACATATTTAACATTCTTTAAAAGTAACATTTTAATTTTTATTTAAAAAAAACGAAACTATGAGAAATATCCGATTCGCCCCAAAAATTGGGGCGAATTGGATCAAACATTCATTGGTCTATAATATATACATTTCTCACAGAAATGTGTTTATAATCATACTTAAAACGAATAATAATATCAGTCATCACTTTAATCAGTTATCGGGACATAAATCACAAGTGTACGGTCCTTTCGCACCATTTCTGTCAGCGAAGTTTTCGTGACACCATTCTTCACAGGCACTGCAATGGATCCAGTCCTCTCTTGGCGGGTGAACAAATTTTTCTGAGAAAAAAATGCAAAGCCTCCTGACTCAACTGAATTCCTAACTTTTATTCCAGGTGTAGCTTTATTCTTCTTTTTAATGTTGATATTCTCCTTATCTTTCCCTTTTTTTTAACTTTAGATTTTTTCTTCTCAGTGTTTTGTTTTTCTTTGCGTCTTTCATAAGGAGATTGTCTTTATTTTGTGGCGATGTAAAATCGGCTGTGTCAGTTTACGAAGTTTCTTTGAGATGGTTGGGCTCTTTAACGAAGAGGGAAAAATATCTTTAATGGTGTCAGATGTAACACCTTCACATTCTTGTTGCTCAATTTCAACAAAAACAGTTGTTTTTAGTCAGGACTTTTTCTGAAGCCTTTTTCATATCTTCTTGAGACTACTGACTTTGGTAAGTTTTTTCTTATATGTCCGAACCATCTAAAAAACTAAAAACATTAATTATAAATTAGTAAAAAGTCATTTAAAAACTGATCCGATTCGCCCTGAATGACCTGATCCCATTCGCCCCATATCAATGGATTCACAAAATTACTTTAATGCGAATACCGTTCATAATTTACAGAATAAACATAAAGTTTATCAAAATTAGATACATACTGAATAACATTACACAAAAACATTGGCAAATCCACAATTTTTTTAACCAAAAATACAAGTTATCGTTATTACGTACCTTACAATTGGAGCAAAAACTGCCGTAGTGTTCTCAACTGATTGGCTTGCGAGCATCGTCGGCAATGAAGTACGAGCGGTATCGAAATTCAACGAATGGCAACCGACGCGGGGAGAGGGGAAGTAGTGATGTGTCGCTGTGTCTGCGTTCAGTGTTGCGCGGTATTTTAAATTTTAATTTTTTTCTTACTTTGATCCGATTCGCCCTGTGATCCGAATCGCCTCGGTCTACCCTATATGTATATTTCCAATCATCGATATAAATATATATATATATATATCGATATAATAATTTAAGGTATAATTATTATGTTAGGTTAAGCATTTTATACACCAACCAGCAGCGCCCCGCGACTTTCACCGTATGTGTCAAATGGAGTACAATACATAATAAAACTTCCTCTTGAATCACTCTATCTATTGCTGCAAACGGCATTAAAATCCTTTCAGTAGTTAAAAAGATCTAAGCGAACAGATAGCGGCAGCGACTTCTTTGAATACTATGTAAAGGTAAGAAACCTATTTAGTTTATTTAAAAAAAAGCAAAAATATTTATTTATGTATATGTTGTTTGTTTTATTCCAGAACCATGGGTGAACTAGGAAACAGGTTGGGTCTAGACGAGCTCGCTGGGGGTGCTGCCGGCATCGGCAAGGCACTACTTGCTGAGTTTCTTGGTGAGTCTATGATTAAACCTTTTAAAACTTGTGTTAATACTGACGACCGATGTGGCGCGGTGGGCGAAGGTCCGCCTGCGACGCAGGAGGTTGCGGGTTCGATTCCAGCCTCGGAACAAATGTGTGTACGATCTGCAGATATTTGTTTCGGGTGTTCTGGTCGTTTTCTATGTATAATAAAAATATCTATCTATATTGTATTATGTATATCAGTTATCTAGTACCCATAACACAAGCTCTGCTTACCATGGGGCTAGATTGTCCAGCATTATTTATTTATATTTTATTTAAAAAAAATACTCTGTGTCTAATAACTACTGATGACTGAAATGATGACTTTTGTGTTAAAAGTTTCAGTCATCAGTAGTTTAAGTCTGTGATTGTAACAGAGTGTGAGATTTGGTTTCTTATCAATTTAAGTCGTTAAATTGATAAGTAACAAAACCTGCGAGTGAGATTTTGTTACTTATCAAAATTTAAGCCGTTAAATTGCTAAGTAACAAAATCTCACTCACACTGAGGTGATTTTTTTACAATTTCCTGATAGTGCTGGATATTTTTACTCAACATCCTCACAGCTACAGGATGTTTTTCATAGCGATGTCAGGTGTTTAGGGAATCCTCTACATCAAATTGACTATGTATTTCAAGGACGTTAAAAATAGGTACTAAAGCTATTTTGCCAATTTTCAAAACTGGTAATTTTCAGAAAAATCTTGTATAAACCAAATTTTTGGAACACGTTTTCAACTAAGCCGTGATCTATTTCTCGGACTCTATTTAGAAGTACCTACCAAAGCTGATTTTGTCAATTCTCAAACTAGTATAAACCACATTTTCGGAACACGTTTCCAGCCATGTAATTTTATCAAATTAACTTGTCAAGTTTTCATCAGGTAACCTCCTCCTTAATCTGTTCGGCTGCGGATCCTGCGTCGACATCTCGAAGAGCAGTTCTGCAGGAAATATCGTGCTCATCGCCTTCACCTTCGGACTTACTATCTTCGCTGTCGTTTCTGTAAGGATAAAATATTAATATGTTTTTATAAATTATTTTTAGGCTTTTGTGTGAGGGTGAGAAACCCTTATGGCCTTGCTATGACTGTCCTTTTTTCCCTCTTGAATATCTCAGCACCTATCGCACGCAGCTATTAACTTGAAAATTAAAGAAATACTCAATCCATATCGTGTGCCTGGTACCTACAGATATAAAAAAATCAAATAAATACATGTATAAGTACTAAATACCTATTAATGAACGTTTTGGTTTTATGCAAGTTAATATTAAATAGGTAATCTCGAACGTAATGATAGACCTAACATATTTTTATATTTCTTCCTATAAATATACTGAATAAGCAGAGAATAGGCATAACAACTTGTAACCCGTTGTCTGCAAATAAATGATTTTGCATAAAATAACATAATTGCCTAGGGCCATTCTCCATGGTGGAAGGTTACATATTTTATCATTTAACATCCTTGCTTATGTATCGAAGCTATTGATGATGGATGAACCAACAGTTTTTCAATTTGGCATGGTCCTGAACAATGACAACGTCGGACTAGGTACCTAGCAGATTAGTACTACCAGATTAGTGACGGCATTGTGTACCTAATTTGCACGCTTGCCTTCACTCGGTGTCTTTTAGGAACCATTTTTATAATGATATAAACCAGTGCGTATGGTACGGTAGTCTAAGAAGATGAAATACAAAATCTTTTAGCGATCGTTTTATATGTCGAAAATGTTGGATGGTTCCCTTTTTCACATTTCCATCCGACATATTTGCCCATCTATGGTAAACATTGATAAGATTCTTTTATCTATTTTCGTGGTGAACTAGCCGCTTATCACCATGGCGCTTGATTACGCGCATCTATGTTTTGTTACTTAATACCCCTTGACAGCTGATAAAGCCTGCCTTTTCGATTAATACTTTCGTTATCAGACCTAGTGTCCACGCAAGACTATAATACATTGCCCTAAAAATAGAAAAATACATTTACCCATAGGTACCCATTGTTATTTTGAAAAAACATGAGAAAACAATAAATGATTGGTCTTTCTGATATTAAAAAGGAGAAAGTAATAAATAATTTGGTAATGTGATCTTAAACGTCCAAAACTACTGAACAGATAAATAAGATAATTGGCGATCCATGTAGACTAGAACATAATCCTTTACTTGACTTAAATACTGTGCATCTGTTTATCCGGGAATTGTGCAAGCGAAGCCGCCTTCAGAAGCTAGTCAAGGCGACCGATGTGGCGCGGTGGGCGTAGGTCCGCCTGCGACGCAGGAGGTTGCGGGTTCGATCCCGCCTCGGAACAATTGTGTGTACGATCTGCAGATATTTGTTCCGCGTGTTCTGGTCGTTCCCATAACACAAGCTCTGCTTACCATGGGGCTAGATAATGGTGTGTGAATTGTACAGCAAAAAAATAAACATTACAAATTTTGCTTCACCAAGTACAAAAAATAAATGGCTTCTGTTTGTTATCCTTCCCAGGCGATAGGCCACGTCTCAGGCGGTCACATAAACCCAGCAGTCACTGTCGGCTTAGCATCAGCGGGCAAGGTGAAGCCGTGTCGAGCACTCCTGTACATCATCGCGCAATGCGCGGGCGCAGCCGCCGGATCCGCCTTACTCAGGTAATGTTCCATCATCCATCCATCAGCCACCAAATAAACCAAGGAGTCACATTCGACATAGCTTCAGCAAGCAAGATAAAGCCGTGTCGAGTGCTCCTGTCTGAATATGTAATCGACTCCTTTTCGTCATCGCACAATGCGCAGGCGCCGCTGCCAGAACCGTTCTACTCAGGAATTTCATCAATCATATGTCCATCAGCCACAAACAACTACTGCAGAATATGGGCCTGCCCAAAAAAGTGCAAAAGGGGTATTTGCCACAATAAAAACGCTAAACAAGCAGATTAGTAAACGCAATGTCACCTATGGGTAAAAGGTGAGGCTAGAGGTGGCTCGAGTCAAAATAACGGCCCTTTTCGCAAACTCACGAAAAATAAATGCACGGTCGAAGAAAATTTTTTTTTTTGGAGCGTCCATTGTATTTGTCGCAGGAAGTGATTAGCTCTCGCCCAAGCACTAAGTGGTATATAATTAGGGATTCTGTAATGTTATTTTGTGTTTAATAAAGTGAATTGAATTACTACTAGTAGGTACATTATTCTTATTGTAAACACTATTTTAATTTAAATAGTTTCAGTAAAATTGCAACTAGAAACAAACATAATAATATTATAAAAGAGTCCTTGTACTTTTAAAATATTACAATTTGCTTGCTGTAGGTAGGCTGTTGTCTTACGATAATAAGGAATATCATTTTTTTTAGGGCCCTAACTCCGGAACGAGCAGCCGGCAAGCTTGGAGTCACCGCGCTAGGAACTGACGTCTCACCGCTGCAAGGATTCGGTGTCGAGTTCTTCCTTGGCTTCGTGCTTATCTTCGTCGTGTGCGGAGTAAGTACCTTACCTATAACTAAAAATACCTCATCAGCATAAACTAGCGTCTTCAGCTGAAGGTGCCTCTTCCAAACAAGGGCGGGTATTTTTTTTTTTTTATTGCTGATCGCAGTGGGGAACATCCTCCGATTTTCAGAAAATCTAGATACAAATGTGTGTTTGTTTTGTAAGGGAAATCTTTATGTAAATTTTTGTAGTTCTATTGCTAACGGTTGCTGAGATACAGAGCATTTTCGATAAAACTTGGATATAGCAAAACACCGCCAAATTTCAGAAAACATGTAAAAATTTAGTTCTATTGCTTACAGTTACTGAAATACCGAGCATTTTTGTTTAAAGTTATATTGCTTACTGTTCTTGAAATACAGAGCATTTTTGTTCAGACGTTCAACGACTAGTTTGAAACTATTCGAGTGTGAATATCAAAATTATTTTCATAGAACACCCCTACTACCAAAAGGAACAAACTCTCTTTGGTAGCTCTCCATTTTTTTTGTTTTTCCCGTACTAAGGCAATTCTTAAAAGATTATCTGAAATTAACTTCAGAGGTTCTAGCTAGGTTATTATGATTCATTCCTACAACTAATGACTTGAGTTTATATTTCTGTATTTACGACTGAGTACTTAGATAAATATTCATTCTTCAATTAACATGTTCTAGGACAACAACAAAATTCCTATTCATTGTAGCATTCGTGACATAAAATTAAACGGCATTGCATGAGTGGGTTGCAAGAATTATATTTCTGTAGAGCTAGGAAACGTAAGTAAAGTAACGTTAGTCTGTGATTAAAGCTAAAGCTCAGCTATAATGCAAGTTGAGCTTTAGCTTTAGTACCTAATATAGTAAGGTAGGTACTAAGAAGGAGCCATTAATGAGGTACGTAATTTTATATCATCCAATCTCATCAAGGTGAGGAGAAAAATCTCCTCACGTAATTTATGTATGCCCCAACTGTAACCGATATATATAGGTACCTATCTAATGATAAAATCAAGACTAAGACTATAATTAAATAAAACTCCAAGACTGTAAACTTTTGTATTTTGTATTTCGAGCCACTACATAGGTAGCGGCCAAAACTCGTTGGGTTTTACACAGAAATAAATTGTTACTTTCTGTAGTATCTAGCTGACTGTGGGAGTCACGGCGTAAGAATGCACCCCTTCAACTAAAAGGAATCTTCTAGATTCTTCTGTAAGATTCCCTTGCCCTTCTGGGCAAAAGCTTCCTTCTGTGTATTTTTTAACAGTTCTAGATATTCGCTGCAGACAGGTTGCAGATGACACCCGAAATTAAAGAGGCAGTGACATCCTAAATATAATTTTGTCTATTGTAGTATGTATAGCTAGGTCATAGAAGTATTAGTATTATCTATATATCCTATATGTTCGAAGAGTTGCATAAAACTGTCATTGTAGTCGTAGGTAATCTCAATGTCTATTCAATCGCTATTCGTTCATTAATCAGTCGTTTCGTGACGAACAGTGATTAACAGTAAGAGCCGTGCAATCCACTAAGTACCCACAACTTACATACGAATCAAATATTTATCACTAGCTTCTGCCGCTGCTTTCCACGCATTGTTTTAATGGAAACGTTTAAAGGTTATTTCTACCGATGGGAAGTGATTTATTTTATGGGATTAAGTGTCGGGCCACTTAATCCCATAAAATAAATCACTTCCAATATGTGGTGTAGTCCTAGTACCTATAATATCTATGAAAAATATCAGTTCTTACAAATCAGTAGTTTTAGCGTGAAGAAGTAACATACATAATCATTTTATCTATCCAAACTTTCGCATTTTCGTAGGTATGATGTTTATGCTATTAATTTACTTTGAAGCTTTTTCTAATAGTTTTTACGTTTATTGATTACCTACATTTTTTTAAATTCAACCAACACTTCCCATCAGTACCTAATCACAAGATCTATTCTTTTTTATATTCAAAACTCAATGGTTTATTGCTTACATGTGTACAGATATCCAACATGCACCCTGCAAGGGCATCGCAACATAAATTTGAAGTTAAATGCTAGGCAGGTGTCTATATACAGTTAATAATATGCTTTTATTATTATTATTTATTCAAGGTTTCCATCATCATGTCAAGTTCAGCGTTGCACTAATGTGTAACTAACGAGAAGGCCTAATTATAATGGGTGTATTATACACCCATTATAATTAGGCCTTCTCGTTTTATTTCCACCTACCAGCCGAACGACGTCCACTGCACTCATAGGCCTCCCATAACGATCGTCACAATGTCTGATCCTGCGCTGCCCTTGCTACCTTCCCTTCTATTAAGTTATATATGAATTCCTCACCTGAAATACCTCATTATAATCCGAACAATATAGCAATTAAAATAACTAAATCGTTCAGTCCATGAAATAAATCAGGCACGGCATCTGACGGGTATGTTGGTAATTATTCAATGTCATTCTGGTAAATAAATGCTCGTGTCCTTAGCGTACCCATAATTATGTGTAGCTACTCTCTAGATACATTGTAGTTTTTATTTAATTACTAGCGGACCTTCCCGGCTTCGCACGGTTTTAAACTATAATATAGCCTATGTTAATGTAAATAACCTTAAATCACAGTGATAATATTAAATTGTAATATAATATTAATATTTGCACACCTGCTTGCGGGTTGAATACATGTGACATTACTCTAGTTATAAGACCTGACTTGTACCTATAATAATGTGTTCAGCAAATAAATGATTTGATTGATTGATTAACCATTCAAAAATTATTTCACCGTTGGAAAGCTATAGTGTAGCTTCCCAAAGGTGAAAGAATTTTTCAAATCGGTCCAGTAGTTTCGGAGCCTATTCATTACAAACAAGAAATCAAACGTTTCCTCTTTATAATATAAGTATAGATAGGTTTCGTATGAAAAGCAAATTCGTAATGTTCTACTTTATTTTGTAACCCGCGAGGGTCGTGTTTTTCGTATGTTTATGTTTATTTGGTAAGATATCCGGGACGCTACCTCGTTAAACAAGTGGCTCATCTTACCCTACAAACGTAGAAGGGTAAAAAAAATCCTTTTGCAAAAAAAAATTCATACAAAAACTTATTGCTGCTCTCTGTTTTAGACCTTATTGCTAATAAAGCCGAGTAGTTGACCGGTTGCACAAGGCTTTTTGCGTAAAATTATTAAGTTTAAAAAAAATCGTGTTCGTATCATAAGTCTATCATAATTCAGTTTACCGGTTGACAATGCATAAATAAAAGAATTCCATTGTTTTAATATATATACCTAAATAAAAAATCTTTCTTTAATAACACGCGCGTCTCTACATTTTTCCCACTACATACATCCACCTAGAAATTAAACAGGAAGGTAGTTAATGTTCTATCATTGTTTTTGATTGAAAATGAAAGAATTCTTGATTGAAGAAACTTTACCAGACATTGAAGCCACGTCGCGTGTCGGGATTCAGTATTCCGAGTAAAGCTAAACGGCGGAAGATTTGCATAAATCAATAGTTAGGTACGCAGTTAGCGAATATTATAGGTACTCGTTCGGAACTGATCGGAAGAAAATTATTAAAAGTTAATTAGTAACATTATTTTGTTTACTTTCGCAGGTGTATAATAATGCTATACTTACCTACTAGCGTTGGTAAGATAGGTACGAGTAGATACTGCAAATAACAATTTTGGCTTGTAGGTTAGCTTCATTATGGATTAGGTAGGTAGAGATAGGTTAGGTACCAAATAACCACATGCGGTTACTTATATAACCTTCTAGTATAGATATTCGCCTCAGCTTATATACCTAAACCACAGAAATAATAAACATATCCGTAACAAATCCTCACAATATTATTTCATGATGCGATGGCTTAAAAATAGCGGAAGCATCCATCATGTTAAAAGATCGTTGGTATTTAAAATATGAAAATGAAGTGGCACCTGACTAATTGCTTGTTACGAGTAAATAGGATTAAAACGTTATGATGTGCAAACAATGTTTATAATTATCTTATCACCGGTAGCAGTGGTGTAAAAACAATTCACTATGCACTTGACCGAATAAAACAATTTGTTTAACCCACTCTCTTATAATCTTATCAATTTAGTGCACAGCCTATTTTAAAACAACATAATTGTTACTAGTAACGCCATCTAGCGAGCAGTAGCAATAGCAATCAAAGTAAAAATTACAAAAAAGTATAAAATGTTACAATCTTTTCTTGACTTTGTTGTTGTATTTTTATCAAAAAATAATTATTTATATGTAAACTGAGACCTAATTTTGTGCTTCTTTGTATTTATTTCCCTGCATCACGAATCGTCGTGATACATCTTCGATAGTAATTTTCTATCAGGTGGTATTGTGGTCAAACGAGTCTGTTGATACCTACATTATTTCTGAGTGACATAGATATAAAACATAATTATATTATTTAGGGTAGGTAAATAACATTATTTCTTCCTTTCCTTATACATTTTTACGGATACGGTACCATAAACCACGTGCAGAAGCAGAGGCCATCAGTTTAATAAATACCAACTCTGCTTGCGATTACGAAAATGTGATTGATTGAATTGCAAAATTCCTATCGATTTGTATTATCAATTAGGCCTAATCCTAGCGTCTGATAGGTAAGTGTAGGTACGTAGTAGATACCTACCTCTCGCTCATATAGGTACCTACTCGTATTAAACAAAAACGTAGATCACAATCGAATTATAAGATCCCTGTCGAATAGAAACGTACCTAAAACATGTTTGAAATAAAAAATTACTACCCACTGAATGAGATACCCTAACCATGATACTATTCCTCCACAGGTGTGCGACCCCAACAAACCGGACAGCAAAGCCACAGCACCCCTCGCCATCGGTCTGACGGTGACTCTGGGCCACCTGCTGGCGGTGGGCTACACGGGATCTGCCATGAACCCTGCGCGCTCCTTCGGCTCCGCTCTCGTCGTCAACGAGTGGGCCGACCATTGGGTAAATTATACTGTCTTATAGAGATAATAGAGCAAGCCACAGCGCCTCTGATTTTGGGAAGTGTTTTTCGAGAGTTTTAGAAGACAGAACGACAAGACTGAGCTGCGAAAACAGAGTTAGGCCACCAAGGGCAACTTCGCATTTTTGCCTTACTAAATAACATATACAAAATTAACTATTACAAACGCATTAAAAAATCTTATGATGGATAACAGCCCAATGTAATTTTGTTAAAATTCCTTTCATAATAGGTAGCGGCGCTAGTGTAAGTCAGGGATAAATTTATCTGTTTGTTGCAAACGCGCGTGAAAGTTGACAAAACATACGGGTCATTTACATTGCAACTTGATAAACGTGACCCGAATGCAAAAAGGCCGTATTAGGAACGATATTTTTGTGGATGCTAATAAGTCCCTATTGTCAATATTAAACAGGTGACATAATGGTTGAAGCAGACAAGAATTTTCATTTTGTTTCATTGTAACGAATCCAAAGCTTGCCGTAGTAAAGCGAGGTGGATCTAACGTTTCCAACGAGTTTACAGTTAACTTAATTACTTACGTATTACCATTACTGATTATAAGTTACTAGCTGCGCCCCGCGGCTTTGCCCTCGTGGAAATCTATATTTCAAATATAGTTTATAAACCTTCCTCTTGAATCACTCTATCTATTTGAAAAAACGCATCAAATTCCGTAGCGTAGTTTTAAAGATCTAAGCATACATAACGACAGACAGACAGCAGCGGTTAAGCGACTTTATTTAATAACTATGTATGTAGTGATAGTGATTGCCGTTCCGTTTTAATTGTTCATTGATTATAATATTATTGTTCAATGTTAGAGTTATATCATAGAATAATGATGAGATGATGATGCGTCTATGTAATCTTGATCCTTTAAGAATTCTATTTGACTTGGTGTTTGCCTTCCAGGTATACTGGGCCGGGCCCATCGCCGGCGGCGTAGCGGCGGCATTGCTCTACGTACACGTGTTTTCAGCGCCCCCTACCGAGGTCACTCCGCCGCGGTACCGCAGCGTGGCTGGCGACGAGAAAGAGGTATCGAGAGTCTAGAGTACACGCATAGGTAAATTGTGGCGTTTTCACAGCGTAGCTCGTGCTAACACTTCATTGGCTGTATCTAACATTCATCGTAGCAAGTGACGAGAAAGAGGTAGGTATGGAGCATACTTAATGGCCTCGATCACAGAAATATATCGATGTATTGAGTAATTATAGTGTAGAGTAACACATACATAGGTAAATTGTGGCGTTTTCACAGCGTAGCTCGTGCTAACACTTCATTAGCTGTATCTAACAACCGTAGCAAGTGAGGAGAAAAACGTGGGTATTGAGCATAGGTAGGTACACGATCACAGAAATATATCGAGATGATATTGATTTATGGAGTAATTGTACAGAAGGAGTGTAGTGTACACAATACATTTTTAAATTGTGTCATTTTCACAACGTAGCTCGTGCTAAGACTTCACCAACTGTGTGTATTTATATTATTTTAACATACTATATACCTAATAATATATAAGTGGCTGAATAAGATTACTTAGTAAATTGCGCTGTGGGAAGCATAGAATCATAGCCAGTGTCGAGAAAGAGATATTGAGAGTCTACTCTAGAGAAGGTAAGGTACAATCGTAAATAGTGGCGCTTTGACAGAGTAGCTCGTGATAATACAAGAAATAATCACATCATGAAATAGCTGGTTAACATTGATACTCGTAAACTATTCGCAGTCAAAGAATAACTATAAAGTACAAGAATTAAAACGTAGAATCATACCTACCAAATGCCGGCTTGTACAAAACCAGACCGCTTGCAATGCATCATAAAAGCCAGTTTATTTACACACGATTGACGTCTTTCTTTCGCCACTGTGTGTCTTACCTTCCGTCAATTCCAAAGCTTTACTGGATGATGCTGCACCGGACCAGTTTTCATGTTTCAAGTCAAGAATGCCATGGTATGGTATGATCTAGGTATTTATAATAAAGGCACGTAGATTAGATCTTACGACTACAGCGCCACCTATTACTCAACACATGTTTAGAAGACCTTAGCAGCGTATTAATTTGTTGTTTCTTACAAGCGTACTGGACGTCTAGCACCCACCGCTTGGACTGTTGAACATGGCGTAAGCATTTGTACAAACCTAATAGTGTACTACCAACTCTTTTGTATACATGTAGAGCTAAAAACTTGTGTATGAACCATACATGTGCAGTGCATTGTGCAAGGCTACCACGCTATTTAACACATAACGCGCGTTATTACGCAAATTTTAGAGTGAATAAAGTAAATGCGCATTTTAGCATGAACCTTTTCACGAGTTATTCACGCTAAAATGCACCTTTACAAGCGTTATTCACGCTAAAATTTGCTTAATAACGCTGATAACGCGCGTTATGTGCTAAATAGCGTGGCAGCCTTGCTGCTACTTAATTCTCCATATAAATCACATGCTTAAAACTAAAAAGGATGATGCACGTTATACCGTGCTGAGGCCGGGCCGGAAACGGTCAGATATATAATAATATGCCTTTGTATGAGGTAATTATTGGTTGACAGTGCCCCGGCCGGCAAGACCGAAGCCCGGTCCGGCCCCGACACGGTGTAACGTGAATCATCCTTAAACGTCTTAGGTTTGTATGACATAGGGAGAGTGCATCATGTCTGTGGGCTGGGCATGTATGTACCTTACCTATGCCTATGCCTACAGTGTGGTATGCCAAACAGGGATAATACAAAATAGAGTAGGAAGTTCAGCCAATAATAACTCCTCGCACAATGTGAAGCGTTATAAGATAAAATAGTTTTCGATCTAGGCAATATTTTTCATTTTGCTTTTTGATACTTCTGTTCTATGTTTCTAACCGCCTTTTCAGTGACTTATTATCTGTGTTATTTTTCAGCTGAAGCGACTGGACGGCGGTAAGTCCGACGACCTCGCCTGAGAGCGCGACTGGCGGCTCCGTCCGCCAGAGCCCGCCACGAGCTCGCGGCTCGCGACCGTCACCCACCACTACCTGTGAACTCAAGGACCTACAGTGCCTATAACGGACTAAACTTATATGGAAACTAATTTATTTATAAAACGAAATCCACATCTCTTTAGAACTAAAATTTACAAAATAATCACTAAACAGGCCAAGGCCAACAAAGGATTTACTTTATGTAACACTCAAATCATCAGCCTTTGTTAGTCCGCTAGACATAGGCCTGCCCTTAGCGCCATAGCGCTATGTCCTAAGCGTTACTGGACACTTATTAGTATTCGACATTATAAAAAAAAATCACACGCCCCAAAACACCCTAATTTCAGTAACATGATTATACCATGCTGTCCAAACCAATATTTAAAAACATCCACTCAGAAAACTAAAATCAAAGTTTCTGATTAGTTTTCATCGAAAACAGTTTTTTATGTTACTAGCGTTAAGATTTTTTTTTGCACAACAACGAAGAAGAACTATTAAGAAACTTCGACATTCGTTTTAAATAAAATTAAATAGACAATACGTACTAAATCGAGAAAATCGATTGCTCTAAATTTCGTAGTACGAATCACGATTACGAGCAATCGATTTTCTCGATCTAATAAAGTTTTTAATCTAAGATGGCTGTTTCCCTATAAGTTTAGATTTTCTGTGCTCTTTAGTAATAATAAAATTAGTAGGTTGGTTGGTGAACTGAGTAATTAAAAAAAGAACATTTATGAACAAAATAAATACGTATTCCATTACCTACTTAATTAATGTACCTATGTATTTAGGTACTAAGACACAAATGTCTTGAATTACGAATACAATCAAGCACACCTACTAGAATAAAAAAACACTGTTTCTTAATAATTTGTTCGCACAACAACGTAAGTTTTAGTAGGAAGTAGGATTGTAAAAAAATAATATGCACTTTACAACAATGATATACTTAGCATTAAAAATTAATTAATAAATATATTGTAAAGTCAAAACAAGAAAGCTTTTTTGTGCGACTGAAAATGACATTGGCACTAAACCTTGTAACTTTTTTAAAGGCACCTAATATTGGTGCTTTATTCGATTTAAAATCAAAACATCTCGCTTGGTATAATTTTACATTAATAAAAATATTTTCTACGATATTCGAGATTTTAACTTAGCTTAAATTAGGGTATTAAAAAATATATTTCTTAAAACGTAAGTATAATAGGTACTTATACCTTTTAAACTGAACCTCTTACTAATAAGCATGTCTTTTTCTGATTTGTATCAGATGATATCAGAAACGATTAAAACTTAAAACCTACTTAAGTAATGCAACGTTTATAAGTAAAGGTCAATGTTTATATTAATTTTAAGTTGTAAGTACTTAAATCCGTAAGAATAGAATAACTTTATTGTGTGTCGATAAGTAAGTTCACATCTCACATAAGCTTTTGTGTTTTAACAAAATCCATGTCATTTATTCATATCAAGACTCAGTGTATGAAAATTGTATGAAATCTTATTTGAATCACTTTTCTAAAGAACAAATACATATTATTGTAAAATTTTATCGATATTTTATTTATAAGAGTTATGCTAATTTCGTCCCAAATTGCCATCAAAACATTAATATAAAAGGTTTTACTTTTGAAATACACATGTATACTTACATTGATAAAAATATATGAATAATAATTAAAAACATATTTAAAAAAAAGTTTTAATCGTCTCAGTAGTAATCCATATATTATAAGCACCTAGTTATGTAGTTCAAAGTAACAAACGACCTTCAATAAGTGTTCAATTATTATTATTTTAAGTTACTTATATACTTGACTATCCTTGATATCTGAATCAAGAAAAACATAAATTTATTATCTTCGCAATGACTTTCAAATAAATACTTATATTATTTTAAACGGAGTTTTCTTTCGCCTTGCTGCGTCGATGGAATATTAGCGAAAATGTCGTGTTAGAGTAACGTGTAAGTATAAAATGTCGTGTTAGAGTAATACACAGTACTCTAACACGACATTTTATACTTACGTATAAAATTTACGTCATTTAATTATACAAATTGACTTGAAATCAGATATGTGCCTGGAAGAGATCGCTTCTAAGCGATAAGGGGCCGTTCAAGTATTATGTAAGCACTATGGGGGGGTTGGGGGTCTTTGTTTTGCTTATTTTGGATGACATGGGAGGTAGGGGAGACTAGACGATGATTACGTCATCGGTAGTTATTTACTTTTTTACACTGGCAACTTTTTGAATGGCAACCCTCACATCGTCTTGTAAGTTTGTTATGTTCGTAAGATTATAATATTTTTGTCCCTTACTCCTTGTTGAATACTGTATCAGTAAAATATAATCTCTATCCTAAATCTATGTTCTTATTTTTAAAATTATAATTATAATATAAAAAGAAACATTTATAATTGAAAAATGTTTACGTAAGCATGTGGGGAGGGGGTAAGAGCTTTGCTTACTTTTGCTGACAAGGTGGATGGGGGGCAAAGTAATTGTAATAAATCTGCTTACGTAATATTTGAACGGCCCCTAAGCCCGCCCATTGTACTTGTCACATGTATTGTCTTTCATAATGCTCTGTATCTGGTGTACAATAGAGTATTTTTGTATTGTATTGTATTGTATAAGTGTTACTAAAAAACTAAAATAATATTTGAATAAGACAAACGGTATATGTAATTTTATGAGTTTCTGTACTTAAATTCTGAATCAGAATAGAAGTAATAATTGGGATGGAGAAAAATAAAGACAATATTACAACAAACAATTATATTAAAAAACATACATAAATTACAGTAGCTGGTACTTGTATTTCAAAATAACCCCTTTCAATATGGCTTTATTGAACTTTAACGAATAAAGTAAGAAATTTTAATGATTTCGTTAAAATAAATCTATGTCACATTAACAATGTTTCTTCTGCAGTTTGGTATCAACATGTTAATTTATGCGGCCAACCACTCTAAATAGATATTTTACTTAGCCGTACGTACACAGGGTAGCTTTATGGGAATGGGATTGTATGACTAAATCAGATTAAAATCATTAAAAAAAACTATGTCATGGGTTCGATTTATGAGAAAACAAGAGCTCATTTTTTTCACAAGAGCGGAATTCGACCCGTTTTCGGTTTATGAATGACTTTTCTCTATTTTTCATAGTTTCAGATTTAATAAATCCACTCCGTATATTCCTTGATTTAGGCTTTTCCAGTTAGTAAAAAAATACTGTAGCGATTTGTATTAACAAATATTTATAGGGTTGCCAACGCACGTGACAAATTCGTTCCCAATTTGGATGAAGAGGGGAGAGTCAGTCTTTTAAATACAGACTAGGTGTAGACTATTTAGGTCTGGTTTTGCTGCAACATAAACAACCTCATTAGTATGTAAAAAAATTACCTTACATTACTTAAAGCTAAAAAATACTTCCCTTCACTATTATAGAAGGTACTTTAGGTAAATTAAGTAAATGTAAATAATTAAGTATTTACATAATTACAATTACCAAACTAAGAATTTGGTATCAATTATAAACTAACATAGATCTCTAGCATTTAGTGTCAAGTGAATTATAAATAAATTTAGTATTCTACTAATATTTAAATAAAATAAAAATTTGTAGAAAAATGGCTTCGTGCGCAAACAATGCCAAATATTAGAAATGTGTTGAGCGGGAAAAATCTGGTTATAGACATATATTTCTAACTTGCATGAGAACTAATCTTATATTCTAGCTAGAATGACTAAAGGCGTCAGTAATCATATCAGTGGCAAAAGAAAATAACAAAAAAAGGTGGGAAGTCTTAAGTATTACGAGGCACGGAAAAGAAATATATTCTACATTTGTTATTATACAGTTTAGCATTGCTAAATAATGGTAATGGGCTTCACACGCTTCTCATCGACGCATCCGACTTAGAAGTAGTATTCTATGACCAGTTAAAAGCGTGTCAAGCCACAGGCACAAGCTAGCACTTATAAAAACAATATCTAGAAGGGAGGCACCTAAAATGCAATGCATATTGTGTTCATAAAATATGAATTTAAAAACAATATAAGTGGGTATTAAGTAAAAATATGGTATTGTCATATTATTGCAAAGACCCGTTAGATACGTAATTAATATCGAACCTAAATTATGTACTTTAAAATGCATGTACGTCAAGTTTATGACTTCTAAAGGAGACTCACTCAATATCACTATCCAGAAGGGTAAAAAGAGTAAGTTTATAACCTTACTTAATAAAATATAATAGTACCTTAGAGTCTATATAGTGCACCACGGTGTGACTTGACCCTAAGGTACTTACTAAGGGTCAGCTCACAGCGTGTTGCGACGCAACACGACCCGAGGCAAGTCAAGTCTCTAGAGACTTGACTTTAAGTTTTCATATTACATAGGTCAATGAAATTTGTATATTAAGTTATGTACCAAATCGTTTATGTTATTATAATCCACGAAAATAATTAATTTTCATGTCTAAATGCAATTTTATCGATTTTAATCAAATAAAACGAATTTAACATTTATTCTGTTTCTTACGTAAGTAATAAAAGCCGGGCTAAACTATTTATTATATATATTACATAAAAACTATGTAGAGGTATGTATCTACAATTTAAATCTGCAATTTATAAATTATTTAAATAGAAATCCAATTGAATAGAATAATATATTATTGTATTAGATAATTATATAATTTTGTAATAATAATGATTTTGTAGATAATGTTTTTTATTGTCAATATTGACTGGTATTGATATAGACCAGTTGAGCTACCTGTAGATTGTTTACAACAGACTGCAGTTCGCTCAATCGTTTAAATTTAAATACCAGTTATAATTTGTTTCTATTATTTGATTGCAAATTTCTTTGTTAATAAAGATTTAATTCTAATACAACGTGGCCATGCATCAACTCCAATAACCGTTCACACACTTGGGCATTAATTGCATGAGTGTAAGAGGAATGTGTTCATTATTAGCTAACACACAATTATACAGGGTGTAACATAAACTAAGGACAAAACTTTCAGGGACCATCCCTGAAGGTTATGTCCTTAGATTTGAACCAGGAAAAATATAGCAATAATTCCTTGAAAAAAAAATGTAATTCTCGCCACACTAGACAATGTATTGTTGTTGTACTGTCTATGTTCTACTCTGTTTAACATTGTGTATGTGGGGCTATAAATAAATTCTATTATTCTTTATTTCTTGCTTTTCGGTACAACCTGTATAACCTATCCAGCCATAACTATACAAAGATTTTATTATAGGCACCAGTAAGTTATAATAAATTACCTACCAATGATAAGCAAGGTATGCTCATATGAATTTGAAGCACTTCTGTTTATCGTGCGGTATCCGAGTCTTGAACAGCACAGAGTCCGCTCGGTACTGCGTCGTTAGGAGGGGGGTGTAGCCCATCACCTGGAACATAATTATCCATATTAATTATCTTTCTTTTCTTTTTTTAAATATATTTATTTACTAAAGTATCACCGTCTATTTTGTTTTTTCATGTCCAGTCCATCCAAAGGTTGCCTGGAAGAGATCGCTCTCAGCGATAAGGCCGCCCTTTATGCTTCCTTTGTTCTATTGTTTATTTCTGTATTGTTTTCTGTTTTGTGTGGTATAATAAAGTGTTTTCTATCTATCTATCTATTTATATAAATCTCAATATAAAATCTAGGATGACGACTTGCGAAGGACTGCAGGCAGATGCTGGATGCGGAAAGCTGAAGACAGGGCGCTATGGCGCTCATTCGGGGAGGCCTATGTCCAGCAGTGGACTACTATAGGTTTCTGAAACTATCATGGTTATCAACACTAAAGTCATTTAAAACGGGATATTTACCATGATTAGATTTTTGAGTTTTCCAATATTTCGGCACAGTTTCATGCGCCATGATCACGGAATAACTGAAGACAAAACTCAAAACTCAAAAATCAAATCATGGTAAATATCCCGTTTTAAATGACTTTAGTAATATAGGTTGTTGATGATGATAAATTTACTAAATAAAACAGAAATTAAATAATATCCCAAAAAAAAATCGATTGTGACGGGACTTGAACCCGCGACCTCCCGTATGTAGACCTCCTCAAGTAAGTATAGAATGTATAATAAAAAACATCTATTTATATAATGTACTAGCTGCGCCCCGCGGTTTCACCCGCGTGGTGATAGGTATTTTGGATAATATACAATATATCTTTATAACTTGTAGCCTATGTGTTATTCTGATGTATAAGCTATATTATTGTAAAGTTTCATTAAAATCCATTCAGTAGTTTTTACTTGAAAGAGTAACAAACATCTATCCATCCATACTTACAAACTTTCGCGTTTATAATATTAAGTAGGATTATGTATATCAGTTTTGTAGTACCCATAACACAAGCTCTGTTTAGCTTGGGGCTAGATGATTCTGTGTGGATTGCAGCATTATTTATTTATAAGCGGAACTACGCAAGTTATGGGACTACGTAGTACGGACGTACTGAGTAGTTCCCTGTCCGCACACTAGAAGCGCTGTATCAACTCCCACAGAAAAAAAAGACCTCTCGATACTATAGTAAAATCGAACTCAGTTCTCTGGATAGAATATAGTGAAGAAACATACCTGAGAAAAGAATTGTATGCATTTATGTCGCTCGCGGAAGTGCGTCTCGTCTGAAGACAGCGACACAGGACAGCCTGGGCAGCGGAAAGTCCACCTTGAAGTTACCTGCAAGTGGATACTGGTTAGTTATATATCAATAATATACAAAATAATACTTTATTGTACACCATATGCAGATTAAAAATACATTACATGCCAACCCATGCACAAGTATCAATGCATATCAAATATAAAAGGGCTTTATTTCTTTTAGACCTCAAGAGAAATAGTCAGTGGCAGGGGCGGGCTATATGTTGCAAAGAACCAATAACCGCTGCGGTATACGCGTTCTTGAGTGGAGACTGCGATTCGGCAAACATTGTGTAGGACGCCCTCCAGCCAGATGGAGAACTACCAACTTAAGACTCCAAGAATGCCGCGACTTCAGTGGAGTGTTGTGACTTCTAGTGTCGGAGAAAAATTTAATTGAAGAGAAAATCGATAACACCCTCCGTGATAACAACTTATTCCTTATTTGATAATAATTAATAATATAAATGTTGACTTGTCTTACTGCTTATTTTGTAACCTAAAGACAAAATTATTGCAATCTGACTTAGTGTCTCGCGACTACTCACTTCTGGATTTTAGATATTTAAGATAAGGCCTAAATAGCGAATTAATTTTAGTTATAGTACTTACCTTGACAGGAGGTCGCCTTGTGATGTGCGCTACTAGAAAGTTCATAGCGATATCCTCGCAGTTCATGAACTCGTCTACGTAGTCGCGGATGGCGGCCGGCAGAGTGCGCCAGTACGCCCACATATAGTACCGGTGGATGAAGGCTGCGCCAGTCAGTACCATGCTCAGCTCGCAGCTAAACATGGAAATGAAAATCACATTAATATTATAAATGTGAAAGTTTGTATGTTTGGACGGATGTATGTTTGTAACTTCATCGCGACCAACGGAACGGATAGAACTGAAATTATGCAAAAATGTAGTTCTAAGCTAAATAGGTTCTAGGATAAAATAGGTGGCGGCGCTAGTGTGCAAAATGATGTCATGAAACTGTGCCGATATATTGGAAAGCTCAAGAATATAACCAAGGTAAATATCCCGTTGTGACTGACGTGGTGTGTGAATGACTTCAGTCATTATTAAATCGAAAGTTAACAAATTTAGTTAGGGTTTTGATAAATACCTGTAGTTAGAATTATAGAGGAATCCGTTATTGAAGTTGAGATCCCAGGCGTGATATCGGCCGGGGAATCCTACGATACGGTCTCGATGTTCGCGCCAAACCCTGGAATTGACAAATAAAATTATCACAAATCACTTAGAAGCATAACATGTTTAATAACGTATTTTATTGTAAACATTCGTGGGGGTTGCTCGTCTTTAATTATATCAGTAGGTACAGGTACCTACTGTTTCGTAAATGATCGTCGTATAAAGATAGATTGGTGATATCTATACTAATATTATAAAGATGAAAGGTTTGATTTTTTGTTTGTTTGTTTGTAACGAATAGGCTCCGAAACTACTGGACCGATTTGAAAAATTCTATCACCGTTAGCAAGCCTAAATATCCGTGGTGAACATAGGCTATATAATATTTTCAAAAAAGTAAGGGATCCTTACTAAAACTCCAATAATGTTACCCAAGGTGTAAAAATGTACCTTTAAAATTCCTTGCATATCAATACACCATTTTTTCTAAATAAACGTGGTTGCCTAGCAACGCTCTTTTGACAACAAAGGTTTCATAACAATTTCCTGTATGGAAACTCTTTTGTTAGGTTGAACGCCTCTTACATATCAATACGCCATTTTTTCTAAATAAACGTGGTTGCCTAGCAACGCTCTTTTGACAACAATAATATTATAAAGAGGAAAGGTTTGATTTTTTGTTTATTGTTTGTATTGAATAGGTTCCGAAACTACTAGACCGATTTGAACAATTCTTTCACCGTTGGGAGGCTACACTATCCCCGGTGAACATAGGCTATATTATATTTTCAAAAAAGTTAGGGGAGTTTACCTTACTAAAACTCCAAAAATAATTAAACCCAAGGTATAAAAAATGTACCTTAAAAATTCCAATACCCGTGCGAAGCCAGGACGGTCCGCTAGTTTTTTATAAGGTGGTGGTTAAGTATACATCGAAAACTCCCAGAACACATCTGCAGATCGTACAAATATAGGTCCGCGGGGAGGGGATAGAACCCGCAAACTACTTCGTAGCAGGCGGATCTTCACCCGATGCGCCTCAGAGGTTGTCAGAATGAATATGTTAGGTGCTAAGCAGACGAACAACTATTGCCGCATGATGCAAATCGCAACTAACTGTTTCCATATTTTTATTTTCATAAACCTTACCGGCATATAAGACCATAGGCGTGCTATAGAGGCACAGTTTAAACAGAAGTTTATAAGAAAAAGATTAAAACGTTGACAGTTTTTCAACTAAAGTTGCTGTTTGTTGTCTGTTACTCAAACAGCAACTTTGTCATGTCATTGTGTCATGTTACCTACTTAAGGGAAGAACTTGTTCGCCTGTAACACAGCTACATTATAGCTACCACAGGAGACAGTGCTCCAACTCCATTGTTACACATATATTATATGTAAAATAAACGTTTTGTATCTTATTTGTATGGCGCCTTAGACAAAGCACGTACCTGAAAGCAAAGATGATTTCGTCATGTCTGAGATGCACGTCATCATCCACACATAGCACCGCCTCCGTGTCAATAAGGTGGTACGGTAAGAAGCGGTTATTGAGGGAGTTGCGGGCCGCTCGGACAACCGCCACGGGCGCGCCGGCCTCGGGCCATGACGTCATCGAAGATGGCGGCGACGGGCCGTTCCAAACTACGACCACCTAAAAAGATAAGAAAGTTATGGTGAGAATAAGTTAGGAGCTACAGTAATTCTAATCCTAAGTGGGCTATCTAAGATCTGAACTGACAACTCGTGTGGGATGCTGTAGGTGTGGATTGGATTGATGCCAATTCAATGTAAGCATTTTCAAGATGGATGGCGATGGAAAAAATTTGACCTGAAACAAAACTCGTAATTTAATGTTCTCACCTTGTTCAAATACGGAAGACTCCTGAGCCGGGCTATAGCAGTAGCCAACACAGACTCTCTTTCATACGTGAGTATAACGATAGTGAACTGTTCCCTCGGGCGGTCCCCTCCGAGCGCCTCGCTGAACTCCCGCCCCGCGCCGCCCGCGCCCTCGCCCACCGGCCGGAACCCTGCCGCGGACCCCGTAAACCTAGCCTCTGACGTCACAGGAGGATCCCACGGCAACTGCGGAAACAGCGCAAACGGCTCCCCCCAGTCATTCCACGCTTCGTACCCATGAATCAATCCTACAGAGTAGTTCCTCCTGTACGACGGACTCGCGTACGGAGCTTCCAACGGACCGAGCGTCTCTTCCGGGTCAGCGTCGACCGCAGGAGCCTCCGAATGCGCAGGCGTGAAAGTATCGTCGAAACCGGCAGGCGCCATGACCGCAGGCGCAGGACGCGGTGGAATCAGCAATCGCTGTCTTATTGTAGCTAGGATAGAGTCCACACTCGCTTGAACGGAGCTAAGATACCGCTCCCATAGCACGCGACCCTGCCGCCGGAACACGAGCAAGTCGGCATCACCGAGAGAGCGCAGTAAGAAATGGAGCTCGGTCACTCGCGCTGTGGGCAACGAGATCACTGCGCGGCGCCAGTCGAGGACTTCGTCAAACGGTAATCTGATTCTATCTCCGCCCAGGATAACTGGTATAGCACCAGAGCGTAACGCTTCGTACAATCGAGCCTGAAGCAACGCCGTGCTTGTGTAGTTGACGTCAGCGGGAGCAAAGATCAAAGCGAAAGTTGATGAATGCAGTATCGCTTTCCTCGAGCGGTCAGTCCCGCAGAGCGCCCAATCACCGGCCGGCAACACCGCCCGCCGCTCCACGGGAGGGTCGCATTCGAATTGTAACATGAATGAATCGAACTCTATCGCCTCTTTCACCATCTTCTCCAGCTTTCCAATCAGCTCATCACCGTGGCGTTTTGCCGTATCACTCAGCGGCGGTTGCGACCCCTGAAAACTACACTATGGTTATGAGTCCATAATTGGGATCATATAATGAATTGCAAAACGTAGAATTATTTAAGAATTACCTCAGTAAATATTGTCGTCTCGCTGGAGCCATCAGTCCACAATCAGACCACACGTCCCCGCCTGGCGGGCCAAGAGCGGGCGGGGTTATTATGTCGAATCCTGGTCGGAATCGGTCATGTGTAAAAGTTGACTGAGCTACCATTGCCCTCCCGGTCGACGCTCCTCTGAAAGCGTCGCCGGAGCCAACTGATAGGTCCCTTCGAGCCAAATTTATAAGTAAATGGTTGCGTCCATCCCCTCCCCAGAATGGCAAAGATTTCAGGGCAATTTCATTTAAATGCAGCTTGTAAGATTCTGTTGAAGATCTGAAAATAAAGCAAAAAAAACTTATTACTACTAAGTGATTGCTACCTAAAAGACGAAATTTCTCATTCTAAATTGTCTTTTTCACTCACACAGCACTTTTTTTCGACGGGAATGCTTCACCCACAATAACAAGATACATGCATGCTTCGCATGGATCCTGTGTCAAATGGAGATTATATCCAATAGTCTGTCGGAGAGTGGTCTTCAGGAATCCATCCACTTCAGCGCCAGACAGCGGCGCGTAGATATCAGGATCATACAAATAGACAGGAAAGCCAGAGGTGAGAGAGCATCGAGAATGATCAAAGCAGGAGAACATTCGGCAATGTGAGACGGATGATGAATTGAGTTGTGGGAGAGTGGATGGGGGTTTTGTTGGTAGTATAGGGAGGGGCGCAGCCAGTTCTGGGGTGTCGCGGCGGATGGCTTCAAGCTGGGCGAGGCGCGCTTGGTCAGCAGAAACCCGGAGTCGCTGTAGCTCGGACGCCGCACGCGCATGCTCGGCTTTAGCGTTGTCAGCGCGGGAAGAAGCCGCCGCCGCCTCGCGTTGTAGCCGCGCGCGTTTTGCTTCCAGCTCTCTCAACTCTGTTGACACTGAGGCCTGCAGAAAATGCACTGTTAGATCATTGAATCTGGACATTCACTGATGACTTCTCACATGTTCTACCTGGAGGTTGAAATAAACTGTAGCACAGACAATAGGTAGAACATCCAGTTATATGTATGTATATGCATGCACATATGTGAAACGTACAAAGTGTGAGCAAAGTTTTTTTCTATTTCTGACTTATTAAGTACTCTACTACCTCAGCTGGTCCAACAGAAGTTTTTGACCAGTATAAGAAAAAAAAATTATTGGCACCACAAACATTTATTGTGTAAAATGCTAGAAAAGAGATTGGTCTGAGTGATAAGGCCACTTGTTATACTTCCTCTATTCTAAGTATTTATTTCAGTATAGTTTCATCCCAAAAAACATTAATAACATTGTAAATACTAAAGCATAATACTAAATACGAAGGTCTTTTTAGAAATTTAAAGTCTTTTTAGTTTTTTCAACACAATCAAATTATCAATAGTTACACTTATTAAAAGCTTACCTTTATTCTTAACATTTCTTCTATTCTCAGCTTTAGTTCAGCCGCATTTAAAAAAGAGATATCTCCTAATGTTTCCAAAGTGTGCCTCAATGGATGTGATCCAATAGATGTTGGTGATGTTTCATACTGAAATTAAATATCGGAATAAATATATGTGGTGAAAGAGTATGACTGCTGTGCAAATAGCAGTGAATAAATCACCGATAAATTTGGAATTATTATTAGTAGACAAAGTTAAGCCTAAGGTGCGGTAAGGGCGTTAAGGTGTCTCTATGAATAAGTTGCTGTAAATTGTATCTGTGTTTATAAGTACTTATATTTTTATACAATGGTAGGGAAGGTACCTTAGAAATGTAATAATGCGTGAAAACTTGAACTGCAAATAAAATCACAGTGACCAACAGTAATACACGGGACAATTTCAAATGCCCCATCCATTGGCAAACGCGATCGTATATTAGCATCTTTATTTCTAACAAAGCGCGTCTTGTCGGTATCCCAAAATTACATTTTATCTTCGCTTTGCCTAGTGTAATTTATTATAAATTAACCTATGTTTTATCAAGATTTCTTTTGTTTTTTAATCACTTGATCGATGAATTGAGTACGTCAGTCATCAAAAAACTTTCTATTTCATAGAAAAAATTGATTGACAAATAGCATGTTATTTTTCACCTGTTTGTCAATCTTTGTTACAGCACTCTAAGGCAGTATTTTCGTTCGACCATGAAGTTAGAAGGTAGAATAGAGTAGAAGCGTTACATGAACGAAAAAATTCTCCGGACCAAGTCTCAGTCAACCGAAGAACGAAGTACTCACTATAGTACCGATTTTGACATTGTCAATTTATAGACCGCTCGTCCGCCATTACCCTTTATACACCAACAAAGTGACTCTAATGTAACTTAGATCGAAAAATGAAAAAAGTCTTCTTGTGTGGTCAGATGTTGCCGAAATCACACTAATTTAATAAATAATAAACACAGAATCACATTTCACACGTAAATTTCTAATTACATCCACTTATTTCTTCGATTGAACGCAAATAACTATCAACAGAAAAATCACAACAAAAACACAAATCTGGCCGGTGTTGCACGTAAACTTCTAAATTTCCAAATAATGTAAGAATTTATTAAAAATGTTTGAATCTTTGTATATTATAATTAGAGATCGGATAATCGGATGCATATTTACCTAAAGTGAATTTTCAGGTAACAAATTATGGAAGCGGCTTCTTAGGAAATTTTATTAAAAATAAATTCCCAGGGATTCCGGGATTGCATAAGTAATCAGATGTATATTAATTTGACTTCCCCATTCGAGTATGCGTGTAGGTATGTTACTAACAAAATGCAACTCACCTGTCAGACCCCGCGCGTCCCACCCCCTCTCGTTTGGCGTAACTTTCGTAGGTATTTCGCGGATCCCTCGATTGTCCTGTTTTTGAATTTCTGGCATGGTATTTGACTTTGACCTTGATCGCCGGTGCCGGGTACCTATGCGTGTACGTGGGGTGAAATGCATTTATGATTAACGAGGATTTTTTTTCAAAAATAAGTAGGTAAGTACATTTTTTTTTCATCGGTTTTGAACTTATACCATACCTCTGGTTTCAAGGATAAGACTATTTATATTAACCCTCTATCACTCAAGAACTTAGATTGTTTTAATTTTTTGTATTCAGGTTGATAAAATTAAAGACAAGTATTTTTCGATTTATTAATTATTACTGGGCATATTTTAGAAAATAGGACGACGTGTAACAATCACAAAAAAACACAAATTAATTAATGGTAGATTGTTAAAAATAATAAAGGAGATATACTTACCGGTCCATTTTTAAAAAATTACAGCAAAAATCACAAAAACATTTTTTTTGTATAGGTATTTCAATCGTAGCGTATTTTAGTTTTAGACAGGCAACACCAGCTAGTCCAATTTCATGGTCGATACTTTGGTTTGTAGACTAGAACATACTGTGCTTTGAAACAAAATAAAATTAATCAGTCCGATTTTTAGGGATTGACGAAGTATAATGCCTACAGGTATACGTATATGTTTTAGAGGACTAATACCATGTACACTTAAATTTGAATTTCCCGCGATCCGGGACTTTTTGATGTAAAAAGTCCTTTCCATAATAGTAGGTAAATATGCGAATATCTCTGATTATAATTCTTAAAATTGGAATTAGGTACCTAACATAATTGTTTTCCTTGATGGAGGTATGTTTTTTTTACGGAATCGTATAGAGGGGGTTGAGGTGACCTAAGAAAAATTCCAACTTTTTGACATTTACCCCCCTCCATTGCTGTTCTTGACTTGTGATTCCGTAGGACTCCATCTGAAGCGTTATTTTAATGGCATTTTAATCTATGGTTTTGTTGTCCAATACATTACGGAAATTTCGCGGGTTGCTCCGCTCCAGTATATATTATATTATCCGTGCGGATACTACAATTCCTTCCTTGCCAATCGGGCCAAACCAATATGATAAACTCTGACCACAACCACAATAATTCTACTATCTAACCATAGCATGAACATTCACGCGCTTCACTCGCTTCGCTCGCCGTCATTTTTCTTTTTGTGCTTTCGTATTGCTATGAATTTTTTCGCACGTTGGCACCCGATATGGTTTCTACGGCCCCGCGGCCAGGCTAGCCGCCCCAGTGTGAACCTACCTAAATCTTCACTAAATACGTTGTAAAAATATCTAGGAAAGGAACTGACACATCGATCGAAATTTTAATGGTAAACGTAAAATAATTAAATTCTGGGATCATAACAAAGATCACCAAGGGTAGATCGACCACCGATGCTGGCACAGTTCTATTAAAGCATATATTAGATGCATGGGATAAAGCAAAAAACGCTATTGGTGTATTCTGTGACCTTTCTAAGGCTTTTGATTGCGTGGATCATGTACACTATTTACGAAGTTGGAACACTATGGAATTAATAACAAGGCACTGGACCTTATGCAATCATATTTTGCTGATAGAGTTCAAAAAGTAGACATTGGTAAAGAAAGATCTAGGGAATCAAAACTTGAACTAGGCGTCCCGCAAGGATCAATATTAGGTCCTTTTTATTTTTAGTATATGTAAATGATATTCCGTTTTTACCAAAAGATCTTTGTGATATAGTCTTATTTGCTGATGATACTTCATTGATTTTTAAAAATGATAGAAATGAAATATAATTATGACGTTGTAAATAATTCGCTTTCATAAATACTAGATTGGTTCACCGCCAATAACCTACTACTCAATGCTAAAAAGACTAAATGTATAAAATTCATGCTACCGAATGTAAGAGAACTCCCAACAAAAATAATGCTGAATGAGATTGTTCACCTCTCCTGACTCTACTGTACCTATTCCTAGGGTTACATATTGATTCTTCTTTTCAATGGAGGCCGCAAATAGAGGTTCTGGCAGGCAGACTTAGTTCAGTAGGTAGCTTATGCAGTTCGAACAATTAGATATATTACCGATGAAGATACAGCTAGGTTAGTTTATTTCAATTACTTCCATAGTAATTTTGCTTTGGGGACAGGCAGCTGACATCCAGACCATATTTGTTCTTCAAAAAAGGGCTGTACGCGCTATTTATAAGTTAAAGCCACCTTATATTTTGAGGGAATTATTTAAAAACATTAATATTCTGACTGTAATATCATATCATATATACATCTATGAAAATTTAATGTATACCCACAAAAATAGGGATAATCTAATGAAATAGTGTGATGTTCACAATAGAAATACAAGAAACAAGAACAAGTTACACATCCCATCATTTAGATTAGGGTAGGGTGGTAGCCAGTGAACCAAGTGCACTCAGTGAACCACAGGGCCAACAGCCTAAATGCGACGTTGCCAGCTCGTGCCTATTACATGTTTGAACCGCCCTCCCGCACCAACCTGTCTCCTCCAGTCGTCGGCGGACTAGCGCCCGGAACGCGCGAGCTAAGAGGAGATTTCTGTTTTCGCGCGCAAAAAGTTAGAATAAAATGTGAGTTTATTTTTCTCTTTACTCAAATTTTTATAATCCCAGTATCTGTTGCGTTGTTTTGATCTATAAAGTAGTTTAACAGGCACGGTTTAGATTCATTTTTGTAACCAAATCGTGTTCCTGTTAGCTGTGGAAAAGTTTTAAATATTTCAAAAGGGGTATGGTACACGGTGAATCATTTTTTTGGTGCACTCAATGAACCATGGTTCACTGTGTACTACCATTGATTCATAAGGTACCACTTTACTTGTGATAATATTTTATAAAATGTTGCAGCATGGATCGAAATACTAAGGGCAGAGTTAACCGTAAGAAGGGCACTCTCACGACAGCTGAAATAAAGAAAGGAATTGACTTGCATATCCAAGGAAAACTAAGCCTTAGAAAGGCTGCCAAAGAATCAGAGGTTCCATATCCGACGCTACGTAGATACGTCCTAAAGTATATCTCAAACCCTTCTGCACGATTGGAGCCACATTACGATGTAAAAAAGATCTTCACCGAAGAGCAGGAAAACAGTCTCTATGATTATATAATTGAGTGTGCTAGTAAGTTTTATGGGGTAACATCTAAAGACTGCAGACGTATCGCTTACCAAATGGCAACAATTAATAATATATCAATGCCCGAAAACTGGAAGAGGGAAAATATGGCCGGCAAGGATTGGTTAAGAGGTTTCCGTGTAAGACACCCAGAACTATCAGTCAAGAAACCAGAGGCTTGCAGCTTGGCTAGAGCAACAGCGTTCAATAGAGTTAACGTTGCCAAGTTCTTCAATAACCTTAAAGAGGTTCTAAGCCGTCATCCATCATTTTCCAATGGGAGCAGAGTATTTAATTTGGATGAAACTGCTACAACTACAGTGCAGCGACCAAGTAAAGTGCTTGCAGCCAAAGGACGCAACGTCTGCCAGGTTACAAGTGGCGAGCGTGGAGTACTGGTTACCACATGCTGCATCGTAAACGCATTAGGCCAGGCGTTACCACCAGCGATGGTTTTTCCAAGGAAAAACTTTAAGCCACATATGCTGTATGGGGCACCTTCAGGAACATTAGGATTAGCTACTCCGAGTGGATGGATGAATGCTGATCTATTTATTGAAGTGATGAAGCATTTCATCCAGTATTCTTCTGCGTCGAAGGAGAATCCTGCATTACTGATATTAGATAATCACGAAAGCCATCTTTCCATTGAAGCACTCGATCTGGCAAAAGCTGCTGGAGTGACAGTACTCACACTTCACCCTCACACCACAGCTAGGATGCAGCCCTTGGATGTTGGCCTAAATGGTCCATTCAAGGCTTTCTATAATTCCGCTGTAGACTCGTGGTTAACACGCCATCCAGGAACACCCCTGACTATCTATAATATCGCAGAATGCGTTGGTGTAGCATATATGAGAGCCATGACTCCAATCAACATTACTAATGCTTTCAAAAAGTGTGGTATATTCCCGTTTGATGATCAAATCTTCACAGATAGTGATTTTATGCCCAGCGAAGTTACAGACAGAGCCGCACCGGATGTTGATGATGACACAGATGATGAAGACAACATGCATGATCTCGAAGGTGAACTTCTGCCTAGAGGTGCACCAGATATTGATGAAGCAGATGCTGAAGATAACGCTAAAGAACCCACAGACGAATCTTTGCTTCAGACGAATCGTCAATCACCATCAATTTTATGCATCAGTGACGGGAATGAAGAGAACACACAACCACAGACAGCTGCAATAGTATCGATGACTGAAGAATACCACTTAACACCTGGTAGAGACGCAGACAGCGAAATAAATTTAGAGAATTTCAATATGCCATCCACTTCCGGCGTGGGCCGAACTTCTAATACTACAGAAAATTTTATTTCACCGAAGCTTTTTCGACCACCATTGAAAGCAATACCTCGAAAAACCAATTTTAAAAGAAAAGCTGGAAAAAGTATGGTGGCCACAGACACTCCAGAAAAAGAAGCATTAGTTGAAAAGAAGAAAAAGAAGACAAGCCAAAAAATTGTGCAGGTGGTAAAAAAGGATTTATTCAAGAAGAAACGAAAGCAGGAAACGTCAATATCATCGGACGAAGAAGGATTTTTCAACTGCAGTGGCTCATCTTCTGGAGGAGAAGAGTTCGTAAATGAGTCTGAAGATGAAGAGATCATTTTGAACAATGATTTTCCGCCCTTGACTCGCAATCCTCGCCCCAAAGATGTTGTTATTGTAGCTTTTGCATCAAAAAAAACTACCGTCTTTTACGTTGGCGAAGTTCTGGAAGAGCTGGAGAGCCAAGACTGTGACTATTACGAGTCTTATCTCAAACTGAAAAGCAAAGCCAAGCAGTTATTTTCGGTTCCAAAGGAACCAGACACAGCAGGCGTTCACAAAGCTGATATAAAATATATTCTACCACGTCCTAAAATTAGTGGTAGCACAGCTCGCCAACAAACTATCTATAAATTTTTCGTTGATATGTCACAGCTGAATTTGCGCTATTAATTATGGGACAATAGATCTCTATCAAACAAAAGTTTAGGTTTAAGTTGATTTGGAAATTGCAATATCATAATTTGAAAATGTTATGTTATTAACTTTTATGTCGAATTTTATTTAACGTGATTTTGTTTTTAAGCTAATTAATTAAGACCGAAGTCTTAAAAATAACTCTTCGTGAGCGAAAATATTATACAGGTTGAATAGTTCCTAGTACAGGTAATAATTACCTAACTTTGCCTACTTAATTATTATGATTGTGTTCTTATTGTTGTAATGTGTATCTAATAGAATTTAAGTGCAATGCATGCTGACTTTATTGTAATTTTTTTCCTCATTTATTAAGACTGATTACCAAAGTCCTCATTTAAGATAATTTTAAACATTTGATTAATAAATAATTATTAAAGAACCCAATTGCAGTTTTGTTATCCTTCTAGGCTTAAATCATGATATGGTAAGACAAAGGTTCATTGTGTACCTCACGGTTCACTGAATACCAGCCCCCCAGTTCACTGTGTACCCCTAGGGGTACACAATGAGCCATTTCCCATATTTTTTTAAAAGTCTCATTGTCAAGTATCTTTCAGGTAAAAGCTGAAAACACAACTACATTTTGAAAGTGATTGAAATTTTCTTGGCCAAGAGCAAAAAGGAACTTATAATGTCTTACAGGAAAAAAGTTACAGCTCTCTAAACTTTTGGTGGTTCACTGGCTACCACCCTACCACAAGGTAGAGAAATCATTTATGGGCAATAGCGTGCGCTTATAAGCTTCCATCTGAAGCAACTGAGCTCCCTATTCGTAAATTTAAAAATTACATGAAACAAAATCTCATCAAGAAGGCTTTCTACTCCATAAATGATTATCTCAATGATGTTCATGCTTGGCCAGATGTCGCTCAGTTTCGCACCGACAATAGTAGGTATGCAAGTAATTTGTTGTTGTGCATAGCTTTACTTAAATATTGACATGTATCGAATCATATTATATTTAGACTTAAATAGGCAAATAACCATGTATTATAGACATATAAGAGATGAACATGTGGTTTCTTTTTCACTTCTTCCACTAGTGGACAAAAAATTGAAGTGAACAATTTTATTTGATAATAATTTAATGTTTAAATATTACTTGTCTAAGTGCTTATTTTGTAAGCCTAAATAATGAATGATTTTGACTTTTGAATATACAAGAAGTACTTACCTATAATCGACATATTTTGCGCAGTGGTGTGCACAAATGCAATAGCCTATCCTTTGCTGCGGCTGTGGATTGAGAGTATTTGAGAGGCGGCGCGGGGCGCGGCGCCGGCGGCGGCGGCGGCGCGGCGGAGGGCATATACTTCCTATAGGGCTTAATACGTTTAACTATATTAATTTACATATAATATGTATAACTTGTACAACGTACATAGAATGGACTTGTAGTGTGGAGCTTCAATTATGTGGAACGGATCAAGTGAATAAAAATGATTACACTATAAGTCATTTATTTAAGTTAAAGATACAATATTTTGGTTATGTTATGTACCTCTCAGAAAGTACAAATAGAAAATAATTAATCACGTATAATCGATATCACTACATAGGAAGGTACATATACCTATAGCCTACAGAAGGATGAACGTTAATCAAAACACAACTAAAACTTGCCTTACTAAGTGTTCTTACACTTTTCGACCAATTAACAAATAAGTAGATAATAATATTAAAATTATACATACTTTTAAAGATACCTACCTAAATTACCTACACAGTAGTTACACCAATAGGTTACAAAAAGTGTACCTACTAATGTGACACAAAGTAATAAAAAAAAAGGCACATAAGTACAGATTTTAGATAGGAACAATATTTACCAGTATGCATTCACTTTGACTCATATAATTGTCTAAATAGTAACATTTTCAGTCAAATCTATGACTCTTAGTTTACCGACTTGGTTTTTATCTTTATGGTGAACAACTAGATGAGTAAATAATTCACTTGCATTGAACAGTAAATTACATTTTGAACAATTTTGTTTGTATTGTTTCTTTTGACATGTTTTTACGTGTTCGGCCACTTTTTGTTTGTTCACGAAGTGCAGTCCACATTTACACTTGTACAAGGTCTTGTTATCAATAGTAGGATTTTCGACGACCTCGTCCCTTAAGCTCCCTAAATCACCAACGTTTTCGTCGTCATCGTCATCGACAGCAATAGCATGATTTTCTTTGATAATAACTTGATCTGCATCACTTTTTTTTATTATTTTGCCATCAATAAATTCAATAACATTTATATTTTCTTTTATAAAATCAGGATCCGTCTGATGTCTTTTTTCGTGTACTTTATAATAGCTAGAAGGAAAATATAAATTGCAATTACGGCACAGTAATCTATCAAGATCATAGGTATTTGAACAAACATGGTTTTCAGCGTATTCTGTATTTCTTAAACACATTTCACATTTCTTACATTTGAACACGGAGTAATCATAAATTATTCCAATAAAGCTTGAGGAAAGTTTTTTAGTGAGGTCTTTCACGTTGCTATTGCCAAATAAAATCACTTTAAAATTTTCGCCACAGAATTTTTGTGAATGTGTATGCTTCGCCATATGTGGTTTAAAATCAATGTTGCATAATAATAAGCCACATGTTTTGCATTTATTTAATGTGTCTGGTTCACATTTATGGTTTCTGGGTAGTGACTTTTCTGTAACTCCAGAGCAATTTCTACATTGATAGAAAATTATTTGATTTGTGGTGCTTTTAACACGGCCGTTATAGAGTGTGTCTTTCTTCTGATTAAATAATACAATATTTAAAGACCTTTTGGTGAGACTTTTGTCCTGTTTATGAAGGTCTTCATGATTACTGCGACTAAGCCATGAACGATAATTTAAGCCACAAAAGGAACATGGATGATTCCTGCCACTACCACATGGATTTTGAACGTGCTTGTATATAACTTCTTGATCTATAACATGTTTGCATTTGTCACATTTGTACACATATACATTTGATGAGCCACGTTGAATACATTCTAGATGAAGCCTATGTTCGTGTTGGTAGATAGATTTTTCGAGAAGTTTTCCTACAACTTCCTCATTTAGAGATTCAAATATGTGATTAATCCAGGCCGAGTTTTTTGATGTATAATATCTGGGATCGAACTTGAGAATTTTAATTTTAGAAACACCAAAATGGACTCGTTGTTCATGGCATATATAATGTCGACTGTCAAAACTTAGCAAACATTGTCTACAATTCTTTACAGATGTTATTTTTTTATCTTCGTTGCTATAATGGCTCTGACAATGCTTTATAACTTCATCGTATGACTCAAACGAAATACTACAAGGTTTACACGTAAACAGGACTACTAAAGATTCGTTATCTGTTGTTTTTTCAGTGCAAAGTTCTTTATTAGTATTATTTGTGCTTTCCTTTATTTGGGCATTTAAGCGATTTGAATTTAAATTATTATTTATAACTAATTTTGATTCGCAATGTTCATTTTCGCGTTTATTTGAGTTTTCTGCATCAGTTGCGACGTGTCTTTTTGGTGTATGTGGTAATTTTTCAGATTCATGACGAGATGTCTGTATTACGTAGAAATGGAACGACATGTGCAGCATAAATGCTTTTTCTGTAAGTTTAATATTACAAATGTCGCACGTTAAGAAATCGGTTTCGTTACATATATGTCTATAACTAGAATTTTTTTTGATAAAATGTATTCCACATCTTGTACAATGAGGATATTCAGGAATGGGAGGATGGACCTGTTTTCCTTGAAGATTAAAAAATTTGAAATCTTGTAATCTTAATGATTTCTCTTTTTCGTGGTGTTCTTTGTGTAATGTAAGTATGGAACTAGTAAAAACTAGCCCACATTCATCGCATATATACTTCAAAACTTGAGAACAAGTGCCTTTGATGTGATTTTTATTTTTTAGACCCAAATCTTTGAGAAACACTTTGCATGTTGGACAATATGTTAAACAATTATGCTCTACAGTTCTCTTTCTGGGCCCTGGCTCAAAAGTGGTACCCTTGAAATTAGCGTCATTGTCGATAATGATCACGTTAGAATCAATTACTGTAAAATCAGTATTTCCTAATTTTTCGTGATGACTTTCATGATCTATCTTTTCTGCTTTATCAACTAACATATCGCATTTACTACAACGGTAAGAATCCGTAATTTCTAAACCGCAAACTGGGTAATGTTTTTGGTACCTGTTTTCGTTGAAATGTATAGCACATTTCGTACATATATATATTACGTTGGAGGTTTCATTAAGAGTAACCACTTTGACAGATTCAGAAAATGAGTGCTGTTTCAAATGCATTACTTTGTCCTGTTCCTTCATAATAAGACTGCAAATGGTACACTTCCAATTAATCAATAATTCCTTATGTTGTTCGTGATCTATGGCAATATCTGAAGATAGAAAACAAGTACTGCATTTATTGCATTCGAACAGAACTGATTCTAAAGCAAATTCTTTATATTCACTAAATGCATCTTCATAAAAGTGATCACTACTTTTTCGCAGTTGTTTATTTTTGACGTGCTCAATTTCATCTTCGATTTTCACATACATCAAATTAATATGATTACTATATATATGATTATTATGTGTTGATATACTTGAACACTTAAATGAACAAAACTTGCATTGAGGATCAAATGTTTCCTTGTTGATCTGCAAAAACTTCTCGACTTTGTGGTTTTTTATGATATGCGTGAAATAATTGCTGATTCCTAGTAAATAATACGAACAATGCCGACACGCAAACAGAATTTTGTCATTTTGAGTTTTCATAACAGTGTCAGCTTTTGCAGTGGATCCACTTGAACATCTTTTTGGTTCCATTATTTGATACATGTGTTCGGTTAGGGATTTCTGGTCAGGAAATTGTTTGTTACAGTGAAGGCATAAATTGCTTGCTGTGTATGATGAATTTGCACGTGTAACATATTTTGATACGTGATTTTTCTTTGGCGATTTAGTCATATTCGTGTCACCATTGTTTTTAGGAATTACTTTGTCAATTTTAGATTTATGTTTCGCCTTAGCAATTATACGTTCCTTTCTATCAGAAGCAGTAATTCGAGTTACTGAAATTAATTCATTACTCTTTTTTGCGGAGGGTCTCTTTCGTTTTGCTGCAGCAGTTGAATGATCTAGTATTTTATCAGAATTGTTTGCTGTATTCGATACTTTCTTATGAGCAAGTTTACGTCTCTTGTTAGGTGATAAAGTTATATTGATTTTAGTTGTGTTATCATTTTCTTTAGCGTAAGTATCCGAATTCCGGCTTTTTTGCTCGACAGATGTTGTTTGGTGTTTGGAAATGTTATGAATTTTAAGCCCAATTAGGGTTCTAAAACGAACATTGCAGATAGCACAGTTGATGCCGGAGTGAGTTCTGGATTTCATGGAAGGTTTAATTTTATCAGCATGTTTGTTTTTATAATGTCTATAAAGACAATTTCTGCTTGAAAAGTAGATACCACAAATGCATTTGTGCGTGTCTTTGCAATCATCGTTGTTTGGAGGGTATATATTTTTTTCTGTGTTTTTGGGATGCGTTTTATTCTTATGGATTTCAAGAGCACTTTTGCTCATAAATAATCTGCAACATATTTTACAATATCTGCTATTTTCATTTAAGTATGATTTAATATCTTTAAGAAGAATTTTGATATACTTGGTTGAACGCTTATCATTATAATTTTTGTTTTTGGTTCCTATTTTATCATCATTCTGTGAATCTTTAGTATTTGATTTCAGGAATTTTATTTTGTCATTTTGTGTAACACTAGGTTTGAAGCCCGTTGAAGATTTATCATGACCACCTTCCAAATCTAGATCAGATTTGGAGCTTAAAAAAAGTTTTCCACTAACATTTGAAGACAAGCAAGTTGCTATTGGTTTTGAACCTAAAATTATTTTATTACTTTGTTTTAGTTGATTCTCATTATCTTGAGGGATATAATTATCCACATCAATAATAAATTCACATGTTTCTGAGTTCCTGACACTTTCCAATTGAAGATCTTCTGTTTGAACTAAATGAAGTGTTTCGTTGGTTTGTGTTGGATTTGTGCCTGCATCTCCAGTAATGTCAGGTTCTGTAATAATAAATAATTATACAAAATAAAACAAATATATAGGGTGTTTGATATTGGGCCTGCCATAATATGTTGGTAAGTCACAGGGATCATGGGCTACATTTTTCCGGGAGACTCAATGTCCTAAGTGTCACGGTTGCTGAGGTTGGTTTCATTTAATCACGCCTTTATTTATTTAAATAAATAAATAAATTATAATTATCTTTTTTGTTGGTAGTTATAATGCCACAAAACAACGTGTGCTGTATTTTTCTGTGTAGGTATATGTATCATAAAGAAATTATTGCTTGATACAATTCAGTTTAAAAAAAGAGTTACAATCATTCAAGTAAAAAAATTGTCTAAAAATCATAAATAAAAACAACTGCTAAATTCATTTAAAAAACAAAAAGTCAAAACTATGTATGTATGTATGTATATTCCATTCTCTTCTTAAAAAATCTGTTATTAAGCTTTCTAACGATGCTACATAACATGACAAAACATTTATTGTGTAGTCAAACTAAGAGATACTTGTCTGCTAGGGTCATGATTTGGCAGACCGAATATTTGATGTTTTTTGTTCTGTATGAATTTAAATCACAAAATTACCTTTTTGACGTTTCAGACAAAAATAAAAATAAAATCATCAAATATTTATAAATACTAGTTCTAATTTGTTTCTATTCTCTGATGTAAAAAACCTTTCAAACAATTTACCTAATGTGTAAATTTAAAAACCATTAAGAAATTATTTAATATTTACCATCGTCAAAGTCATAAGTAATTTCCTTTTTCAATGCAGTTATGTCTGGAAAGATACTTTTAATTATGGGATTATCAAAGACATCATGCTCCTCTATGTCTATTTCATCATCCATTTTGGCCTGAAACAAGAATATTAATTATGATTAAAATATAGCAGTCCTGGTTACAAATTAACTCAGGGCTCTATTGAAATGCTGTGCTGGGTTGCTACAAGAGTTTACATTTTTATTTTCAAACAGGGCAAGTAAAGTAGGTAACCTAAGTTTGAGTACCTAGTGATCTTCAGGTCTTATTATTAGTAAATTGAAGTCAAAAGCAATAGATAGGGGGATTTTTAAAAATCTGCACCTCCATAAAAGGGAAAAATTAAGTTTTTTTACTTATGATTATAAACTTGTGGGTACAATTAGAAAGAAAATAATGTTAAGTTCAATAAAATATAAATATACCTAGGTTATTGATTGAAGAAATCTTGATTTATTTCTTTTTAATAATGATGTATATGGAATAATGGTCCACTAAGGTACAAAATAAAATTAATTATAAAAATAAAGCATGTAATTATTACAACAGACATATTAATTCTTTAAAATATTTCAACATTTTTATTGGCTGGCTAACTAATAACAACAGAAATCTAGTAATGGATACTAGATTTCTGTTGTTATTAGATAGCCATAAACATAATGTCTGCTTAACTTGGCACTAGATGATGCTGTGTGGATTGTCCAGCAGTACATAGTATCTATAAAACAAAGTCGCTTCTCACTGTCTGTCTGGCCCTATGTATGCTTAGATGTTTAAAACTACGCAAAGGATTTTGATGCGGTTTTTTAAATTGATTCCAGAGCAAGGTTTATAAACTATTTAACACATATATTTCCACGCGAGCGAAGCCGTGGGGCGCCGCTAGTTATTCATAAAAATAAAATATAATCCTTCATTCGTGGATGTAAATATAGCGATATCACGACGTTAATGAGGTTCCTACTTACCTTAGTTACCTATAGAGATTTTGTTGAAACTCAAGGAAAAATGCCACGAATGTGCTTGGTGCTCCTCTGCGTAGCGAGCGAGTTTTTATCTTTGCCCAGCTTTTATACATTATTTTCAGTCTTATAGCAGTTCGAATTCAAGCGACAGCAATATGAGATTGTTTGTTGTGATTGTGAAACACGAATTGCAAACTTACAAAAGTTCTCAAAAGACACTGCGCTGTTTGTTTCAGCTGCTTGCGGACTGCGGAGTGGGAGTAGTTAATATGTATTCTCCCGTATTCTCTTTCACAAAGTTCTATAAATTCATAAATTGTTTGTGTTAGCCCGCACGGACGCTTAAAAAGACTGACAAATAGATTTTTTGGCCATGAAGTTCGAGCAAGACGCAAAAAGTCATCAAACATGCATCAAACCATCCAGTCGTCAATGTGTCGTATGTTCACTCACGAATGAAGAATGAATAAAATTGTAAATGACATTTTTAGATTTTTTAGTCTATATGTGTTCACAGCTGATCAATCAAATGTCAGACAAGAAAATGGAGTTTTGTTACGCATTTTACAAATTCAGAATAAATAAAAAATCATTATGAGGTCAATTTATTTTATTATTATTAGTAGTTTGGACTAGGATGGATAATACAAGTCCATTTCAGCCTTGGGCAAGTGATGAAAGTGCGAAAAATGTGAAATCTGAAAGAGATGTAGTGGATGACGCGAAACTTCCTAGGGAAAATGTCAATCATCCAAAACATAGGCAAACTGCGTCTTATGATAAAGATAGTGTCGCCGCTCCGACCCTCTCGCCGGGGACTTCGGGTGTTTTGGGCTCCGGCTTCGACTCCACTCGAAGCAAGGAGTCTAAAATGGACTCCAGTAAAGTGGCTTCCATGCAACAAATCGTCGAAAACACCCTGAGGTAATGAAACACAGACAGCGGTATCAAACAGATTTTAGTGAAATCGATCAGTATTGCCTACCACTGAGTGATTCTCATCAGCTTTTTGTGAATCTTTGTAATCTTAGATGCTTCAGTAGGATTTTGTGTGATAACTATCTTCATTATAACAAGTACTGGTTTAAAAAAAAACAAATTATCTGTTCTTTCAAATAACTCTTCGATTTAATAGAGTATCATTTTCAGCCAAGAGGGTCGACAAAGAGTATCACAATTGTTAGAAGCTGTAGAGGCTCTGAGCAGTGCTGAAAGACTTCTCTTGTACCTGAGGCTACCAACTGGGGTTCCACCACATGATCCACTCAAGCAACCTATGAACCCCTTAGGATCAAGGTTTGTATCCCTCTCAATGTTCTTAGTTTCATTGTGATCAATAACATGCGTACAGTCCAGCCTCCGCAGCCTAATGGTGCTAGAGATGTACATGTGTGTTGTGTTCCATGAGTATTACAATTACACTTACCTAATACAGTTAATTATAGCAAATCAGACATTAGTTGAGTAAATAACAATAAGAAAACAAATAGAAGTCTGTTTTCGCCTAATTTCAATTTGGTTAGATAATTACTTGCCCAAACTTAAGCTTTTGAATGAAAACATTTGAATACTTACGAAATTTTCAAGAAGATTATAAAAAGATTAAGAAAAGGTATTATCATTTTGTAATGATGATTTCCTTTGGTAGTTAATAATGAAACCAATACAATGTTCATAGATTTAGCTTTTGTTTGAGAAAAAGGTCTTTGTTAGCTCTGTAGCCAAGGTAATAAGAAATTATTAAAATAAATAGTCATATAAGCAAAAATACTGTGTTAAATCTACCTACCTATCCTTATTTTTAACGATTATTTAACCATTATGTTAATTTATAGGGCAGAACTTCAACAAACTGTAATTTGGATACAGACACACTTGGAAGTTGACCCTGATGTATCTTTGCCCAAGCAGGATGTCTATGATGAATACATGTAAGTAAACTCAGAAATATTTTATTCCATCAAGTCATAAATATTGTGCTTGATGTATGTAACCATTCACTTGGGTCCGGAAAGCATCCATCATATCATTTCATTTGTAGAAAATTCCAATTAGCATTGTCTTTAAATGAATCATCTCATAGAGTAATTTGCTATATTATCAAATTTACTGTTTCTTACCATTACTTTAAAAATTCAATAACTTGTAATTGTTACTACTACTACGTGTGTAACCAAAAAATCAACAGATATTTGTTTTGGGTGTTCTGGTTGTTTTCTATGTATAATAAAAAATATCTATCTATTTCATGTATTCTATTATGTATATCAGTCACTCATCATAACACAGCTCTGCTTAGCTTGGAGCTAGGTAATGCTATGTGAATTGTCTAGTATTATTATGTCTCTCATTTACCATGATCACGTGCCATAAAATGACCCGGTCCTTTGGAAGGCTTGCGTGGGACCGAAGCCAACAGCACAGAGGCCCTTTGAGAAGTTAATCTAAAGGCGATGGCTACACATTATTATTATTATTATTAACCTTGACATTTTTGACGCGAATTTCTACCATCTGTAGTTTATTTCATCTAAGGTGGAATAATAAAATGTGTTGTGCTGTGATCATGTAATTGTCATAGAGATAAGTTTACCAGAATATGGCCACTGTACACAAGAACTTCTGAACATGCCTCCCTCCCCAAACAAGGGGAGTTGGTCCATTAAATTGCAAGTTGCAATATAATAGAATAGTTACTATGTTACTTCATCATTTACCTCACCCATTGTTAACTTCAAGTATCAATTGTTTTAATGTAAACCTTCACTGTCGCATTTTATGACCAAGAAAAAGTAGGTAGTTTAATAATAGAATACTATTTTAGATACATGTCAATATTTACGTAAAGCTAAGCACAACATTGAATTCGAATAGACGACCGATGTGGCGCGGTGGGCGAAGGTCCGCCTGCGACGCAGGAGGTTGCGGGTTCCATTCCTGCCTCGGAACAAATGTGTGTACGATCTGCAGATATTTGTTTCGGGTGTTCTGGTCGTTTTCTATGTATAATAAAAATATCTATCTATGTAATGTTGTATTATGTATATCAGTTATCTAGTACCCTTAACACAAGCTCTGCTTACCATGGGGCTAGATAATGCTGTTTGAATGAGTATCGGAACTGATGCGCGCTTGAAAACCCCTAATGTGTTCTCGCCCTTGCAGTCTTCTGAAAGAATATACCATAAAGTAGATTTTTTTGTTATAGTGCACATTGTATGAGCTGCAATATGAAGCCACTTTCGACGGCGGATTTCGGTAAAGTTATGAAGCAAGTCTACCCCACGGTGCGGCCTAGGCGGCTAGGCACTCGCGGCAACTCTAGGTAAGTCACAGGGCAATATTATACATATGGAAGTTTAGATGGATGGATGGATGTTTGTTACTTGTGAACGGATCAGGCTGAAAATTTGCATAGATAGCAGCTCTAAGACTAAACATAAGCTATTTTTTTATCCGCGGCAACTCTAGTTTATTCACAGGGCAATATTATAAATATGCGAAAGTGTGGATGTTTAGATGGATGTGTATTACCTACTTCTGCACGCCTTAAGGCGAAATGAGTTCGTCTTTTCGAGACAAGGACGAACGAATGCCGCGCGGGGAAGGCGAAAAAGAGGCAAGAGCGGCAGAATGATCGGCCCGTGCGCAATGTCACTGCTTTTTATTTTTTAATTTGTTTTTTGCTCTAAAATAATACTGTTTCTCAAGAAACTAAAACCATAATTGTCTAAAGTATTTATTAGGGAACACGTAGAAGAAATTTCATTACAATAATATTGAATAACTAGCAAATAAAACTGTTTTTTTCGTATCTCTGTAAAAATGAAGATTTTGAGGTAACTTTGGCATTTTTTTCTATCGAGTCAAGTTTAGTCAATCGTGTTTCGACTCCCATAACTTACTAACTAATATCCTAAACTTTTGATCCTCATCAAAATATAATCGAAAAATAGGTGTTTTGGATCCCTTAAAATTGATTTTCCGTTTAGTCAAACGTGCGTTTTGGGACTCATTTCACCTTAACTTCTGAACGAATCAGGCTGAAATTTTGCATAGATGTAGCTCTAAGACTAGAATCAAGCATTGCCAATTTTCTATCCCATAAACCAATTTCCATATGGGATAGAAATAACCCTTAACGTTTCCATAGTTTATTTAAATTCAAAAGTGTGGATATCTGCCCTTTTCATTTCTATACAATTTGTTAGACAATCATACAAACTTCCTTAAACCCGCCAGTTTCTGTTAAAATTTATAATCCGATATCGATTTAGATCTTTTCAAAGGGGAGAGGTTTTTTCTTAGTTTAAATTTTTTTATAGCATACTTACCCATCATTCGTCTCTTTCATTCACTTCTCCAAATACCGCTATCACTTTCTCGTACGGCCTTGAAATAGATTTAACATAGCTACTTCGGGAGCTACATACAGTAAACATAATTATGACCAAACTGGCTTTTGCCCGCGGCTTTGCACGCGGTTTTCCGGGATAATAGTAACCTATTTGTTATTCTAGGAATAGAATAGTTTATTTGTAACACAATACACAAAAACATAAAACAACCTAGGATTTGTTGAATTAGAACTACTTACATCTTTGAAAACTTTAACCTGAACGGACCGGCCGTTCAGTTGTTTTAGCGGGAAGAGGTAACAAATATCCAACATTTAAACTTTCGCATTTACGTTTAATCGTTAATAACCATGACAGTTTCATAAGCTTTATCAATGACATGGATTTTATCAAAGGGTTAAAACATGATACGATGCACGAGTACATTATGAAGAAATGATTCAGCATTATATGTAAGTAAAAAGTGATCCAAGCATTGCTTCTAGCATTTTACTGTACCGTCTATTTTGTCCTACCTTCATGTCCAGTCCATCCTAAGGTTGCCTGGAAGAGATCGCTCTTAGTGATAAGTTATCACCTTATACTTCCTCTATTATAAGTACATATGTATTTCTTTCTGTATTGTTTTCTGTTTTGTGTGGTATAATAAAGTATGCATTTTCTATCTATCTATTTTACGTGCCGATAATTATAATGAACGCCTTTAAGGTGATAAAGGAACAAGATAGAAAATTTAGAAATATAGCTGGACTATTCACACATCTTCATCTAACCCCAAGCTAAGCAGAGCTTATGTTATCTTTCTCTTGCACAATCTCTCCTTCCAATTCTCGATTATGCCGATTCTACCTTTCTTGATCTAACTGAGCAACAGTTAGACAAAATTGAGCGCCTGCAGAATGTCGGGATAAGGTTTGTATTTGGCTTGCGCAAATATGACCATGTCTCGGAATTTCGCAGGAAGCTCAAGTGGCTACCTGTACGGCTTCGCCGAAATTCTCATATCCTATCTCTTCTCTATAACATTCTATTTCTTCTACTTTCTCACATCCTCTGCACCCCCTTATCTCAAAGAGCGTTTTACCTTTCTTCATCTTTCTCACACTCTTTCTCTGTGCTCTTCGGCAACCCTTATGCTTCAAGTACCAGCTCACACTACTTCTTTCTTCGCCCATTCCTTTACTGCCCGGGCTGTTCAACTATGGAACGCATTACCAGTTCCGGTGAGGCGTGCTAAGTCGCTACCAACCTTTAAAACTATGTTAAAGGAGCACTATTTGTCCTGCTGTCACTAATGCACAACTGAGTCCCTATGTATATAAGTATATATGCATATTTGTTACTGTACAAAGAAAATACCCGGATCAAATGTTTGCAGATCGTACTAACTTTTTTCACAAGGCGGGATTCGAATCTGCAACCTTCTGCGTGGCAGGCGCCCGCCGCGCCCCATCGATCGTAAATAGACAACAAGTATTAGAACATATATACTTTACGCTATAATAATGTGATTAGCAATAAATTAACTGAACAACGGCAAACAAAGGAAATTCTATGTTGTAACAATAATACAGCTCTTATATAATTACAAATCGAATCATGCACATTACGTGATTACTTAGTCCCCGTCTCAAAACACAAATGGCATGGCGATAGCTGATATCCCGGGTAAGGAGATAGGTAAGGTTTTATCCCGGAAAAACACTGGCCTAGCCTGCGGGTGGAAGGTAGATTCCAGCTCTTATGTTATTAGAAATCTGATCATGCCCATTCGTGATTACTTATTCCCCGTCTCAAAACACAAATGGCATGGAGATAGCTGATATCCCGGGAAGGACATAGGCTACTCTACTTTTAATCCCAGAAAAACACGTGCCTATCTGCGGGCGGCAGCTAGTTTCAGTAGAAATGCGAAAGTTACGCTGTCTGTCTTAGCATGGAAGCAGGAACACTACGGATGTAAGAGGGTTAACTACGAACCTTATTTGTGTTCGAAGAACACCATTATATAAAATAGCTATGGACACATCTTCATAGTAGCCTTGTACTCATCATCATGATCATTATTAGTCTATGTCAGTGCACTGCTGGTCATAGGCCTACCCTAATAAGCGCCATAGCGCCTTGTCTTCAGCTTGATGCATCCAGTACCTCCTTGCAGTCTTTTGTAGGACGTCATCCTACCTGGTCGGAGGGCGTCCTAGACTACGTTTACCGAGTCGAGACCACGACTCGGTAAATGTAGTCTAGGACGCCCTCAAGAACACGTTAACCACGTTGCCTCGTACTAAGTGAAAGACATTAATCGCTATATTCAATGAGTCGTCGGTAGATAATTTTAAATCGGTACTATCTCTCCCTACAGATAACGCTGCAAGCCGAATTTTATCAGAAACACTGTGAACTTATTATCAAATGCCACATAATAATGGTTATTATGTAGAACTCGCGCTTGCCCGCGACTTAGCCGCAGTAGAGTAAGGGATTTTTGTTATAAAATGAGAAAGTTTTGATGTTTAGAAGATGAATGGATGTTTGTTGCTTCTTCAAGATTCCTGAAATTTTTAATTGAATTTTAAGCCAAAACTACGGAACAGATCGGGCAGAAATGTAGCTTTACAAAGATGTAGCTCTAAGCCTGCAAGCAAACTAATCAGTTCCCATGGGATACAATACAAGTAACCATAAAATGTTTCCATAGAAACAACGCGTACTACTAAGTATGATAAAAGCGAAAGTTTGGATGTTAAGAGGGGTCCGAATCACGAAACGTCCATACAAACGTAATACCAAAATTATTTCTAATTCAAGCATATTTCCACTATAATATTGTATTATTTGTATTTGAATAGTATTTATCTAGATTCCTAAATAGTTTTTTTTTTTCAAAATACTTACCTAAAATGAAATGAAAGCCAATCGCATTTTGCACATTTTTATGCGAAAATGGACAAGTTTTCTTGCTATTTGTTTCGTATTAAAAACATCAATATCTTACGTTTTATTTATTTAGGAACATAGCTTATGTTGTCTAGTTACCGAATAACAATACTTTGTGAAGAATACAAAAAGTTTTCAGTCATAATTTTTGGTATTACGGAACAAACCAAATTTTGAACGGCTAATATTGCTAACGCGCACGCATGGGGCGCGGCGCAAGGGTTAAACAGGGACAGCGATATTCGGAGCGATTTTTGCAAGCGAGGGTCGCCGGACCCTTACGATGGATGGATGTTTGGTACTTCATTATGCCAAATCTACTGAACGGATCGGGCTGAAATGTTTCATATAGTTGTAGCTCTAAGCCTGGAATGAAACATAGGCATCCAATAAATCAATTTCTTTAAATCCAGCCCGATCTTTTCAGTCGTTTTGGTGTGAAGAAGTAACAGCCAACGATTAGTGTGACGTAATTTACAAACCAACAAAGCTTTTCTCTATATTAATCAGAATAATAATTATCTTATTGATAGATAGTTTCACGGTAGGGCTGGTCCACCACTTCAAAGTCGCTCAACGAGCTATGGAAAGAACTATGCTCGGTGTTTCTCTGAAGGATAAGATTCGTAACGAATACATCCGACGCAGAACCAAAGTTATCGAGATACATAGGGTAAACTAAGTGTAGGGCGCCCTCCGACTAGGTGGGATGACGACTTGCGAAAGACTGCAGGTAGATGCTGGATGCGTCAAGCTGAATACAGGGCGCTGCTGTGGCGCTCATTGAGGGAGGCCAATGTCCAGCAGTAGACTAACATAGGATGACGATGATGAGATAGATAGTGACGTAATAGTAAGATTAAGTCATAGCGTAAGGTACTCGTGGATCTTGATAAGTTATTGTGCTTTTGTTCCGGGTCACGGAGATTCCGATTCACTGTATTGAGTGTCATGTTACGAAACACGTGCAAGTAGCAACCCAGTTAGATAGGGTAATATTTTATGCGCTTCATAATCACACTAATATGGATGGATGTTTGTAACATCTTCACGCAAAAAATACGAAATGGATCAGGCTGAAATTTAGCATGCAGGTAGTTCAAAGCTATCGAATAAAACAGGCATTTTTTCTCAGTTCCCATGGGACAGAAATAACCTTAAAACAATACCATAGATAAAACGCGTGCGAAGCCGCGGGCAGAAACTAGTAATCTATTAAAAAAATAGCTTTTTACCGATTATTGAAACGATTGAGCAAAGAAATATGATAAAAAAACATAAAAGGTTAAAGGTTTTCGCTTATTAATATTATTATGTAACCTATACATACATAATAATATTAATGTGCGAAAACCTACAACAACACAAAATATTGGATTCTAACCGAACCGAACCGACCTATAGCTAGTTTAAGAAACCGGATTAGTTATCGATTTTTTCTAACACTGACGAAGAATCGATACAGCCGCTGCGCTAGTTCATTAAAAATAACGTCTTCTATAGTAATGAATGATATGAATATCTGTCAAGTGTTGATGCCAAAGTTTCTAAAAAAATAGTCAAATGTTTTTGATGAATTCTTGTCAATTTATGTTGTAATGTTGTATTATTTCAGATACTGCTATGCCGGCCTTAGGAAAAAGATCAAACTCGAAGTGCCGCAGCTGCCGGATTTGGGAGAATCATCAACGGACGTAAGTTTAGTTAGAAGATAATCATTTCGTGTTGCGACGTAAATAATTAATCCTGGACAATTACACGTCATCATCTAGCCCTCTTCTTCTGAATGATTTTAAATCATAAATGCTCGTAACTCTTTTATTTAATTGAATTGTATTTAAAAAAAAATTAAATAAAAAAACAGCATTATCTAGCCCCATGGTAAGGAGAGCTTGTGTTATAGGTACTAGATAACTGATATACATAATACAATACATTACATACATAGATATTTTTTACTTAGAAAACGACCAGAACACCCGTAACAAATATCTGCAGATCGTACACACAATTGTTCCGAAGCGGGAATCGAACCCGCAACCACCTGCGTCGCAGGCGGACCTTCGCCCACCGCGCCACATCGGTCGTCAATTGTATGAAGTAATAATTTATTTGGAAAAAGTACACATTGAAGAATACAGGACACGTTATTTTGTGGCTTTACAGTCACAAAATAAATAAAATAAATAAATTAGATTATCTGACGAATAAATAATTGTGACTATTTAAAGGTGAATTTTGCGCTTCTTTCTAAAACAGTCCGGGATCCATAACTGTTGTATTGGTATAATATGTATGTGTAGACGCAAGTAAAGAATTTATCTACGTACTTAATTATTTTTTATTTTACAGGAACCCAATGTAGCATCGCGGGAAAACGAAAGAGTCATCTGCAGTTGGGCCGAAGCTAAACTGGGTATGTTTCACTTTGGTATTATGTTTCCAACAGGTTAATTTACAAATAAATATAGAAGAACCGACGACAATTTGGCTTTTTATCGAGACGCGCAAAAAGGCGTCAGCGAACTATTGGGCACGCTTTTGGTGCCTTTTGTCATAACGTCATAAAAGAACGGCTGCGTCGGTTTTCTTAACCGAGATCACTCTTGATAAAGACACCTTTCAAACAAAATAAGTAAATCTGTATCGATGTATCTATTTCATATTTATTTTATTGCATAATTGTGTACATGTAGGTCCTGGTAATGTAGTAATGTGTAACTGTGTCCGTAGCCGCTCCCTCTAACACGCCGCCGCCGCTTGAAAAGCCGCAATGGGGTACCATTGTGTTTCTTTTCCACATTACCAAGCAGGGCGTGGCATAGGTATTGAGAATATCTGGATGTTGAAGGAATTAATTTGTGATAATTTACGCCATTTTTCTCTATTCTACCCTAGACAACCGAGCAGCTACTGTGAAGAATTGTTCTATGTTTACTGCTTAGTTGTTTTACGTTTTGTACGCCAAATAGGGTAACAAGACACATAAGAGATATATGAATGTACTAGTGGTTTCTTTTTGACTAGTGGATATAATATACAGTGAAGAGAATATCAAAATCACCTTATTTCTTTTTTTGATAATAATTTATAGTATAAAATTTGACTTGTCTATGTGCTTATTTTGTAAGCCTATAGGAATAAAAGCTTTTGAATTTTTGAAAATAAAATGAACTGTGATCGTATTATTTTATATTCCAGGCGTTAAGTTGGGCAGTATCACCGAGCTGGCGCGACACCTGATGTCGGCCGCGCATCACGGGCCGCCCTCCGCGCCCGCTCCCTCTAACACGCCGCCGCCGCTTACACCCGCACCAGGTAATCACACTAATATTATAAGCTAGTTACTGCCCGCGGCTTCGCATGCGGAGTTTCTATGAAAACGGTTAAAGGTTATTTCTATCCCATGAGAACTGATTTATGAGATTGAAAGTAACCTTTTTTCGGTCCGTCACGATCGACCCCGTTATGTTCCAAAAATATATTTTGGACAGTATTATTTTGACCATTTTTCGAAAAAAGGAGAAGATTATATGTTCGCCTATGTTGTCTCCGCCATTTATGCACCGATTTGGATGATAGTACAATACACAGTACAATATTGAGCATAATTCCAAGGTGGTACAATAAAAAAAATCTCGAGGGATTATTATGTATCCCGCAAAGCTTAAAAACCGTTTAAAACTAAGAAATTCGAAGTCAAGTAAAACAATCATATTATATTAAACGTTATACGTATAAGTTTTTAACTGAATTTAACTTTCAGGATTAACACTTACCGAGGAGCAAGCCAACCGTCAACTGATGTCTCGCCTAAAACGAAAAATGCAGGTGAGTATGGGCAGGCAAACCCATGACTCGGAGCCATTACAAGTGAGCACAATAACAACCTGAGAACCATTATCTTTAAATACTAGTTTATTATTAAATGAGGGGGTATTAACAGGGTGGAAAGACGAGCTAACAGACAGCGAGAAAAAAATTGGAGAAACTTAGGTGGAAAAAGTTCGAACCTTCCAACTTGGACGCCTTTGCCAAAAGAGGAATAACACACCAAAATACGACGTCAAGCTTTTGTCAGTTTGTAACGCCTGTCAAAACAAAAACCTTAAAAATCCCGCAGTCAAAAATGAATGTTATTTCCAGGGAAGCCAAGGAACACCGGGCCGGCCCAAAAAGAACAAAGGCCAGGAGCTCGCCGGGGAGTCCCCGCCGTCGACGTCTTACGTCGGTCACCATCTGCCGTTGAAACACGAGAGCGAGACCATGCCGGGGGAAATGCCGAGCTATGGCTACCAGCCCACTTACGTGCCCCTCTACGAACGGCCGGTGTTCCCGTACGCGCCGCGCGCCCACCCTCCGCACCCCTCGCACCCCTCACACCCGCCGCAAGCACCCCTGCACGACTACCGGCAGGATCCATACGCGTTCGAGTCGTCATACGCGCGCGATCTCTCAGTGTCCATCCCGCCCGACGCAGGACACAATCTACCCATCAACCTCAGCAGCGACGCCTCTCTCGACCTGTCGACGGAGCGCGGCGAGTGGCAGCGTCGCCGCCCCCCCGAGCCCCCGCCGCCGCGACACCCCCTCCCCGGCAAAAAACTCATACTCGAGACCTATCAGAGCGAGACTAGGTCTGTCTCCCCGCGCCCGCCGCCCGTCCAGGAGGAGTTCCCGAGGACGGAGTACCTCCCGAAGAAGATGCGCGCAGCCGAAATCTTAGGCGGCAAGCTCGCTGCCGCAAGACAGGCCGCCGCCGCAGCCTCGCCCCCCGCGCCCCCAAACGCCGCCTCGACCTCGGAGCCCTCCGTTGCTTTTTTAGAGGATCCAAAAAACTTAACGAGCCGGTCCAAAAGCACCGCCGCGGCGCTGGCCCGGGAGGAACGACAGGCGGCGAGTCGGGCGCGCCCGGCCCCTAGGCCCGCGCGCTCCCCGCACCCCGAGCCGGCGGACCACTGCTGCGGCCTCGGCGGGATCAACATCAAGACGGGCGTGATCTGCGCGGAGAAACACTCCGAGATACTGAACCGCGAGCGCGTCATCAGCATCTGCAACATAGACAAGCACGACCTGGACGACTACCTGAACGAGGGCAGCAGCCAGGATCACGAGGAGGAGCTCGCGCACTACTTCCACAGGACACCACCCGCCCCCGCCGTCGACGTCGCTCCGGCGCCGGACGCTGACCCGACGCCTGCTTTTTTAGAAACCCAGGACCCACAAGACGATCATAGCCAGGGCAAGAACGAAAAGATATCGCAGCTCAGGGAGCTGTTAGCCAAAAATTTGAAAAATCAAAGTGGGTCCAGTTCTCATCCCGACCAAGAATCCCAAGGACCCGTGCAGAAATCCGACGAGCAAATCAAAACTCTCACTATCTCTGAGGGCGCCTTCAAGCCTCTCGTGAGCGAAAGCGAAATGAACGGCGTGCCCGTAACGATTCAAGGCGGAATCGATAGCAAAAATTGCAACACGAACGCAACCGTCACTAATGGAACTTCTTCCGTGCCATATGTTATCAATAACACCAGCCAATTGGTATCTAATGTTGGAACACCTCATATCTACAACGGGCACTGTCACAACGAACCTCAGAGCCCCACTACCAGAACTCAGCAATACGATTTTGTGCCGATCTCTGACGGATGCCACTCACCCGGTAACTTCAATCCAAAATCACCGTTAGGCTTTGGAGCGAGGGGACATAGCCCTACGAAAGTCAACAAACATGTGATAACTGGTGGATCTCTGCAAACTTCGCCTATATCTCACAGCACCGCAGCCAGCCCCTTCGTGAGTCCCAGAGACACTCCCGTGCCGAGATCTCGCCTTTGCTCGCGGCCGATACCGAAACTCAGCGGAAGAAAGCGACGTAATCCTTTATCCCTCGGTATGACGGACCCGAAGCTCTTCGCAGTTCCGAATGATCAGAAATTTATCGGTAAAGCTCCTATGAACGGGCCGGGGAAGTATTGTCAACCCATGTCCGCACCTCCGTCTCCAAACATTCTCTGTTCGCAATACAAAAGTCAATTGTATCACTGCGGTCCGATCCCTAATGGCGGCAACCACTTGTGTTTGAACTTTTTACCGAATCAACCGTTTAGAAATCATATGAACGGCGATCCACCGCTATCTGCAGACCCTTTGTCCAGCGAGGTAAGTCAATTCTTCCAAGAAACCGTGACGTACAGCAGGCATGACGCTTTTCGGTCGCAGTCCGTGCCGCTGAAACAAGCCATGAGCAATATGGCGATGCTGAGTTATAACAATACTCCGGTCGGCTCGGTCCCACCGACGCCTATACCCAACGAGTTCTGCGACTTCGGTTCTCTAGCGGACACCTGCGACCTGACCAGGGCTGGTCTGAATCGTGAAACCCTGGACAAAATCTACAATGCCATCGATAGCAGTAACGACGTCCTTAACTCTGAAACAGGACAGAATATTTTAAGCAGCAGCGATACCTTGAACAATGGCTGCGATCCTCTGCCCGAGCAAACGATGTTATCCGACGATCAGCTGACGTCGCTCATCCCTACCGGCGATGACTTGCTAGACAGAACTAATCAATTCAACCAATCCTACTCCGACGCTGCAACGGATAACGTAGAAGACTTCCTGAAAAGAGCAAACAGCATGGAATTCGAAATGAATGACCTCGTCGACAAAAATAAATATTACACCTCTCGTTCCGTGCCTAGTACCCCTTTACCGTACAAACGGCCGGCGCCGAATCTACAGATCGACTCGCGCCGATCGCGAGAACTATTCACCGCGGACAACACCTACCCAGCTGTGGCGAATGGAATTTCATCCAAGTCGGTGCCCTCCACTCCTCAGTTCGTCGAGGAGAAAAGCTTTTTCGGTTTCAGCAATAGAGATTTCCTGATAAATGGTAATTCTGTGAGTGGTTCCGGTCAGATTGTGGAGCCGGTGGTGGAGAGTGACCAAGGGCTAGCGTCGCCGCTACACGACATGCTGCGCGAAGACATGCTGGCCGAGCCGCTGACTCCCGCGCTGCTCGCCGACCTCGACAAAATAGACGGCACTCCCTACGTCGACCTCTAGTCACCTTATCATCACTTGTACATATGTAAAATACTGTAAATTTTATTAACTGCAGTCACCGAAATATTGGATCAGTTCACGGAGTACAATATTCATAAGTGTGCCTTCAGTGAAGGCTAACGGCGAAGTCGTACGTTTAATACGAATAAGGATTTCTCACTCCCAAAAATTGAGTCAATACCTTGCACTATGTTGATGTGATAAATTGTTAAACCTGAAATTCATAGAGAAGCAGGATCTGCTCTAAATATTTTAAAAACTACAAATGTTTTATATTTTTAGTGTGTGTTAGTATGAAATGTGTTATTGATTCCGTTGCTTTTTGCTTCGAATCACATTGCGGCGTGTTAAATAGTAAATATCTTTTGAATGCTAAGGCCTATTGGAAACCATTAGGCTTTACTGTTTCTCCTTACATGAGACAAAGTTGTTAGAATATATATACATCATATATAACAAATTGTTTTATCTATTCTGTGTAGCTTTTATAGAGAAACATCACAATCTTTCAATAACATGTATGATAAATTAATTTTTTTAACTCCTTTGTTAGAAGCTGCACAGAATGGGGCTTATTGTAACATTTTCAAACGCATTAGCTGTACTGAACACATGGTATTACTGTTATGTATTTAGATAACTAAAAGATAAAACTTAAGACGTGTTTTGGTTAAGGTTTCATTGGTTTTAGGTAGTGAGTTGTTATGACTAACATCAATGAGGCTAGCTCACAGATTGTCTACGACCAAACTGTCATTAGATCATATTTTTGAAGATGAATTATATAACTTATCTAAACACTAATCGCCAAAACTACTTCAGAAAAGCTTGGCTTAATAAGTGGTGTCTTTATGTACCTACTACCGTGAAAAAATGCTATGACATACTCGTATAATCAGAACATCGAAGTTTATTATATTGTACTTTGAAACTAGTGAGATACAATACATAGTCGTACGTTTGATTCAAGGTAATCAGTTCCACTAACAACAACGGAAGTAGCTCTAGTGTGTACCTAACCAGACCAATGCTGCGCGCCAAGCGCGCTTAGATAGTTAGATATTGAGTTTTCTTAGAAGAATTAAAATAGATATAGTTTATGAGAAATGAATTTATTGTAAGTTAGCACAAAGATTTAATATATTTTATTATCACATAGGGAATTTACTTGATATACTAAATTTACATTAATCGCATTAAATGCGAAATAAAAATTTTGGTATGCCGTTGTGGCTACAGTGAGCTTAAAGGCTTGATTGACAAAACTAAATTCCGTGTATTATGTTGAACGAGGCCTTTTTTAAAGTCATCTCGTAACAAATTTAAACAGTGTTATATATCCCCACGTTAATAACGCATATTTACATAATGTATGAATAATTTGAATGCTATAATGAATGTTATGTTATAATATAATGTATCTATAAATATAATACATATTTGTACAACAAATACGAATAAAACTGAAACGGTTTTCGTCAAATCTTCCCTGGCAGAGCTTGGCCAGCTTATTTAAAGAATATAAAGGCCTCTCCAAAATGATAGATACAAGACGTAGACAACAATAATTTTGTTATTTTTTCCCTACCTGTGCCTGTGTAATGAATAGATTTAATAACATATATCTAATATCTAAAGCTATGTAGATTGATAAAACGCTAGTACAAAAAAAACACTGATTCGACAGGGATACGCCTAGGTATATGTAAGTGAAACCGAAGACTGTATTAAAATTTGTAGATATTTTGAATTCAAAATATGATTTACCCAAATACACTTGTTTGGAGGAATGGCCACAACGAACGACCCCAGCCGTGATCACGGCGGTGCAGCGGTGTTGTATTCCAATTTGGTACACTTACCAAAATCATCTAGTGAGTACCTAATTATTGTTAAGTTAACTAATTTAAGCTTGTCACACTCACATATTAGCATAAGTCAGTTATTGTGACATGTAAATAGGACAATTCATTCCTCACCAATTCATTTTGTATAGAATTCTTAATTCATATATTTGTCGAATGTTATTGTTACTTTTAACAAGTTGTATGTGTATGTTTCACTTTAAAATAATACGATTTTACAAATGAGAACATTAGTTTGACTAGCAGTTTGTAAAGTCCATTTGTGATTATTAATTTGGATACAATAATAAGTGTTTAATTTGTGATAGTTTTAAACTCGAGAGCACAGAATTCGCGCACACATTAGCTCTTAAATGAATTACACCCTTCTATTTTAAAGTAGCACGCACATTGCTACTTTAAAATCGTAGTGATCGAATTCTGTGCATCAAAATGTATAAAATACTGATGTTGTTCAAGATGATTTATGCGCTCCGCTCCGTTGATAAAATACCAGATATGTTTCAGACATCCTGGATGCATATACTCGTTTTGATAAAAAACATAGCTATGGTAGGTACCTAGTACCTACCTACCTACGAGTATAAATACAGAGTCTACATGTGCGCTAAATTTATTTCAACGGGGTGTCACGAAACCTGAATGTGTACTAAATGTTTTTAAAATTACGCGATCAGAAAACATAATTATAAGTACTATTTTAACGGGTATTAAAATAGGTAAATAAACGCGATAAATACACGTTAAAATAGTACTTGTAATGTATACTAAGGGGGGCTAACTAAATGTCTATAATGTATACTATATTTGGACCCCGAGAAGAACAACTTTTTTTGCTAGTTAATTTATATTTTTTGTAAAAAAAACTATATATGCTCGTTCTTTCACGTACGTATACAATATATATTGTTACGTTTTTATTGTTGTTATGAATTTTCAAAGGATCTTTTTCTGTAACAATTTCATGACAAAACTATGGTTTTGCTGAAAATACAAGCATAAACGTATATGAAATAAAGCATAGGCGCGAAAAAAAAAAAACAAACGACACCAAAACAAAAAGTGTAAAACGTTCGAAATAAAAATTTATTTATAAAAATTAAACAATACCTATTCACAGGTTGATCCCCTCGGGGTCCAGAAAACCCTCTTTCGGTTTATTACACGTTACGTGGCACCCTGTAAATACTATTAGTTTTGTACTAACTACAAAACTAACTTGTTTGTTCTAAATTCAACGGCATCATCTAGTCGAGGGGGCGTATTAAGTGGTCGCCATTGTATCAAAATGATTTTGGTCAAAGGCCAATATATTTTGTGTTGTATCTTCCAATCAACTTAGTTTTATGTATTTGGCCAATTTAAAATATAGAGCTGGTAGCATTAATTCAAAATGTAGAATGTTTTTATTATTTTATATAGATGCAATATCCAATCTAATCCGCATAAAGAGGTATGGTGAAATAAACAAAACCCACGAAGGGAAAGTGTCTACATCTAGTTCTTGGTAAATTATTTTCCTTATTCAGTGGGTATATGCAGTTTTACATTAAAATTTGCTGCTATTTTATACCCCCGAAATATTGAATACCTAATTAATATTTAAGGTGTATAAAATACGCCAAAAACTGCGATATTTATTGGCATTTTATTTGACGTACTTGTTTCGAATAGAAGTGTTTGAAACAAGTACGTCAAATAAAATGCCAATAAACATCGCAGTTTTTGGCGTAAAATACGCCAAAAACTGCGATATTGATTGGCACATAATATACATAATAAACGCTTTTTTTTTAGATTATATTTTGGTTCAATATACTTTCCTCGTGGATTTTGTGCATTCCATCCTGTTTATGATAATACTGCAATATCACTACAATGTGTAAAGAAATAATGATAAATATATTGATAAATTTATATTATGTGATAGTGGAGATGATTTAAAAAGCCGTTTTATCCTTTGAGACAAAAACAGTTGACATATAAGTACTTATGTATAATTTAAGACATTGAACGTCTTTTATTGCTAGTATGTACCTATAGCTACTCACGGTATTTGTTTCTTGACGTTGATTTTTTACAGTAAAATACATCAAAACTAAAGTTATGTATAATTTATATATTTTTCCCAAAATGTTCCATTAGATAGCACTGATAATGTCAATTATTCTGTCATGCCATTTATCTGCCTGGGTAAAAGATTCCTACAAAAAAAAATCTAAAAAACGGATATTTGAAGAAAGTTCTCAGTGCGTCAATCAAGTCAATCAAATAGTCACTTTGCCAAGTGCCACAATAAATTAATATTATTTACTAAATCATAAAGAGGTCTAATTTACCTTGTCCTATAGAACAATTTGAGAAATAAAAGTATTGCATGTTCCATAGTATAAAATATCAAAAAAATATTATTCTGTACGATGACGTCATGTTCTATAGAACATATGGGACCTACCCGGCGCCTTGACATAAGAGTAATCCACGACTTTTTAGTGGACTAATGTAGGCACATGGCATGCACCAAAGAGTGTCGACAGCCAGGGCACCTACATTGTATACTATAAACAAAACCTTTTTGTTACATTCAATCAAATAACAGTAACATTTTATTGTAAAAACTACAGTAGTTTAACGAATTTATTTCGGATGTAAGCGGGTTATCTACGAACCTTATTTGTGTTGGAAGAACACCAACATTTCATCACAAATAAGGTTCATAGTTAACCCGCTTACATCTGTAATGAACAGTAACATTGATAAATATTCACGAATCATGACATTCATATTAATTTTAAAACGTTTTGTTATGTTGAATTATGTTTTTAAATGTAAAAATACATACCTAAGTTTAGTTTGTATGTATTGTATTTTAAGTGAAAAATATCCATGTTGTTGATTAGTCTTTTATGGATGTTGATTTACACCATTTGCTATTAATTGAAATAAATGGTAAAATAGTATATTCAATTGCTTTTACTTTCACCTAACGGTTATATTGTAAGTAAACCTAAGCAATACCAACATATTTATGGTCATCAAGCATAGATGGATTTAGATATAATTAATAGGACTTAGCAACTGCATGTATAAGTTTCCCCTTCAGCAGAAAAACCCCAACTCATCGCTATTGCATACAGTAAAAATTGAGCCTGGGCTAGCTAAAAATACATAGATTGTAGCCGCAACGCAATTATATTCATTTCAGCTCGCACAGCGCCAGTCATCGGTCTGACGTCTCGAAGTACTCAAGCTGAAAAAGCCTTTATTGCGTTGAGGCCAGAATCTAAAATAGAGTAGTTCAGGCATATAAGCTATCGTGCTGCCAGTATATTTCGTGCATTAATTATATTCAACATAAAAAGGTCCTTTTAAGTTGGAAATAGCATCGCTTACTACACTAAATGTTTTTCTTTCCATAGTTCTCAATGAACCAGTCCTGTAGTATCTGGTCGTCTTTGTAGACATAGTTCTCATTCACTACCACTGGCATCTCTGGGTTCCATTCAAACATAATATCCATTATAGGCAAAGCTTGCAGATCCTTTAGGGCCCGATCGCCGTGCAATCTTCGTATCTTTCTTGCTAGGCAACGTTTTACGAATGTAAAGAAATTATCCAGAAAGTTAAAACAGACATTTGGGTTCCAAAACCTCTGAAAAAGAAAAATAATTAAGATAATGAATCCACATAAAGAAGAACGGTATGGTAAATAGGGAGAAGAAGGCATTTTATACTGCATTACTTATGTACAACTAGCGCCATCTACATACATCTAGAAAAAAATCACAATGTGGAAAACCCTATTGCCTTGCTTTTCCATGATAAATTCGTACCGTTTTCTTGTAAACATGGTATCTAATATAATTATTTTTCTGGTGGAATATACTTTATAACATAATGGTATGTATTTAGTTGAAATAACTAAATATACTTTCAATCATCATACCATTTGAACAGTTGTAATGATTTTCCGAGACGAAAATAAAAGCACCTTTCTCAAAACACAAATGAAATTATGGTGAAAGAAAAGAAAGTAACATTATCAGACCGAATAGCGCCATCTAGTGATGATGTTTTGACACTGAACTATTTCACTCTGGCAAAATTTAATAATACAAATCCTACGGTACCTTTATTAACAAAAAACGTTACAATCAAATAAAAGAAAAAAAATCATAACTAAGTATTTACAATTAAGCTAACTGCAAACAGTTGCAAACAATCTACAGGTAGCTCAACTGATCCACATTTATCAAAATATTTTAATATAGTATAAGTACCTTACATAACATACTCTGATAAATTCCCTGTGCTAAAGTTAAAACATTATGATGTATAAACTTAACTATAAAACTGACCTGTGATAGTTTATGTTTTGGTAATTCTTTAACATTGAATATTTTCAGTTGTTCCACAATCCCATCATCATTTCTGAGTCCACAAAGTATTGTGTGGACACCCACAAGAAATGACTGACACCACCATTTCTTTGCTTTAAACCTCCTGCAATAAACAGAATAAATAATTCAGTAATACATAACATAGTACACTTGAAAAGGAATATTAAAAACAGTAATATTAAACCAATTTTCACCAAAAACTCCTCTCCTGGTTAGCATGCTGTATATGCCGATTAGTCTTAAGTTCCACAAATTCTTTTGTAGATAAATATTCTACAATGGCCTCTACTCCTTGCTCTTGGCTTGGGGGTTCAGATACTTGATCTATGTCACATCTGATTCCATCCATTTCTGCCCCATACACAATTCTGTGATTGTTCAACTTGGTTGTAAACACCAATGAAAATTCCTCATTTTCATCTACAGGCTCATCTGGGTTCGGCTCAGAATCTGGCTTATCTAAAAAAAACTATCAATTATTATATTATTCAATAAAATAATGAACATACATTTTTAGTCACAAAGAACTGTGTAAAGTTCAGAGTAATTTTTTTTTAAATTTGAAGAGTTTTGTTATGCCAAACTAAATGTGAAATGTTTGTAAATAAACCATAAAAACGAACTAAAACTCATGTGAGTTTGCATTTGCATTTCAGATGTTGTTAGCAATATTTATTTAAGGAGAGATCTCAAGGATTGTAAGGTGAAGGGGAAGGTTGCAGGTTCAATTCCACCGAAATGGAACATTTTTAGGATATATTATTTAGTTTCATTAATACCTTGAAATTTGGGTTAAGAAGGTTGTTTAGACTACATTTTTCATCAAATTGGCTACTGTAAAAGGTTGGACTATAAAAAGATTATCAGAAATACCTACCTGACAGCATGTATTGCTCAAATTTATAGCCCCATGAAGTAAAAAGCTTCTCTCGTTCTGTTACATTTCGTCTTCTTTCCTTTTTGTAATCTGTATCACGAGCACAGAGATAAATGTTGCCTTTAAACAATATGGCCACAATTTTCCATGGTTCCCTGTTCTCATATGGGGTACACGCAACACAGGTCATGAGACCACGATAACAGAAAATCTGAGTCATGTCTAAGCTACTTTCATGAGGGTAGTTCAATCTTACCTCATTTTGAATTAAAAACTTCTGTAATTCAGTAAGTTTCACATCCAGATCTTCCGGTTTGTGAATAGCTTTGTCGTAGTGAAGATTCAAATCAAATCGAACCTCTCCTTCGTGTATTCTTCTTGCAAACATAATATTCTCCAAACCAATATAACCAATAATTTTAGGACGCTCGAAACGAGGAAAATTTCCTTGGTAAATATGGCTAACAGTATGAAGTTCTGGTTGACTATTCATCTTGCAGAGACGATATTCTCATAGCAAATTAAACTACTATACTTCTACTTCTAAAGGTTACCCTTCTGTTGATAATTAAAGAAATTCTTATTGAAATCGCAACAAAACAAGAATATGAGGTTATAGTTTTATTTGTTTACAAATATTAAATTTAAAAGCGAAAGCAATGGATGACTATTTCTCAGTAAACAGTGCTCCTCGGACGAAGGGAATCACATTGCCCCTCATCCCCTCATACATGCCCTCATACTCCTCGATTGTAGGATTTGTTCACACAACCCTCCTGCCTTTTGTCAGGGAGCATAAATCACCTAGAAAGAGAAGATAAAATACCAGGTCGATAATTATGTACTATGTAGGTACCATGGACGAATAAAATAAATAAAAAAATAAATAAAATGTTTCCTTCATCTATGGTAGGTACCTACCCTACCTTTCCTTTTTCGGCCTCTCTGTCGTGCGTCTGTCTGTCACTGTCATGCATGTACGTCACGAGTGGTTGATCGTGCGTGATGAAGTAGATGCCCGAGGCTTAAGACCCAGCTCAACAAAGCGACTGCCGAAGTAGCAGCAGCAGTGGATGCCTGGCGTGGTCAAACTTGGGAGGCGAGGATTGATGAAGCAGCAGAAAATGAGACCAACTTGCACGCTCTCAATCGACAGTTGACCAATACCCCTACTCCAACTTACCCTCTTCTGAACGATCAAGGTCAGAGAAAATTTGCGCCAGCTGACCGGGCTGAAATTTTGGCAAACCACCTGGAAACGCAATTTACACCGCATCCGCTCCCAGAAGACGCTTCAGACGAACTCGTTGCCCATTATGCTGCTGTCGAATCAACTGTAGGAGACTTCTTCACGAGGCCAATTCCGACACTCGGCGGAGGTGAATTTATTTCACCAGCCGAAGTACGACGAACGATTCTCCGCCTACCGAAACGGAAAGCCCCAGGAGATGATGGACTCCCAAACACAGCACTTCGTCACCTACCTAGGAGAGGCGTAGCAGCCTTAACCATGCTCTTCAACGCCATTTTGCGAACAGGACACTTCCCGAACACCTGGAAGACAGGTCGAGTCATCGTACTCCCGAAACCCGGAAAGGACCGCCGGTTACCTTCCAGCTACCGACCAATATCACTACTGGCAACAACAGCCAAACTCTTCGAGCGCTTGCTACTTCGTAGGTTAGTCGGACATATAGAGCCTAGGCCAGAACAGTTTGGCTTTCGCAGCCAGCACTCCACGACCCTCCAACTTACACGGATCCTGCACCACCTCGCCTCCAACCTGAATAGCAATCACTCTACAGTTGGGATTTTCCTAGACATAGAAAAGGCGTTTGATCGAGTGTGGCACGCAGGCCTGATCCTCAAGTTGATTGCCTCCCCTACACCAGCAGCCATCATCCAGGTGGTCGCATCCTTCCTCCGAGGACGGAGCTTCTACGTTGCGGTCGAAGAAGCCCAATCTCGACCACGACCCATTATAGCTGGGGTGCCACAGGGGAGCTGTCTTTCTCCCGCTTTGTATGCGCTATACACTAACGACATCCCTACCCTGGAGGACCAATTATCACCTGGAGAAACAGACGTCACATTAGCGCTCTTCGCGGATGATAGCGCCTACTTTGCCTCCGCGCCCAATGCTGTCACAGCAGCCACCCAGATGCAACGCTTGCTGAACCTCCTACCAAACTGGCTAGATAGATGGCGCATTGCAGTCAACGCTGGAAAGACAGCAGCACTGCTAGTCACTCGTCGGCGCACGGTTTTACCAGCCCTAGAACTACGAGGACAAGCCCTGGAATGGCAAACCTCCGTTCGATACCTAGGAATCGACATAGACAGGTCACTGACCATGAACGCACAGGTAGAGCGTGCGTTAACACAAACACGCGCCGCCCGAGCCATGCTCAGACCAGTCTTGACATCCAAACTGCCACTTAAAACCAAGATTGGGGTCTACAAGACTTACATTCGCTCGAGGCTCACATATGCAGCACCAGCATGGTACTCCCTGTGCTCTGCTACTAACCAAAAAAGAATCGAAGCCCAGCAGAACATCGCTCTCAGAGTCTGTACAGGCGCCGGGCGTTACGTACGAAACAGTGTTATCGCGCGCGATCTGCAGATAAGCACCATAAAGGAGTTTGTGGTCCAGCTGGCGCGCAGAATGTACGATCGTGCGGACAACTCTCGCCACGTACACCTCAACGGACTCGCTCCTCAGCACTCGAGACCCCCGGATGCAAAAACTCCGTGGCGACCTCTGCCCCGGGAACTCCTAGAGTCGCCCGAAGCCATCACCCAGGATGATCAGAATAGCCAACAGGCTAATGAACAGCTCTTGAGAAGCCTGCAAGGCTCTCATAGCGACAGCACATGACTTGAGGAAAGCTTTCCTCGACGTAGAAACCGGAAGAAAGAACTTTAGTTCGATTCCTGCCCGCATTCAACAACGTAGACAACGTTGAGTAGAATGTTGATGACCACCTGACTTGACTGACTGATCGTGCGTGTTACCAACATGATATGTTGGCGGGAGATCTAGCCAAGTAAATTAGGTAGATGTGAAAAAAGCGTGAAAATCACGTGACACCTCTTTTTGACTCTTCATTATTTTATTCTCTCTATTATCGCATTTATTAATTTCTTTAATCCGTAGCAAACTTCGCGGCTGTGTGTTGCCTGCCTAGAATTGTATCACCCCACTCTTCCCGTAAGTGTCGCAGGAGCCAGTAGGCGATTAAGGGACATATACCGGGGAGCGGGCAGCAGCGCCCCCCTAAAGAAAAACCCAACCAACGAACTGCTATCCCTAACCCGAATGCCCAGCGTGGGGATTATGGACATTACCCCCATGGTACGACGAAACACAAAATGGCCCCCAGTTCCCAGCCGCCTCACTATTCCTGGCTACGGCGGCGGCGCCAGCGGCCATGGTAACGCCAGAGCAGGGGGTGCTAGGAATCACCGGTCTACCTCGGGCTCCCACACCCTTAAATAACTGACGCACGCTAAGGCTTGGCCACAATCAAGTGCAGTTGGAATTGAAGTTAGAAAACATTAATTTCTTAAGTATTCCCCGCTTCCGCTCTCAAGTGCATTCGTGCGACCGAAGAGGGCGAAATCACCATTTCCTCTTATGTCGCATGTCGCCTCTACAAGTTGGCCAATATGTGTGTCAATACATTGTCCAATACCTTCGCCCAAGATCCGTTTGATGTCAGTTTTTCAATTTTTCATTGAGTTGTAACTTGATTATAACCGTCGTCGTCGTCGCCTCCACAAGTTGGCAAAGTATACGTATTTACTGAAGTTAGTTTGCAACAAGCTTCCGAAATACCGACACCAAACGGATCTTGGACTAAGGTATTGGCTAATACTACACCAACACACCAACACTCACCAAGCACCCTCCCTGCACGATTACCAATAGGTACGTATTGACCAATGTATTATAGGGCCAAAGTGTAAGCGATTAAGCGATTTAATAAATGAAGCGATATAAGTGGCGCCTTTGCGTATTACCCCAACATGATTTTATTTCATGTAGGTACTTGTATTGTATATTTATTAAATTGTAATTTTGAATCATATGGAATGATTCAAAATTACCATCCATTCTGTTCGTTCTACACACATTTTTGGAAATAAATAGCGGAGATTATGATTTTTTGTTAGCTAGCAGCACTGTTGATTTTATGGTGAGACGGTTGTGTTTTTGAAATTTAATTTGTTTGTTTAAAATGAAATGCCAGCTAGAAAGTGTGGTGTGGTGTTTATTTGCATGAAATTTGCAGTTCGAATCAACACATGAATTACAAGATATTTTGAGTTAATCGAAAATGAATCCCACTTTTCACAAATGCCGTTTGTGCCTAAAACTCGGGGAATTTTGCTCTATATACGAGCAAGACGATTCGATCAAATTATCAGAAATGGTTATGGCATTTACATCCATTCAGGTAAGTAAGTAGTTAAATTTGCAGTTAGTTTCGTATAGGTTTTGTACTGGTACTTAAAAAAAACTTGCAATAACTTTCTAGATTTACGAAGGCGATGGTTTATCTGATCGCGTTTGCACCTCCTGTATCGAGAACCTAAGCACAGCTTATCTCTTCAAACAGCAATGTGAAAGAATTGATAGCATGTTGCGAAAAGCTCCAGGTAAGTTCTTTATTTTATGAACCATATTTACCATTACTTAGTACCGTTTGAATCATATTGTATCTGTTCATTTTCCTAAACCAATTCTTTGTAGACACAAATATAAACCAACCTGCATTGGAGGATTACAATGAACTCTTCCACAAAGACTTCCACCAGCACACTGAGTACAATGAAGGGTGTGTTGAAGGAGAAAATAATGTCAATAATCAGAACTTTGTCAAAGACAGCACCATAGAACCTCGCAGAGAAATAAGAATGGGATGGGTTCATGAGACCAGTGATGAAACGGACAGTGACATGGATTCTGTCAAATGTGTCTGCTGCAATGAGTCCTACAGTACAGTAGGTGCTCACACTTGCCGCGTCCAGTGCACCATAGAGCATAATGAGCTGCAACGTTCCAGTAGCAATGAAACCTTGGTTGCATCAGATATGTCTCCTATCATGCATGCTACTCGGCCTGTTCCTCCTATCCCCGACAGGCCTTCATCAGTAAGTGTTTCTTGTGTTTTATGTGATGACAAATATGATGAATATGATGATTACGTGATACACATTAATAAATGTACGACTAATGTAAAATTGCACCATTTTGTGTGCACTGTGTGCCATGAAATGCACACCAATAAGTTGGCTTACTTGGAGCATCTGAAATTGGTGCATTTCAAGCCTGCTTCACCACCTGGTATTGACTGTGTGGATGCTGTTCCTATAATTGAGAAAACAAGAAGACCAAAGACAGTAAGGCGTCAAATAGGTTGGTCCATTGAGGACATCTATCAAGAAATTGAGTGTAACAAAATAGAAGAGAAGAGACAGCCCTCTCCTGCGTCAAGCATATCACATAAAAATTTCTTTGAAAAAGAGACCCCTAATTCGAGTCCGTTAAAAAATTTCTTTTCCAAATTGGGGAATGAGTGAGTTGAATTGAAATGTAAGCATGGGGACTACTGTGCTTCAGCAGATAACTAACAATAACATTACCTACTTATGCTTGTAAATAGTTGCAGAATGGGGAATGCTTCCATGCTCATGCTTCCTTCTCTTCAAGTTCACCTTAAAATAAAACAAACTGTTTCATTATAAATATAACTCCTACAAATGATTTAGTATCCATGAAAATGGCATAATACTAACAAATTCTGTAGTTCTTCCAGGCAAAGCACCCCAAAACGTGTGAGCTTCAGAAAGTTCATTGAGAATGGAAAGGCCAAGACAGCTGTGTATTTGCCTTTCCAAAAGTACATACAAAACTACAAGCAGAAGAAAAAGGCTAATGGTTATAGTCCTATAAAGGGCCAGATGCAAATCACCACTAAAGTGAGGGCGAGCTTACCTGCTGAAATTTCAGGTAATATCTAAGCAAAAAAATTCATATAGATATTATTATTAAAGGCTATTTATGCTTTTGAACAAAACTGTACATGATTTTGCTTAGAGCAAAACCAATGGTTCCCCATACAAAGAATTGTGTCCGTCAAATGCAGACCCACTTTCCAAGAATTTGATGATTATTCCAGATAGCGACTACAATTCCCCAAGTGGAACATCAGAAGAGTCTTGGAGACTGAAGCAGAATCTAATATGTGCATGTGACAAGAAAATATTCATGCTTTCTGAGTCCATCAATGTAAGTAATACAATATTGAATCATATTGACGACCGATGTAGCGCGGTGGACGAAGGGCCGCCTGCGACGCAGGAGGTTGCGGGTTCGATTCCCGCCTCGGAACAATTGTGTGTACGATCTGCAAATATTTGTTCCGGGTGTTCTGATCATTTTCTATGTATAATGAAAAATATCTATAGCAGAGCTTGTGTTATCACAAGCTCTGCTTAGCTTGGGGCCAGATAATGCTGTGTGAATTGTCCACCATTATTTATTATATTTAGATTTCTACACTTGTTCTAACACTTCATGTCCATCCAAAGGTTGCCTGGCAGAGATCGCTCATAACGATAAGGCCGCCCATTGTACTTTTTTTTTTCTGTCTTGTGTATCTGTTTTTTATTGGTGTGCAATAAAGAGTAAATGTATTGTCGTCTTATAAACTTTACTTTTGTCTATTTCCATAGGACCGCGAGAGAATAACAGCAATGATTAACGAGTTGGGAGGCGTGGTCGCGGAGAACACCAAAATGGAGATGATGGCCAGCCACTTTATATCCAAGCTGCCCGAGGACACCTTCTCCGGGATGATGGTTTGCGCGCTCGCTACGGGCAAGTGGCTCTTGACTGTCAGCTTTGTGTACGACAGCTTTAGGTGCAAGAAGTTTCTTCAGGTACAACTTTTCTTCTCTTGAAATACATAGATAAAGTCACTTGGTTGCATCATTGTGTATTCACAGGGATTTCATCAGTAAGCCAAGCACAGCGATAGGTAGAATAAGGTAGAATAAAACACAGACATTAAATAAGCTTACAATAGGTATCAGAAAACTTCAGTTACATTTTTGATATTTCCTTTGTTCAACTTAATAATAAAAAAAATAGGCGCCGGCGGCGCTAGTTTGCCCCGGGGTACCGCCTTAAGTGTGACGGTTGCTGAGATATTATGATTTTTTTTAATTCACCCAAAATCTCGCCTATAAATCGTAATACTTATTTTGTTTATAGTTGTAATGCCACAAAATATATATTCTTCTATTTTACAATGTATATTTATCCTAAATAAATTGTTACTTGATAATATTACTTATAAATAATTTACGCAATGGATTTACGATTCATTTTTGTATATATACTAGCTGCACCAACCGGCTTCGCCCGCGTGGAAATCCATGTGTCAAATAGTTTATAAACCTTCCTCTTGAATCACTCATCTATTAAAAAAACTGCATCAAAATCCGTTGCGTAGTTTTAAAGATCTAAGCATACATAGGGACAGACAGACAGCGGGAAGCGACTTTGTTTTATAAGTACTATGTTTTTTTTATATTTATTTACCAACTTAAAAATAATGTTACATAAAAAAGCTTAAAAATAACACGAAGGAAACCACAAAGGTTTGTACAGAAGTGTTATTAGCTGAGAGTCAGCTGAGTAAATACCTCATAGGTTTAACAATAAAATTATTCAATTTCAGGCAATAAGATTATAAATTGGAATTAGGTAAGTATAATTGATGAGTAACTGAATCAAACCCCCTGAAATGATGTAGGTTCGATAAGAAGTACGATCTAAGTTTATGTTTGTGTTTACGTAGTGAAGTATGCTAAAGGATAGGTATAGGGTAAAGCCGTTCTCAAGTTATAGCGTGACCAGAAGAAATAGGGGTTCATTTTTATATACATAGATTTGTGGCGCACACTTGTTATTTAAAATGTTTCATTGCATCCACAGGAATACCTGTACGAATGGCTGAAACACCCGAAGATCCTAGAGATGGATAGTACAAGTGTAGAGGTGGCTAAAGCCGCGGTCTATTGGCACAACGAGCTGCAAGCTATCAACGCGAGACTGCCGTTTGAAGGCAAGCAGATTGTGCTTATCATGAAGAAGAAGTACAGGCAATATTATCAGATGATATTCAAAGCGTTGAAGGCTAAACCTGTCACTTACGATCCTAGGTAAGGTTCACATGATAATAAAATTCACACTTTACTTAATTTAATTGATGGACTACAGATAAAAAATATATGTGGTAATTTTTTTGTTGTATAATTCAAATTGAAAAAAAAATCACGTGACATTTCTTTAGGCTTACAAAATAAGCACTTAGACAAGTCAAATTAAAATACATGCTGCTCATTTCCTGTAATGCGGATTTATCTCCGCGTCAACAACGCTCAAACAGTTGTAAGGACATCCTTTTTCATTATTGTATTGTACTGTTATTATGTAAGATTTAGATATAAGGTGTTATTTTGGGTACAATAAAGTGTTCATTTATTCATTCATTCCTTTTGGGTATGAAAAAAACTTGTGACAAGGTATCTTGCTGTTCCATAAAAATAATAAAACTAAATAAATTGTTAGGTACTTAAATAATAAAAAAAACACTTAACAATATTATAAATGTGAAGTTTGGATGTTTACATGGATGGATGTATGTAATCTCTTCACGCCATAACGACTAAACCGATCGGGCAAAGGTAGTGGAATCAAACAGGATTTCTATCCTAATGATAATACAGCTCCCATGGTATAGAAATAACGTGTGCGAAGCCACGGGCAGAAACTAGAAATATACACATTTCCTTTAAATAACACTTTTTTTCTTACAAATTTCAGAACACCCGGTAGCTGCTGCACCGCAGATTACTGCTTCGTCGACATGAAAGTCATCGAGAGGGTGAAACTTAAATTCTTTGCGCGCCACAACGTGCCCGTGCTGCCTTACCAGTACATTTTGGTCTATCTACTGAAGCGAGGCCGAGTCGAGGATGAGCACAAATACCTATTACAGGACTGTAAGATGTATCCCACTGAAAATAACTACTTGCTGAACAATACGTGCTGATAGTTTTTAAACTTATGATCAGACTTAAACAAAGGATTCATAGCTATTGCTTATGTTTTACATATTATATATTTTTTATTAGATTTCATTTTAGCGTAGCCCTGTTTTAAGTTGACCAGGGCCCATAAGTGGCTTTTGCAATGTTGGGCGGAGTCTTATGAAACGATCTAAGAATAGCGAAATAGAACTATGTTTTAGTTTAGTAGTATGTTTAGTATTACAACTATGAGCATACTTAGCGCAATTTTATAATAAGTAGTTTTAACATAGAAAATTGTTATGAATAGAGTAAAGAATTTCGTACTATAAGTATCATATAGCGTACATAAGTATATAGCATCTATAATTATATTATTATTTTGAAAATATTATTGTCAATATGATAACTACCACCTAACGGTCGTCCGCGTTGTAGTGACTGAATGAAGTGATGAATGGTGACCGCGTATTTTTTTCTATTTTTTGACGACCGTTTATGAACATATTTTGCGCACACTCGGTTTTTTTAATATACTATATTTAATATACTATTTTTTTTAAATATACCTGTAACTTTTGAACGCGCGAACGTGTGCAGCGATTAAACGCACAATGCGTACTGAGGAGCGAGGGGGTAAAGTAGATGAACTCCCAGACGCGTAGCTCGTACAATAACGGAAAAATTAAAAAAACAAAAACCGCTGGGGCACTGTGACCGCCGTTAGGTGGTTAAGGGGTTAACATACATAGACAATTGTTATGAATAGATTTTTCGTACTATTAGTATCATATAGCGTACATAAGTATAGAGCATCTATGATTATTATTATTTTGATAAATATTATTGCGAATATGATAAATTTTAATTATTGTAAAAAATTTAATGCATTCCTTATGAAGTTTTTATCAATAATAAAGATATTTTTATACCTTATAAATAAACGTCAATGGTCAGTGACTAGTTGTTCTAAGTATAAATGCATTTAATATTGTTAAGTTTATTTTGAAATTTATTTTATGAAGTAGACTTTGATTTATTTTACTTAGCCCTTTAAACCAGCGATGTGCTATGAAGCTAAGCGCGTATAGAAAGCTCAACCAATAGGGTCGCTCGATCTTCATAGAGATCTACCTCACCAAGTCTCATCATGAGGGAGGAGTGCTAAAACATTCAGTTAAGATAGTACTACACTCTATTTGTTGGGCTTAACACTACCACTGCTTAGCTTCGTAGCTCTACACAGGTGCAAAGGTGCCCTTAGGGTAATAATTAAATAAGAAAGCCATACTATTATATTATGCCTTGTATTGGAATAAAATTTATGTAAAAAAAGCAGGTTTCTTATTTGCTATTTAGCGTGTGAGTTTATGTAATTATGTCGTCGTGTGTTGGCTGATCTTTGAAGAGGAGCTTGTGTGGCGTGGTGGGGGCGAGGCAGCGGCGGCGCCGGCGCGGGCGCAGGTTCTCGCATCAACATGTATTTTCTACTTCGGATCTGAAAGTTGAAAGCGTGAATTAGTTTAGCAGCTTGCAAGTAAAGGTCGTCATAAGATACGACAGACGACAATTAAAACGTAGGTAGTGACATACTACTCTTCGAAATAAATAAATAAATAATAATGCTGGACAACAATTCACATAGCATTATCTAGCCCCATGGTAAGCAGAGCTTGTGTTATGGGTACTAGATAACTGATATACTTAATACTATATATTACATAGATAGATATTTTTTATTATACATAGAAAACGACCAGAACACCCGGAATAAATATCTGCAGATCATACACACAATTGTTCCGAGGCGGGAATCGAACCCGCAACCATAAAAATTAATATTTCTTTCCATTATAATATTTAACAAAAGGAAAATATGAAAGATAACCAATTTTATTGTTAGGTAGGTACGCCTGGCAATCCTAACCTGTCTGGAGTCTGGTCTGTCTGAACATGTTCCGATTTCTAGGTACATATTTATTCATTAAGTTTTTAGCCAGAACTAGTAGCTGTAAGTACCTGTACCTCTATAAAAGCTATCAAAAACAGCATCCAGTTGCTAGGTAAAGCAACAGCACATGAACAATAAGCTTGCTAAACTACTGTGACATTTGTATGCTAAATTTGCATCTTAATTTTGCATGCCTCGACATAAGAATGTATTGGCAATACCATTTTTTATTAAGAACTTTTGTACCTACATTCCAGCACATAAATGATTTGATTTCATTGTAATATAAGCAAAATTTGAAACTCTGCACGAGTATACATTTTTTGCACGCGCAGCAGTGATACTACGTTACCAGTAGGTAAGGTAGGTACTCTGTAATCTGAGCCTGCATGCGACGTTGTTTGTTGTTGTTCCACAAATAAATAATACTATGTTTTACAAAAGTACCTAGGTACATATCCACTATTAAAGTTTTTAATAACATTCCATTAGAAATAAAACAACTAAATGGAAATATGTTGGAACTTCGCACCGCACTACTAACGTTGGCTTGTTAGTAGTGCGCTGCGCATTATAACTTAAAAGAGTTTTTTGATATCTACTAGTTTACACAATTTTAATTTTTTTTTCTTGTTATTAAAGCTTAGTTTTGATTGCCTGACACTTTCGTAGTCAGAGATTGTGGTCAAACGAAGTTTTTCTCGTTAAAAAAGCTAAATATCTGGGCGTAGCACTTTCGTAGCCAGCTACGACGTAGCAGAGCGTAGCACTTTCGTAACCAGCTACAATGTAGCGGAGCCTAGCACTTTTGTAGCGAGTTACAGCGTAGCAGACAGGGCTTAGCAATCTCGTAACCAGCTACTACGTAGCACTTTCGTAACCAGCTACAGCGTAGCTAGGTGCATTACTTTCGTAAGCTACAACGTAGCAGAGCGTAGCATTTTCGTAGCCAGGTACAATGTAGTAGAGCGTAACATTTTCATAACCAGCTACAGCGTAGCTGGGTGCATTACTTTCGTAAGCTACAACGTAGCAGAGCGTAGCATTTTCGTAGCCAGCTACAATGTAGCAGATCGTAGCATTTTCGTAGCTAGCTTCAATGTAGCAGAGCGTAGCACTTTTGTAGCCAGCTGTAACGTATCCTCGCGTATTTTACTGCCTAATTAATAAAAAAACAGACAAATCACCTTAGAATATAGTAGCCCGCATGCCAATGTCATAATAATCGTGACTATCATTCCCCACACCTGGTCCATACTTGGGAAAGTACCATCGCCTATTTTATACCTTTGCTGTGGTTCATCGCAATTACAAAAAGAAATCATGAGGAACGATGACAAAAACGGTAATTTGGTAATAAAAGAGAAAATTATATACTCATGTTTTCAATAAACCACAAGTGACAGAAATGTGGCGAAGCAAAGAGAAAAGACTTGACTTCTTTGCCAACATATAGTTAGAATAGCCGTTTCTCTTACTCTATGTTTAGCAACATAATTCGATTGAGAAGAAAGAAGCTATGGACAATATCTTACCTACCACTGCGCAGCTCTGTTGTACGGGACATATGAAATTAATGTTTTGCACACGAAATGTATTATTCTTTATTTTACAAATTATCCTTGCTAGCTTAGGTAGGTAGCTAGAGCGATAAGGCCGCTCATTGTAGGTACTTGTCGCATGTAATGTCTTTTTAGTAATGATCTGATTCTGGTACCTATCCAATAAGCATTTTTGTATTCTAAATCATATTATTGAGGTATCATTATTTGTTCTGTGCCGAACGAACGAAACCCTTATGGTCTCGCTCGTTTTATTCTTCCCCTCTCCTCTGGAATATAGGTAATATAAAACTCTGTTTACGTACCTAACTATATAAAAGTCAATGCTGTCGCGCAAATCTCGCTAAAACTTAAAACGGCTTGAACTACTTAATTTTTTTTTGTAGGAAGCACTAATACAGACTTGGCTTAAAAAAATTAGGTGATACGAAGTGGCATCTGATTGAAAATAAAAATGTATAGTGGTAGGAAATAGTAGGTATGTACTACTGTTTTTTAAAATTCATTAGATAGCGATGTTTTGAACTAAAACCAACCACAGACTACAGAATATCAGTGCTAATCTGTGACAGATATCAACAGTTTTCGTTCAAAAGTTCGAAACTCTCAGCGCGTGAATCACAATAGTTGACGGATCTTGTATGGTAACATTTAGCGGGGAAATCCCGAATACAAGGCAGCACTGGCGTCCTCAGAACAAAGATTAATGATCGATGCGATGCATAGATAAGCAGAGAAGTGGTTACCGCTTGCGTTTAGGTACTAAGAGCAACACGTAGGTATTTAGGGTTCGTGCTTAAAAGCACATGTCGGATTACAGCTTGGTATTTTTATAAAACAAATCAAATATTTATATTATAAACTAGTTTCTGCCCGCGATATGGCACATGTTGTGTATATGGTGGTATCATTAAAAGGTTATTTACTTACTGTTTTATTTAGGTAGGTTCTGTTTTATGGAATAAAAGCCGTTGTTTGATTCCAGGCCTAAAGTTACATCTATGCAAATTTCAGCTTAATCCGTTTAGTAGTTTTGACGTAAATGCCAGGCAGAGAACTACCTCTTTACAAAATTTTTGCCCGATCCGTTCAGCAGTTTTGGCCCGAAGAAGTAACAAACATCCATCCATCTAAGCATCTAATATTATAAATGCGAATGTTTGAACGATTGTTACTTATATTTGAAAATTTGGGAAAGATGTAGCTATACCATAACCTGGAATCATGACTAGGTACTTTTCCCATAAAAAAGTTCCATGTGATAGAGAAATAAATCTGTATCTAAACGTTTCCATAGTTGGCAGAAACTAGTAAAGTATAGATGGATAAATGAATAAAGTATTTATTTCAAAAGTTAAAAGCCAGGTAGATAATCTTTATTTACAGAATGTTATCTAGCAATATGTTCGCTATTGTTACAATTTAAGTTGCAAAAAAGAATGTTCTTTATATCGATCTAGTCGTAGACTCAGATTAGGTAACAAAAAAGAAAGACCTACCTAAGTAAATGTTACCTACCCGATCTACCTTTGCTCTGTGGATTACTAATCTCAATACGGAACACTGTTTTGTCATTGTTGTACGTTCTTGACCTATACCTACTACAGCCAGTAGGTACACGTGTCGAAGCGAAGCGAAGCGTCGATCGTCGTCCGTCATCGTTGGTTTATGTGTCGGGGGTAGATCATTGTCTTTAGGTGCAGGTAGGTCACTGTGCATTAAAAAAATACATAGACACGGTCCTCTTTTGTTCTAAAATTAATAGCTTTCACGTGCAGAAACTTAAAAAGTTTGTGGTAGTCAAACGTGGGGAAAAAATATCGACATTCAACTGTGTTTGAGGTGTAGAGAGAGTGATATTCACGTAGTTATTGTATTCTCTTTGTAATATTCTTCTGTGGGTGCAGTGCTACAACATATGTACTGTTGGCGTCGTCCGAGGCTTTAAATTGTACTAACCGCCGTAAACAATAAAATGGGTCTCTTCTGGTCCTGTTGTGAGGTAAGAAATAAACTTAGTTATAGAATTAATTACCTACTCCGATTTAGAATCCATATTTTATGTCAACAAATGAAAATGAGAATGTTTTATTTGTAACTCAATCAACAAAAAGAAAACAAAAATGAATGAAAACTAAACAATAACAGAAAACAACAAGGTTATGTTATGTTATTCGTGAAAAGTAAAACACAAACTTTAACAACGTAGGTATAGGTAGGTTAGGTAGGTAGGTACTCTAATCTCGCATGTGGAGCGAAAAATGTTTATAACATGAATTCGAATACGAACTAGAGATCAATTAAATGATGAATGAAAACATTCAAAATAAAAAAGATCGAGTAAATAGGAAGTTAGGTAGGTACCTATCTGTATTTTGCTTCGATGATACCAATGTCGTTAAATATTTGTCACCGATAATTCTTAGGATTCGTATCCCCTTTGTATAGGTACAAAAAATATCCAGGTTTTTTAAATCGGAGCATAGGCATTTTTAGCTAGTTACATAGGCAGTCCCTACATAAGATTTAAATAAATTTATGATATCAGCCCTTTAACATCCACCGCTGCATAGGACTCCCCCAGACGACGTTGTTACTAATAGCGGTACCTATTTAAATAAGTTAATAAATAAGGCTGGAAAATTCACCCAGCAATTCAAAGGCCCACGCCGCCGTGTAGGTATTATTACCTACTTATACAGGGTGCTACAAACGAGTGGTTTGCGGTGACATAGCCTATCAGTCACAAATCGAAATAGCCTAATCGTTTTACATTTTGTACCCATTTTTGTGCATCATGCCCACAATTTAAACAATAACTTCAGTTTTTTTATGGACTGAATAAAGGATAAAAGGGCTTTTAAAAACGTTATTGAAATGTTGGTAACTAGGTACCTAATTGTAAAGTTGAACTTTGTAATATTTTTACTGAAAAGTTTCAGTCTCTCTGGTGTAAAATAATAAATAAAATCTGAATCTGAATCCGCAACCTAAAAACAACAAGGTAACAAGTAAAACAAACTTAAACAAAGCATAATCTCACATGTGGAGCGAAAAATATTTGAATTCGAAAACGAACGGGAATGAAAGCTTTCAAATCCAAAACTTGTTTCGAGCTTCTGTACGTTGCTTCGATTATACCAATGTCATTAAATATTTTCCACCAATATTCCTTGGGGTTTTTGTTACACCTTTCAATACAAAAACAGATCTCCAGGTTTTTGAATCGGAGTACATGTAGGTATATGAATTATTAATTAGTTAATAGGTACTTATCATCATCAGCCTAAGCTAGACCTGGCTAGACCACTGCTGGACATAGGCCTCCCTCAATGAGCGCCATAATAATTACTTATAATAATGTAAAATTAATTAATTAGTATACCGACTCACGCCTCACTTATGATTTTCAGGACATTGAAGAAGTTTGCCATGGATGCAATCGAAGAGGACTGCCGCTGACGAATAATGAATGCCAGTTTTGTAGGCACACTCATTTTGCTACCCACGTCCGTTCCATAGAAGTAAACAGGGTAAGTAACACACGATCCTACTAGGTACGTAGATAACTTTCACAAGAAACTGCGATATTGTGAGTGACTCACCAACATGCTGGGAACTACTCTTGAACATAGGCATTGGTCCATAATTGAAGGAGAAATACATAAAAATAATATAGGTACCTAACCTACATACAGCCGAACATAGAATGAAGAGATTAAAAAGCGTAGGTTTTATATAAAACACCTATTTCTTCTGGTCACGCTATAACTTGAGAGCGGCTTACCGACTTCATTAATTTTTTTTAATGTTTTCTAATACTTTCGCTACATAATATGTAGTATAGAACAAAGTCGCTTCCCGCTGTCTGTCTGTCTCTATCATCGACTACGTTAGTCGATGGTCTCTATGTATTCTTACCGTTAGATCTTAAAAACTACGCAACGGATTTTGATGCGGTTTTTTAATAGATAGTGATTCAAGAGTAACGTTTATAAACAATTTGACACATGATTTGCACGCGGGCGAAGCCGCGGGGCACAACTAGTATTATATATAACAAAAAAGGAAATTGGATTTTTCATATTTTTCAAATTTCCACGCGGACGAAGCCACGGGGCGCAGCGAGTACCATGATAATAAATAATAACATATCACGAATTCAAAGCTTCTACTAAGTATGATCATCATCATCAGCTTATAGGTGTCCACAGCTGGACATAGGCCTCTCCTAATGAGCGCCATAGCGCCGTCTTCAGCTTGCCGCATCCAGCATCTATCTGCAGTTTTTCGCAGGTCGACAACTACAATTACTACTAAGTATACAATTTCATAATTCTTCAGGTTCCTCCACGCACGAGAACTCACCGTCCGCGCCCTCACGCACAGTTGGCGAGGCCGAAACCTGCGTATGTTATCCCAAAGAAAGAACCGCGACGCCCTCTATTCGGCGAGTTCCGTTGCTCGTGTGGAAGAGCCTGGAACAGTCGCAGGTCTTGGGTCCAGAAAGCACAGACCTGCATCGCTTGTCACAAGAAAGTTTACGCTCATTCTCAGGCAAGTAGTAACGCCCGTGGATTGGGAAGAAAAAGTGATCCCAGTCTCAGCACTGACTGCGGTTTGACGCTGTATCGACACGCCTCATTTTCGGGTTACGTACCCTAAGGGTAAAACGAGACCCTATTACTAAGATTCCGCTGTCCGTCTGTCACCAGGCTGTATCTCATGAACCGTGATAGTTAAATAGTTGAAATTTTCACTGAATGATGTATTTCTGTTGCCCCTATAACAACAAATACTATAAAACAGAATGAAATAAACGGCAACAGGTAGGCGCTTGAAATATTCACAGAGTATTTAGTTTATATTAACTTTTAATAATAAATAACTAAGTATATTAAAATAAAATAAATATTTAAGGGCCCTTAAATATTTGTCCCCTACGTTTTTATAGATAAAGGTAGGAACCCTTCATGGGCGAGTCTGACTTGCACTTGGCCGGTTATTATTCTATCCATGGGAATCGGTAAATCATCTCTAGCGTGCGGACTTGGAAGACTTCCCGATAGCGACGACGACGACGACGTCGTCGATACCATCGTCAAACCAAATTCAGGACTCTGTGTTGCTTGCTAACATGTCTTTTGTCCTATACTCTGGCCAAACTGAATATACAATGTTTGTAAACATTGCCCCTATACTCAAAATGTGATTTTTAGGTTTAACCTAAAAATTTCTTGTTTATTTTGACCAATCTAGGCAATTGGTTTGATTCCTAGTGCAAATTCTGACTCATGGCATGACTTTGCAATTGGATCTTTTTCGTACAAATGTCATTATTTTAACGAGCACGGCAAAAAAAAAAAGATTTTTGTGTTGAGAGTTGATTACAATCATTGTTCAATCAACACATAATTATAAGCACTAATACAACGGACCAAAATAGGTAAATAAACGCGATAAATAACCCGTTGTATTAGTGCTTAAGTATAATTATTATAATAGTTATCGATATAATTGACTGTATTAAATTATTTCAGAGAGAGCTGCGTCCCGAAGATATTCACGAACGTAGTGGAGAGGCTGGCGTGCTGGACCATCCCGAGGACCTATGTCAGATGTGCAAGGAGCTCGGTTATAATTGCGGGCAATATAAATATTGAACCTAAGAATATAAATACTGAGCCCAAGAATATAAATACTGAGCTTAAGAATATAAATACTGAACCTAAGAATATAAATACTGAGCTTAAGAATATAAATACTGAACCTAAGAATATAAATACTTAACCTAATAATATAAAATACTGAACCTAAGAATATAAATACTGAACCTAAGAATATAAATACTAAACCTAAGAATATAAATACTGAGCCTAAGAGTTAAGTATACAAAATACTGAAACTAAGAATTGGGCCGATGATAGTTCCGTTTTCAACGACTGCAACCAACTGTATCATTTTATTCACTGAGTTTTTTTCTTTCAATTTCAAATTCAGCCAAAAGAGCTTGTATTATGTTATAGGTACAAGATGACTATGGATACTCCACACAAATACTGGTCTGCTAATAACGATCGGCATGACTTTCACGAATTTCTAATAATGAATGGCGATCTTCCACCTCTCCATCGTGATTAATTTTAAGAACTGATTTTTGTAGGTTTAAGTAAGAGTAGATAATCTTAATTATTAAAGTACCCATTAATACAAAACTTAAATGATTTTGATTGTTAGCTGCTTTGAAATGCGTAAGTCTTAATATGATTATCTTTTTTTAATAAATCAATGTTATACTGATCAAATGTTTTATTTACTTTTAAAGTTTCTTTCATTAAATCAATAGGACAAATAATTAACTTAATTAACTAAAGTAAGAAAAATCCGCACTTGTGCTTCACTTTCAGTTTCACGAGGATTTTCGTGATTCCCTATAAATCACGTAAGTAATTATACCCTTTGGATTCCATCTACGTATACCACCATCACATTCTGCAATCAATGCGTTTCATTCTTTTGTAAATCAGCAGCAGTACCATTACTAAACATTTTGTTCACCAATTTGGAAAGCGCTGACCCCTTCAGATTCTGGTTAATATATTCCGAGAAGTTAATACTGTAGTCTCTCTCTTTTTCCGATAAGTAAGCAAAGAGTGGGAGTAGGAGACTAGAAAGTTCATCTTTTGGCTCGCCTTTAGCAAGCTCGACGGTACCTGCTATGTAGTTGATGACACTCTTCACTTCTGCGTCTGTTATGGGATCCTTGAAGTATTTATACTGTAAGGAAAAATAGAACTTATTAATTTACATTACAATTTAACGTAACTTGATAGTTATTTATTATATTATTATTATTTTAATAGTAATTTAATGTAATTTACATTACACTATGAATTGACGAAAATGTAAAAGGAATATACAGCTCAGGCGAATCAAAGAAGTTTTAAGTAAATAATAGATTTAGGCGTTACTTTGCGGATATCCATTAATGAAATAATCCATGCAATAAAGAATTTATTATTATTGCCAAATATTATGATGAAAAATATTTAGTAACAAAGTTATATAGATAGAATTCTGTTTGATTTGTGACAATACTGAATCGGAATCTAATGAAAAGCTAGATAATAGGAACTCGTGGTAGCTGCTAGGGCTAGCATCTTTATTGTTAAAATGGGCTCGTTACTGACCTTTCCTTGTATAATTTTACAAGGAAAGGTCAGTAACGAGCCCTTTATTATCATCATCCTAGTCGAATGACGTCTACTACTAATTATAGGCCTCCCCCAGTCAGGTGGTCATCAACATTCGACTCAACGTTGTTGAATGCGGGCAGGAATCGAACTAAAGTTCTTTCTTCCGGTTTCTACGTCGAGGAAAGCTTTCCTCAAGTCATGTGCTGTCGCTATGAGGCCTCCCCCAAAGCCTGTCACCTTAAATAACTCATAACATGAGCTTAAAATTAGCTTAGGGAGATATAATCTACCTTGGTAGCAGGTCGGGACCAAAACTAGTCTTATTTTGGATTGGAGGCCCACAATTGATGGCTCTTTTGGCTTTCTGAGCCACAGCTGTAAGAAAGTAAGCTAAACTTACCCTAATGATATAAACAAGATTCCTGTAGCAGTAAAGTAAGCAAGCAGCGCTGTTTTCCGAGCGATAGTTACGCTCGGCTATCGTGATCACGCTGATAGCGACGACAAACAGCTCCAACCTCGCATCCTCTCCTCTATCTATGCTGTCCCAAAGGTTACACCACTCTTGCTGACTACAACTCGCTATCACCTGGAAAAGGTTAATAAATCCTACTAATATTATAAACGCGAAAGTTTATAAGTATGGATGTTTGTTACTCTTTCACGTAAAAACTACTGAATGGATTTTAATGAAACTTTACAATAATATAGCTTATACATCAGAATAACACATAGGCTACAATTTATAGAGATATATTGTATATTATCCAAAATATCTATCACAACGCGGGTGAAACCGCGGGGCGCAGCTAGTATTGTTATAAGATTAAAAACTTATTCTTATCCAATACAATTACAACAACAGCCTTATCTCATGTCTATGTAATTTTATTATAATATTTTTGTTGTAGGTATAATGGTATGTAATGTAAGTATCGGATTTCTAATTTTTTATCTATAATTTATTAAGAAAACAGAGACCTAAGCCCTCCTAAACATATACATAAACTCATTGGGCCAACTCTACTGCCATGCGTGCCGTCGGATATTCAAGACCAAGTTCGATCTAGCGAGCCATATTAGAGCTCATGATAGAAAAAATCCGTGATTATCTAGGGTCGCCGACATCGAAATCGATGACGAGGCCTATATATATATATATTTATTAAAGTGCCACTGTCTATTCTATAATATTGTTCCCCTATGGCTAGCCCATCATAAGGTTGCCTGGAAGAGATCGTTCTTAGCGATAAGTCCTTCTTTAATACTCCCTTTATTCTATTGTTTATTTATGTATTGTTTTCTGTTTTGTGTGGTATAGAAAACACTTTGTTTTCTATTTATCTATACCTGTGACATCCATGATGACAGTTCATCAGTGTCCATGTAGTGCCCATTCAACCCGCTGATTGCATCCATATAGTTTGTGCTCGGTGGATGCCAGAGAGTAATGTAGTAGTACATGTTCAAGGGCTGCAAGTTTCCTACTTTACTCTTCATCCAGTCCTTTTCTCTTTCTGTAATAGTATAAACAACTTTATGTTAACTATATTTTTATTGATACAGAAAATTACAATCAAATCATACAAAATATTTTCTAGACTGTTTGCAATGGTCTCCAGTTAGGTAACTGTTTCAATTGTAAATACTAGCTCTAATTTGTAGAACTAGTATTTACAATTGAAACAGTTCTAATTTGTAGAATTTGTATTTACAATTGAAATAGTTAACTGGAGACAATCTAATTTTTTTTTGTAGTAATCCAATCATTGATTTACTTATTAAATGAACTAGTCTTGCAATTTAAATACAAAATGTTAAGTATCATGTTTGCTTACCAGGTATATCATTATTGTATGACTGGAATAGTGTTTTTTGTAAATCTATAGTCAAACTCAAAGCCAAGGGTCCATTCAAAGAAAAGGTATTCATTTTCCACCGCACAACATCCATGACTTTACCGAGCATTGCTAACATTGGAGCTCTGTATTCTAATAATTCTTCCAAGCTGTATGCCTCTTTCATCAACTTTATAAGGAAGCTTACACTCTCGATAGATTTAGTTACTAATGCCTGGTGTAAGTTCGTCATTATTATAAGCAGGAGTAATTTTGACCCTGATATAAAACCATTGTCTTTAAGCCCACAGATAAAAATAATAAAATGAACCTCTTGAGCAGTTGTGTTCAAATGATTGTGTATCACATCCTGAATTAAATTGATTATGCATGGTTCCATTTCAGAGTTGTAAAAGTAGTTTGAATATTTTTTCAACATATTCATGACTTTTAACATGACGTCCACCTGTAGTTTGTTTTCTGTAGCGAGCAAGAATACTTTAGTGTAGACCTCTTTTGGATTCTGCAGAAAGAGTGTCAGAACATCAGAAAGGTCTGAGTCCGGAGTTGCTATGAACTTGTTGAATGTTTCAATCATGGAATTATGAAAATCTGATGTTGTTTTCATGTCAATGAAGTTGTTGTTGCTGAAATGCTCATCAAGTATCATATACTTTGTCTGCAGATCACATTGATGGAAGACTTTAATCATTAACAATTCAGCATATGTCTGGTTTTCCAGATTTTGCTTCACATACTCATTGAGAACTGTGTAAAGTTTATAGCATTTTTCGTGTTCAAACAAAGCTATGTTTGACGATATGACATTAAGAAGTTGTAAACTGTGGCAAAGTTTTTCTTTGTGAATTAATGATTGAATCCAAAGTTTTCTGTCTTCAGTTTGGGCGTCAATTTTTCGTAGTATGACATCATCTTCAGTGTTGTTGATAATATCCTCTATTTCATCTGGTTTTCTGGCAATCTGTTTTATCATGTCAAGGAGTACATGCTCTGATAAAGTGCTGATACCCATCAATTTGTTACCGACTTTGTAGCATAGCTCTCCAATAGTTTGCTGCATAGTTTTACCATTGTTCTCAACTTCACTCCATCTACAGAACACATCAAGACTTACTTCCATCACCAGTGTCTTACACTCATCTAACATATCAATATGACAGGTGTCAAGACATTCCGACAAAATATTGTTTCTAACATCACTTACATTAGTAGTTTCAACATCTTGTTTCAAAGTCCCTTCTATGTATGTTGACAAGTAAATATCGGACCCAGGTGGATTTACCTCTAGCTGGCTTGTGAAGCATTCTATACAGTCCATAACTACCAGTAGCATGGCATGTAGACGATTTCCAAAATACTCATACAGTTCATCTTTATCCAATGCATTAACATTGTATTCTTTAGGAGGTACAGTGAAATACTTCAGGCATTTTTTGAAATTGTTATATGCTGGTGTTGCTTTGTTTGAAAGATCTGGTTCATTTAATAAATACAGTCTAACAATGGTTTTGTAGCATGCTGATGCTAATATTCTCAAATTGTCGAGGCATTCGAGGGGGTGGAAGTATTTGAAGTTTTCCAGAAATGCACTAGACACTTCTAATGCCAACTGTGGACTAGTGTATGATATAATCTCATGTATGAATTGGTTCATTTTGAGTCCCCACAGTAACTCGCACATCAGACATTGTGGTACTGTGTTGATTGTCCAAATGATAGCATTAATGCCTTCAAGTTCTAACATTTGATCTAGAACAGGCAGCTGTGCATTTAGGACAATGTAAAATGCAAATGTCCTCAGGATTTTTATATTTTCTTCATAAATTTTTCCATTATTGAGATGGCCACTACGCTCCAAAAATTTATAGAGACTTTCGATAACCTCCGTTATTTCTTCTTCATATCCTGTAAGTGGATAAGTAATAGGTTCTTTAATACAACATAAGTTAGTATAAAGTTTCATAATATCATAATCAGTAATATTATTAATTCGGTAAAATATCATAATTATGTATAAAAAAAAATTACAAAGGATGTGTAAAATGTTAGGCATAACATATTGCATGTAAATTGTACAGTTACCTACACAGTATATAACAAGACCTATGGTTAATCAATGGACCTACATGATGTATAAAAAAAGTATTTCTGAAGTCCTTCTTAATTTAAAGAAGGACATCAGAAGCAGATTTAAAAAAATATTATCCACGCTCAAATAAATTTAGATTAGAAAGAAATGGTTTTTATTGCTTACCGCCTTTCGCTGAAAGTTTTGAAAAAGCATGAGTATTGTCTGCAGATACAAGAGCACCATGGAATTTCGTTAATTCTTGAGTAAATTCCATGATTTTCACGGTAAAACAAGTTCAAAAAAATCACTTATGTAGAATAGTTTTTAAAAACCGTGAAATCCTTCACTACGCCCCGCCGCCGCGCCGCCCGCCGGTAAAGAAAATATACAATATCAACGTGCCGCGCCGCCCCGTGCGGCAAGTGGAGTGGATGTATGTAAGTAATGCACGCAACAATGTTATTGCATTAAATTATACCCTCTTCTTTCTAGTAAATTACATTAGTGAAGTGCGTGCGTAGGTAGACTGAGAATTTAGTGAGAATAGATAGAGTAAGCCCTTATAATGTAGAATAATCTTTTTAGGATCTTTCTCGGTACATTTATAATACTCGTCCTATCTATCTAATATCAACTTCAACTTCTTCCTAATATCTATCTATCCATCCATGTATGTGTACGTACAATGTGTACTGACTGTGATTGTACTGTACTGTATGTATGTAGTGTACTTCAAAAGACAGACAGACACTCTATCCGGCTATAACCACAGGTAAAGTAAAACTCAAAACTACACACTATGGTCTATCTGTCAGTCATTTGCAAAACACCGCCAAACCCATAGATTAAATTATTACTCCAAACAAAACCGTAGAAAAGAAGTGTATCAATGTATGTCAAAACTCATAGACATGTTAAGGCTCCTCTACACGTTAGCTAATATGTGTGTCATTTCATTATGCTCCTGGCTCTGGGCTAGGCTCCTGGGCTACATCTTGGCGAACAGTTTGTGAAAGCGTCCACACGTTGGCAAACATGGGTATCTTGCCATTAACACCTTGATGAAAGCATAAATTCTAGCGAGCCCTTACATGTTTAGACACGCAAGGCAACTCACATGTAAGTGAATACATATGTTTTACACACCGCAGTCAAGATTAATAATTTCAAAACCACAAAGTCTTACAACAAAGTATTTATCGATTCAAAATCAGAATGATTAGTTCTTTCGTAACCACTATAAAGTAAAAGTATATTTATTGTTTAATTACATTTTAAAAGATGGATCACAAAAAGTATAATGTATCAATGAAATTTGCCATTTATTGGCGTGCAATTATTAATTTCCATGCATTTTATCATAGATAAATTATTATTATTTAAAAAAATATAATACCCCATTACTATATGGTCATTTATCGCATGTTTTTTTACGAATTACACGACCACACATTAATGTACCTCATCTAACTCCGAAAAGGACAAAACGTTTAGTTTTTTGTACTAAATGTTACGATGTTTCCAGAACAGAAAAACAAAATTTGTCTCTCCCTCGCGGTGACATTTTCGTGCAAAAGACATTCTTGCGTGTGTGTGGACATTTGCACGACACGAGGTGACATTTTCGCATGTGGACATAATTTGCAATAGTACACAGGCCCAAAGGAGAAGAGATTTGCGCGAATGGACATATGCGTGAACATTTTTGCGAGTGAATAATAAACTAACATCGTTCAAACTAAACGTCATCGTAGGGAAATGCGTACCTATATAACCAATGTATAGGGAATTTTGCTTTCTTATTTTCCTCCACCACTCAATACGATGAAGAGTTAATCAAATACATCTCAATAGACCAGTAGACTTTTTCGCAGAAGATAAATATGTTAATTCTTATACCTACGTAGCACGTGATACGATGTTGACAACTGAAATAGTTTCGCAGTATAAACAATGTCCAGGCGCGCACTGTCCATCGGATTTGACCGGCCCGGCGCGGCCGCCGCCACTGTCGCATTCTTATGGAGCGATTGACGGCTTACTCAACTTTGTTTTCAAGTAGCTAGTTCATGTCTTTCACTATCCAGCAGCTACTGGGCTCGTGAAAACCAGGCTTTAGTCATTGAATACCGTTTTTTTTTTGTTGGTAGACGGACGTGTTGGCCACTGATTGAAGAATAGACCTACCATACGATGATGATAAAAAAGATTCGGTAAAATATCACCAATGATTAAGAAGATTTCTTTCAAAGTCGGTCGGTCTGTCTGTTTTGTTTTGAATTTGGATAGAATTGAGTGGTATTGATTTTTAAATAGTGAATAAAATGCAATTTATTTGTATTTAATAGAATCTACAAAAGTACATGTATTTCGTTATGATTAAACATATCTTGCTTCTGTCAGCTTTGTCCACCCTTCCCTTTTTATTTAGTTTCGAAGGAGAATTTGTTTTCGATGACTCTAAAGCAGTCGTAGAAAATGTAGATGTTCACGGAGATGTGTGGATGAAAGCTTTTGTAAGCGATTTCTGGGGACAAGACATTAAAAGCAATGGGAGTCATAAATCATATCGTCCACTTTCAATACTGTCATTTAGGTAAGTAGACTACTTAGACATGTAGGTTTTCTTCTAAAAAATACAAGCCTCGCCAAGCTTACGTTCTTGTAGGTCGGCTTTTGTTGTAATGTTAGTTGGCTTTTGTCTATAATGTGACTCTTGATCTTTTCAGATTGAACTACATTCTAAGTGGGGAAAAACTTGTGGCACCACATTTCAAACTCACTAACATTATCTGCCATATGATATGTTGTTTAATGGCATGGCGAATGTTCCGTATCTTATTGAGAGATATGAATAAGACTGATGAAGATTTTTGGAGTAGTCAAGCATATTTGTCAGCATTACTATTTGCTGTCCACCCTGTTCATGTGGAATGTGTTGCTGGTATCGTGGGAAGAGCTGACTTATTGGCAGCAATTTTGTTCTTTTTTGCTTTTCATGCTTATTGTAAAGCAAGGATGACTTTTTCAAAACCAAAATCATTTTTACATCTCTTAGAGGCAATAAACTTTGCGGGATTATCTATGTTGTGCAAAGAAAATGGCATTACTGTATTGGTATGTGTATTAGCTCTTACTTTAATAGCTACTATACTCTTTTAATTTGTTTGGGAGCTTACTAGACCATGACATGCTTCCATTATTTTTCAGGGATTTTGCATATGTTGCGATTTTGCAAACAAGTTTTTAAAAAAACATCCTACAATCAATTATTATCAAGTTCATTATCAACGAATATTATTTCTGACAACAAGCATTTTCATCCTGGTGTATGCAAGATGGCTGATAATGGGAGGAGCCAAACCAGTATTTCAACCAGTTGATAATCCAGCTGCTTTTGAAGATAACCCCTTCAAAAAGGTAGGCATTCATCATTACTTACCATTTCATTCAATTTGTCAGATTCAATATTGAAGACTTCATTTAAAAAACCTCAACTTATTTTACAGGTGATGACATTTCAATACATTTATTTTTTAAATGCACTCTTGTTAATATGGCCCCAATGGCTCTGCTATGATTGGTCCATGGGATGTGTGCCTGTCATCAAAGGATTATATGACTACAGATTAGTTTTTGTAGCACTATTATATGTTTATGGCTACTTACTACTGAAACATATGAGGTCAAGAAGCTATAATATGGCAAGGAGGTAACTAGCTATACATGTTTTAGCATGGCATGACTCGCATCGCTTTAAATGTCTTTAAATATACACAATCTGAACATATTATTGTAAGTAATATTTAAATGGGATTTACACACATGTTCAAACTCTCTGCCTTGTGGAATCCAATTAAGCCATGTGTACTCTTTGTGCACTGGTCTCTCAGTGCATTGCTGACACAGTTAGTGTTGTGTCATCCAATTATGCAGATGGACATGCTTAGTTTAAAAAACCAAGTGAGGGTAGTTGCAAATAAACTTGCTTCGCAGAGGCGGTAACTCCAGTACTCCAGTTATCCCGTGACCATGACAGTTTGTAAACCTGTTGAAACATCAGTACAAATTGGTAAATAAATGTGATAAATACCCGTTAAATAGTACTTATAATTTAGCTTTAAACTTTCTAATACATTAAAAATCTGCATTTTATCTATGAACTGCATCATGAAAGTAGAGAGCTAATATAATAACTCTTGATTGATATTACAGGCGAATTTTTCTAGGTGTATCACTCATAGTAGTACCATTTCTACCAGCAGCCAACATATTTTACCCAGTTGGATTTGTAGTTGCGGAAAGAATTCTCTACATACCATCAGCAGGTTACTGCATACTTGTTGTGATTGGACTGAGCAAAATTATCGAAATAAAAGTGTTGAGAAAGGTTTGTACTTTCAAAAGCCGTGTATTATATATTACTAGCTGCGCCCTGCGGCTTCGCCCGCGTGGAAATGTATGTATCAAGTAGTTTATAAACCTTCCCTTGAATTACTCTATCTATTAGAAAAAAATCGCATCAAAATCCGTTGCATAGATTTTAAGATCTAAGCATAAATAGGGACAGACAGACAGCGGGAAGCGACTTTGTTTTATACTATGTAGTGATATATAAATAGTAAATATAAAATGCTGGACAATTTACGCTGTATCATCTAGCTCTAATATTGATTGTGTGTTAAGACTTGCGTGAAACGGGAAGTTGCGCGTTCGATTCCGTCATAAGTCGAATTGTATGATTAACTTGACTTCTTTTATTTGGCAATATAAAAGCTTGGCTTACTGAATTTAAATTAATATAACTTTTTGTTTCAGGCTGGCCAGTTCTTTTACTGTCTATTGCTCATAACATTTAGTTTAAAAAGTTGGCATAGATCTTTTGAATGGAAAGATGAGCCTAGTTTGTTTACAAGCGCTCTATCTGTATGTACTTTAAACGCTAAAGTGCATTACAACGCCGCTAAAGTGGCAGATGCTAGCCAACAGACTGATTTGGCCTTAGCAGAGTATAGGGAAGCCATCAGGTAAAAATCTATTTCTACCTATTCAGAATTACCAAAAACAGTTTTAAAGTATTCATTAGAATTAGTACCTAGGATATTGTATTATTTCTTTATTTATCAAAAATTTATACTATTTTTTTTAATAGCGAAACTTTTTTCAGATTGTTTCCCAAGTATTATCAAGCAATGAACAATTTGGCGAATTTACTGAAGAATCTAAAACAGTATGATGAAGCTGAGTCTTTTCTACGAAAAGCTGTTGGTGCAAAGTATGTGATCCCCTTAAGGCTCAGTAGAGGATTAGTTCTCGGGATCCCGGGCGTTTTCCACTCGAATCCTATTTGGAAAATTCCCGGGGTTTTCGGGATTTAATTTTTTTTATTGTTATTTTAAATATTTTGCTAAAAATGGTATATATTTTATATTGTATGAAACGAGCCCAACGCATTAATTTCACGCTCGTTTATTTATCACCTATCTTATCTTGCTAGCAAAATATGTATCAACACTCGCGCATGACTTCGTAGCAGTTTTTACCAATAAATACGGGAATACCAACTATTCTATAAATACGGGACACAGACTCTAGCAGAAGGACAAGCATTAGGTTCTCTTTCCCATCGTAACAAACTGATACGAGAGAAGGAATTAATTCTGATACTGTATATAATTGTACCAGTAGAGATTATTTTATTTTGTACCTTTGTTCAAACGTTATTTCTTTTACATTACTTTCCATACCTACATTATTTAGAGCGCTTGCCGCGTCCTTGCCGGCTTCCGCTGGCATTTCGGTGTGAATTGAACCTTATTAAGTCATACTGAAGAATAATTATCCGCAGCCGTATTTAACCCACTGCCCATAAAGGTCTCCCTAAGTTTGTGCCATCCACCACGGTCCTGAACTAAGAATAAACGGCAAAGTTACAATTTAAATCCTATTAATATTTCGCAGGGTTGACTTTCCAGCAGCATGGATGAATTTGGGGATAGTATTGGCCCACACAAAACGATACAATGAATCTCAAGACGCCTATGACATTGCATTAAAATATCGGAAAAATTATCCTGATTGCTACTATAACATGGGAAATTTGGTGAGCAAGTTGGATTTGTAAGTTACAAATTTCTGGAAAAAAAATCACGTTGAATTAACATACCAATTATATTTTTTCAGAATTTAGAAATGAACCAAACTCAAAAAGCGCTCGATTACTTTTTCGAAGCTATCAATCTGAATCCAAAACATACTCAAGCGTGGACTAACATACTGGCACTGTTGGACAATACTGGTAGGTAGCAGACACTCAAAGTATTTCGTGTATTTTTTTGCCATCCTAAAAAGTGTACGAGGTGTAAAAAAACACTTTTTACTTATTACACTAAGCAGTCAGTATAATGGCTTGATAAGACGTTATTAAGTGCAACAGCAATAAATGAAATAATGCTAGACATTCATTATAAATTATGCTATAGATAAGATATTTTTTATTATACATACAGGTTGGTTTTTTGAGAAGGGCGGTAACAGCCAAGTCCTAAACCACGAGAGTTAGAGAAAAGTCGTGCAAGGAGTCATGCCCTCGATTTATAAGAAAACAATAACTGCATATTTAATTTTCTCAAAATATCACCCTGTATGTATATATAACGACCAGGACATCAATATCTGAACCTGCAATCTCTTGCGTCGGAGGCGGACCTTCGCCAACCGCGCCGGTCGTCAAATATCGCTGGGTTATTTTCGTTTTTAATAAAATTAAAATTTATTTCTTCTTTATAAAGGCGCATTTTAGCATGAATAACTCCTTTTCACGAGTTATTCACGCTAAAATATGCCTTGCTGGATAATTCACAAAATCATGTAGAAATATGCAAAAAATAAACTTTTGTTTTAGGTCAAGTATTAGAAGCTACTGATATCATACCCACTGTACTAGACGAGCTTGGTGATTCGCCTGCTGTGAACTTTGCAATCGCCAATATCTACGGTAAAATGGAACAATATGAAGACGCCGAAAAGCACTTCGTGAAAGCTATCGATTTGTTTGGGGATAAGGTTCAACCAATACATTATTCGAATCTCGGTAAGAGCCTATGATAGATGCTTGTTTAAAAATATTCTCTATTCTTAGGGAACGGAGTGATAAACCCCCGAATACTTAAGTTACTTAGGTTTAAGGATCGTTTAAAGTCGCGATTTTTTGACAGTTTTCAATGAAAATCTGTCAAAAATTCTTCACTTCAGACGTGCTTGAATCTAAGTTGTGTTTATATTCGGGGATAGTATATCACTCCGTAAAACGCATATTATGCGTTTATGTAGGGTAGGTCCCCTTCATCATCGTTATAGCTGTAATCCACAGTAGTTAACTTTAACATACCATTTTTTTTTTTTTTTTTAACTTTTTGTAAGAAATCAAATATTTCTGGGATACGATATCAGTAGCACAGCAGCCGTTGCGATTCCTTGTGTTGTGTCGCTACGTGTTACATATTAAAGAAACTAATATGCCCTCCGACGCATCACGTCACTACACAATAGTGTGGCTCTACCTTAGTAGTTTCGTTTAGAAATCAAGAAGTGCATAACGATAACCAGAATAAAAATTTACAGGTGTCCTGTACCATCGTTGGAAAAAATTCGAGTTAGCGAAGGAAATGTACGAGATTTCATTGAAGATCGACCCTACATTTCAAAGCGCTTTACAAAACCTCAAAAATGTAGAAAAGCATATAAAATTGATGTCTATGTTAAATAGTAACTAAATGTAGAAGTTCTGTATGTATCTAATTGTGGTTCTTTATGTATCTAAATGTGGTTCTTTATGTATCTAAATGTGGTTCTTTATGCATCTAAATGTGGTTCTGAATGTATCTAAATGTAGTTCTGAATGTACCTAAATGTAGTTCTGGACCTTATGATCTCGAATTTGTTGTATTTAATCAAACTAAGTAACCAACCTGGAATAAAATGTAATTAAATAAAATAAAAATAGACCACATCCAGAAGTTTAATTACCATTCAAACATTGACCTTAAACTGTAGCACAAACATCGAGAGTTAATTAACTACGGACCGTATTATGAAAGCTTGCTTAGGACCATATAATGAAAGCTTGCAATGCTTGAGTGTTGTTAATGCCATAGAAAATCGTAATTAGAGCATAGAGCCAAGCTGTCATAATATGGGCCTTAGAAATATGGTAATTCTAAGTTACATTGATCTTATAAATTTGACAGCAAGAACACCTAAATGAAACTATGGGCAAGCTAGATGAAAATATTGATGAACAACTGGCAGAAAAACTAGATTAAACATACAATTGAAACAAAAATAAGCCATGTAGATGATAGTGGGATAGAGTAGGACAACATGACAACATGCTGTCCCAGTTAGATTCTCAATAGTTCATTTTATTATTCCAAACTAGTACAAGTATCTACACAACTTATAAAGCTGATTTTGCACAGCAGGTTTAGTGTTTATACGCTATTTTCCGTGTTATTACTAAATTATGCGATATAATGCGTAAATAATTGCATTTACGCATCGTTAACTGCATCACAATTCACTTGATTTTCTTGTCCTGTCGCAGTTTAGTTGATGTGTATTCTTATCTAAGCACTTGTTCATCAATTAATGGTCGAAACAGCAAACATTGGTTCATTGTAAAGTCAAGTTCCTTTAAGCAATTTATAAGTCTGTCTGTGAAGGGGTAAATACATTGATGTGCAGCAGTTGTTAGCCAGCTGTCTGCCGGAGTCTGGCCCTGAAAATACATTCTAGCTGCAACGCAATAAAGTTTATATTATCTCGCACTGCGCCATTTTGCTGTGGCTTGTCGACTTTCGTAGGACAACTCGAGGTGAAATGAACATTATTGCGGTGCGACTAGAGTCTATAATCGGTTCTAAAATCTAAGAAATTTATTGTAAACAAAGGAGTTACGAAACGAAAAAAATATTGGCGGAAAATATTTAATGACACTGGTAACAGTTTACGCGCACACAACAACAATTGGTATTTGTTTTAGGCAGTTTTCGTTTGTTTCTTTTTCGCGTCGTTTGTGCGTGCCTTTGGTTTTAGCCTTTTCCTGATAAAAATAGGTTATCAGTTCTTATTCTTCAGTGTTCATATATGCATGTCTTTGAAATAAACAAAATATCTTGGATTCCAGAACCGAGTAGGTATAGAATGTACTTTTTACCAGTCTCCGGACATTCCAAACACTGCCAGTGTATTTACCGCCCAGTCTGTTTATCTATTCACTGTCTCGAATCATCTTGCGCCAAAAGCGCAGCCAGTATCGGGTTATGCGAGGCTACAGTTACGTTGCCCTCGGCAAGCTGCTGTTGAGCCGCGGAGGGTAACTGTCAGTGTGTCATCGGGGCCACGAAGTTAGCTAAGAGTGGTTGCAAGGTGTGTTGGATGTCGAGGGCTGTTCGGGGGTCGCGTAGTGCCGCAGCCGCGTGCGCTAATTGCAACGCACACTCTGGGTTGGCGGTTGGGGGCAGAGACGCGCGCTCTCGGTCTAACGCGGCGCCGACGGAGTTTAGCAGCTCTGAGAATCCGAGGGAGATAGCTGCACGACGCAGACGGTTCAGTTCCTACAAAAAAAAAAAGTATTTATTTTCGTAAAAAAGACACGATATACTTACATTCTAACGTTATGTATCGTCATAGTTATGGCCGGCCCACTGCCACTTCAGCTTGCTAATTCTCAGAGCTAAGGTGCCTGCAAACGGGCTATATTTTAAGCAATTTCTTGCTGCAATTGTATAGCCGCCAAGTTGCTGATTATATTGCTCAATACAGTGCAATACTTGCTACTAGCCCGACTATGTTGCCAAGATATTTCAAGTTCTTGCAAGTAATTTTTGTCTAGCCGGCTAGAATTGCACATGATTTATCCCGCTTCGAATTTAGTACAATATCGCCGTATAACGTCTCTGCTCTGACGTATAGGCTCTTTTCCCTCGCTGTTCTCAAATTCTGTTGTTCATCTGCGGTTTATGCCATTTTGACATTTATTACTGAGATCTAGCCGCAATATAGCTTGGCGCGTACATGCAAAAATTCCTCAGCAATTCAGTTGCAAAATCTTGCTGGACTACACTAGGCAATTAATTGCACTAAGAAATTGCAGCAAGGGTATAGTTGCGAATATACTGCGTTATATTGATTAACAAAATTGTCGGCAAGATGCAATTTTTATAGCCCGTTTACAGGCACCTTAAAGACCTACCTTGTACAGGTTCTGCGTCTTGTCCGGCAGTTTCCTCGCGTGGCGCAGCACTTTCTGCACATCAGCCAGCAGTGCGTGGGTGTGTGCCCACGCGCAGTTCGCGTTGCCGCCACTGTACGAGCGCCACGAGCGCACCGGGAAGGCTTCGGCTGAAAAATATAATACATGCTATAATGCCCACCAAATAAATAAAATAGATACATAAAACACAAATACAGATTATGTTTTACAATGGGTGGCATTATCGATATGATTCGTATCACACTGAGCAGGAGACACGTGCGGCGCGCGCGTCGTGTCGCACCACGCAGAGCGAAGCAGCACTATGCTACAAGTGAATGTTGGTAGTTACCTTCAGTATCGGTCTCTTCGCCAGGCCCGAGCTGGTCGAGAGGGCCGAGCCAGGGCGCGGCCGCGGCGCCGGGTCGCATCACGCTGAGGAGGAGACACGTGCGGCGCGCGCGCGTCGTGTCGCACCACGCAGAGATGGATCCCCACCACGTAGAGCCCAGCAGCACTATGCATGACATGCCTTCTGCCTGTAAAATGCACAATGTGCTTACAATTTTTTGTTCGACAGCACTTTGTTAGCCTCTAAGCAGATAATAAACGAAGTAGCTAAATAAAACCGGCCAAGGTCGCGCCGCCCGCCCCGGGTCGACTCACACACGGAGGGTACCGTGCCATCGACATAATTTCGTTTATATTTCGGTTCCTTTACCCTAAAAAACTGATTTAAAAAAATATAATAGCAAAAAGCCCGACGTTGCTTAACTTGATTCAGTTATATTCAAGTTGAATATGACATTGAATACCAAATTTAAATTTTAATATTTATTTTATTTTGATGAAGCGGCAAAAGAATTTAAAGAATAAGAATATTCTGTGAAAATTTCAACTGTCTTTTACGGTTAATGAGATACAGCCCGCTGACGAACGGACAGACAGCGAAGGCTTAGAAATAGGGTCCTTTATTCATCCATTGGGTACGGAGCTCCAATAAGTAACTCTATCAAGGTGTTATACAGAGAACCGATATTTGCAGATCATAAATACAATAAAAATATTTAGTTTGGTTTTTTTTTTGCCCCGCAGCGCGACGCGGAGTCGCTATCCCTCACAAAGAGTGGCACGCTATGTTACTGCTCTATAGCACGCGCTAGGTATTTCATCCACATGACTGCCGCTGCGTCTCTGTTAATGCCTACTCGATTTGCATTTACCTTGAGTGCCGCATGGAGCAGGATAGTGAAATTCGGCACCTTACTTGGATCTGTGATTTCTTCCTCGTTTGTTGATCCATCGGTACTAGAACCTTCCTGAAGTAGAGAACATTTATCAATATTTCATAGACTTATAAAAGGCTAAGCAATAAATCTTTTTAATAATTAATAGTTATGAAAATGTACCTTAGTAGGAGTTTTCGGTTCGAAATTTTCTCTGTTGGAAGTGCCTGCTTGAGCTTGTGGCATGACTAAGTGCTTGCTTACTGCGATAGGTGTACCTGTCGAGATTCATAAGCAAATTAATGACTTGCAGTACAATGATAGATAGGAAACACTTTATACAGAAAACAATACAGAAATAAATACTTAGAATAGAAGAAGTAGGAGGAGGCATCCTTATCGCTGAGAGCATTCTCTTCCAAGCAACCTTAGGATGGACTGGACATGAAGAAACAATATAGACGATGGTACTTGGAACGGATATTTACTTAAAAAAAAAGTTTTTAATGATACTACACTAAACAACAACGATACAGAGATGCTGCCTTTAAGATTGGACTGAGGAACATTGGAGCAGATGGTATCAGGTAGAAGATGATCTAAAAGTCTATCTACCCCTGAGATGCCTGAAACACACCAGTTCAGAACAAAGCATGGCGCTGAGAGTATTAAAACTTATTTATATAAGTTTTAATACTCTCAGCGCCCATGACAGCACATGGACGTCTTCTCCAGCTAAAACGCAGCAACGATACGGCGGCCGTGGCGCGCCCCTTAGAGCCGTACCACAGAGATTGGGTAGTGAATAGATTAGGCTAATTCAAGAAGTTGTTAGGGATGGTTAAGCAGGGGATAATGCACCACACAGTATTTGTAAATCAGTAAATACAATACATTGTGACATTGAGATGTCAATGCATCTTGAAGTTAAATTTGGTTTCTAGCTGTATTAAAACATCACCTAATTCTTGTTGCGTCACAAATCCAAGCACATGAATCTGGCTGGCCACGGTATGGGATTCCGTTTCATTCTCATCGGGAATGGGCTGTGGCGGAGGAAACAGCTGCACACGCGCTTCCAACTGCCCACATTTCAGGGAGCACCAGAACTCTTGGTACTGCTGCTCGCAGAGCCTCGACATCGCTGCTAAACCCTGATACAAAACACAAATTACATTACAGGACAAGAAAGAAGGTTTTATGTTTATCAATAACTAGCGGACCTTCCCGGCTTCGCAAGGTTCTAGTACGGATCCCAACTTTTTTTGAAAATATAATATAGCCTATGTTCACCGGGGATAGTGTAGCTTCCCAATGGTGAAATAAATTTTCAAATCGGTCCAGTAGTTTCGGAGCCTATTCATTACAAACAAACAAACAAAAAACCAAACCTTACCTCTTTATAATATTAGTATAGACTAGCTACGCCCCCCGCCATGTGGAAATCTATGTTTCAAATAGTTTATAAACCTTCCCCTTGAATCACTCTATCTATTAAAAAACCGCATCAAACTCCGTTGCGTAGTTTTAAAGATCTAAGTATACATAGGGACAGACAGACAGCGTAAAGGGACTTTGTTTTATACTATGTAGTCATATTTATACTGGTATTACTAATATAATAAAAGCTAAATTAATTCTGTCTGTCACATTTTCGGCCAGATCTTAATGAAATTTTACAGTGAGATGATTTCCTGGTGACAGACCTAGGTGTTACTTTATACCTCTATATATATAAGAAAAACTTTATATAAGAAAAGAAGGTGCAAAGCCGCTTGCAGGAGCTAGCTATTCGGAACTAAATATAAACTCCACACTGTCTGGACTCGGGGAAGGCTTTTGGCAGATTTGCCAATGTCAAGTTTTTACAAATTCATACACCAAATTCACCGCTCATATTATTATTGTAACTACGCCTCCATTCCATCATCATCATCAGCAGCCTATAGCAGTCCACTGCTGGACATAGGCCTCCCCCAATGAGCGCCATAGCGCCCTGTCTTCGGCTTGCCGCATCCAGCATCTGCATCCATTCCATGACTATGAAATTTCGATGAACTGCAAACCAGAAACATATTGCCAATATCAAGTCTCTTAGACTCAGAACTCAAGTCAAGTCTTGTTAAACTTACACCAGACACAGACAGATGATCAGGACAGTAAATGGATCCGCGAATAGCAGAAATGTTTCCATTACTCAAATTTGCACCAGCGCACATGTCAATGATTTTCTGGTAAAGCGGCATAGCTGAAAAAAAAAATACTGTTATATTAATTTGCTATAGATTATTCAATGGACAAAATAAAGGCTTATTTTATTTATTATCCATTGTATAATAAAAGTTATAAAATATTTCTTTAGAATTTCATAAAGTTGTAGAATAGATTATTCAATGGACAAAATAAAAGCTTATTTAATTTATTATTCAAAGAGAGGACCTTCCCGGCTTCGTACGGTTTTAGTGTGGATCCCTAACTGTTTTGAAAACATAATATAGCCTATGTTCACCGGGGATAGTGTAGTTTTCCAACAGTGAAAGAATTTTTCAAATCTGTCCAGTAGTTTCGGAGCCTATTCATTACAAACAAACAAACAAAAAATCAAACCTTTCCTCTTTATAATATTAGTATAGATTAAATTTAAACTTAGTGTACAAAATTCATAAGACATGTCTTCCTATAATTTAACGTTAATTCTTCCTTTCATGTAAGGGTAATGTATACTATTTGTCTCTGTTCTGGCAAAATAAAAGTCTTTTAACAATACTTTTTCCCCAATTCATTGAGAGGGAAAATATGTATCATGAATTTTATTAAGTTGGGACTTTGTTCTCACCTTGTTGAAGACAAGCGTCATGCGGTGATACAATCGGTAGAATATGAATTTTGGCAGGATATGGAGGAGGCAATGGTAGCGCTTGCATGATGGCACTCCTACCTATTGGACCTACTCCAATGGTTCCATCTGTAATCTAATACAAAATACTGTTTATTATTTACTTTCTATAAATAAATTTCTGGCATATGCATATTTAGTGTAGTGATTAAACAGCTTTCTTCAATCTCTTACCAGGGGAGGCATTTGTCTAGTAGTGGACAGATAATGTCTACTGATGTTACGTTTGTCTAGTTATAGGCTATCAATGTATGAAAATTTAATAAATTTTCTTAAAAAAATTAAATTATGTTGGACAATCCACACATATAGCCCCAAGCTAAGCAGAGCTTGTGTTATGGGTACTAGATGACTCATATGATTAATAGAATAGATTACATAGATAGATATTTTTTATAAATACATAGATAACAAACAGAACACCCGGAAAAAATATTTGCAGATCATATACACAATTGTACCGAGGCGAGAATCGATCCTGCAACCTCCTGCACACCTTCGCCCACCACGCCACAGAGGTCGTCGTAAATCTTTCTGAACTTTAAAACTTAACTTACCAAAATAATCTGAACTGCAGTTTGGTATCCCCACTCATTTAGAATCGCTTGATTCACTCCAAGCAGTGCACTAACAATGCATGTTTTGTCACCATCTTCTAAATGCAGAAGCTTGTTTCTTATGCAATCATAATCTCGAGTGAACTGTACGACCACTGAAAGTTACAGAGAAGTGCATCAGTTATGATAAGTCAAAGTTATTAAGGGTCCGGCGACCCTCGCTTGCAAAAATCGCTCCGAATATCGCTGTCCCTGTTTAACTCTTGCGCCGCGCTCCATGCGTGCGCGATAGCAATATTAGCCATTCAAAATTTGGTTTGTTCCGTAATACCAAAAATTATGACTGAAAACTTTTTGTATTCTTCACAAAGTATTGTTATTCTGTAACTAGACAATATAAGCTATGTTCGTTAATAAATAAAACGTAAGATATTTATGTTTTTAATATGAAAGTAATAGCAAGAAAACTTGTCCATTTTCGCATAAAAATGTGCAAAATGAGTTTCATTTTTTACTAAAATGAAATGACAGCCAGTAAGTATTTTGTTTTACCTTACCAAAAGTAAGTATTTTGAAAAAAAAAACTATTTGGGAACCTAGATAAATACTATTTTAATACAAATGATATATATTATTGTGTAAATATGCTTGAATTAGAAATAATTTTGGTATTACGTTTGTATGAAGAATTCGTCCCTTCGGAGGCCCCTTAAGAACCAATTCACTGCAGAGTAAATAGGGTGTACTTGCTTTGGAAAACAAACTTAGCATTCTTAATACATTCTTCAAGAAGAAGAATGCGTCGTTGTCGAAAAAAGGTTAAATTAGAATTAAGGAGGAATTAAGGATATAGGATAAAATTCAAACTGTAATTAAAAATAAAGGCTTATTTTATTTTTACTTACTATCATAGCTAGACGAGTATGTTCCTAGCGCGACATATTCCAACTTAGCGTGAACATTTAAGTGGTCCAGAAACGAATTTATCGCCGCAGATGCAATCGTGTGTCGCGTATGATTTTCAGGAGCATCAGCTGAAGGTACAGGCCGCAACATCGACAGCGATGTATCCAAAAGTATTAGGGTAGGCATTTTGGTAAATTATGTATTTATATTATAGCTCGATTTTTTCTGTAAAAATGTCGTCTAGGTTCCAAACAAACAATACATGCATTATCTTTTCAAAACGAATAAATTGCACATGCAAAACAATAACAAAACACAGTCAATACAAGTTACTCTATGGTCAGTTATTGTATTCTCTGTGGTACCTATTATTATCTTTGGTACGGGTAAGACCATGACCAAAGAGAATACAATAAATACGACCATAGATTAATTATACGACCGTACCCAACTAAACCATCCCTAAACGGTCCTCAATCTCTCCTCAACAAAACAAAAAATCGCAAATGTGACATTAAATCAAGCTGCGAGTCCAAGAAATATAAAAATCAAGCTGACATTGGCTGTGACAGCAAATAACAGACATTTTCTACAAACTGTTCAAGTTCAACCACAGAGGGCGTTGAGAGTGCGGCGGGAACATGGAGAAATTACAGAGAGCGAGCGGGATTAATCAATCTACGACGGCGGCGGTGAATTTATTTTGTTTCATACTCGAGCCCTAGAGTTATTTAAATATAATATAAGCTACTCCACTCGCGCCGTTTGATACCTATATGCTCGCGCCAAATTAAAATATTTGTAAGCGACGAAACGTAGAGGCGCGGGCGCTGCTCGACCGCCGCTTTTTCTACAAGCAGCAGCAGTGTTAATTTGTTATTTAGCTTCGATAATACATTTGGAGCAATGTGTAATTTATTGATTTCCGATAAAAAATGCTACAAACCATTATCATTATAAAATGAGCATTAAAATGTATAACAAACTACCAAACGCAACAAAAGACAGAATCTGATACCTTATTCATAAAAATACTAAAGAAATTATTAATTGACAAATGCTATTATCATATAAATGAATTTTTAAATGACAAATTAACATTATGATAAGAATAAATAAATAAAACTGACATTATGATAAGGCAAATAAAATATAATCATTACTGAAATTACTAGACAAGTAGGTACTACTTACCTTAGTACCTACATATTTATATTTTACTAAAAATAACCTCGGTCTGCCTTCCACTTGTTGTTCACGCCCAATAGGGTTCACATTGTGATCCTATATAATCTATAGGTACATTAAGAACCTAATAATTAAGCCAAAGTGATGTCAACAAGAAATATATTGAGTATTATTAAGAAATATATGAGACGACCGATGTGGCGCGGTGGGCGAAGGTCCGCCTGCGACGCAGGAGGTTGCGGGTTCGATTCCCGCCTCGGAACAATTGTGTGTACGATCTGCAGATATTTGTTCCGGGTGTTCTGGTTGTTTTCTATGTATAATAAAAAATATCTATCTATGTAATGTATTGTATTATGTATATCAGTTATCTAGTACCCATAACACAAGCTCTGCTTAGCTTGGGGCTAGATAATGCTGTGTGAATTGTCCAGCATTATTATTATTATTTATTTTTTTTTATTGAGTATTATATAAAATATCAAAGCGCTTTATTTCCTTTAGACCTTACAGGACTCTTGGACACGTCACAAAAATCAAACATGCTCATGTTTCAATTTTGTGACGACAACGGAAATAAAGCGATCACTGAGTTTTTGTTCACTTCAATCTTTTTAAGGTAAAGTAAAGAAGCGAACAAGAAACCTTTACCTTGTTAGGTTGTTAGTTTTCGAGTTAAAGCAAAACTCATCCCAAGCTTTTTTTATCGTCTACCTAATAGATAATCTGATATGTATTTTGTAGTACTTAAGCTTTTTTACAAAGGATGTGTTTGACTTTGTTTGAATTTATTTCTTGATGCAACTCACTTGGAGTTTTGTTGTAGAAGCGTATACATTGAAAAGATACACTTATCTGGTTTAGCCTAGTTGTGGGCACAGCGAGTTTATTCATGTCCATGTTTATGTCTAGTATTTACATTATGTATATCGCTATGATTGATATTTTTATGAGTGTATATATACTCACTAATCGGTCCCCTTGTTGTACCTATACCTACAACAAGTTTTCATTTGAACGTCAGTTCCGATTGATTTGGTTCAAACATAACTACTAATATGCGGCACGATTGGCGCAGATAGGTACTATTTTATACATATAAAGCTTCCCGGCTTCCCCCAATTCAATCGAGTGGCCTGCGATCTGCCTATTTGTTATCCTTTAATAAAAATATATCAAAATGTTACGAGTAAAAGCCCATATTTGAATGCACATTTTTGTGCTGTGTGGTAGTGGTGCGGCCCTGATCTGCAACAAGCATAACTCATTATGAAGGCCTATGTCGCGGCCGTGCCTGGCAAACCCTTGTTCGATGTTCATAGATAGATTTTCCTTTCACTGTACTTCTCTCCATACCAGAATCTGACCGAAGCAGAATCTGACTTTAAGCAAACAAGGGCTAGCAAACAGTTAGTAGCGGTACGCCGGGGGTGAAGGCGCGATTCGCCCTCTTAGAATAGAGGATTTAGGTAGGTAGTAGGTATGTATGTACATGCATGTTATGCAGGTACGGTGCGATGCGGTACGGTAGGTAAGCAACGATACCAAGGTTTCGAAGATTATTAAAGTTGCTTTTAAAGGAACTTTCTAAGAATTTGACTTGGTATGGTAGGTATATGGGAAAGACAAGGTATGCTCTATCTATAGTATTTATATCAATTATTCATAACTCACGAACTAATTTTCTATAGATTCCTAGTTCTTACCACTCTGGGTAAGAACTAGGTAACTAAATGTCTACAAAATAAATATAACAAAATGCCAGACCTACTCGATTTAGGTTGAACATAATCTCGCGCATAAGAGATATTAGTATACCAAATGGAGGACAATATTGATTCAAATAAAATACTAGAAAACCACAATGATTCTGAAGAATTTGAATTTCAATACAATTTTATAAACATGCCTTGGGATGATCGCTCCACAAAAAGCAAAATTGGGATGGTTGCTTTACTAATAGCTATTTTCCTTGCCACAATGGCGGGTGTTGCCAACAACTTCGTGATGCATTACCGAGGATTTTCGGAAAATAGGAGAACGATGCGCAGTGTCCCAAATTGTTTCAAAGCTAAAGTGGAGAAGTATAACTATGTGGCTAAAATTCACTCCGCATCTTCTAAGGAGCTACTTTGCGTTGGTGCGGTAGTTAGCCCCACTTCAATTTTAGCTAATGGCATCTGTGTAAAGTCAGGCCCCATTCGAGTCTATATAGGAAGTCCTACAAAGTAAGTACCTACATGTATTTAGCTGAGGAAGTTTGGTAGTGCAAAGAGAGTGTATAACGATGACTGATTTTGAGAATCTACTCCGAAATGCTTTGAGAAATATTTTCAACCACTTACTGAATACAAATTAATCATATTTCGGCAAAAAATTATGTTATCATGAATGGCGATTACTACATAAAATATTTTTTGTCGTGGACTTTTGACAGAATCTGCACAAGGTTCTTGTCGATTTGAACTTTTCCCTACAATTTTGGCATAATGCGGACAATTACTTTTCAAACTGAACGCCTACAAGCGAACTTTGGAGTTATGTATTGAGAGTTGTACCTTCAGACATTCTGAATCATTTATACAAACGATTATATAAATATAATTTTCTGTTTCCAGCCCTCCTTGCAAGAAAGGATTCACTATCGACGTAATAGACCCAATAAGCTACGACGGTGAGGAAGGTAAGCTGGTGCGATTATCAAGCCACGAAAACATAAAGTCGTGCGTTCACACTATTCCCATTGGAACTGATATACTCTGGAACTCCAGGGTTCATATAATTGGAAGGGCATTGAGCATGGGCAGGCTTCTGTCACGTCAGATGTTAGAGCTACCTGTAGAGGTAAACACTTCTATAGGTATAAGAGCCATGGAAGACGATACGATTTGTGTGGAGGATCAGCCTCAATGTCCGGTGAAGGTCAGTGACCTACTGGTACAGGATGGACACCTATTCGGCTTAGCGGATACCAGTGGAATTTCTACGGGCCTTAACAGGACTGCATGTTTTACTGCTTTGAATGTTATTCGCAATCAGTTGAAGGATTTAGATCCTGAAATAAGCTTCGTGTGACGAAATAAGAAACATTTTTGTTTAACATTTTTGTAATTTCTGGTGTCTATGTTCAGGAGTCCTGTAGTAAGGCCTAATACATAAAGGAAAGAAATCACATTTAGTTTCATATTTTCTATTAAAAAATATTCTGTTCGTCATTATACACATTTTGTTATCTTTTTAAATGTTTTCAAGTGCTAATCTTTCAACGTAACATAAATAAATATTATACTAGGCTATATTTTATCCTCAATGTATGTCGCTAGCCTTTTTTGTTATTTCTCGAACAAGTGCACTAGCTCGTTCACTGAGGTTTGGCGATTCTGTATCCAGAGACTTCAAACCGGTCACCTCAGAGTCACAGATTTGATTCTTATTGTCTCCACTGAGTGCTATTACTATTAACAGCGCCAAAAGGAGGATCCCGGCTAAAATTAGGCATATCTTCATACTAGATTATTTTTTTGTATTCTGTAACAGGTAAATTTCATAGGAAGTTTTATAACATAAAAAAACTACAGTCTGGTACTGGGTACGGCTACGGTTCTACCAAACCCAATAGACTCTATAGGGTTTGGTAGAACCGTTGTCTTACCCAGTTCGTCAATCTATAGTATAGAGTGACGAATTAATGATGTTATATTTCTACAAAAGAGCTCCGGTGGGTGCTACAAAAATACCACGGTGCTATTGAAATTTTATAGTGCTCCTCTCCGAAAATGCTAGAGTTCTACCACAGTGCTACAGTTGTATGAACATGTTACAGTGTTATGGAAATGCTAGGTGCTACGAAAATGCTACGGTGCTACGAAAACGCTACAGTTTTATGAAAGTGTTACAGTGCTACGAAAATGCTACGGTGCTACGAAATTGCTACGGTGTTACAAAAACGCTACAGTTTTCGTAGCACCGTAGCAATAAAAATGCTACGGTGTTACAGAAATAAACATTTTTTTTATTAAGTGTATCAGTCATCTAGTACCCATAACACAAGCTCTGCTTAGCTTGGGTCTACATGATTCTGTGAGAGTTTCCAACAATATTTATTTATTTATTTACCCATTCAAATTGTTCTTGCATACTGGCACCTCCTGTTGTAACTCGTAGTAGTAACAGCATGTAGGGATCCAATATCCACCACTTCAGGACCGAAGCATTCCTTCCAAGGCCCAGAAAGAAATACTAACGTCATTAATAGAGCTAGTAAAAGTGTTCCAGCGAGCCAAATGCCCAGCTTCATACTGGCTTTCTAAATTATAGTAAATCTATAGTATAGTTGATTAAGGATGAATTCTGAAATAAAGATGTCAAGAAAAATAAACCGGCTACAGCCGCATCGAGGGCTCCATATAGTATAAATTGTATGATTCTAGGTAAACAGGAAGTACCATAACAATTTTACAAAAATACTTCTAAAAATTAAAATTACCGTATTAATATCTAAATGTGCGCGAAGAATGATATTTTCTTTGGTGTTTTGTGCAAAATGTATGCAGAGAGCCCAGATCGACCACTTCTGGACCAAAGCAATGCTTCCAGGGTCTCTCTCGGAAAGCCAACGCCACCAGAAGCAGCGTCCCAGCTACCACTATACCAATCACCACAATTGTTGACTTTGGTAACACATCCAGACTATTACTTATTGACAATACATTTGTATTTTGCGCGACTGGCACTATTAACTTTCCAAATAGCATTATTTCAGCGGTCTGTGGTTCTTACTGTAACAATTTTCACGAATTATATTTAATTTGATAATTTAAATTATATTTAATTTGATAATTTAAATTATATTTATTTTGATAATTGTAATTTTATTTAATTTGATAATTTGAATTATATTTAATTTGATAAATGATCTCTTGAGCATGTATATTCAGATTTCAGCGTTAAGCTGCTGGTTCTTCCCGGCCGTGTCGAACTGCCGTCCCATCGGATTATGAGAGTGAGGAAATAGAAAGTGCACCTATGTTTGCTCACACACTTGGGCACTATAATATCCAGCGCACAGGTTCTTTGTTGAGACTGGCCGCCTTTGCTGAAAATCGGCAAGGAGGACATCATCATAGCCAATTTAAATTAAGTAAACTTAGGACATCACAAGCAGAGGTAAAGGGAGAAGTATCAGGCCTACAAACAAAATATACCAATTTCACATCACATAATATACTCTTATGTACGTTCACAGCTGAACATTTTGCCATATTCACCACACTAAGCAGGTTGATAGGGATTGCAGTAGAGGTGCCAAAAAAACTAGTAAGCAAGCCCTTGCTCTGGTACGTTCTATTAGTCGAGTCCTTACTATATCCCCAAGCTCACTTGGGGGAGGGATCGATGTCCCAACGTTACGCACGCTGTGCACGGCCACGCGGCGCATGTTAACTCCGCGCGGGTTCGTTTGAAGATCTCGTATTCGTGCGTAGCGTGTGCGTGGATTGCAGTCGATGTTATTAGATACATTTTCTTGCAATGTGAAGCTAGACACTCGTGCGTAGCCTCACCGTGCATTGCGGTGGGACGGCTTTATGCCACGACCGCTACGGCAAAAATTTATCGAATGTACCTACTGCCACATATATTAACGAAAACAGTAAATAAAGTGAAAAATTCCGCCTTAATCAACAAGCTCTCAACATGTCAGTTTTAGGAGGTCAATCTGAAAACAGTTTCACGGACATGCGTTCAATTTAATGCATTCGTTAGTTTGTGAACGTAATTTATTCTGTGGTTTCTGGCAAATTATAACAACCCATTACGATCTCGTCATACGGCCGATTGGATGTCAAGCGTCATAGTTTGATTTTCCAGGGGGCTGGCTTGTCGCCGCGGCTACATTGGTGTACCAAAAAGGCTTTGGCGTTTACAATTAAAATGTTAATTTGCGTTGTTGCTATCAGCGGGCGGCGCGTCATAGGCACTTCAGGCACGGAGCTAGAACTGGCAAGCTATTTGCTTGGGTCTACACTAAATAGTTTTTCTATTTCTATTAATTGTCTTTAGATTTTAATAGTATACATACCATATCAACGAGAGGCTTTGGTTTGTATACTCCATTAAATAATTCCGACACTAACCTTATTTTAAAAGATGCAGGTAATGAGTACTCGTTAGCTGCATTGAACTTTTGTATCATCCCGTTATTTACTTTCACGTAATATTCATCGCGTTGAAGCATCACCAACGTATAATAGCATTAACAGTAGCCCTATCTCGTACTAAAATTTCGTAGCACGTGCGTAAAACGCAGGATCCAAAATTAGTATCATCACGTAACCTTATCTTTCATAATCATACATCCATCTCTTACATTCCGACTTTTCATAAAAACAACCAATTTATCTATTAGTTTATAAATTGACGCAATCTCTTGGACAAAATGAGTGTTCGGTGTAAAATCTCCAAACACCCAAGTGTAATAATTGAAAGATGGTTTAAAAATATAACGCATCCTGTTTTAAGTCGTTTAAGTAATTAACAGTAATTTTGTACTAAATTTTTTTGTGCAATCGCGTAACATAATCTCGTAACTAATCTCATAGCAAATTGTGTTGAACATCCCCATAGCACAGTTATTAGTGTAACATTAACAGTTTCATGGCCCACGAAGCACATACCCAACTACAGCTCCGTGCGCCTTTTGGGGCAGTGAATACGTTGATCACACCATCAGCAGCACTGTATAGTATAATAGTGGTGTGGTAATTAATGGCTACGCGAACCAATAATTACCACACCACTATTATAGCCTACTCAATAATTTACTAACTTAAAACGCATAATTAGAAAACGTGGTTAAGAGGATTCTTAGAAAACCTACCTGAGTACTATTCTCTGAATAAAGGAGGCACTACCTTCTATCGATTTTTAAGGGTAAGTTAAAACCTTAACTTACTTGGAGCAGACTAGCTTTGTATAGAGAAGGACCGGAATCTGGAGGAGGCTTTCACCACTCTAAGTGATACTTGCACATCTATAGTATTAGTGAATAGAGAAAACTTAATTATATGAATTGTGTGAAAGTAAATAAAGCTTATTTTATTTTATTTAAAAATCGATGGTAGATCGTAAAAATAAAACAAAACGTCTACAGAAGGCGTTCATAACAACAAAATTGATACAACTAGGTAGGAAATGGTCCTAACCAAAGATGTTATAATCTAATTATTTATTTACAAACGTACCTCTATTTTTACGGGAACACCCAATATTGGTCCTAACTACAACTCTGCCCAGTGTCATGTAACAAGGGAATTTGTGTGCAATGAAAATGGTGTAGGACCTCGTGCTCTGTACAGCCTGGCATTGCTTTAATCAGTTCTAATGCAAGTCTGCCTCAATAATAATGAATAGATGAAAGCACTCATGAACTACCTATGAATTCCTTGCTGTGGTTAAGTAGGTAGAAGAACATAGTAACTTATAGTACTACGGTTGATGTATAAAGGATTTCATATGAATGAGATAAATAATTACGATACCCAAAATTAAGTTATCGGAATATATGTATATAGGAATTTTGATTTGCTACATATTTTTATTTAATGCGATAGCTAAGATTACCGATAGTTAGGCACAATCTCAAATAGCTGACGCAGTGTTTTATATCAGTATACTGCAAACGCTAAGTTATGTAGTATGAAAAACTGCGTAAGCTATCGGAGCTAAGTTAAACTAATTCAACTTAGCTTTCCTATAACTGGATAAATGCCGAAAATCCCCGCAGTAAGTATAGCTTGTGATAGTACTATGTAGGGGGCTAGATAATGTTCGTGCTAGCTGTACCTATACTTAACCTATAAATATTGTGCGAGCCAACTGCCGTGGACTTGATGACATAAACTGAACTGGACGATATAGCCATTATTAAATTATTCAAGGCAGTTTTATTCGAACCGAACACTTAACTTAAGCGAATGGTACCTACCCGGAAAATACAATACCACTTAAACTTTACCTTGAAATGTGATGCGTGAATGATTCCAGGTTATTTGGGCTGAATATGGCAGGCTTGCAAGTATGTAAAGGATGCTGATGTCTTATTTTTTCTTGAAGATACTGTGTGGATACAGACAGTATTTGTGCTTTGTGCGAGCATACCTGAGTTGTAAGTTAAATTCAGGACAAATAGGGCAGTTTCTCGTAGAAGAAAATAACGTAGGCTACTAGGCTAGCTACTAGGTTCTTTGATAAAATCAAAACATATTTTTAATCATATTTTAATTTTTTTTTGGTTATTGGAGTATTATTTTGGTTTTGTTCAAAGAAGAGAATACCAAAGAGAATACAATAAGTTCCAACCAAAGAGAATACAATCGAAGGACGTATAAAAATTATTTTGTTAACTTTAAATTTATGTTGCAATGCCCTTGCAGGGTGCATGTTGGACTTATACAATATGTTTTGTCGAACCTTGATCAAACGAGATTTGCAGATACACGACATATATTTATCGATAAAAATAAAAAAATAAAAAATTATATGTTACCTGTCTCAAAAATAAAGCCGATTTAATATTTTTTTTAATGAAAACTACTTCATCTGGTTTTTTCTCCGTTTCTTTTTGAGTAAACGGTGTATTTTATTCAAAGTAGTCTCATTTGAAAGCTAGATAGTCTACTTAGCTAAGAAAATAAGAAAAAAATACAATTTCGGTACATAAGCCTAGTAAAATCATTTTTTTTTTAATTTGCAAAAAAAATACGATTTTTATTTTATTTTTAATCTGTAACTTTAAAACTGGGTTATTGTGGTGTACTTTTTTGCATGTTGTATTAAACTCCACAATTTAGTCTACAAATCCTCCAAAAATTATGGGCCTATCTCTTTTTGTTGTCATGTTAATCACCATTTAAAATAGGTACTTTCTGTTTTATCAAGAGTAAAAAAAACAAAAACTTTATCTTAATTAGCCGTTACTATCCCACTGCTGGGCAAAGACCTCATTTCATTTCTTCTTATCTTGCCTCGTTTTATTTTATAATTTATGTAGATTAAATCAGTTGATATTCCTGTTGATCTTTTTACAAGGCAGAAAAAACCTATTTGAAATGGTGAATAACATGACAAAGAAAAGTGATAGACCCATAACTTTTGGAGGATTTGTAGATTAAATCATGGAGTTTAATACAACATGCAAAAAAGTACACCTCAATAGCCCAGTTTTAAAGTTACAGATCAAAATAAAATAAAAATCGTTTTTTTTGCAAATATCTAAAAAAATATTGATTTTACTAGGCTTATGTAACGAAATTGTATTTTTTTCTTATTTTATTAGCTGGATAAACTATCTAGCTTTCAAATGAGACTACTTTGAATAAAATACACCGTTTACTCAAAAAGGAACGAAGAAAAAACCAGATGAATTCGTTTTCATTAAAAAAATTATTAAATCGGCTTTATTTTTGAGATAGGTAACATATAATTTTTTATTTTTTGTTTTTATCGATAAATATATGTCGTGTATTCGCACATCTCGTTTGATCAAGGTTCGACAATACACATTGTATATATTTATTAAGACCTATTTGTACACATGTAAGCAAATAAACCATTGAGTATTGAATACCTAATTATTGCATTATCTTTGGTATAGTGTACCTTTTCCACTCTTTTATTCAATACAATCCAATATTTTTTTTTATTTTCAGACAATAACATAACATTATTACATATTTATATTGAAGAAAATAAAACCAAAATATTTAAATCTAGAGGATAAGTAATTTATAATTTGTTATTTGGTTCATGTATGACTGTGAAATTCCGGTGGGTAAAGTGGGTTTTATGAAGGTGGGCAGTGAATAAAGACTGAATGATGCCACACTTAGAGGTAGGTATATCCTTCCTCTAAGTAGCCACAGTTACTTTTTGTCAAAGAGATGTGAACCTGCGACTCGAAATTATCGGGGCTTACGAAACATACGATTTATATCGACCCGATATGTTGAGAGAGAAAATGATATCTTGAAAAATATTAAACGTTGATTTTTCCATGAAAAAAAAAATGTGTACGAATTTTAATCTCTTAATAATAAAGGGTCTTTCATTCAAGCGCTTTCTATCTTTTTTCATGTTTTATTTTCTTAGTATAGTAGGTAAACACCGGGTTGTTTATTTTTGTTTGCGTTTGGTTTAAGTATTAGCTGTTAGTTTTTTATGGTTCCGTATCAGAAGGCTGCCAACGCCATTGGGACCTATTGACTACGATTTCATTGTGCATCCGTCCGTTTGTCCGAACTTTAAAGGGGTGTATATTCAATATAAGATACCTACTGATCAAATTAAAAAAACTTGATTTGGACTCGGGGGTATTTACCCTTATAAATCGGTTAAATTTCCAAAAATAATTATTCCGGGAATTTACCCCAAGGGTAAATATCTCCTGCGCCCATCACTAATGAGAGGTCATTGTTGTTTGACATTTTGTTTGTTTGAGCATTGACTAAGGCACCGCTCACTTTGGATACGAATTTGTTCGTACGTAAACGTACGAGTACTGTTCGTACGAATTTAGTGCTCACACTGAATACGTTTTTTTTCGTCAAATAGGCAGTGCGCCGGTGATATCGCGTACGTGAACTCATCTTTGTTGCGATGAATAATCTGTATCTTCAAGATAGTCTTTTTCTACAACGGAGATTTCGACAGCGTCGTCGTTATCGAAGAACTGAATGGGTGCGCGAAATATTTTTAAAAAGAGACGATTTCGGTGAATTTCCTCATATTATGGAAGATTTACATAATGACCCTAGACTGTTCTGAACGTACGACTACGTGATAAATCCCAACAAGTTCAGACTGTATTCGGACGTCTTAAGTAAACGTACGTATACGTACGACTGATCGCATGCAGTGTGAGCGCTCCCATAGTCCTTGGAAGGTCGGGATCATTCGTGCGTAGTCACGTTTACGCGCGAATAAAATTCGGATGAAATCGTATCCAAAGTGAGCACGGCCTTAGGATTTTTATTCTGTTTCGAGGTTTAATTTCAAGTTTCATGAAAGGAGGAAAATAAAAAAAAGTGATGTCATGTCTTACGTAGTTTTTCTATTCTCTTTGGTCATATCCGTTAAAAATCGTACAGCAGTCTACGTTTCGAACACTCTCTGTTACATGTCTTCTTGCATGTTTTTGCAAATGTTTCACTCGCACAATACAATCATGTAGTAACTATAGACATCGCGCACACATTCGCTCGTGTACCTGTTCTTGTTTTCTAAATATATCTATACTAATATAATAAAGAGAGAAGGTTTGATTTTTTGTTTGTTTGTAATGAATAGGCTCCGAAACTACTGGAACGATTTGAAAAATTATTTCACCGCTGGGAAGCTACACTATCCCCGGTGAACATAGGCTATATTATATGTATTTTCAAAAAAGTTAGGGATCCGTGTACTAAAACCGTGCGAAGTCAGGAAGGTCCGCTAGTTTTAAATATATCTCCGTGAATATCCTACCATTTCATGAGCCCACCTTTATGCAACGGAAGCCTTTATAAATTGTGTAAGCATTAGATAATCACATTCCAGGCCTCGAAAAAAAAAAATATATTCTTTACAAACTTCACAACAAGATGAATGAGAGAATTATTATCATAATCTGCGAGAAGAGGCATAATCTGAATACAATTGAAGTTAACATCATCCTTTTGTAATGTTGGTTTTATATCTTTTATAATTTACCGAACAATGTATGAAAACCACTCATTAATATTTAGCTTCATATTTTGTACTTATGAGTTTTGTTATAAATAGCCTGCCCTGGTAAGCTAATATAAAGTGCAGGTAACAGTAACCTGTAATGTTCGATTTATATCTAAACATATATAATTTTGCGACCAATATACAAAGTAAGTAACGCATTAATATTTAATTCCATATTTGGACCTACTTTATAAGTTTTGTTATGCGTAGCCTACCCTTGTGACTAATATAAAGTGCAGGTATGATTAAAACCAAACAGTTTTGTAAGTAGAACAAGAAAAAAACCAAAGTAATTAAAGTATCCTACTAATATTATAAACGCGAAAGTTTGTAAGTATGGATGGATGGATGGATGTTTGTTACTCTTTCACGTAAAAACTACTGAATGGATTTTAATTAAACTTTACAATAATATAATATTTGGTTCGGCTTTACAATAATATAGCTTATACATCAGAATAACAAATAGGCTACAATTTATAAAGATAGATATTATCCAAAATATCTATCACCACGCGGGTGAAACCGCGGGGCGCACCTAGTTACATATAAAAATATTTTAAAGAAAAATCCAGAGGTGTCTGAGCGGATATCTTTGAGCATTTATTTTACCTAGCACCTCAAACGACGGGAAATTTCCGTAGGGATTATAGCCGATCAGATAATAATGACCTGAAGAGGGAACATTCGGCCATTTCAATATTGATGAGATATTCACAATAAAAATATTAATTGCTGGCTGTCTCACCTCGTAAACCGTTTAGTAGATCTCTTACTAATAAATTATATAGTAGAGATATAGTTAATCCAAACAAAGGTAAGAAACACATAAAAACCTACTAGGTATTAACTTAAATTTATAATTAACAGCTGTTCTTAAGGGTCCGCGACCCTCGCTTGCAAAAATCGCTCCGAATATCGCTGTCCCTGTTTAACCCTTGCGCCGCGCCCCATGCGTGCGCGATAGCAATATTAGCTAGTGGAAAATTGGAAATCATTTTGGTATTACGTTTGTATGAAGAATTCGTCCCTCCGGAGGCCTCTTAATTATATACAAAAGAGTCTGTACAATATAATTGTATAGACTTCTGTGACATGGCGGGCAAAGGCATGAATCGCTTGCGATTCAGGAGGTTGTGGGTTCGATTTCCGCTTCGGGGCAAATGTTTCTACGATCTGTAGATCAGGGTGTTGTGGATGTTTTCTATTTATAATAAAATAAATCACTATGTAGTGCATTGTATCAAAATTACTTATCTGGTATCCATAACACAAGCTCTGCTTAGCTTGGGGCTAGATAGTGCTGTGTGAATTGTCCAACATAATTTATTTATTATATGTACATAATAATATATACTCGTTACATAGATAGGTAGGCACCTATATTTCAAGCCAATTAGACTTTGTAGATTCGAAGAACGAGGTGCATCATTAGTGAGTAAAGATATACAATGTGTATTGTCGAACCTTGATCAAACGAGATGTGCGGATACACGACATATATTTATCGAAAAAAAAACAAAAAATAAAAAATTATATGTTACCTATCTCAAAAATAAAGCCGATTTAATATTTTTTTTAATGAAAACGAATTTATCTGGTTTTTTCTTCGTTTCTTTTTGAGTAAACGGTGTATTTTATTCAAAGTAGTCTCATTTGAAAGCTAGATAGTTTACCTAGCTAATAAAATAAGGAAAAAAATACAATTTCGGTACATAAGCCTAGTAAAATCAATATTTTTTTAGAAATTTGCAAAAAAAAACGATTTTTATTTTATTTTTGATCTGTAACTTTAAAACTCGGTTATTGAGGTGTACTTTTTTGCATGTTGTATTAAACTTCATAATTTAATCTACAAATCCTCCAAAAATTATGGGTCTATCTCTTTTCATTGTCATGTTATTCACCATTTTTTTTTTTTGACTTTACTTTCGGCAATGGCAGACGTCGAAATAATTACAGCGGCCGCGCTGTCTCTTTTTGCGAAACATAATTATGTTCGATATTTAAAAAGATATCGAATCGGAGCAGAATGTAAACACGCACTGCCGCTCGCGCTGCCGGTCCTTTTTCCGCACAAAAAACCGCCATTTTGGGGAGCGCCGGGCAGCGCGAGTGGCAATGGCAGTGGCATGAGAAGTATCGCGTTTACACACTCGTCCTGCCCACTTCCCTGCTCACTTCCCTGCTCACTACGGCTGAATGTAAATGCGACATTATACTAACAGAATAAAATACACAATTTATTTTACCTAGGCACTTGTTGAAGAAATACAAGTAAAATAAATTATTTCGTGTATAACATTATTTTAACAAATTTCACCGAAGGATGTTTTATTTTATTTGGCGATTTCACTGAATTTTGCCTGTGTTTTTATATTTGTAATTTCAGCTTTATAATTTTAGAAGGATAAATACGTACGTACCTATCTATACTTTCCTTTGAGATACCACCATAAAGATAAGTGATCGCAATCAAAAACTGTAATGGAATATTCTTGTTTAAATATTAATTTTAATCTGTATCTTCTAATTACATAGAATTTCGAGTAATGCTGCCATAGAAAGTCTGTCTGTCTGTTCACGATTAATCAACCGAATTAATCGTAATAAACGACAAAGAGATAGATTCTATTTCATTATTTCTCGGGGAAGGACATAGTAAAAACGCATACGAAGCCGCGGACGACATACGAGTATAATCATCCTTAGTTTATAATACCGAGCGAGTATAACTTACTCACTCGTAGTATGGATATGCATGTCTGATATTCACGATTTTCTTTCAGGTGTTTATTTACACAGCTAGAAAAAGTCCCTCATTAGTACTTACTCACACACCTGTCAATTCAAAACTACCCACTGAATTTCGTCTGTATGAAAACAACTATCATTCAAAAGAGGATCATGGTAATAGACACCTTGGAACTATTTTCAGGTATTAATGAGGTAAGGATATCGATCAGTTCGAGTTGGCAATGACCTCTCAAGGACTGCGTTGGAACACGCGTGGCACACATCTTCCGGGTGTATCTAGTTCTACCTATTCACTAGCCAAACTCATTACGTGCTTATTTAGTAAGCCTAAAGAAATAAAATATACTTAATTTTGATTCTTTTTAACCTTTTAACGCCTGAATGGCTTGACGGATTTTAATGAAATTTGGCAGGGAGGTAGATAGGTATCTCGAGAACGGACATGGGATACCTTTTATGCCGGTAAAATGCATGTGAACCCGCGGGCAGAAGCTTGTATTACTCACAATCTATATATATAAAAGAAAGTCGTGTTTGTTATAACACTTATAACTCGAGAACGGCTGGACCGATTTGACTGAAAATTGGTGAGAAGGTAGGTTAGAACCAGGAGTCTAACATAGGATATAAAAAAAAACCATTGGACAAATCGATTTCCACGGGGGCGAAGCCGCGGGGCGCAGCTAGTAATAAATATAAGTAAAAAATTCTCATACTGATAGTGATTTGCACATACTTTGGTTACACTCTCCCAGTTGGACATTGTTTCACCAACAAATGAATATTCGCTGATTCTAGCAAAAATTTCCATTTTCCATCCACTATTGACCATCCACGTGTTTGTTAAACTGCAATAATAATTAAAGAAGATAGATAAACTCATTTTATTCCAATATTTACGTTTATGAACGTTTTCATTTGCACAAGCGCCCGGCTCCGAGCTGTAAAGTTAAAGAGCTGTATTTAAATACAAGTACAAGGTCTGAACTTCAGCTTAAATATTTTGGTAGCGGTTATTTTTAATTAAATAACTTAAATGCAGGTGGAATTTATCGGAGTAAAATTTTCGAGAGACTTACTACTGATGGGTAGATATATAGGTATGTAGATCATTTATTAATTACTAGCGGACCTTCCCGGCTTCGCACGGTTTTAGTACGGATCCCTAACTATTTTGAATATATAATATAGCCTATGTTTACCGGGGATAGTGTAGCTTCCCAACGGTGAAAGAATTTTTCAAATCGGTCCAGTAGTATCGGAGCCTATTCATTACAAACAAAAAAACAAAAAATCAAACCGTTCCTTTTTATAATATTACTCGTAGTATAGACAAGTAGGTTACATAACTTAGTCGAGTGCCTTAAAGACTTTGTTAGGTAGCCCATGTATTATGGTAGGTTTATCCTTTCTCAGTATTCAGCCTGTACAGGTTGCCACGGAATGGGTGAACTAAGCCGAAAGGGGGTGATTCTGTACCCTGAAGGATTCAGCTTGTGAATAACGATTATATAAAACATTATAAAAAAATAATCTTTAAGAAAAAAAACAAAGTATTTTTTTCATCTTTTTAGCGTCCATCACGCACACACACTCTTACATTATTTACCATGAACATATATTTCACATATAATTTTTGCATGATATTTTAGCAGAACCATATTTTTTTCGTAATAATTTCATGTAATAAAAATATGTAAATACTTTGAAATTTCAAAACGATAATAATTATGTAAGAAAACACGTAAAAGAACATGAATATGAAGAAAATACTACTGATTTTTTTCCCCTAACTTATCTGTATCAAGTATCCACCAAACTGTTCTATCTCACTGATTTAGGTTTGACCACTGCACCTCACTCAAAATCCGGGATATTTCTCAACTTCGGTAACGAAGGTACGCCTAAGCTTTAAGTTGGGATGTAAATCACCTTATCGCAATTGTTTTCGATAGGATTTTATCCACTGGACACTACCGAAACCGAAAAGGTTTATATGGCGCGAAATCACCTACAAGGTGCCACGTAAATTCACGTAATATGTGTACTAAACTGAAAGGGAGTGGACTCCTGATCCCAAAGGAAGGACAAACTTTTTTTACGATTTTTTAAATTTCGAATCTTAGGGTTTATTGTTATTTTAAAAAACCAATATCTTTGTCTTATTTTTATTCCTTTACACGTATCCGTGCATTATTTGGCAGTGTTAAAATATTAAAAACTGATATCAGCCCTTTTTAGAGAAACAAGTATATTAGCATACCAAAATTGATTAGAATAAACAATTGTATTTACATTTTCAAATCACCTTCTTACTTCTGATTTGTTCTAAAATTATAAATAATTAAATGATTCGTTTTTAAATATCTACATGGTATCCAAAAAATTATGATTATAATGATTTGTACATATGTGTTATTATAATATAATTGGTTGCAAAATATCACAAATAATAAGAAAAACAATGTAATGCAAAAGAAGAAATCGATGAATAAAAAAATATAAATACTTACGTATACAAGAACAGAACATATATGTATTTATGTATGTATACGAAAAAAAAAGAGAAATGTAATATGTCTATGTTTAAATTGTAGAACAAAAGTACACGATGCCACGAAAGGTGTACCGAACCGAAAGGTTTCGGCTTTGTTCACATTATTTCGTGTGAGCGTGTATTTTCCAACTGACTCTACCAAAGGGCTAGGTTCACTTTCGTTTTTGAATGGTTTTGACCTGAAGATAATTATAACTATAAAACGTACGTAACCGTGTAATTGTTTCGCAAAATCGTTAGATCCACAAAAGTGAGCATGATTTAGTAACAGTGGAAGAGAAGGCTCATCAAACAGGCCCTCGCATCTAGCGTACGAGTATATCACAGCTATTGTTAATGTCGAACGTTTCTTTTGTCTTAGAATTATCTATCTACGTACAATTGATGCCCTCCATCATTTAATCTGTGATTGATACGCGTCGTTTCTGGATAAAACGCCCAAGGCCCCCCCGCGGCTACGAAAAGCGTTTGTAATTTGTGCTAAATTTGTTTCCATTTCTCGTGTTGTCCGAAGGCCGCTGATGGGATTCTAATAGAACTGACGGTGATGACGGTTGCGGAGGCGGTCATTCAAAGAGTAACATGAATGACGTCGGCGCATGCGTAGAGGGTCAGCCCTCAGCGAGATATAAGCACGAAGTCCGAACCCATTGGCACACAACTTTGGCGGGCCTAAACCATCGGAGAGGAGGCGGACGAGTACCATACTCATAAATTCAAAACTAGCTCCATAAATTCAAACTAAAGTTCAGCAGTGAGTTGTGACTGAGTTAGCCAAGTGCACGCATATTTTCCCCTTCTGTACATTCTTCGCGAACTTTCCGTTAGTTGTTCGGAAGTTTTTGGCGGCGCCGCACAACTTGCCGTTCAGGTGAGTGCCTAATTAAACGTACTTAATTCATAATTTTATTTTATAGTTAAGATAGTTAACGACGTATTTAAACCTATAAGATTAGTTAGGTAATTAATGGATCCTATTTTTCAGAACTAAATTTTAATTAATTTTTAACAAATATTTAAAAATAAATAAGAAGACCTACTAGACAGTTTTTATCGCTCTTTTATAAAAGGTAAATCTTTAATTGGCCGTAAGTTAATTTATTAAGCTTTGAATGTTTAGATTAGGGCTGCTTTTGAAAGAATAAGCTTAAAAATCCTTTTGATCAAAATGTTGTACATTCTTATAAATAGTTAAAAAATACCTATCTATTTTATTCTCAACGAGATTTTACAAAATGTATTATCTGTATAATGTTGCCGATATTAATAAAAACCTACCCACGTAGAAAATAATTTAACTTAATTAAAACGAAGAAAAAATATGTCTAGAATATTATTAAATCTCTCCGAGCAACAAATCATTATCGCATTTGCCTATTCCAGCGTGCAAAATGCGAAACACCAAATTGGTTTATAGGTGTTATGAAACACGGCGGCGTAGGATAGCCCGAATCCGACGCAATTTGATAACTTTCCTTGTTACTGCCATATAAATCAACCAGAAGTCTCTGGAAAACCGAAAGGCTTAGTTATCTACTCAAATATTTTTGGGCCATACAATTTCTGTGAAAAAAATATTCCGTACACTATTGGTTTTCTGTCTAAATGAGAATTAAATTTTATCTAGCGAGAAGTTCATCGGCGCTTAGTAGGTATCACAACTTCGCTGAAACCAATTAAATAAACAATATCCACGCTTTTATAATAGGCTACACTTGTTAAATTAATTAAATGCTCAATTGCCAATTTTCTACACACAAAATGAAGAAAAGTGCCTCTTCATTTCGAAGACGGCTGTCTCAATAAACTAATTGAGTTTTATTAATATTTAAGGGACGACTTTGATAGCATTACGTTGATCATAACGGAGAAATAATTAAAAAGATTAGTATGATCTTTTTGCGATGAAATAATATTAAAATATGAAGAAATTATCCATCTTTTACCTCATAAAAAAACTGCTACGAGAAGTCATGTATGTACAGTAGTTATTTACTTACTAAAAATTAGAGCGGCTACCAAAAGGCAGAGTGCACAAAATGCCATGTATGTTTGTCTTTTTGTGTGTGCTAATAAAAACTTTCTTTTCTATTCTATTCCATCATTACATGTTGTCTGGCAATGCAATTTTTTAAATCGAAATAAAAGCCAACATTCCGATCACCTTCTTAACTGGGTACCTTTTTACCTAAAACTTCGAAAACAGACCAATAAAAAAACCTATCACCGTTGTTTTCAATGTTCTAGGTTTAAATACTTTGAAAAATATAACCTCTACATATTTTATTTTTCAACGAAACCATGCATACTCGTAGATCCAAGGAACAAGATTATATAAAAGCATTTTCCAAGATTTGTCCAAGTGGTCCCACGTGCACACAGACTTAAGATTAATTCGATGTCAGACGTGACTCTTTCTCGTGTAGATTGTTTACCAGCACTAATAAGATTTTATGCTTTACTTCTATGGAGCATGTCTATGAAACCACAAATGGCGTTTAGGTAACAAAGCCATGCATTTTTAAACTATAGCGATATAAATAATGGTCAATATGTGTTTAAAACATAATATTGACTATTATTTATCGGGTATTTATCGCATAGGTACCTGTTTATTCCCTACATTTCGGTTTTCGGCTCAGCGACCCATTTTTAGGAAAATAAAGTACATCAACTTGAAAAAACCGAGATGTGTTGCGGAGGCTGCTGTGGAGGTTACTGCGGAGGCTGCGGCTGCGGCTGCACGTGCATAACTATCTACACTTGCTGCACCAAGATTTGTTAACGGCAAAAGAGATGTGTACCGGACCCGCCAACTAGTGTCATGATGTTGCGATGTCTGTGTAGCCGCTTCTTCGTCAAGTCTTGTGCTGTAATGTGAAAATATAAGGATTTCCATCGCTTTGCAGTGATCCCCCGTGACGAAGATTTCTGTAATGGGATGGAAACGTAGGTGAAATAAAAACACAAGGTACACGATAAATAATCATTAAAACATACGTATGCCAACAGAACGTGATAAAAGTTATGGCCATAAACTTTACAAAACCACGTTTGACATTTGTAATGAGTAATGACTGAAGAATTCCATGACCGAAGAATTCCAAGTTTATTGGGAACATTTCATTATCCCAAAAGTTTCATACACACAAAAGGGTAATGTTCATTCATGCCTACATCATGCCCCAATTTGAATGTCTTGAAAATTTTCATCAACTCTGCACGTGATTATTGTATCTAGGCACTTACTACCTATCATTTCTGAAAACATGTGTAATGCGTAAAGTAAAAGTCAAATGAGATACTGGAACCACAATGAGTTGCAACATTTTCAGAGTGCTTGATATTATGATCACAAGGCTCTGAGGTGTTGCGTGTAGCACTGAAGGCATAATTTAACTATCAAAGGAAATCATTATCCTTACTTCCTTTATGCATAAGTAAGTGGTGGATCTCAAACCATTTTACTTGAGAAGGGAATGTAAGCGCTCGTAGTGAAGATACCTACACAACGATTTCCCGTTTTATTGCATTGCAGACCACCACCGTATATTAATAATCGTAACTTGAAAATTAGGCCAGTCTGAGCACGAAAACTGCTTTCGCGCTCTATTTATTTAGGTGTTTGTTAAAGCGAAGCAAAGGCAATTCGCATTCTAAAACAATTAACAGGGTTGTGTAATGTTCACGAATTGCGGCAAAAGCATTTGGTCGGTAAGTGGGATCCAATGGAACAATAGCTGGAATTCTCCGGCTTTTGAATAATTAGTACTGCAAGTGCCATGGCTGGCCTATTCTCTCGTTATCTCAATCTCTCGCAGAACAAACTTGCTATCAACGCCGTTTATCTCATTGACTCTAACTTCTAGTAGACAATGAACAAGGGAACAATTAGAGATTTTGTTTTCAATAAATTGTTTAGGTTTTATTAGCATTTCTGAAAGTTTGAAATCGATTATTACGGGACTCTGTGTGTCGGACACAGAGTCCATAAGGACTCCACAAAGGACAATTATAGTTACCGGATTAGGTACCTAGCTAATCCGAACGTGGTTTGGCTCTAACTTCTAGTAGACAATGAACAAGGGAACAATTAGAGATTTAGTTTTCAATAAATTGTTTAGGTTTTATTAGCATTTCTGAAAGTTTGAAATCGATTATTACGGGACTCTGTGTGTCGGACACAGAGTCCATAAGGACGCCCCAAAGGACGATTATAGTTACCGGATTAGGTACCTAGCTAATCCGAACGTGGTTTTATTGGTCATACAGAATGAATGGATTTCACTTTTGATTACCTATCCCACGTAAAATCTGCACTAAAACATAAGGAGTTTTCTGGATTCCGAAGGGGCCAACTTTTATTACACGTTTTTCTCGAATTTAGTTATTTTTACTGACCGTGCGTTAAACCGTAGTACCTATACAATACACCTAGAACATTTCCAATGGGTGTATATTACACGCTCTATAAATACATATAAACTCCTCAAATACATCAAAATTGATGGAGTAGGAAGCTAGTTATTTTTCTCGGAGCTAAGAAAACACATTGGCCGTCATTTTCGGAATCCATCCGATACATCAAATCAATAGCCCAATTTGGGATGATATAAGTTCCTTAATAGCGGCTCATTGCGGTCATCCTGAAATTTTATCTAGCTCTCTATTGTACCTATCCTAATTTTAGTATAAAAGCGAAATTTTCTGAAGATGCCATAAGACCAATAAATGATAGGTTTGTTCGTTAAAATCTCCAAAACTACCGAATAGATCAAGAAGAAATTTGGCGTATATGCACAACATGTAAAACATAAATTTACTTTGATGATAAGAGCCAATATGCGCTATCTTGGAAGTCCTGTGTCCAGTGTGGGAAGAATAGGCTGATGACGTTGATAAGTTTACTTTTATTTCCAACGCTATAATTATTTAATCACTAGCTTTTCCCTGCGGTTTCACGCGCGTTAAATTCGAATTTCACATTTCCGGGACCTAAAGGATCCTATGTTGTTTCACGTCCTTTCAACAGTCGTTATGTCAAAAAATAAAGTCTCGTCGTTATGTCTAAAAATAAAGTCAAGATTGATTGCTTATTTAGGGCGTAAAAGAAGGACAAACTTCCAATCAAACACACTTTCACATTCATAATATTAGTTAGGATTAGGATTTTAACGAGGAATTACACGTGTAAAGCAGGGGCCAGAAGCTAGTACTATACCAAACCCATTCTCAAGAGTCCATCGGGCCGGCCACAGTGCCACACGTCGCGGGTCTTACAACTTTTCATTCTGTCATCCGTAGGATTACAGTAAAGACTGGGATCTCGTTTTCTCGCTCGTGAAAATTTGTCGTACGATTTGTACGTTGTACGTTGCAAACGGGATTAAGCGATTGCATTAATTCTTGTTTATTGCTCGATGACCGAGTTTTCTAATAACTTGTGAACGTAGGACAGGAGACCGCTGACTTGGACCTCACAGATATCTCTCATTGGGTCTTATCGTGCACATACGTTAAGGTATATATAACTTCATAGTATAAAACAAAGTTGCTTCCCGCTGTCTGTCTGTCTGTGCCTATGTATGCGTAGATCTCTAAAACGCAACGGATTTTGATGTGGTTTTTTTTTGCGTTTCAATAGGAAGGTTTGGAACTATTTGACACATAGATTTCACGCGGGCGAAGCCGCGGGGCGCAGCTATAGTAAATAATAAATCGTACTAAATGTAAGTTTAAAGTCTTAGAGCAGGATTGGATAATACCTGTCAATTATTTACAACAATTTTAGATTTATGCTTAAGCTATTTGTTCAAAGCTTAGACCAGAGTGATTATACCAAAATATGTATAAGAATTTGCATTATTTGTGTTTAAAGTGGAGATAACTTAATTTTTTTTGTTTAGTTTTATCTTGATAATTTTGTAGAACTGTTCCTAAAACTTGAAGTCCTAATGACCAAGATTGATTAATAAGCGCCAAAATAACAAATACGATATTATAGTTGTGATTCGATTATTCGTTTGTTTTTTGTTTCCTTTTTAATTTTTGGTACAATTGACCCAGAGTAGGGGTCAATAGTAGCACTCGACCTGTCATCATTCATATCTTATTTTCCCTATGTTCTGTAAGCCCTACGCAAAATTTAACGGAATGGTTTGTCGCTATTGAATTTAGGTTTCTAGAAACATAATCAATATAGATTATACCCAAGTTGATTTAGTAAAATCGTCCGAAAACCAAAAAGTGTTACTACTGCCCCCGGTCTACCCTACATATTTTTGCTAAAATCCGTATAGGCTTAGGATAATCCGAGTGTTTCAAAAAATATCTTCTTCCATTTCCATCATATAGAGCATGAGTTAAAAGCGTGCCTAGATTTTTTTTTCTAGTGGAATTCGATTCTGATTTTGGGTAGGTAAAAAATCGACCAACTCTTGAACGCCTTGTTTCGAACTCAAATAATAATAAATAAATAATGCTGGACAATCCACACAGCATTATCTAGCCTCATGGTAAGCAAAGCTTGTGTTATGGGTACTAGATAACTGATATACATAATACAATACATTACATAGATAGATATTTTTTATTATACATAGAAAACGACCAGAACACCCGGAACAAATATCTGCAGATCGTACACACAATTGTTCCGAGGCGGGAATCGAACCCGCGGTGGGCGATGGTCCGCCTGCGACGCAGGAGGTTCCTGCGTCGCAGGCGGACCATCGCCCACCGCGCCACATCGGTCGTCAATAATGGGAGAGGTTCTATATTTGGCTGTTGTTTGTACGTATGTATATTATTTCTTTGAATACATTTAGTATTTTTTATATTATATTTATGTTTTTTTTTAATGAATAATAACAGATTACTCCGTCAAAAGTTACAATAAAATGGTCCTGCATAAAGTTTTCATTTATTATTATTTATCCCCCAAATGTAAACAAAAGGATTAAGTAAAGAAATGCGAAGTCAGTTTATCGTGTTTTTTTCGAAACATACACTTGTAAAGTATGTATATACTCCGTGGAATACAAGTTCATTATGAGAACAGTTGTTCTCAAGTCAAATAAAATTAAAGTTTAATACTTTCATTCAAACCACAATGTTGAACGAAACCGAGGAGTGATTATGGTAACTTTTTTAATAGTAAAAGTTTAACTACATCGCTACATTACTGAACTTAGAAATCTTACCACAATGAATAAATAAAAATATATTGTAAGACAATCCACAGAGGATATCACAATATAGTAGGTATAAAACAAAGTCGCTTCCGGCTGTTTGTTTGTATATATGCTTAGATCTTTAAATCTACGCAACTGATTTTGATGCGGTTTTTTTAATAGATAGAATTATTCAAGGGGAAGTTTTATGAATCATTTGACACATAGATTTCCACGCGGCCGAAGCCGCGGGGCGTAGCTAGTATAATATAATAGAATACCTCAAAGTAAGCGGTGCTTGTGTTATGGGTACAAGGTAACTTATACATAAAAAACACCCAGAACACTCGGAAGAACTATCTGCAGATCGTAATAATATATGTCCCGAGGCGGAAATGGAACTCGTTACCTCCTGTGTCACAGAAAGTCCTTCGCAATCTTTACCGCGGAGGTCGTCAAATTAATATTGTCATACGCAAATTAATTATGTTGAAAATAGGTGCCAGTGGTGCCACTGGAAAATTGACGAAAAAATAAAATTAAAGAAAAATCATTTCCCATACAAAATGTCAAACATTGACTATTAGGAAGTACAGGTTCGCCGGGTCAGCTCGTTAGTTTTTTATTTTATTTATATCTATCTCAATATAAATGTACGTGTATGTTTATTACTTAGATATTCAAACATAGGTTTTAAGCTCAAGAGCTTACAGCTAGAGCTTCGTCCTCGTCCAGTGACGCCTCTTAGCGTGTACCGGATTGTGTTTCCTGTGCGCATTCTAACCCATTGAGGAATAGGGCGATTCTGTTTTAGCTTCTTTGCAAGCTTGCGCTTGATATTAAACGTCTTGTGGGCCGACATTTTGTCTGCCTGTGAAAACCAAGTATGTACTCGTATTGTGTACGTGCTACCAGGAAGCACATTTGACGTTTTTGTTTTGAAGTGCGGTTTTCAATTCGCGATCACACCTTATCTAATTGATATAACAACCGTCTATTTTAGTTATCTAATCCAAACGAAAACAATGTGGTTTCGTCATACCCATCGGAATATCGGCAGATATCTCTGCTGGTCCACAAATTGCCAATTAAATAGTTACCTACCATCTGAAAACCGTGTCTATCCGCGTAACAAGAAACCCTCCCAGCGGTTTATTTGGTGGTCTTGTCTATCATTTGTCAAATAACAATTTGTGTAGAAAATTACAATGCATATACAAAATATATTTTTTAATGTAAATACATGTTTTAACTCATTTACCTACTCCGTAGCCTCTGTGAAATGGAACCATTAAATTTTTTTATCGGGAATAGAATAGTAGAAAATTACACATTATATACAAAATATTTTTTTAAAAGAAAATACACGTTTGACCCAGTTACTACTCCGCAGCCTCAGTGATACGATATAACTTTCTTTAAATATCGGGAATAGAATACCGATTATCCCCAATTCTTCCTGATAGGTAATAAATAGATCGACCGATGATGCCAACGGTGTATCACGAAGCTCTAGAAGGTACTGCAAATCGCGATATATTCAAATATTAATTATTGCACACATGAGTACTAATTAAAACTATAATAGATTCCGTCCACCGCTGTTTCCGTCCACTGGATAGATAGATAGAAAATTCTTTATTGAACACCTATATTAGAAACTATGTACATACAATAAAAACTTAAAAATTAAGTAACAATTGACGGGCTTGTCACTAAAGAGCTAGACATAATGGATGATTTTGTTATAATCACCAAGCTTGGCAAGCCAATTGGTTATCGCAGTAGAAGTGCTTAAAAAGACAGAGCTGCTAAAGCGTGTTTTAAACCTATTTATATGAATTCACATATGCTGACTGGGACGGATGAGCGTGTAGCAATACATACAGATGAACAAATATGATAACATTTAGTATTATTTGCCTACAGAACCATAAAAATGTTACCAGCTGTGACGTGCTCGAACATTCGTCATTTTATTCCGACTTCAACAATCAGCCACTCGTTAAATTCGAATACGAATAATTGTAAAAGTCAACTTTATTCAAGAACTTTTAATTTTCCTGCGACGAAATCATTGCTAAGTCAACAACGTCGCAACGTTAATTACAAAGTTGGTTCGGTCATTTTTAAATCTATCATGTAATAAAAAAACCAGAGATAAACTCCATCTCTGGTCCGGTATCTTGTAATTTAATTTGCCTGCTAGGCAGTCCGCAAGAGAATCACTGATTAATTTAACAACGTGAAGATATTATTGTGGGAACATTTTTGCACTCAATTTTGTTGTTTCGTATTTTTTGGAGAATTAATGAATGAACCTTTTTTAAATTATACTTAGATGCATCTTAGATGTTACTTTTTTAAATCTAGGTGAAAAATTCAACACTAATTAATTATCATGGTCTATGTGCTTATATTGTAAGCCTAAAGAAATGAAGAATTTTGAATTGCCATTTTAGATGACAATGCTGTCAGCATTCTGGGCACACTGCCGTTTGGTGACGGATATTATATTTAGGAAATTGATTCACATTTAAATACTACTATGTTTTTAAACTATTAACAAATAATTTGTCTCTTGAAACTTTAACCTTCTAAAGCTATGCATAAATAAATAAATAACGCTGGACAATCCACACAGCATCATCTAGCCGCAAGGTAAGCAGAGCTTGTGTTATGGGTACTAGATGACTGACATACATAATACAATAAATTACATACATAAATATTATTTTATTATACATACATATATAACGACCAGAATCTCTACTGATTAAGCAGTCGTGTCATCCCTCTAATCCTATTCTGGTATCTCTTTCACCGTAACCCTCTGATTAGATTCGGTTGACAAAGGATTGGTGTATTCTTAGGTAGCTACCTATTCTTCATTATTCGGATCATGTCCAACCATAGCAAGACTGGACTACTTGATTAACTGACCGAATCCATGTGTGATAGGTATACATCATTTTTATTATCAGACCAGTTTTATGATATTTTAAAGGTTTAACACTTTTTCACATAACTTTTTCAGCATTTCAAAATAACTTTATTCGCCTAACCTAACCTAACCAAGATTTTTTTATGGTCTTTATTGGATTTTATTCTTAAATTCAAACTTAACTGCCTTTACGTTATAATAATTAAAACTAGGCGTTTTTCCAAGAACGCGTAATTAGGTAAAAGGTAGTTGTTTAAATAAGACTACATTCAAGGTTTTTGTTATTATAGTGCTAAAACCCTCGCACCCGGGGTTATAATCTCTAAGAAATAAAATAATAATATGAAAAAGAACATTATTGGGATATTATTTAATTTGAAGATAAAGTTTTATTATTATTTTATGAAACCCGCCTGTGCTAAGGTTTCCACGAAGGTGCTCTTAGCCTGAGGGGCAAGAAGATACAATTACAACAATCAAGTTAAGGGGTGGTCTGCAATTACCTCAGATGCAGTGCTTTCCACCTCTAAAACACGAAAATACACCTTATTTTCGTCAACGTAACTTTTACCTCATTATCGGTTGGTCTCGATATTTCGGCGACATAATTATGTTAGGTATTTCGCCTCAGGTTCCATATCAAGAGTACAGGGTTACAGTTTTCGGAGATAGAGCTAAACTAAGATTGGGGAGTCAGTAGACGTTAAAATAAGTTAATTGACATTAAAAATGATTGGGGACAAATCGTAGATGTATAAAAGTATCCGAGGGAGAATCACATGCAAGATATGTGTAGCCCTGTAATATGCATACCTCTCATTAAAAAACTACATAATACACAAAATCACCCGGACTAAAATGTATAAATGTTGCGTCAGAGTTGGACAGGCTAGTGGCAATATGAGTTATAACTGTTTGCTCTGCGATAAATCAGTCTTGTATTGATTTGTTTCCGTACTGACCGTTTTATTGATAGTTAAGCTGGACAAATTAACAACAACTGCCACGAACTAATTACTACAGACTCGTGGTCTCGTTTACCCGACTGAATTAGAATCATCTTCGCTATTACTATTTATTTTCTGAATTGTACCTACATATATCAGCAATTTAACACTTTTTTTCGACGACTGCGATCTTTTTTTTAACCTAAGCCATTCGTGCTGCCGCTCTACACAGCGGTTGTGTTGCGCCGCACATGCATTTCGTTCGAAATATATTACGGCTGTGCTGAGTCACACAGATCTGTATTTTCTCAGCCGCTGCGCTAGTGTGGATTTACGCATATTAGTCACTTGTAGAAAACACATACCGTGTGATTTCAGCAATCAAAGTGTTAAAGTTCTTTATAATCATCTTTATTCTAGTAACAAGCTGGTTCTGGATGTGATTCAAGTATGTTATCATAATTTAAATTGCAAGTTACATGAATTGCGGTGCACGTCATAATTTATTTTTACACTACAATACAAAACCTACAAAAAATTGTACACCAGATACAGATCATTACAAAAAAAGACATTACATTCGAAAAGTACAATTGGCGGACTTATCGCTTAAAAGCAATGTCTTCTAGGTTTTTGCCTGGAAAGAATTATGTGAATTTAAGAAAGGCGGGCGATACACCGAAAGGGGCTGTATCAAATATTAGCTAGAAAAAATATGAACATATCATTATTAATACTTAAAGACAAATCACTACAGACGTAGTATAGAACAAAGTCGATTCTTGTGTCGCTTGTCTGTCTGTCCCTATGTATGCTTACCTATATCTTTAAAACTACGCAACGGATTTTGATGTGGTTTTTTTAAATAGATAGAGTGATTCAAGAACTATTTGAAACACAGATTTCCACGAGGGCGAAGCCGCGGGGTGCAGCTAGTAATAAATAAATGTTACCAACACCTACCTAATTTTTTACGAGTACTTTATGCAGCCAATAGCTAAAACGACCTCGGTTTGGTTCGCTTATATTATTACCCGTCAGCAAGCTACGTTTTAAGCCTGAGATTGAACCACCGCGGGGCATTTTCTCAAGTTTAAAGGTACTTACGTAAGATTTTCTGTTATTTTATATCTGGACAATAGCGTGCCACTGAACTGTCGGACTGAGAGTGGGCGTCTCTGCGTAAGGCAGGTTCCTACCTCATTTTCACGCATTTCAGTTACATTTTTATTCGGATTTGCATTTTGTTGTCTTTTTTAAGACGCAGATTTTGAAGCTTTTTATCGTTATTTGGACTAGAATTTTACTGGGAAAATAAAAAGTGTGTCCTTAAATAAAATTATAGTAGAAAATAAAAAAAATCGTGGTTACGGCGACCCCACTCAATCGTTGGGTAAACTCGTATAACGCAGTAGCGTTGCTGATAACTTATTATTTATTTCGTTTGTTTCCATTATATTAATTTTTTACATTCAATATTACTTTCGCAATCTGTACAGCCATAAAAGTGATGTTTTGTTTGAGAGCTCAAGGATTTCTTGGAATTGTACATTTCTTTTTCTTTGAAAAGTACGTTGATGTTTGGTTTCCTTTACGTCTTGCCGTATTTTTAATTACTTATTTATACTAGCGGTACATCCCTTCAATGCGAACCTCAACATTCTGAAATAACATAATCGAGCAGGTACCTAGGTTTACTACGTGGTATTTTTTATGGAGTATGTATTATGGAGCGTACAAACTAATGTTTAAAAAGGTAGCGAAAAACAAAAAAGTTTGAATGAAATAAACTGTCCAGCGTAGCGTCGACCTCTAAAGCGCAGTGGGAGAAAGTACGTCTGCGAAGCAGGAGGTTGAGGGTTCGATTCCCGCCTCGAGCCTATGTTTGTATACGATCTACAGATACTTGTTCAGGGTCGGTATTAGATACGTATTATACAAAATCTATGCAATGCCAAGTCTCTGCTTAACCCACGCTAAGGGTGTCTGTGTGAATGGCCTCTCATTATTTATTTATACAAAACAGCCTTCAGTAAGATCAGTTTGAATGTTTTTTGAAAACATTTTAGAGAAAAAAGTGGAAACCCACCAAACAAATCATTGGAATTCGTTACAGATAAAGTCCGAATCAAGTTTATGGAACTATTAGGCACGGAGGGACTATTTGGCTGGTGTCTTTTACGTGGGAGAATTATTGGCACTACCTTTTATGACTTGTGTTTTGGCACGGCCGGTACTTATTGCCAGTTGTTTATTGGAAATGGAAAGCTATCGTAATAACCACAGGTAACAACCTCTCTTTGGTGACCCGCGCCTATTTTTTACAATTAATTTACGTGAAAAAAATATATGTGCCATCAGCTAATAGTAATTATATAACGATCCGACAATTAAAGGCAAGTTACCGACAAGCATATTGCCGGTATATACTCGGGTAAATTCAAATTCAAATATATTTATTGTGTCAAACATGGTACAAAGGTCTTAAGTTCTATGTAAGTAAAGCACTCATATCTCACTATATTCTAGCATGCAATAATTATGATGACTAATTAAATTAGGTAAGTATTATTATTTATTATCGAACATTTAAAAACTCATTGATGTCATAAAAATTCATGTCATTCAGCCACCTACGCAATTTGATTTTATATAAATAATTATTTAATAATTTGATTTCATTTGGTAATTTGTTGTATATTTTTACGCAGAGTCAAATAACTTTTAGAAAACTTGGCTGAACGCGGGGGCATCTTTTATAATAAGTCTATTTGGGTCTTTACACACAGTCTAGGGTGTTTGTCATGCTTTTATAAATAAGTTTAAATTATTTCTAACAAAATTTGATACTTCATAAATATAAAGCGACGGTAGAGGTAATAAACCAAGTTCCTTAAACAAGGGCTTGCATGACTCATCAGGGGGATTCCACAGATCGCTCTGATGCATTTCTTTTGTGCTATAAATGGTCTGTTCTTATCAGTGCTGTTGCCCCATATTACTAGCCCATAGCGAAGAGCAGATTCAATATAGGCATGAAAGGACATTATTGCAGTTTAAGCATTTGTGACATTTAAAAGACATCTAAAAAATAAAATGTCTTTATGGGGGATTATGTTATGTTCCGATGCATAAAGATGTACGATATTTAGAATAAAAAAAACTTTGTGCTGTGTCGATAGCTTTAGTTCTTTGTCTGATTATTTTTTTACGAATCCTATAATTCAGAGAGACCACATTTATCGATATCGCTCTAAGAATTAGCAAGCTGAAAAGGCAGTGGCCCGAACATATATCAAGGAAAACCGACAACCGCTGGGATAAAAGTTTTCTTGAAGACCGCGACTCGGCAAACGTAGTGTAGGACGCCAGGTGGGATAACAACATGGCCCTCAATAAGGGAACCCTATGTCCAGCAGTGGACTATAATAGGTAATGATGATGAAAAAATCAAGATTTATTTATCATATTCGTGTTATTCTTATTCGTGATGGGTTTCCCCAATAACTCGGCAGTTGTTCAGTTTTTATCTGTCTTTATCTGGATGTAGGTCAGTGTTCCGTTCAGCTGCAGGGGGCTTCGCCATCGGTCACTCGAACACTGTTTAAGTGTTCGAGTTGATTTATTAGCTTTATTGCTATTGTATTTTTATAAAACAATTGAAACGTTCAATAAATGATACGATATTCAGTAGTCTGCTAAAACTTACATAAATAGAAATAATAAAAAGTTCAATGATGTGAAAGCAGAGTTTGTATTATGGGTACTAGATAACTATAGTACTTAATATATATATATATATATATAATATATACACGATGTCCTTTGAGATGGGAGTTTATGGTCAAATCTAATGTTATCATATAAATTGAGGCCATAATCATGACTCCTTTCATGACTATTCCCTATCTCTCATGGTTACTCCGTTCACTTTAATCTCAAAAAATCACCCTGTATAATAAACACCTAGATAGTTTTTGTTTTAATATAATAATATTACAGACAGATTATTTTAGCCCCAGTTTACACTGCCGCCATTACCTAGTCATATACATAATCATTCGTATATTCATGAGTTCAGTTCAGTTCAGTTCATTTATTCAGAAACAATTTATATTGTGTATGAATTAATACTTAAAGCTACAAATACTTAATCTAAACTATAGAGTACACCCTATTCATGAGTAGGTGCCAAGATTTACAGATATCAGGGGCTATCTATCCTAAGGCATACAAAGAAGCGGTATAGGCACTATGGTAATAGAGAGTAGAGATGTGCAATCGTGAAATCTAGAGCAACAGCCAGCAGCCTTTATTTCTGCGTGAAAGCTCGTTGCTCGTAACGATATCACTCACTAGCTTTGTGCAAATCTGCTTGTTAGCATATAAGTCTTGTTTGAGTCGCCGACTTCTCATTGAGGAATACTCAGCAAAGAGTAATGATAGTCAGTCATGGATCGTATTTTTTGTTATTTTAGATATCTACACAACCTTTCTGTCATTTATGTCACGACTTATACCTGTATTTTCAGTTTAAAAGGAACATTTTTAGTTTGATAATAGACTTAGTCCAATAATTTATTAAGAATAACTTATTGCTTATATTTAATATACTATATATATACATACTCTATTGCCATTCGTGCCGTAGGATATTCAAGACCAAGTTCGGTCTAGCGAGCCATATTAGAGCTCATGATAGAAAAAATCCGTGATTACTTAGGGTCGCCGACATCGAAATCGATGAGGAGGCCTATATATATATATATATATATATATATATATATATATATATATATACATACTTATATATAATTCAAGTAGCGTTTTAGACTGCATAGTTGCGTTGTAAACGAGATGTATTTTTAGACCAGAAGCGAGAAGCGTTTTAAACCAATTTGTACTTAGACCAGCTGCTTTTTAGACCACTTGCTAACTAGACCATCTGAGCTAAACCAGTTTGTACTTAGACCAGCTGCTTTCTTATGACGAGATGCTACTAACCCGTATTTCTAGGCAAAATATCCTGTTGATTATGCTTTAGCGTCTACAAAATCTTTGATAATAATAATTTAGATGAATGATTAGTATGTTTTTTAAAATGAGTTATTACCTAATTTTCAATGGTAATCTGTAATTTTTTACGGTACACAAAAAAATACCTAAAAATAACTTAACTAAAAAAGATATGTACATAGGCGAGCTTAACCCTACACAGAGTTTTCTTAAAGCAAACCTTAGGTTTATAGGAGAAGCGATAGAACAGATAGAGGAAGTATACAAAGAAACAAATTAGACTATAATATAATAAATAAATAAATAATGCTGGACACAATTCACACATCATTCATTATCTAGCCCCATGGTAAGTATAGCTTGTGTTATGGGTACTAGATAACTGATATACATAATACAATATATCACATAGATCGTTTTTTTTATTTTATTATACATAGAAAACGACCAGAACACCCGGAACAAATATCTGCAGATCGTACACACATTTTTTCCGAGGCGGGAATCGAACCCGCAACCTCCTGCGTCGCATGCGGACCTTCGCCCACCGCGCCACATCGGTCGTCAAGTGGATGCTATAATACAATATGGAATGAGATTATAATATACATACATATATTAAAATAATAAAAACCCAATAAACCTAATAAATAATCTACTACTCGTAAGTTCTGCGAAAGTAACGAACAACTTGAGCTTTTATACCCGATTCTCTGTATTTCATAGAGTACCAACTTGTTAGATTAATCCTTTTTAATTTCCATAGTTACTACAAGAATTTCGTTCTTTGAAGAACTCTTCATAACTTCACAAGAGGTTCAAGGAGATAGCTCCTTTGTAAAAATGAACTGGTTCACCGTTCTTTAGAATTTAATTGAAATAAAAATTACTCATTTAAGCAGTACCAGAAATTGTTTAGTAACTTTAACGCTATTTTCAATAACACTTGAGGTTTTTGTGGACATCAAAGGAGGAACCGCTTTTCGAGCTACAATATCCGCCGGAAAACCACGTCAATTACATCAAATAGATTTGAAACATATTCTTTGAAAATTCTACTGCAGAATATGACGAGGAAATTGAACGACCGATTTAGGTAGTCTATCCAGAATGCGGTACCTTTGACTACTTACTGGATAGACTGGTGGGTAAGCTGCATAACCACTTTCCGACTACTAACCCTTCTTTAAGCTTGAAAAAGGCTACCATTTCCCGGAATAAACTTCATAACAGTATTTTGTTTCAAGAGCATGAATCTACTCGGTCGGCCTTTGCGTGCAATCGTCCAAAGAATAATTTCTGTCAAGAGCAGAAATATCGATGTTGACGTAGGAATAAAAGACAACATAATTCCATTGTATGTAGTACCGAGATATTTTGTGTTGACAAATTGAAACTAGCAGTTTCTCAAAACCGAAGGAATGCTTACATACAATATGGAAAATGCTTACAAAGCTCCCACCAGGTTTGGGAAGCAGGTGGGTGGGGTATTGACAAAGTGTGTTTCGAGTCTCACATGATTTACGAAATTCAATAAATTCGGGGTAAGCCTCTAGTGGTCGGTGATAAAACATTTACAAATTGTATAGTAGTATCTTTAGCTAAGTCGCCTAAATTTTTATAGGATACTAGCTGCGCCCCGCGGTTTCACCCGCGTGTTGATAGCTTTTTTGGATAATATACAATATATCTTTATAAATTGTAGCCTATGTGTTATTCTGATGTATAAGCTATATTATTGTAAAGTTTCATTAAAATCCATTCAGTAGTTTTTACGTGAAAGAGTAACAAACATCCATCCATCCATACTAACAAACTTTCGCGTTTATAATATAATATATATTTATATATAATAGGACTAATAAAACTTATAAATATGCATGGTAGTATTAACGTTGGCAAATCTGCGCCCATATAGAATTATGATATCTTCCCACTGAAGTTATGTAAGACACTTTATTTGTGTTATTTTTAGACGGTTTTGACGGAACTCATTATTTTTTGTTGATTCAGCATAGCACTGGTATCACTTCAGTGGATGCGGGCCTTTGGGAGTTAATCACAGGCTCCAATTTGCTTGTGAAATTGCCCTGCCATTAATTTTTCCGACGACACGACATCATGTCGGGATGTTAAACGGTATGAACATCGTTCTTTTAAACGCTTTGAGCCGCCCTTAGGGTATTAAAGGATCAGTGTCTTCGAGCCGAGTGATAAATGTCTAGCGCTGTCTTAGGATAATAACTAAGACGGCTTTAAAAAGCTCTTTGAAGTTGTAACATACTTAGGTACCTATTCTTTAGCTGTACGTATGTTTTAAGGGTCCTGCCAGATCGCTGTCTAGATAAAAGATCACATTTTAGGATTGCCTAGTAAGTAATGCGTTCTATTATCATCATCAGCCTATGTTAGTCTGCTGCTAGACATAGGCCTTCCCTAATGTCTTTAGCTTGACGCATCCAGCATCATCAGGAGCATGCGCTATATGTATATTGACACAAAATTCTACTTTCAATGTTTTTACCACACATATTAGAATCGAATTAGGTACATGATTATAAAAAGCCCAAGAATATTTAACAGATGCTATAAAATACAACTGCTATAAATATAAGGAAGCTTAACTGCGTGATTAAACTTGTTATAGAACGATATAAGAGTAAAAAAGGTAACCATTTTGTTTTCACTGAAAGAACGTTACTTTTTTATAGGACACTGAACGTAAAGTACTCGGATAATGGTCCATATTCTGAATGGACCATTCACTATGATTGTTGAATTGCAGAAGTGAACTTTTGATCGAAATTGAGAACTTTCATGTGGGCTCAAAGAGTCTACCGAGATTAGAGGTTTACCCTACTAAAGCTCATTCAAGAATTTACCTACACAAAGTTCGCCTAATACTCCTTCCACTGCCTTACTTTGTTAAGGTTGATTGTTTTGTGTTGGCACGAAACTAACAGTTTGGTGGATGTTAATATTTTATGCGTTCTACAAGGACCGGAAAAGTAATTTGCCGCAAATCGTAAACTATTTTCTATGAACTTACGATAAAACCAACTTCGATTCGATTGTATTTCGGGCGCATTTAGGAAAATGTCGATTTTTAGGCCAAAATATCTCTTTTACCCAAATCCAAAAATACCAGTGAATCGAAGTAATTTATTTCATAACTTAATAGAAAATGGTGTACAATTAGCGGGAAATTACTTTACCACTAGTTTTATTCATTATAGAACGCAGAAAAACTGAAACCACAAAATAATTGTAAATTCGAAAAACTCGCGGCAACTCGAACGATCAACCTTAAACTTCTCTATGCTGTGGTTTCCAGCCACAACACAGTTGCCGCTTCAGACAACTGTAATTACTTTAAGCTCAATTAATTCTACAAAGAACTTTCTGTACTAACAGAACCCGCTAGGTTCTGTTCTGTGTGAACAGGTGATTCTGGACTAAATGTAAATACAAAACAACTTATCAAAAACAGAAGACTGTAGTCGTAACCCTGGTTCAAAGTTGCAAATCAGCACCCGAGCTCAGGAGAAATTGCATAAATTGCCCATATTGCCTTCACTGTGACAATAAATCTAGGGCTTTAGTGTATTTGTAGCGGAACTGGGTCAAAGTTGTTTCTATCCTGTTGTCTATCATCCCATCCGTAGCTTGATCTGTTTCGAAGCTACGCGGATATGCCCGTATGATACGCTGCTAATGACAGTCGCTAAGGTCCCTTCAGCTTTGGCTTTGAATGTATCAGCGCTTATCGGACTGTTAATCAGGCAATAGGAGATATCAATCTTTTTTGTCTATTGTTCGATAATTCAATACCTACCATCGCTTGATTTATCACTATTGTGAGGATCACTTTCGCAAGATAATTCGGTGTTCTCTCAAACGTCATGATTGGTAGCCTGAACTTAGTAGCACAAGTAATAAGTACCTACTACTAAAACCTAAAGCGATAACAACTCCCCAGCAACAAGTAGGTAGTCTTTCACCGCTCCAGTAGCTTTGTCGCAGATAATATTAAATTATACGAACGCGTGTTTGGTGAGTTCAAACATGGCGACGCCATCACGGATAATTTGTACTTTTACCCGTCTTTTCGTACGTAGGTACTCGTAACTATAAAATTAACATACAAATGCTCTGTCATAGGAGCAAGTAAACATATGGAAATGGGTAAAAGACAAGGGCCTCGTTATGACCCTACCCTACCGCATTATCTCTATGATGTGTAGATATACGGTGTTTATCCTTCTATGTATATACACGTACAGGCTTTACTCTATACAATCATTGCAAAAAAAGAACTAAAAATTTAAAATATTATACACCGTCTCTCTTTACATCTGTAAGGCAAGGTGATATAGAAAGATACTTAGGTCTTAATAATAATTAACTTACGACTGTAACTTAAACGTAACGACAACAGTCTGACAGATGCCAATATTTCTTACAATGAAAGAGATTGGAGCTTTATCGATACCTATACAGAACCCAATCAAGAATAGGAACAATACTTTATTATTTTTGTCAAATACCTAGGACTATTGGAACCTACTACAGTTTTTGTACAACGAACCACCTACCTATTTATGGTAATTTTAGATTAATATTGTATCTTTTTCTATGTCAATTGTATGTGTGTGTTATTAGTACCAAATAAACGTTTTATCTATCTATCTATCTATCTATTTGAAATAGGTTCAATAGGTGTAAATTTAGATATAATTAAAAATTAAAGTCTTAATTTTGTCAGTCACCTGCGTTTCATAAATTCCTGTCAAATTATAATTTAATATTTATGTATAACAAAAATTTTAAACTCAGGCGGGACTAGACCCCGCAAGGTTCTTTTCCGTACGGTTTAGCGTAATCGAAAAACTTTGAGACGTGAAATGTCATTGTGTCGCACATTTTTGGGGTAAACACATTCTTAGAAAGCCTAGCACTATAAAAAAAAGTGATTTTCCAGTCAAATGTTCGGTATAAAGTAAAAAAAACAGTCAAAAATAATTTACTTGCTTTGGAAAAACTAAAAACCGATTTCATATCCCTTAATTTTAACACTGTTTTTAAGTTTTGCGTGAAAAATACTAATCGTTCAAGCATAAAAAAAATATAGGACGGGATCATTTTCCTCTATACATTAACGATTTTATTTTTTAATTCTGTCCGTAATTGCCATTTTGAATTGAGAAATCGACTGACATACATACAACCGAACGTAGAACCGACCCCTCTCTCGGAATCGGTTAAAAATGAAAAAGCTACACGAATACTAGAAGAACCATTAACTGAATACTATTCAATTTAAATGCTAACTACCTAAAAAATATATCAAGTTACCTACTATGTTTATTCTCTTCCGTCTTGAGAAAACACAATTGTAAAATTATTAGTTTCCCCATTATGAAGAACTTGAGAGTTCAGTGATTTCTCTCGTGACTGCAGTGGGAAGATAATGAAGCCAATAACTCGACTCTTGCTGTTTACCTTCCATTAGAGCTGGCGTAGAAACTCTTCCCTATTCCGGTAATCGTTTGGTTAGGAGTTATTGAATTGCTTCAGGTGATTAATTGAGGATTAATTACGATATCGTTTAGGAATAACTTGTTTACGTCTAAAATGTACTTGAAATTTCCGAATTGTTGATGTAATGACTTCTCCGTTCCCGAGAAAGCTAACGATCTTAGGATTAGGTACTATTATTATAATAAAAAATATCTATCTATGTGTATTGTATTATGTCTATCAGTTGTCTAGTACCCATAACACAAGCTCTGCTTAGCTTGGGGCTAGATGATACTGTGTGGATTGTCCAGCATTCACATATTTTTGCGAAAACCTGCCGAAAACCATGAAAAAGGCACAAAATGTTAATGAAACAAAATTATAAATTATTTAGTATTGTGTGTATGTGTATTTAGTATTGTACAACAATATGTAATTTTTAGTATAAGTAGTTATAACATCGCCTTAGGGCTAAATAAAGTTATTAGTAAGTTATGATGTTATTATCTCAATAAATAAATAAATATTTTATTATTTATTACTAGTAATTTTTTATCGATAATGTAACAGGCTGTTTTGTAAAGTTTAGTTAGTAAATAAAAGATAACTGCGCAAATTAAATGAAAGCAAGTCAGTTGTCCTGAAATACCACACATGTACACATCAATTACATAAATAATAGGGATATATTTTAGTTAAACCACTTAATATTACCTACCTGATTCAATGAAACGTGTCGCCAATGTTGTTCTGTTTGAAGAGATAAGCGCAACCTATGTCGCTGCCACAACATAAATACCAACAACTCCGGATTTCTGCTGTACAATTTAACTTTTAGATGGAGCATTATTATTAATAGCTTAATATAATATAATAATATAACATTTATTTATTCAAAAAAGATCTTAAAACAAAACAAAGTAATAAACTAAACAAAGTAATGTATACTTTATAATTTTTTAATGTATACTATTTCACTTCTTAGTTTCGACACCTTGCTCTTACTAAGTTCTAGACTTGTGATATAGACGCTTGTTACAGATAAGGGCCGCGTAGCACAAAAATATGCATTAAATTGAGGGTACTCGTAATATTTAGATGCATTTTTTATTGACGGCATCAGATGACAGGCAGCTCGCGGGGCACTTCTTTGATGCTAGTGGGAAGCCATTTTGTCACTGTATAATATATGTATGAAAAAAATATGCCGGACAATTCATACAGCATTATCTAGCCCCAAGTTAAGCAGCGTTTGTGTTATGGGTACTAGATAACTGATATACATAATACAATATATTACAAAGATAGATATTTTTTATTATACATAGAAAACGACCAGAACACCCAGAACAAATATCTGTAGATCGTACAAACATTTGTCCCGAGGCGGGAATCGAACCCGCACCCTCCTGCGTCGCAGGCGGAACTTCACCCACAGCGCCACAGAGGTCGTCGCATGTTTGTTTCCATGCACCCATATTTGCATGAATGTTTTTGTACAGTGCGGTACCGGTGTTGGATTAATGAGCGCAGAGCTTTAGTCAGTCTCCCACTGAGTTATTAATTAACTACCTAACAATAATTATTATCGAACAGGATTTATCTCCAACCGACAAGAACTGAAAAATGTGTTTAATAATCCACGATAAGATTTTCAGGTTAAGTACGGCTTATTTACCTTTTTTCCGTGATTTACAATATTGAGTACCTTAGTAGTAAAGGTTTATCTTTTTACTATATTTCCATGTTCTGAAGAATATTTGCTTTCGTCTTTGAGTAGACGTTATTATATGTCAATGAATCCTACACGTGACGCACGAAATCACAAGTGTAACAGTTGAAAATCGAGACGTGTTCCTCGTCTCAATTTCAATTGTTTTGTAGCAACCAAAACCAGGGAATAGCAAATAATTACCGACACGTAACTTCCTCCATACGCAACTATACACCTACAAATGGTTCGTTAGTCAAACCTGTAGTACATAACAGTTGATCGATTTTCGTTACCTTGGGATTTCTCTCAAAAGCTACTCATATTATACTTCATATCTCTTTTTGTTGACAAAATGTAGTGTATTTTTTAAGTATATCCAATCAAGATTATATTTTAAAGCTAACATTTACTAAACACCGAAACGAGGATTCAGCAAAGCGTTAGCTATTTACCTAGGAACGAGGATACTTTCCTTAAAGACTTCTAAATTGAGTGTTTTCGTAGGCGATGAAAGACCGGAAGCGTACGTACCAGCAACAAAATTGCTACGAAACTGCTACGACGCGACATGAGCGACGACTTTGTCACGAGACTCGGGTAATGAAATTCGCTTTGTACACAAAAATGCACCAACTAAAACGAAATGCGCACTGAGAATATTTTGTTATCGCGCTTGACAGCCCGAGAGATGGACGTACTAGATAGTGACATGCACTTGTGAATTGCGTTTTTGCTCGTGACGGGGAAGCGCTTTTTGCGCTCTTCTTTTCAAATGTAGGATTATTTAATATGAACCGCGTAGGTTTATTTTTCCGCAAGTAAATTCAGAACAAATGTATAAATAAAAACCGGGGACTTCCGTAATATAACGGTGTTTATCACAATATATAGTAGTAGCCCCTAATAATATCGAAGTGAGCATTTTAGTTCGTCTACCCTAGTACAGAGTTGTCTTGTCTCGTTCATTTAAAAATCAAAACACATGGGAGTCAGTCACAAATTAGATAGGTACGTTTCTACATACTTTGACTCAGTACAAGTACTTTGACTCAGCTCACGTAGCAAGAATTACTTAAATATAATCTCGTCTTATTAGAAAATAAGAGAAGTAACTGCATTTCGAAAGCCTTGCCACCTTTCAACGATTTATCTTAATGTTTGTACATAGTATTTGAATTAGCACTAATGAAAATACTTTCAGTAGAGCATCCTAAACCGTCCGAAACTAAGCCTAACTATGTGATCCGAAACTTGTTATGGTTTATGTTTACTCAACTAATTAATTAACAAGAACTACAATAACAAACATAATTCCACTACTGACGCTGACTTAGCTGACGCTGTTTTATTAGGGTTCTGTACGGTTCTGTTCACAAAAGAAAAAAAATAATTATGTGGTTAGGAAAGGTATAATATATGCATATATTCCATAGGTATCCTGTATGTTCTGAGCAGAAAAAATGTAGGTGGCAATACCACGACAGATAGGGTAATAAAATAAACAAAAACGCAAAGTCTGTCATCTGGCTTGTAGGCGGATGTGAATGAAGGCAGCATTCCTATTGGTATGATATAATATAAAACATCTACTTTATTACGAGTACTAGGGAACTTTTAGCTTTGGTTTCTTTTTCGTCGTTGTTTGTAGGTGAGAGTTATAATGGACTGCAGGGTTATATATCACAAAACTTTTTTTTTTTTTTTAGCTCAAAGTATTTTTTGTAGCCATGTTGGACCCGGCTAGTACAACAATTTTAGTCAATTTTTTTTTCAATAAATTTGCAAAAAAAAATTGACTAAAATTGTTGTACTAGCCGGGTCCAACATACACAGAGCACAGAGCACAGAGAGGGGCCTCGAGGCTTGGCCTCATTACCCCGGCGTCAACTCGAGGGGTGACGACCCCTCGGTCCTTGGGTTTTGTGGGAATATCTTTTTTTTCCCCCTTCTCAATGTTTTTTTTTATAATTTTAGTATCTAGGTAAGTACATAAAAATAAATTAATGGCTAATTTGTTACATTAGAAATGATACGAAAACGTTGGCGACATGACCGGCGTGCGGTATAGCGCGGCTAGTAGGAGATGGCACGGCAGATGACCTAATGTGGAAGGATGGCCTGGTGGTGTAAGGAGTGGTTTTGCCCACAAGACTAAGTGAAACAAATATAATCTAACGAAAAAAAATATAGTAACCTGTTCTTTGATAGGTAAAAAGAACAAATCTTACCATAATTCCATTGAAAGTTACTTAGTTGAAGTAGCTGTGTAAAGCGTGTATTAAGTTTGTAAATAATGATGACCCGTGCAACTACGGAACCCAACACGTCGGGAACCCTGCGCTAGGCTGACACGCACTTGGCTGGTTTTATTTATGGTGGAAACGGGTAGGGGTGCAGGCGAGTGCATCCTTTCTTCAGGACATTGCCATCTACATTAAATGACCGCGTTGCTTTAGAATCTAAAGCAACGCGGTCATTTAATGTAGATGGCAATGTCCTGAAGGTCATTTAATGTAGGTCATTAAAAGTATTTTTAATTCATAAAGTTTTGCATCATCCATATTTCCCAATGTTCGCGGATTACTTTATGTGGGTAAATAGCGCTGTTTAATATAAATTCCAGTTTTGGTTCACCAGTTAACATTGTTTAAAATACCACCTTATAAAGAGACCGGAATATCTGTGCTCTGCTATGCTTTACAAAAGCGAACACTTCAAACTTGTCGATTTAGGTCACCTTTGACATGCATACTATGGAATTTAATATCCGAACCTGACGAAGATTCATCAAAATAATTAACAAGTACATTGCCCACGACACACATGTCCAGGTAGACCAACGCGGCTAGGCAGTGAATGTGTTAACTTATTGACATTACTAGAGCTTTTATGATTCATCCCGGGCAGTCCAGATTTTCTGGATTTTTAAGGCCAATCAGGTGAAATAATAACTGTATTTTGTAACTCTTTAAACGCTAACAATGTTCTGAGATTAGGGTGGTGTTCTTCAAAACATAATCGGGCATTAGTAGTACCTTCGTCGCTAATTTTGGCATACGTGTAAAAGCTTGTCGAAAGCGATGAAGTGAATAAGCGGTTATCTTTTCGAAGAACAAATGTAGGTAAGTTAGACCTGAGTGTTAAACTGCTAGCTGCTAGCATTGAATGTTAAGTATAAGTAATGATGATTAAATCAGAATTTATTTTTGCGAGCCTTGACTTTCTGACCTTATAATATTGAATATACTCGTATTTACTCCATGGCACGTAAACCACAGTTCTGAAGAGTCTATTGTTTCGCTCGTCACGTATGCGAGCCGATAATTAGTGCTTAAGCTACATAATATGAAAGAGCTTTTGTATAATAATTCGTATTGTATTTCGAGATAATAAAAAATCAATATCGGCTATTGATGGTGGAGTGACAATGGATATGGTCTATCTTCCAGCGAGTATGCTATCTACGTCCATATTTTTAAGGCATAAAATGGCGTCCATTCTCACTAGAAAGACGACATTGCATTGGTGATAATTTTAATCGAGCTAATAGCAACCTACAGGATTTACCAACGAGAAAATAAACCTTTGAGAAAGCCCATGGCTAAACATGACTACACTGACCATGAAAAGCTTTGCTCTTTGTTAGAATAGGGTGATTTACATATCCCATAGTAAAGTATCCCATCTATGCCAAATAAGTAGTTTATATTTATCTTTTAATTTCATGGATTTTATTATTTTATTTTAGACGACCGATGTGGCGCGGTGGGCGAAGGTCCGCCTGCGACGCAGGAGGTAGCGGGTTCGATTCCCGCCTCGGTACAATTGTGTGTACGATCTGCAGATATTTGTTCCGGGTGTTCTGGTCGTTTTCTATGTATAATAAAAAATATCTATCTATGTAATGTATTGTATTATGTATATCAGTTATCTAGGACCCATAACACAAGCTTTGCTTACCATGGGGCAAGCATTATTTATTATTTATTCTACTTTCTCTTCTATTAATATAATGTTGTCACAACGTGGTATATCTGCATCAAAAATGAGCAATGTCAAATGTTCTACTTGTTGGGCCGGGGAGTTAGATTAGTTCGCACTTCCCAACCAGTTATCTGTGCATTAACATACAATTTAACTTTTTTATCGCTTGGCTTGTCTTCGAAACGTTAGCCACTTTTCGTAAAAGAGCTTTAACAGACTTCACAAAATAAATACCTATATATATATATTGTAGGCGGAAAATGCCAAGCAGTTAAGAAGCGTTGTTTTTTTTAGTAAAAGTAATTAATATTAGATTTCTTTCGCGCTTTCATTTTATTTATTTGTAACCGTAGGAGTGTAGTCAATAATGAATAACTATCTTAGTCGTAAAAGTGACGTAAATACCGACCATTTATAGAGGGGTGTTGCCAGCAATCAATCTCAATTTGAGATTGATTCTATAAATTACCAAGAACAGTTGTAGAATTGAATACTAGAAAGTGAAAACTAGCTGAGTGATGCTTTGTGGGGTGTCCAGCATTATTTCGAAAATTTTTAAATTTCGTTGATTCTTATTTTTCGACAATAAAGTATATTGGATTTAATTTCTAGTAGAATAGAGACAGAAAATATATTGATTATTCTGATTGAATATACGATATTCCGATCATCTAGTTGATTATTTGCAATAGTCTGTTTGATTGTTTCAAATGTAGGTAGTAGTAGTTTTTGTTTATATATGAGTAGTTTTCGCGCTTGTTACGCGTCTCTGTGGAACCCTTTTAAGGATATTTCTATCCCTCTCATCTGGAATGATTTTATGGGATGAAAAAGTTTGATTCTAAGCTTAGAGCAAAATAAAATCTATGTACTTACAATTTCAGTCTGATTGGTTCTTTGGTCCTAACATTATCCACCACACGGTTTTTTTAATAAACGCGGTGCACAATTAAAGTTAAACACATAAAAAATGTTAAATAATATAATGTCCTTCAGGTTTTTGAAATATTCACATATGAAATATATATATAATGGGGCTAGATAATGTTGTGTGAATTGTCCAGCATTATTTATTTATTTATATAAATCATAGAAAACTTCAGATTTCTGAAATATTCACATGGAAAATATATATAAATCATATATAATATCAAAAGGAATAGTAATTTTCATATATGTGTATATCAGACACCTGACGCTTTAGGACATTGTTTATGTATGTAATGACGATCATAGTGCTCCGCGTTTTTGATAGAAAAAAACAGTATAGCCGATGTTAGGGCGCATATGGGTTAGGGTACCCTTCACGGTGACGTTTGTCCTTATGTCAATTTCAATTTGACGAATACTGAACGAGTAATTGAACAAAACGTACCACACGTTTTGTTCAATTACTCGTTCAGTATTCGTCAAATTTAATTTGATTTAATCCATTATATGGCCAGAGCCTTAAAAAGGGGGGGGGGGGGGGGGGTCCATTCAAAAATCTTCAAACTCCTTTACCGTAAAGTATTCAGTCTATAAACTAGTTAATACATACGTCATGATAATTGGTGACGAACTCGCGTCATAATTAAGGTGTGATGAGTAAATGCAATCAGCTCGAGTGACTGACAGACCCGATTACGAGAACAATGCTGCTTCAGGATATCGCATTACCTGTGATTTATCGACGGGCTTCAAATAATTGAGCATTGTGCTGATTGTACATATTCAAATGACAGATAATCAAATTATTTGACCCTTGTAGCGAGTACATCCACATTCTACATATCTACAAAGGTTGCCTGGAAGAGATCGCATCTAAGCGATAAGGCCGCCCATTGTACTTGTATCATGTGATGTATTTTATAATAATCTGTAACTGGTGTACAATAAAGTATTTTTGTATTGTATTGTATCTACTAAGCCATTTACAAAACGGCGCCATTCAGTTTAGTGCCTAGGCGGATTATCGTTTTCCTACTTAGGCCTTCTTATATAAGATATTTCAACTTACCTACCATTAAATAATTATAGCACAAAGCATACCACAGCAGACGAATTTTAGTCGTGGCAATAAACTTTCGCGAACTATTTCTGGATTTCTCCCATCAAAGGGAAACTGCCTCCGTGTTTTGAGAGTATGTAATAGTTTTGTTTTGAGATTGTTTTGTCCTGGGTTCCATTTACGACGACCGATGTGGCGCGGTGGGCGATGGTCCGCCTGCGACGCAGGAGGTTGCGGGTTCGATTCCCGCCTCGGAACAATTGTGTGTACGCTCTGCAGATATTTGTTCCGGGTGTTCTGGTCGTTTTCTATGTATAATAAAAAATATCTATCTATGTAATATATTGTATTATGTATATCAGTTATCTAGTACCCATAACACAAGCTCTGCTTACCATGGGGCTAGAATGATGTGTGAATTGTCCAGCTTTATAAAAAAAAAAAAAAAAAATTATAATTTGTAAAACCATTGTTATAATTTTTCACTTTAGCGGGAAAGCTAATAGGGGTATAGCGTACTCGCATGTATTGAAAGTAACAGCTGATTGTGATATCTTTTATTGTATAAGTAAAATATAAAAAAATACAACATTTTGTATAATTACCTCCCACGATTTAAGTAAAATCCAAATAAATATTATTTCTGAATATAACCTGTTGTAAAACAAGCTTTTATTCAAAACTCAATGAGGTAAAGTCGTTTCATTTAATTGTTCCTATGGCCTCCCTCCGAGTCCACCATTGGTCATCAACATCATATAGGACCAAAGTGCTGGGGAAGACAAATGCAACGAACCCTAACTCAACGGAGGTATGTCGTTTCGTGTAAGAACTTCTATGATCATCTTCTGCCTCCATCATAGGATTGGTCCTATACATCAAGTTGGCTTGATCGTACCATAAGACTGCATTGTCACCAAACCTACGTATGTAGGCGAAGTTTCAGCTCAATCGGTTAAGGTGAAATGAATCCCAAAACGCACGTTTTGACTTAACGGAAAATCAAGTTAAAGGGAACAAAACACCTATTTTTCGAATATATTTTGATGAGGATCAAAAGTTAAGGATATTAGTTAGTAAGTTATGGGAGCCGAAACACGATTGACTAAACTTGACTCGATAGAAAAAAATGGCAAAGATTCCTCTAAATCTTAATTTTTATAGAGATATCTCTACGGAATAACCAGTTTTATTTGCCAGTTATTTAATATTATTGTAATGAAATTTCTTCTACGAATTCCCTACTTTAGAAAATAATGGTTTTAGTTTTTTGAGAAACAGTATTATTATAGAGCAATGAAAATATAAAAAAAAATATCAGTGAAATTGCGCGCTGGCCGATCATTCTGCCGCTTTTGCCTCCCTTTCTCGCCTTCCCCGCGCGGCGTTCGTTCGTCCTTGTCTCGAAAAGGCGATCTCATTTCGCCTTAAGGATAACTGTTTGAAAATTCAGTTGCAAGATGTATAATGATTTGTCCCACATATACTAACAGGGCAAGTAATAAAGGCTTGTAAGACAAAAATAAGTTCACTACTTCAAATACTTCTGCAGTGTCAGGAACATTGACGGAGTATTAAATTATTTTTATATCCATAGGTAACTCTTTCTATTTCAGCATCATCGAATTGTTTCCCATTTGAGGGACAGATTGACGGAAGTCGGTCATTTAAGTCTGAAGACGGAATATTTCTGTTTAAAATGGTATCTTATTTGTTTCAGATAATTGTTTCCGAGTTTTCCTAGTCTCCAAATCAATGGTAAGCTTTTCTACATGGTATGAAAAGTCAAGTTACGTTTGGGTGTAGACCACGCTTAAACTACTGAGCGGAGCGGGCTGAATTTTCAATAGAGTTTTTTACAACAGAAGATGACATATTATAATGTAGATGTGAACATGAACAGTCTATAATTTTATTTATCTCAGATCCAGAACGTACGCATATCCTAACATTTATTGTTTGAAAATCGCGCGTTAAGCAATGGGCTGTAAAAAACTAGTTTAATAATTTATTTTTGGTAGATGAACGGTGTAGTGTAGAGTCAAGTGTATAAACGACTCTAGTTTTTAATGACTAAGCGGTCAAATTTAGATCTAGTCACATCTAGAAAATATTTACGAATAAATCACTGAACGCAGCACGATGGGGATGGGAGGTACTATATTAATTGACAACCTCGTGGCGCGGTGGGCGAAGGTCCGCTTGCGACGCAGGAGGTTGCGGGTTCGATTCCCGCCTCGGAACAATTGTGTGTACGATATGCAGATATTTGTTCCGGGTGTTCTGGTCGTTACTTATGTATAATAAAAAAAAAATATCTATGTAATACATTGTATTAAGTATACCAGTCATCTAGTACCCATAACACAAGTTCTGCTTACCATGGGACTGGATGGTGCTGTGTGGGTTGTCCAGCATTATTTATCTATTATATTAGCCTCAGCCTATTTTAATACTCCAGTACATAATTGAGTGTTTCGTTTCGACCAATGTCGATACTCTAACACATAGAATTAGAGTAACAATGTACGCAAAAAACGAAACGAAAGACGCAATTGCGTATTTTGTAGAATTTTAATAGATATCCAGGTACGGTAGAATTATAACGTCAATAGGTTAAACCAACGTATGAAAATAAACGTCTTTATTTTTATTTACAAAACGAGCTGTCTTCTGTTTACTTAATTTATTAACAGAGGTTTATTCGATAATTAAATTTAAATTTACCAATGATTTCATAATATGAATATTGGATTCTCGAACAGTTTTGTTTTGTTGGTATTAATTTAATCACAAAGAAAATTACAAATAAAGAATAGAAACAAAATAGAACTAGCATTTTAGAATTGAAACAGATGAACGAATTGTTTTATCCAGTCACTAGTTTATGTCTGCGGCTTCGCACACGTTGTTTAAGGTTATTAATGTATATCCCATGCGAACTGATTTGTGGGATGAAATGACGTAAAAAACCTGTTTTATTCTAGGCCTAGAACTACTTGTATGCAAAATTTAAGCCCGTTCCGTTCAGTAGTTTTGGCGTGAAGAGGTAACAAACATCCAAACTTTCGCATTTATAATAAGTAAGATTACGATTTCTTTGTCTTTAAAAAGTAAAAACCGACTTCGAAACCCCATAGAATCCCTATCCTTATCCTTAATTTTTTATTTTATTTTACGGAATAAATACGAATCCCTCGGGAATAACATTTTAATGGGACCACCATGAAATCAATCGCTCATCTGCAAAAGAATCACCCAAATCGGTCTATAGATGCTAAGAAATCGACGGACATAGGTACATAAAAAAAACACATACAGCCGAACATCCTCCGCCTTTTTCGAAGTCGGTTTCTAAAAACTTTGGCATAGGCAGAGAATATATAATGACATTAGCTGCCCCCGCGGTTTAACCCGCGTGGATATTTTGGATAATATACAATATAAACATTATTAATTGTAGCCTATGTGTTATTCTGATATGTAAGCTATATTATTGTGAAGTTTCATCAAAATCTATTCAGTAGTTTTTGCGTGAAAGAGCAACAAACATACTTACATACATCCTCACAAACTTTCGCGTTTATATTATTAGTAGGAAGGATAGGCGATGAAAAGTTGTAAAGTGTGTGAGTTCAATTTCAATAAACTACTTTTCAGTAGTCTTGATCGTTTAATTGTGCACTGTCCAAGAGAGAGAGCCAACTTCCTGTCTGAATGGTGTCGTTATTTGTCCATCTCACACTTGTTGCATCCGCTGTGACCACTCGAGGGATCGATTGCCAACTGTTGACTTATCAGATCATCTGACTCTATTATTAAGACGAAAGGACGGTAATTAAAAAAAAACAGACGGAGTAGTCTTTGGGGACTGCCGATAGAAATAAAAAAGTAATTTTATATTTTATTTATACTAGGAAGCGTGCGGTGACGATGTCGCGTGTTTCTCATGGAACACGAATTTTGTTCACCCAAAAAGTGCTCAACGCGACTAAAAAAGTTTTTACTTCAAATTATTATGTATTTTCTGGGTTCTAAAAGTATTATAGAAAGCAAATAAGTCGTTTTGCGACCAAGGTGTTTTTAAATAAGTACATTGTCTTTTGACTCCAAAATGAAACATGGATTAAGCTTTGTTATCACGCTATAAAAAAGTTGATATGTTTATGTGATTCGATAGAACACGGTAAATAAAATTAGTTTCGCGGTCCTCACGAACGTAAAACGGTAGCAAGGGTTTCGGTTTGAAGAATCTTTATTTTTCTCAAAGAACATAGTATATAACGTTGACTTAATGAGAAGTATTTACAAAGTTTCTATTTAGTACCTACTTATAAAATACGTACTTAAGTATGTGCTTAAGATTATGTTAGCCGAGTGTGCTTACACCTATATTAGTATAATCCTGGTATAATGTACTTACAAACAAAAACAAAAGAAAAAACTTAGTAGAAAAAACAACCTAACTAATCTAATAAAATAAAGTAACAGTAGGAAGGTAGGAACACAGCGGTCTGCATTCATTTTACCGGCTGATAGCTGCTCATAGGTGCTTAGGTTTGACGACCGATGTGGCGCGGTGGGCGAAGGTCCGCCTGCGACGCAGAAGGTTGCGGGTTCGATTCCCGCCTCGGGACAAATGTGTGTACGATCTGCAGATATTTGTTCCGGGTGTTCTGGTCGTTTTCTATGTATAATAAAAAATATCTATCTATGTAATGTATTGTATTATGTATATCAGTTATCTAGTACCCATAACACAAGCTTTGCTTACCATGGGGCTAGATAATGCTGTGTGAATTGTCCAGCATTATTATTATTATCTCGACATTTCTCTATGAATACCAAATTATCCCTATGACCAAATAATGCCTATCAAACTATGATAGCTGGATCTCGGATGTTGACTTTCAAACCTATCAGAGATATTCACAAAAATGACAGTCCTTACTAATAAGCACTTAAAAGGTAGATCAACTGACCTTAAAAAAATATATAACCCAGACACATTACATAAAAGAAATCAAGTCATCTGACCATTTAAATAATGTAGAGTAATATTTAGAATTTTGTAAATGTATGTACCAAAGAATACTTCTTCCACTAGTAGCCAAAAAATTTAAGTGAACAGAAAAACAAAGACACCTTATTTCTTATTTGATAATAATAATTTTTGTTTTTTTTATATAGTATAAAGTTTGACTGGTCTAAGTGCTTATTTTGTAAGCCTAAAGAAATAAAGAAATTTGAATTTTGAATAATAATAATATTCAATAATAATAATATAAGTTTATCTTTTACTCACAACACTAAACTTGTTCCGTGGTTTAACGGCCAGATTGATATAAACAGGTGTGTATAAGAACGCAAAAGTAGGATTTTAATCAAACGTTGGGGCGCAAGCACTCAATACCGCTACGGAAGCGGGCGACCCAACCTGGGGCACAAAAGACCCCCTGAAACGAGAGAACACGTATTGTTCAAACTAGACCCCATTCAGTAGCCGATATTTGGCTCATCCAACGAGAAGCTCAGTCGATTGCACTCGTTTATAGACAAATTGCAGGCAAACTTTAAATAGGAATACCGCTCAGACAAAGATGAAGTTTTGTATTTAGTTTTCAAATCAAACTTGTAGAAGTTGTTTCATTAAAATTCTATAGGAATTTCATTTAACATTTTAAAATTTTTGCAAACTCGTATTTCTTAGAAAAATATTCACGAGTTTGCAAAAATATTATAGGGGAAAATGTTCAGCACTCTACGTTTGTCTGCTGATGAAAACGATCTATAAGTTCTATAAAAACAAGTATTATTATTTATGAAACTAAGGAAAGCGTCATATTGACACCCTAATGTACCAACATTGTAATTATACCTCGGCCTTCAGTACAGTGTTTATCAAGTGTTTATCACTAGAAGACAGGTGGGGCATAAACAAAGTTTGTTGGCGAGCCTGAGTAAATAGAGTCCTTGAGTCCTGTTTGGAGCTCTTCAGCGCAAGACAAATGTCTCGGCTAAGCCATTGACAAATGTGCAGAAGACAGCAGAATCACTTTGAATGGCTCTTCTTTTAGAACTACTTAACAATAGCGAGGCCTTTGCCAATTCAGTGGAAAAGTATAAGCTCGTTAACCGAAAATGCGTGGGACCATAGAAATCGTAATTTGAAACTTATATAATAAACTATTAATTATAAACTCCGTACTTAACGAATTCTACCTCAATGGTTGCGCCCTTATTTAGGTATTTCTTCCTAAATATAAGTGTGGGTAGTCTGATTTCTAGCTATTATTGGGCCGTAGTAAAACGAAACCACTTCAATTTCAAACTGCAATCAAATCGTTTTTCGCAATCGCCATGTAATTTGAGAGATGCCCAATCCTCTCTCGTTCGGTCGGTAGTTATTGCGTTGTACGGCTGAAAAGAAACTATCGTATAAATGAGCTTTGCTAATAGCACACCGTTTTTACGGAATATGAAAATGAGATGGTTTTGCACGTTTGATATTCACAATTTACATAAGCAGCTTGCCGAAACAAACTTTTAGCTTTAGGTATAACATTTTACTCGATTAACTACCTGGAAACATTTTCAGCACCTATACTTAAACTCAGCAGTTCAAACATTTTAACAACTTTTAGAGTGCAAAAGGTCCAGCGTGGAAATTTGTGAAAGTCGAACATATTTAATTCAGGTGCTCTGTAATGGATTAAATTGAATAAAACGGATCAGGTAGCAGATGCTTACGAAATGCGAGTGTTAATTAATACAATTCCAAGTACTTATTATGAAATTATTTCAAATATTCGATTCACTTAACTCGTTTCTAATTTAATAAGTACGTTCACTGATACACATCAACGATTTGTGTTTATTATATTGTTACGAGTTACTTCGTAGGAGATTTGAGTCTATGGGAATTACAGAACATTCTTGCTCCATTACAAGCTTGTAATTTCTTTCGATCATATTTAAAAAATAGCAAAATAAGCTCACTCACTACTTCGGACGAAAATGAGACCTGATTCAGATGTAATGATAGTTAGGCAGAGTGTCGGTCTCGTGACGCTCAAAACTGATGCAATTTTTCACTCAGCGGCCATTACGGATGTACTTTTGCTACATAAATAAATAAATAAATAATGCTGGACAATCCACATAGCATCATCTAGCTCAATGCTAAGCAGAACTTCTGTCAAATCTAAATGTTTTATTTCTTTAGGCTTAAAAAATAGGCAATTAGACAAGTCAAATGTTATACTATAAATAATTATATATAATTAATAGTATTTATACTAATTATATTACTGTTATGTGTATTAGATTACTGTTATACATAATACAATACAAACATAGGCAGATTGTTTAATTATACATAGATAACAACCAGAACACCCGGAAAAATTGTCCCGAGGCGGGAATCGAACCCACAACCTCCTGCGTGGCAGGTGGACCTTCCCACCGCGCTATAGTGGTCGTCAGATTAGTACGTCAAAAGGTATGGGTATTGCAATGAAACTGAACCTCTGTCCTGAGTTAAAACACTGTAAGATATATAGATATATAGAAAACACTTTGTTATACCACACAAAACAAAAAACAATACAGAAATAACCAAAACAATAAAGGAAGTATAAAGGGTGGAACTATCGCTGGGAGCGATCTCTTCTAGGTAACCTTAGGATGGACTGGACATGAAATGGTATTTTAGTAAAGAATACAATTACTAACACCATATACCATAATACCTACATAACAAAAATTATAATAAACTTACATAGACATAAGATAAAGTTATCAATTAACTGTTTGTGTTGTTCCAGATGTGGTGGGCTCTGTGGTGCGCCGCGGTGGTGATCGGCAGCTCGGCGGTGGCTGCGCCGGCGCCTGATAACTTGGACATGGTTCAGATAGACTCCTCCGCGCCTGATGAAGTAAGAACTCTATTAATATGTAATAACTAGCGGACCTTCGCACGGTTTTAGTACGGATCCCTAACTTTTTGAAAATATAATATATCCTATGTTCACCCGGGGATAGTGTAGCTTCCCAACGGAGAAAGAATTTTTCAAATCGGTCCTGTAGTTTCGGAGCCTATTCATTACAAACAAACAAACAAAAAATCAAACATTTTCTCTTTATAATATTAGTATAAATTAGTATTATTAAAGTAGTATAATTCTTCCGACGTTTATGTCGTTGTCACGGGATGACTGACTTCATATGTGACCACGACCATGTGTAAACCTGTAGACATAATAGAAAAAAGAAATTCTACAAGCGATAAAATCAAAAATATATCGCAAATGATTTCGAAATAACAGAGTTTGCGGACGGACATCCAGAAAATTGCCAATTCTCTAGGGCAAGAAAGGTAAAAGTAAACATAAACCATTCCCTCTTCATATTACAATATTATTTATTTCGTTGGAAGTTCAATTTCAATACTTGATTTATATTTAAAAATTATTTTACAAATGAAAATGAACAAAATTATGTTACCAAAGTTTAGATAGAACACAACTCGTTTCGAATCTATTCAATAATGCCGGGCTTAGAAGATTATGAAGCTTAATCAATGGTAATAATTAATATGCTACAGACCTTTTAGGGCCACTTGCCTTGCCACTGACCTTTTCTGGATGAATAATTTGAGGGTTTGTTCTATAGGAGAGTATGTATGCTGTTCAGCCGATGTCACGCTATGCTTCCCCCTGGCTCTACCTCCTCGATATGCCTCATGACTCACAGGTAAGAAATCACAAACCTTTTAATTTGTAATGTCTTATAGTATGTTCGGTTATTGCAGCAAGACATACGTCCGAATACAGGCATAGAAATACAGAAACACATTTTATTGATAAAACCAATTCAAATATCATTTTTATATATGTAGATAGTATAGTGCGAAATACAATTAAAAATACATAAATAAAAAAACATATAAAGAAAAACAATTAATAGATTAATTATAGTTGTAGTAGTTCGTTCACAAAATAGAAATTCTACTCGACACGCCCAAGCGAGATCACACAAACGCAAGTGAGATCTTCGATTACCGGGTAAATCAATTATTTTTCAGATTTAAATGAAAACCGACTTCAATATGTTGTAATGCGTCGAGTGCAACTGGTATCGTTTAACACTTTAACTGCTGAAATCACACGGTATGTGTTTTCTACAAGTGACTAATTGCTGAAAATGCGTAAATCCACACTTTTCCAGCGGCTGAGGAAAAACAGATCTTTGTGACTCAGCACAGCCGTAATATTTTTCGAACGAAACGCATGTGCGGCGCAACACAACCGCTGGCTGTGTAGAGCGGCAGCACGAATTTTTTAGGTTAAAAAAAAGATCGCAGTCAAAGTGTTAAGGACACGAGCGAAACTAAAAAAATTACCCTGTCCTGGCCCCTACGACTGCGTAGCAGTACTACGGCGTAGCACTGCGCTACGAAACCGCTACGCCTCGTTAAGTCGTTACTACTTGTACCTACGAGTAATTTTACCTAAAAGGTTTCTACAATCTACTGAAAGACCTACAGGAACATGTGCGTGATTCTTGAATGATATTACAATAATAACAATCTCAAATAGGATGAATTAGGAAAAAATCTCGAGAAAGCAATATAAAGAACAATCAACGAAACAATGTTTTCGTGTTTTCCTCTTAATTGAAATACATTATCTAAATTCAAGTTATCGCTCATTGTTGGAGACAGCTCATCCGGCGTTTTGTTGACACGCCTATTATTTACTTGAAATTTCAAAGACCTTTTTGTTTTAGGTCAGGTTTAAAAGGTCTCTGTAATCATTCGAACTAATTACAAGGTAAATTTGAGACTTTCAACCCTACAGAAATTGTTTTGCTAACAATTTGCTTTGTAAATATTGAAATACCTCTGGACCGCAATCTTTCCGCTGTATTGGCGGAAACAGATGAGATTTGTCTGTGTTTGATGGGCGTAGCAGGATGCTATAAAAATTATGGTTTCAATCGGGAATAAACAAATAGGCATATCTGAGGCAAATAGATCGATAGATAGATAAAGCTTTGTTACTATACTGTACTACTACACAAAGACAGAAAAAACAATACAGAAAGAAATGCTAAGAATAAGAAATATTTGTCGCAAATGTTACAAAATCACACAACTTTCGAGAACTAGCTTTATCTTAAATAAAGTTCTACACATGTATGGTAGAACAGTATCTACAGAATAGGAAATTATATTTGTAAACATTTACCTATATATAAAGTTGAAAACTACTGATATTTGTAAAATATCCATGATACAGTTTGACACATGACCTGCAGACTATTGAAAGCAATATAGTAAAAAGTAAAGTAAAAGTAAAAGGAAAGAAAATATAGAACTCAGTAAGTATACTCGTAGATTACTTCACTTTCTTTATCAAAATGTTCATCGGGATGACGTCTATGGCATGACCATGCAGAAAACATAGGTGATTAGATTTTCAAAATAATGATGACTTCTATGAGAGAGTATTAATAGGCGTCGCCCATCACTGTGCAAAATATCAAACCGACTCGTTATCGAATCTGTCGTACTTCAACCAAATTAATTACTACGTCAGCTATCCACGGAAGACCAGCGCTATGGTACGATCTGCTCTACCATAGCATATGCTGAGTGGAGACCGATTTTTGTCAGTCTCTGTCGTCTGTTAATCTAAGTTTAGTTTATAAGAGTCTCTGTTCTGACAAAATAAAAATCTTTTTATATTTTTACTTTACTATTGAATTTGTTTGAAAGCATTTTAGTCGTCTGTTTGTATGCAAATAAAAATTATAGCTGTGGTTCTATAAAGACAAATCACAATTACTATTTATACTATCTTCGAAAAATATAAGGTACCCGTGTCTGCAAGGGAGACTATTGAAGAGAGTGCCCAGAAAGAGAGGCTCTATCCAAGACAGCGGCGTTCTTTTGTTGTGAACGCACCTGTGGAACATCTTCAGAAGATCACCCATCAGTACTACATGAGACGAGTTGCTGAGGAGAACCGGAATCTTTTGGAACGCATTGGGAAACGAGGTAAGTTTACTTTTTATTAAAATACAGATATGTAAACAATACTAACGTAATGTGAACGTGGTATATAAGTTTAGGCAATATCTTGTGGAGTGGTCAATGGTGACTTGTAGAAGGTACATTTTAGAATACCTTGCACTGGCATCATATCCCACAAACATTTTCTTTTGTATTGAGATATGCTTATATCTGGCCTTTGCGTTTCGGAGAAATGCCTGTATTTATGCTTCGTAGAAATCTGCTGACCCACATAAATTTCGAAGACTTAAGCATGTATTAATTTTGGTAGACCTTCAAATATACGCCGATATGATAAAAAAAACAAATATGAATTATTACTTAGTTATTGCTGCATGTAAAATGTAGTGAGCTACTAGTGAGTACACTATGGTACAATAAAATATCGCTTTGTAGTCGCATGACATGTAGAAACATGTAAAAATTACAACTGAAAGACAATTTTATTTTCTAGCGATGGTGTGGTCCAGATACCTATGAAATAGGCCACCACATGCTAGAGGAGATAATTCCATCAAACAATACCCTACGGTTTTATACACAAATACCCAACATCAAACTTATATAAAAATGATTATACTAACCTTAGAATAATTAACTAACGAAAAATATTTTTTGTACTTGTGCTTGTTAAAAACATAAATAAACCATATCCGTTTAAGTTTAGTATTTATTTAAATCACAGTAAAACCGCAAACATTATGAGTAGGTTTGTTCAAATTTAATATGTTGTATAATAATGAATACATGGCAAAACTGCGTGCTCGTTCTTAATTAATGAAAAGCTAAAAGACCACATCAAACGGAGAACCTTTAGTTTAGATAGAATATGAAAATAACCACAGTAATACTCAAGCTACATTTTCGAGACATGAAGAGCGGAAGCAGCTTTTGTATACTCGTATTTTGGCTTTTCAAAGAAAATTTCAGCAGAGGAAATACCATTGATAAAACTATCTTTATTCGCAATATAAACGCCGATGATTTTACTCATGCCATATTGTGAGAAGCGTTTCGAATAGCGACCAATAAGCCGAGGTGAGTAAAACGAAGTGGATCGATCAACTGGTGAAGATTGGAAACCCATGGATGCGGGCCACGCAGGATCGCAGGATTGTAGAGATCATTGGGCCTCCCCCAATGATCTCTACAATCCTGCGATCCTATGTCCAGTAGGACGTTCCCTACTGGACAGTCCTGTTGAGATGAAGATGATAACAGTAAGGCCTTGTGAGGAACTTCAGAATTACTATTGACTGCACTTTTCTATTTAGAGTCTCTACACTACACGCTTTAGAGAAGAAATCTCTACAAACATTTCAGATTTCATTTATTTTGGTCACACTTATAATATTAGCTTAGGTCAATAGTACCTATAGAATATACATGCATATCCCATGTAAGGCCTGCAAAAGAGTTTATATAAAATATCTTCTGATTTTCTGGTAGCTACAGCGATCCGCCATTAAGTCCCGTCTCAATCTACCGTACTACGTAACATTTTGTAAATAGCGACTTGATTGAGCCCAATTGATGAACAGGAAAAGGGGTGAAAGGTTCACCCCCATGTTTGGGTTCTATTTATGAACTATGTATGAGTCAAAAGGAAAACAGCTGAAATTAATTAGTTTCTAATTACATCATATAATCACGTTCACTAGCAGCTGCATTCGCTTCGAATTGAAGTGGTGAGAATCAATAAACATTTTATTTTTATTAAGTTTAAAATTTGACTTATTGTGCATATTTTGTAACCTTAAAGATATAAATTGTATTGATTCTTGACGACCGATGTGGCGTGGTGGGCGAAAGTCCGCCTGCGACGCAGGGGTTCGATTCCCGCCTCGGAACAATTGTGTGTACGATCTGCAGATATTTGTTCCGGGTATTCTAGTCGTTACCTATGTATAATAAAAAATATCTATCTATGTAATGTATTGTATTATGTATATCAGTTATCTAGTACCCATAACACAAGCTCTGCTTACCATGGGGTTAGATAATGCTGTGTGAATTATCCAGCATTATTTATTTATTATTTATTTATTCTTCTCAAAGTTAATCAACCAGTAGTGTAGTAATGTGGTGCCATAAAATAGCACAAGTAGCCATGACATTAAAATCGTTGGATGAAGTGTAGCTCGGTTAAATGAACAAATGCTGTTTTTTTTCTCTTTCTAACATATGAAAACCACGGATAGGTAATCGAAACCCGCTATAAATCACGGCTTGTACATACGAGTCTCACGGGAACTCTTAAGCTTACCTAATTATAAGTAGAGAGACAGATACCCTTTTATTACCCACCCTTAACCGTTGCGTATTTGGCGTAAATAAATCTTTAGTGTAGACTCCCTAAAAACTTCAATTTCCTTCGTCCACGATCTTAACTACCGTGATTCTTGAAGAGCACCAGCATCGGCCGTGCGAAGCGCCGCATGCCCTCTCTGTCCATCGACATGCCGATGTCGGTGCTGCGCCAGAAGCTCAGCCTTGAGAAGGAGAGGAAGGCTCAAGCGCTGCGGTACGCGGCCAACAGGAACTTTCTGAATGACATCGGCAAACGAGGTGAGTTTTTTTCATAAATACATATATAAAATCATTGTTCTTTAGATTAAGCATGTGCATGTTCACACATAACTGTTAGATAAATACAGACAAAATACATGAAAGACAGTAAACAGACCAACAATAACAGATAATGCATTGCAGGTCTTTAAAGAATCAGGTTCAATCCGGCCTTCCCGCAATGACCTGCAGGTCGCTGTTTGTGCTATATGTACTGTGGAGTTGATAAATATAGTGCTTATACTTCCTGTCGGTTTTGACCAGTAGTCGTTTGTTTTATAAAAAAACAAAAGAACGTCTAAAAGTGTCTAGAAGACTATCTTGTATCTATATTATTTTGTTTTAAATAAAAAAACATGTAGAATCTAGTGGACATGTATAAATAAAACACAGAAAACAAAATACAACTTAATTATACAATGACTATTTACTTTCATAGTGCATGCAAGTGGGTTAACTACGAACCTAGTATGGTTGGAAGAACACCAACGTTTCACTCCTTAAAGAGGGACATCATCCGGGTGAGGGAACAACTAGGTTTGTAGTTGACCCGCTCAATTCCATAAGTAATTCATCAAACTACAGTATAGTAGTACACATACAGTATAGTAGTAGTAAACTAAGTATAGGAGTACTATAGTTTTAATAGTAAAACTATTAAAACTATAGTAGTTTGTAGTAAAACTAACTACATTCAGAACTACATTTAGAATGCATTCAGATTCTGTTTTACGCATACCTAAACATCCGGGGCTATCGCTAACTATTGTAGGTATAGAGCGCGTTTGTAGCACTTTGATGAAATGTTATTGCCATGGCATATTATAAGTTATAATGCAGGATTTTCAGCATTAATCTACAACAACAATAGCTCTGTTAAAAGCTGGTTGCAGAAAACTAAGCTTTGAATGGGCGCTGTAAATTTAATAATTGATAAATTTCTGAATTAAAAAATTTCTTTATAATTTTCCTTTTTTTGGCACTGCTATCAATGTGGGTAGCGCAGGATCAGTCATTGTGACGATATTTAAGGGAGGCCTATGTTCAGCAGTGGGATTCCATCGGCTACGATTCCGATGATGATGATGATTATTCACATAAATTAACAAAAAACAGATTTAGGCAATATGATGCTAGGTTTGGTTCACCCTGTATCCATTCATTTTATATGCAGTAAAAGCCTTTTCTTCATCATTCACTGAGTTGAAAGGGAAATAGCATGAATGTATTCTTAGCTGAAAAGTTTTCTCGTCTAGTGGGCTTGTTTTACTTTTTAAAGTTAAATGTTTTGTAGGTTCCTTTTTATGAGATATTTTGTTTCGTAATTATTACTGTACTATTTTTTGACTGACATAAAAGACTGCTAAACATATATATATATATCACTTACTATCTATTCGATCGTTATTATATGTAATTGGAGAGTCACTAGGGCAAAGATATTTAAAAAAAAAGATATAGAACATATATTGGCCAAAATATCAAACAATTTTAGTAACTCTGACAAAGTATCTTCCTTTAATAAAGGAATAACTTTGGTTTTAGACTCCACATATTTTATTGCGTGAATTATGTGTAATAAAACGCTTCTAGAGTGCATTTACTGAAATAGCTATTTTATGAATACTTACGCCAGTAGTTCGATTTAGTCAGGTCATATAATTGAACGCAGACAAGATACATTGAATAATAAAACATTCAAAATCTTCACAAAAAGGGAACGAGATGTCGATGTATTTTTGAACAATAAAACGAATTGACATAGGTAACTGACATTCGATGTCATTCATAACCCGAGCTCGGCAGAGAAAGTAAACCGACTACGAACGATTCGAGAACATTTGAATTTGATAACATGACAGCTTTGTCGTTTTGTTCCAAATTTTCCAAACAGGATGCTTAGTATGAGTGTACAAATACGAATATGAAAAGTTTTCGTGAGATCGATAGACTATAACTTCTATCTCGCTTACGCTTATAAAAAGAATGCGATATATATTCCGTAAAAATGCCTTGTGTTAAATCTCTCTGAACCATTCAAAAACTAATAATCATATAAAACTATTATATAGCTGTCAAAAGACATAAATTGTTCTTTTCTATACGGTAGAGCAAGGCGCCAAATATATGAAAGGATACGAAAATTTTTTTTGATAACGTAAACGAATTCACAGCTCACATTAAGAACTCACTTCAAGTGGGTAGATAGGAAAGGTAGAAATCGCAAACGTTGTGCGTAGAAGGAAGTCAATCTCCAGTCAACTATATTAGCAATTCCAGACGGAGACTACAGATGATAATTAATTGTTTTTGAGTAAAGTTACGAGATTAATATTAACCAATTTCACTTTACAGGTTTCCAGCAATGGTCAGCGGTTCCCGAAAAATTATTCTGAAGATTCTACAATTCTAACAAAATATTCTCCTGAACCTGTTTTCAATAATAATCATACTGTTGATATAAATGAAGAACCTATTGTTCTCAAAAACATTGTTATTGTAGTTAGCTTAATATTCAATTATTTGGTGATCCGATCGAATATTTTGTAGTAAAAGTACAAATCTGAAGTAGTTTTCTTCATGTAGGATTTAGAAATGTATACGTTTTGTATTATATCATCAATTATTATTGTAGTGACATTAGTAATAAAATTACTTGTCTCATGTTAATGAATATTCTAGAATAATAATTTGAGTTTAAACAATAAATGTGGTTAAATTTAATTTGAAATTTCATTGCGTAATACACCCACTTTTCATGAGCACACTTAGCTTTGTCCACTGCTGAACAGTGAACAGGCCTCCCCAAACAAGTGGAGTTTCAAGTTCAAAAGAACTTGAAACTCCACCTGTTTTCCCGATTTCCAAATTTTTATTTCTTTAGGCTTACAAACTAAGCACTTGGAGAAGTCAACTTATATACCATAAATTATTATCATATAAGAAATAAGTTGTTATTTCTTATTCTTATGTCCACTAGTGGAAGAGGTGAAATAGAAACCACTAGTAAATTACAATTATTACTATAATATTGAGTATATTAACAAAATGCGAACCTCGGCTCAACTCGTTGTTTGTATGATGATTGACATGACCAAAGGATCTGTTTCTTTTTTTAAAAATCGCGGCACACAATAAAACTTATGAATAATATTTTTGGTTAGGCCAAAAATAGTGTGTCCGTCTGTCAATAGTGTGTAGCCGATGTTCGATATAAAATCTTTCTTTATTGTCAAGTAGTTCTTCGTAGGCAATTTGTTATGGAAAAAAAATATATTCAGCTATCATTTTATTCTGTGAAAGATTTACCCTCAAATAGCGAAACCTCTAAGTTTCGATTCTCTGAACTGAAAAAGATTTGAGCATGATTCCAATGAATTCAATTTATAGATTTTCATTAAAAAAAACTGTCAAAGAGACTTAACTTGAGTCATTTTTAAATCGAAGAAGGCAGGGACAGAACGAGAAGTTATGTTAATAAATATTAGGCAGAAACAAATTTCTTCAGACACGCGCAAAATATAGATGTTCAAGGTTTAGAAAAAAAACGACGCATAAATAAAATGTTTATAACGTCAAATATAAAAACCAAACCAACACAAAGAGGAACTCGGACCTACCTTCTAAATACTTACAGCACTTGTATGTTTTGTACTTTGTACCTACAAAGATGAACGTATACAGGTAGAAAACGAGTAATAAAGATGGGGTACCTATCTTTTTACAAGTAGCAATCCGAACAAGCATTTCACCCTTTTATTGGAGCATGAATCGCGCCCGTTCCTATCAGGTCTAAGGAGGGTACAGTAATTCAATAAGTATAATAGCACCTTCATAAGATGAGTGCTTCTAAGGCGCTGAGTCATCTTTTTATTTGATACTTTACTTCAATGGACCAAGTTAAGGCAAGGCGTTGGTATGATAAGAGACAAATTGTGCCGGCCGAAGGTTTATTTGTTTAGGATCAGTTTGGACCTACCACTCATTTTTTGCTTAATTAGCCATATCGATTTCAGTAGCATAGATATTATCGATTTTATTGAAAATTAGCTGTATCGTTTAGACTCTCATCTTTTCGCTGTTAGTAAAAATGGCGAAAGGCATTAATAGAGGTACCTGTCTAATCCATTGTAGTTACAGAAAAACTTTATGTGTTGTATATACCTATACAACACATAAAGTTTCATCAATCACTTACTCGTATATAATATACGAGTAAGTGATTTAAAAGTGAACTTACAATTACAAATCGGTCAAAAGTACGGTATCTAATAATAAAAGCACACTCAAAATTGTTGCGCCATGACAGGGTTTATTATGCACTGTGTACTCAGTGAGTATAAAGTGTATTTATATCACCGTCACATAATAAGACCTATATATAAGCTTAAAAATCGACACTTTAACAGTTTAACGCTTTTCGAACACGTAAATTAATAGTTTTCCTGCGGTTATCCATAAGATAATAAACGAACAAACCTGTGAACTAATCACGACCTTGTTTAACTGCTTTATGAATTCTCTGGCGATGACATCTCTCGTAAAGGAGCAGGGTATTACTTTCCTCTGATTGGTCTATCTGGCCGGTGGTGATCATAATCTATTAGACAATTTTGACACTTTCTGCTACTGTTCCACTACTGTGTACCCATAACACAAGCTCTGCTTACCATGGGGCTAGATAATGCTGTGTGAATTGTCCGGCATTATTTATAAAAATAAATTAAATACTTTCACAATCCTACGCAGCTACGTTGAAAAATATTATACTGTTAAATATGTAGTAGGTTCTACCCACTATAATTATACCAACACCTAATACATAAGACCTGTATGCATATAATTACAATAAACGATATGAATACATCAAGTTGTATGACGACCTCTGTAGAGCGGTGGGGGAAGGTCCGCCTGCGACGCAGGACGTTGTGGGTTCGATTCCCGCCTTTGGACAATGGTGTGTACGATCTGCAGATATTTGTTCCGGGTGTTCTGGTCGTTCTCTATATATTATTTATTTATGTAATCTATAGTATGAAGTATATCAGTCATCTAGTACCCATAACACAAGCTCTGCTTACCATGGGGTTAGATGATGCCTGTGTGGATTGTCCAACATTATTTATTATTATTATTATTAAGTAGTTTTTGTTTTGTAACAGAGAGTGGGCGAGGTGGGCGAAGGGCGCGCTCGGTCGAAGCGCAAGATGCCATCCCTCTCGATCAGCAACCCGATGGAGGTGCTGCGACAACGGCTCATGCTGGAAGTGGCGCGCAAGCAGATGCGCGAGGCCAACCAGCGGCAAGCCATGGCTAACCGGGTCTTCTTGCAGAACGTGGGCAAGCGAGGTAAGGCAACTATTTACTGTGCATCTTTAAAACTAGTGGCGTAACTGCAGGGTGGCTCAGTCGGCATCAGGGTGCAATAAACTTGATTTTAAATGCTGATGCTCACCAGTTCTCGATTCACGCGTCGCTTTGACCTGACTCTCAGATATTTTTTGCTGGTATTACCATAAGAATAGACAATAACGTATTATCATCTATTATTATGGTATTACCTACGTTCTCTCGAAGTTACTGAGGGTAAGATCTAGGACATATTTCAATCAGTAAATGTTAAACTATATTAGTCGCATTACACATGCCACTACGTTTAAGCAACCATATATATAATTCTGATTTTGTATTAACCTGTTTCCAGTCCAAAGTCACCGTCCCCAAGGTCGCTCCTTACATTTTGCCACTACCATTCACACCCTAGACGAGACAATAGCGGTTATCGAATAGCTTAGGTATGTGCGCGCCTTATAGATAAAAACGGAACGGGTAGGGCACCTATAAAACTGAATGGATCAGCATTGAAAATCAAGTTTATTGCAGCCTGATGCCGCCCACTGTAAAACAATAGGCATGTTTGTAGCAAACGAGCCACTCGTCACTAGCTACAAAAGGTTGACGTAAACTTTTGTTTTCTCTGATATCTGCATGACTGACAGACACTTCTCAACGTGTTTAACACTTTCATGGCCCACGCATATTATGCATGACCACGCATATTATGTAGTTCTTATTTTCCTTGTCGCCGCTGCCGACTATACACCGCGAAACAAGCGAGGTCGGTGTAAAGGGAATTCAGTGCGGTCGCCTTTATAAGACGACTCTTGGGGGCCTAAAGGCGATTCCCGTATCATCAATTGACTTTATGAGGAATCGGCCAGCAGGGAACAATAAATAGAAGCATTCGTCTGTCGCGCCTCGATGAGGCAGGCGGCGCCGAGTATGGAAATTGAATGCGTTAAAAAGTGCAACAGAGTCAACGATCGAGAACTTTATAGCGCACTTTAGATTTAGCCCAATCCTTGCCCTGACTTTAGTTATGTACTTTAAAAAAAGTGGCCAAGTAATTTGTCTACTTATTTATGTTTATTTATTAAAGAAGATAGTAGATTACAATTTAAGAACCAAGTTATACATATAATGTGATGCTGTCTATCTAAGCTTTTCGAGATCGCTATTGAGCGATAAGACCGCCAAATTGTCTCATATTTTATAACTTTTTATTTTGTTTGTTGTTTTGTAAGTGTGCAATAAAGAATGATTCAAAATAAGTGTCCACTATCAGCAGGGATTTTTTTCAATTTGCTTATTTGTAAAAGTGTTGTATCCCGTTTGCCCCGACCGTAATATTTATTTGAAACTGCAAATGTAACTGGGTCGCTGAGAAAGCAACAAGGGCATTAAGCTTGGAAACTGAGGGCAGATTGGATACAAACAGAATAAATTATTGCGGATCGCCTACGCATGTACTTTAATATCTTCATTTGGAGTTTGAGTGGTCAGATGGAAATGTTATGTACCTAGATAACCATTAATAGAAACCAAGAGATAATATGCATTGCGTGGTACATAGCAACAACTTATAAAGAGTCCAGCGGAGGAACTAGGCCTCCCCTTATAAGTACCTCTCTCCCCTAAGCAGGCTCTTTTTAGAGGGCGTAATCCCCATGCTTGGGCATATGGGTTGGGTATTGCAGACACAGTTTTTTTGCACTTCCGACGCCGTCTATATGGAATATTCTGCGTGTGGTATGTTCAGACAATTTTTAACCTGCGTTTTTATAAATTTTAACCTAGTTAAAGATTTCAATAGAAAATCTTTAGTTCTCAATTGATATAACTTTTCAAGCTACGAAAATAACTCCTAAGGTCAAGAACATAGTCTAAAAATACCTTTGATGAAGTACATTTTGGCATCACAAAAGCCGCAAGTCAATATTGATTCATTACGAGATGAATAAGCCCATTTTCTTGAAGCACGAAGGTATTTATACTTTAACAATAGATCGAACCTAGTCAAATTTATGCAGCACCCTCAATCTCAATTTCAAATAGGCTACGCAAACAAGACGGACTTCGCGTGATTAATCTTAGCATCATCCTGTGTATTTGGCGGTTGTGAGTTGTAAAAATATAATAGTATATTATGTACCGATGGCTCAAAGGAAAGCCGTGTCTGACCGACCCAAGATTCTAGATTTATATAAATAAAATAAAAGTTTCTTTATTCAGACATTGTCCACACACATATAATTACAACAATAAAATAAAATATTAAAAAAAACGAATGGTGCGAAGCATGTAACCAAACGTTAACAATTTACTCGCAGAAAGTGTGAAAAGTATAATAGTAATAAACTGTCTTTGTCTTGGGCGTGATTAAATCCTTTTCGCACTCAGAATAACACTAATTTGCTCGCTTCGCTCGTGAATTACAGATACCAAATGATTTATTTGCCATTTAACTTATAATATATGTAGGTATACGGCCACCGCACGAGGCAAGCCTGTGCCGCAGAAAGTCTAACAATGGTAACTTTAGCGGTTAAGATTTGTTGAGACTTATAGGTACAGGGCAAAAAAACAAAAATAGTATTAGGATAAATCTAATCAATGAGGTGATGCAAACTAAACATATTGGAACACGAAATCTGCAACATATAAGTCACTCACTGATAACATTTCAAGAGATCGCTTCTTAGCGCCCAATGTACTCATCGCATGTAATGTCTTTTTTTTGTAATGATCTGCATCTGGTGTTCTATAATGTTTTTTTATTAGTATATTGTACGTTGTATTGTATTTTATACTAGTATATTGTAAATTTGAGTAGTTATGCTAGAATCCTGAGTTGCGATCGGGTTTCAATGACGCCCGTGACGTAAGACACTGCCCTGTGCCCTCGCTCGGTGTAAAATCTACTATTAATCATGTCCGAATATATAATTAAAACAAGTTTTCTTTTTTTCAGGTTTCTGGGCCGCATCCGCTCCAGCCCGCTACGACAATTAAGAATCCAAAATTGACCAGTTATTTTCTGTTCCTGTGTGCTGTCGTCACTAAATGACTCGAAACGAGGTATTACACTACAAAGGCAAGAACTGCGGATTATTTTCATTATCAATAGATAAGACATTGCAGTCTTTAATAGGATCGATAACTTCTTAAAAATTTTAAGGAACATGATTAAGTTTTCTGTCGAGGTATGTTATCCAGCTCAACATACCAGGCTTACATACATAGCTCATTTGTTTTGTAACACCTCGTTTTGTGGTGAACAGCCTTATTTACTGAATCTCCTAATCGTATTTTTCTATGCTTGTTAAAATGTTACGTAGAGAGCTGTTCCTTTAGAAATCTACCTATACATTAGTCACATTTAGAACTTTAAATAGATCTAGTCGATGTATAAAACATGTTATAATCGTATGTGCCAAATGAACGGAGTCCATTTGGGTAGACAGAAAATTTTATTTATTAAAAAATCTACGAATGAGATAGTTAGATAGAAAAGCTTGAAGTTTTGTTTGTCAAGGCATATTTGTAGTCATCATGGCGGCTATGCAGTCGCCATATTTAGTCTTCTTATTCTTCACATTTCAAACCTATTAGATAATCGTTTATATTATTTTTCATTGTGTTAATTAATTATACATAAACTGCGCCTATTAGTTATAGTAATTTGACTTCTCAGTGTACAGATTTTATGCTAAGTATTTATCGTACACATTATTTTATTGGTCTCTATATTTAGTGAAGGTAGAGCAGATGTAGTAAATATAAATTACGTTCAATAAAAACGTTAATAATTAGCTTTGTTTTATTTCGATATACATATTTCAACAGGACCTTCTGTTAGCTTTCAAAAATAATCCTTTTTTTCTGTTGTTTTGATGTACCTGCAAAATAAGTATAGATAGAAACATAGATACATATGTTTTTTTCTGCAACTTCAGACACACATATAAAAACAATAATTATACAGTACACTAGAAAATCACATACAACAATAATAAAACACAGTTGACTAAAAAAAATAAACATTTTTGCTGTATTTGCCACGAATGTTCTTAACTTTTGGCTGTGTACAGTTCTACCTCCAAAAGTATTTTTTTTATAAATTGTTTCATTAGGCTACAATAAACTTTTCTCAAATATTCTGTTGACCCAGTTGACCTACCTACCACCTACTACCTCAGGTAATACCGAAACTCCGTCGAGATAATAATCAAACAAAAGAATAACGGCACTGAAGACGACATGATGTTATTAGTACACAGCCCCTTTGTTTGGGTTGAAAACCAATCGGAATAGTTTTACTTCTTCAAAACAGACTCAATAGGAACAAATTAATTCACTTTAACACTGAACAGCTGCCGCAAGGATAAGTTTAATGAAAGAATTTAAATGCTCTGCTAAGGTGGTATTCATTTAGTTGAGGCTAAATGATGCTGTGTTGATTGTCCAGCATTATTTATTTATTTAAGATATTGGTCGCTCCTGAAAACCAAATAGTGTTTTTGCCAGAATCGCAAATGACTTTTCTACCAACCGTCTCTTCAATGTAGGAATATTAGGTTATTATTTAGTAAATACCTGCCCCAACTCCAAGGCTCGCTACCGTCCCGTCTCAACATTACTGGCCCAAGCTTCCAAAATAATAAAGAGTATCCAATCAACTTTCCCGACGCAGGTCCCACCCTTTGACGGGCATTAATTACTTTTTATTTACACCGAAATGAGGAAACACTTTGCCGTAATTTCATTTTTGTCATAATTTTTTTCTCTTTTTGCAAACTTTGGTGACAAGATGAGCTGTCAGGTGATTATAGGATCAGTGTCCATTCCCACTAATTTTAACAGTCGTTTATACGATCCACTCGAAAGTAATTAGAAAGTAGAGTTCATAATTTTAGATGAAGTAATTAAGGTGAGGGATGAGGTAAGCAAACCAAGGCACCATAGTTTCGAATACATACATAGGTATAAGATCAAGTAATCAATACCTACTGTGGTGCTAATTTCTACCAACTATTGAGTTGCAAAATGATGATTGTACTCTTATTTCTCATTTTGCAATCGTCAAATGCATGTTCTTCCAAAATTAGGGCAATTTTCTTTGAAGATTGCCTTGATTGCACGGAAGAATTTTCGACCAATTGTTGCATTGATATCTAAATAACACTGATCGATTATCTGGTAGAGATCTCAAGCGATAAGACCGCCAATTGTAACTTGTTTTATAAGTGTTTATTTTACATTGTTCTAATATATTAAGTGTGAAATAAAGTATAATATTATTTACGAGTACCTATCTTTCGATACAGTTTTGATATTGTTATAGAAAATGAACCCTGCGGTAAATATTCCTACCTGAACTTGCGAAAGCGAAAGGCTACTAGGCACCCTACGTAATCATAAGTGGCAAGCCCGCCCGAGGGACACTCAGCTTCTGAGCGATAATTAGGGTGATATAACTTAAGCGACACGCTTCGAGAGCCACGTGATTTCATTACTCTTCACCACATTTTCGGTGTTGAGACTTGGTACGATTAAACTATTTAGTCGGAACGATCAGTTTGTGAAACGGAACAGATTAATAATAAATAAATAATACTGTACGATCTACACGGCATCATCTAGCCCCAAACTAAGCAGAGCGTGTGTTGACTGATATAACACAATTCATAGATATTTTTTATTATAGAAAACGACCAGAACACCCGCAACAAATATCTAGGTACAGCATCGTACAAGCATTTGTCCCGAGGCGGAATATCCTGCGTCGCAGGCGGGCCTGCACCCACCGCGCCATAGAGGCCGCCATAGTTTTCGCATGAGCTGTAAGAGAAATTATAATTAGAAATTCATCTTCATCATCCAGCTTATATTACTGGACAGAGATCTCCCCTACTGAGCGCTATGTCTTCAGCTTGTCGCATCTGCCTGCAGTCTTTCGAAAGTCGTCATCCCTCCTGGCCGGAGGGCCTCCTAAACAACTATTTTGATATTAGGCAGCGTGATTTTCTAAGTAAAATTTCGGGTTTATTGATAATGAAAAACTTTCTACTGAAATGCCCTCAAACTTTGTACGTGACCAAGTTGCTAAAGTAGGCGGCAAACAAACCTTTGTTTCAGTATTTTGATGGTCCTTCCTGGCTTCTGTTTTTACAATTAGAGGACTGGCTTTAGAGGTCTGATTGCGTTGATTAACAAAGGGTTACTTTAAGAATTGTAAATGTTAATCTTTGTCAACGAGAGCCAGAAGGACGAATAAAAACATTGTTGTAGTAGCCTTTAATTGTTCAGATACCTATCTCGAATACCTAGTCAGCCGATATGATCTAAAAATGGTTGTTGTGGGTTTAAATTGGTGGTCAAAATTGCCCCGCTTTCCGTTTGCTTTCGATTTTCACACAGACAGTGTAGCTAAACTTAAGTTTTATCGTGTAGTGTGTCTCACATCTAGGGTATATAATGGATAATAGTGTTAGTGTTGGCCTATGCCAACACAGCAGCGAACATAGCACCGATCCCTCACCTATGTACATATCAATGTGTGAAATAGGTGTCATGGTGGCCACTCGCTAGCTAGCGCATTGTCTAACATCTCATCGAATTTACTACGGCTAGGTGTTTAGGCTAATGTTGAGAATGGAGATAGAGAACATAATTAACACATTTTGACCCGAGGCGGGAATAGAACCCATACCTCCTCGCAGGTGGCCGCCGCACCAAAGATGTCGTCAATTTCATTCATATAAAAAACTAGCATCATCAAACGTACATCTAAAGTTTCGCATTTATAATATTCGTGTGATTTCTATATGAACCTCGGAATACGCACATTGAACGTTTTTTATTAAGGCGCTTCTTCCGGCTTAATTAATAAGATACAGATGTAAAAGTTCAGAAGGAGGCCTGTTATTAAGTTTTTGGTGTCAGAAATTAATAAAATTGGAGCATACATAGGTTTTTTTTTTAACTTTATACCTATACTGTTCAGGTTTAATGTATGGTGGGTGGCTTTTTGAAGTGTATGGCCAAATCCATATCGGAAAATATGATAGAGAAAAGTCTTGGAGTTAAGACTTCAAGACGACTTCCCTCTATTTCTCACACAAAACAAAATATACAAACATTTTATTTGTCCCACGACGGGAATCGAACCCGCGGCCTCCTTATTCGCAAGCCTCTACAAAATAAATACTAGCGCACGTTGATAATGATGTAGGTAGTTGCTACGATACCATTATCGACAAAACCACATTACTAAAAGGTTCTCGTAAGAGCCTGTGTGACTAATTGGAAGAAAAGGCCTATTATCCATCCACTCTAAGAAAACAACTTGCAATGATGGAAACTGAGAGAAGGTAAGACATTTTTTCTGTTATGCCTTTTCAGACCTACGCGGTAGGTATTTGCTCATTCATTTATATATAGGCCTCCTCATCGATTTCTATGACGGTGACCCTAGACATCACGGATATTTCTATCATGAGCTCTAATATACCTACCGCTAGACCGAACTTGGTCTTGAATACCCTACGGCACGCATGGCAGTAGCTAGAGTTGGCCCGATTTACTATGGAGCATAGTAAATTTCAATTGATTTTTTAGATTTAGATTTGCTCTATTACCACAGATAGCGTATAGCGTTGATCTGATAATGCCCTAGTACTTTTAACTTTTACGGGGTTATTGGTAATTTGCTGACCCTGTATGAGGTTCTGCTCACGAATACGAAGACGCCTTCATTCGGTTCATAAACTTAGTATTGGTAGCATGGACGCGCTGTTTCATTTATCTATGGTAATCAAAAAACATTATTTAATCCCCTAAATAGTCATTAGAGGGGTTTTATTTCCATTTTTACTTAAAAACGTCTCTACCCTGAAATAACAGTGGGTGTGGGAGTGGAAGATCGATATTTTGCAGGCATTGGCTCTGGACAAACCTGTTTATATGGGAGATAATTTACATACAATTTTAGCAATGAAGACCTCACGAACGTGTTCGTGATGATGGTTTGAACCTGAAGTTCATGCAGTGTCAGTGAATTATCATTTACCCTGTATATACTTGTATATTTACTTAATACTTTGACTGCGGTTTTTTTTCGACGACTTCGATCTTTTTTTTTACCTAAAAAATTCGTGCTGCCACTCTACACAGCGGTTGTGTTGCGCCGCACATGCGTTTCGTTCGAAAAATATTACAGCTCTGCTGAGTCATAAAGATCTGTATTTTCTCAGCCGCTGCGCTAGTGTGGATTTACGCATATTAGTCACTTGTAGAAAACTCATACCGTGCGTTTTCAGCACTCAAAGCACGAGTATAATAGATTCTGAAAAGGGACCAGAGAATGCAAACAATACGAATGTTTGTTGCACTCACACTTTGTATACTATACGCGATTAGATTGTATAGTGGTCACTCTACAGGGCCGCTGTTTAGTGTGTGTATTGTGAAAACCAATGTTTCAATTGATCTCCAACGGTTTGATCGATTTTGACACTGTTTTATGTAAAAGGTATGGGGTTAATTGGCGATGGTATGGTTCTTAGCTAAGTTTTATGGTGTCCTACAACTAACCACGGTTTCTTTTTCACTTCTTCCACTATTGGTCAAAAAATTTAAGTGAACAGTAAAATAATCTTAGTTGATAATAATTTATTGTTTAAACATTTGACTTGTGCAGGTGCTTATTTTGTTAGCCTAAAGAAATAAAAATATTTTGACCTGACTTGACAATACAATACAATACTTGACTTGAATAATTCTATTTTATTTCAGAATAAGTAACATGGATGCAGTTTTGTTTGCATTGATACTGGAAGTGGTACTGCTGCAGCTTCGTATCCTAGGTAGGTAGCTACAGAAAGTACCTACTTCATGCAAATAATAGTGTAATATAATGTATGGTAGAGTAATTCACCTAAAGTTCGAGTTTAGAAGTAAGACAGATTTGATAACGTAAATAATATAATAATGAAAAAAAAAAATATATAATAATGAAAAAGAAATATCGCGGGATTTAAACATTAATAATCATCATCTCGGGATTGTAGAAGAGGTATTATCAACTCTGTGTTACTTCCACACTCGGACTTTACGTAATTAATAATTACATATACTCTACCTATTTCGATCACCGGTAATAAAAAAGAAGGGACGAGAAAAATTAACAAAGCATCTTTACTAATATTAAGTATAAGTTCCAAATTAATTATTTAATTACAATTTTGCCTCTCTGTTTGCATGTAATCTTTTCACGACGAAATGGCTCAATGGATCTCATTGAAATTTGGCAGAGAGATAGGCAATCATATGTATATCCCAGAAAAGGGTATCGGCTACTTTTTGAGAAAATGCGTTCGATGACGCGGACAGAAGCTAGTTATTTATAAAAAAAAGTTCAGCCTGCGAATATACAGCTTGAAAATTTTAGTTCTCTGACACGGTATAGTATAGATACTTACAGGTACAGTATATTTTCATGTTTTTCATCTGGGAAAATGTAGGAGATACCTACTGAAAGTGGTAGGTACCTTGGACCTTGGACCTTGAATAAGCTTTGTTAAAAAAAAATATGGTCAATCATAAAATGTATGCTTGACCAATGATATAGACTCTAGATCAGCTCTAGAATCATAGTTAGCTATTCTAACTATGATTCTATCTATTTAGGATTATTTCTTTGTAGCGGAAGTAAAGTATAGAAATTATTTTCCTGAAACTGAAAATACCTATTTTTCCTGCCATCTATATGTTAAAAGAGGAAACTGTTCACAGAGGGCAGTACCAAGCTGCGGGCACAATGTTGGGATATCAACTCCAAAGATGCAAAGATTCAGTACGAAAAGTTAGCCAGAGACCGGTAAGAAGGTTCCTCTCTCAGTAAACAGATGTCGCTATGTTAAACTATGATCGAAAACTAATTGGTATCGCGAGCAATACATAGGTATTTATTGAGCAAACTAGATACAATACGATTTCAGAATAGGGATTTCCCTATTCTGCTCAGCCTACAATGGTGATAAAAAAATGCTTAGATTACCATATCAATCAAACATAATAATAATAATAATACAATTTTAAGTTGCACTGTCAGTGTGACTTATATTTTTTATTAATATTACTTCATACAATTTTGTAAAATATTACTTTTATTAAATCGAAAAATTGTTGACAAGTTGTTGTTGAAGTGCGCGTTTATATTTTTTGTATGGTGTAGCAAAGGTCTACGACGGGCCAGCGAACGGGCCTACGAGGCCTACGGCTACGCTCAATTACGATTTCGTATGTATACGTGCGATAAAAAGATGACTTATGTATTCGAAGCTTATCCAATATATAGGTACTTTGCTTTACAACCCGTAAGTAAGTATATAATAGTGAGATAGGTAGTTATTTATTACTAAATCAACATGCCCTACTGACTCAAAGTCCCTAAAATATAATAAAGATAACAAAAAAAACATGCCCTACTTTCCGATAACCGCTCGGGCAAACGTGTTCTTGATTGGAGACCACGACTTGGTAAACCTAATGTAGGACGCCCTCCGACCAGGTGGGACGCATCCAGCATCGACCTGCGAAAGCCTGCAGGTAGATGCTGGATGCGTCAAGCTGAAGACAGGGTGCTGTGGCGCTCATTGGGTGAGGCCTATATCCAGCAGTGGACTAACATAGACTGATGATGATACCCTACTTTCAGGGACACGGTAAAAGACGTGGTGCGAAGAACTTTGATAGACCTAGCAGAGAATGGAAATTTTCATATGTTGGAAAATGCCATCAACGTATTAAGACAACGGGCCTCGTCGGCTGTCTCCATGAGGCTCGAATACGAACATTTAAAGAGGTTAGTGGTTGGCGTTTATGACCGAGTGGTACGGCGTAGAATTTGCACCACCCCAACTGTTCCCGCGTGTCGTAAGAGGTTACTCAGGGATCCGCATCCGCTTCTGCTGCATTCTGTCATCGAACTGCGAACCCCAACCAGCATGCCCATTGTAGGGAATGCGCATTACCCCTACAAATTAAAAACCAATAAGGTGATTATCAGGTAGGGGATGTCTACTTCCAACAGTGGACCAGAAAAAGGCTGTAGTGTAGATGTTCTTATCCTTGATTTAAAATTAGATATCACCTTGTTACCATGTTTTTAGAACACGTGAAGAATTGGCTCAGAACTTGGAAGAGAAACGAGTGGAGTGGGCGAAGAAGCTTCGTGATGCTGATTATGACACGGCCATCATGAGGGATAACATGAACGTAAGTTTTATCGTCTAGTCACTGAACGATACGCTGAATCAAATAGGAAATATCAGCCTACATTCAACGTGAACTAAGGCAAGGCAGAACAGTGTGTCTACCATGAGTTTTAACAATCTATACTCGCTAGCGACTGTAGTTAACAAAATGTATGAAAACTTTTACAGCGCCTCTAGCGGATAGTTGAGTTACTAAAATGCGCACCATGAGTCGCGTAGATAACCTATTCTACGTCACAGTGTAGTAAACTATACTACAGCGACTGTAGTATGGGCTCCATTTTCATATAATTTGGTACCATGAGTTACAAATTTGACAGATGTCATAGTAGCGTACAGACGGTTGGTAATAGGTACCTCCTTCCCCATACAAATAATTTCCCAAGGATACAACTCAGCGAAGCCTTAGCTTAGACTAACCTGTGTCATTCCCAGGATGCCCAACTAAATGCAAACATGCGTATGGCTTACGCAGAGAAGTGGTTGCAAGCTCGCGCGGAGTCGATGGAACTGCAATGGCAAAAGCCGACTGAGCCTCTGCCTAACATGGACAACGAGGCTCGTGTACACGCAGAGCTGTTGAGGGCCTTCGAGATGCAGATCAAAGTAAGTTTGCATCATCAGTACTGAAGGAAATAATAATAATAATGCACGACAATCCACACAGCATCATCTAGCCCTAAGCTAAGCAGAGCTTGTGTTATGGGTACTAGTTACTAGATAACTTGGACATGAAGTATTATAATTTACATAGATAACGACCAGAAACAAATATCTGCAGATCGTAAGTAAAGACAATTGTCCCGAGGTGGGAATCGACAATACGCGTGTCAAGCGAAGACACACACAGCGACACCTCCTACCATCGTCGTCGCCCCTCCACAGCATGCGCCCGCGCCGCTGCCGCCGCCACCGCCTTCGAGCACCGCCGCCACCATCAGTCTGCGGCCGGCCGCGCAGCTGGCTACACCACTGTGCAGGCCGCCGCCGCAGATACCTAACGCACCGTCTCAAGCACGCCTCTGCCTAACATGGACAACGAGGCTCGTGTACACGCAGAGCTGTTGAGGGCCTTCGAGATGCAGATCAAAGTAAGTTTGCATCATCAGTACTGAAGGAAATATTAATAATAATGCACGACAATCCACACAGCATCATCTAGCCCTAAGCTAAGCAGAGCTTGTGTTATGGGTACTAGTTACTAGATAACTTGGACATGAAGTATTATAATTTACATAGATAACGACCAGAAACAAATATCTGCAGATCGTAAGTAAAGACAATTGTCCCGAGGTGGGAATCAACAATACGCGTGTCAAGCGAAGACACACACAGCGACACCTCCTACCATCGTCGTCGCCCCTCCACAGCATGCGCCCGCGCCGCTGCCGCCGCCACCGCCTTCGAGCACCGCCGCCACCATCAGTCTGCGGCCGGCCGCGCAGCTGGCTACACCACTGTGCAGGCCGCCGCCGCAGATACCTAACGCACCGTCTCAAGCACGTCGTCAAAGCACTAGCGAAGATGAAACGAATGGTGGATGGAATGTGGTTAGACACAACAAAAAAACGCCCGATCAAACGGCGCTCTGTTATCACCGGGAATGGGTCTTTGGACAATGAACTACAGGTCGTAGAGCGAGTGCGGAAGATACATGCTTGTTTCTTCAAGCCCGAGACAACGCCGGAATCTATAAAATCCTATATGTTTAAAAAGAATCCGGGCACCGGATATAACGCAGATAAACTTAAGCTAGCGCATAACTACTATTCGTCGTTCGCAATCACAGTACCGAGTAGTAAATTTGACTTTTTTATGTCGGGCGAAAACTGGCCTACGGGAACCGAGATCAGCGAGTGGTTTCGAGTTGGCGACGGGCGCGCGAGAGGCGCGTCCACCCACGACCGGGCGCCGCGGCCGCGCCGCCGCGCTCCCGGCAGCGCGCCCCCGCGCCCCACCGCCGACGACACCTCCACCTCCGGCGCCCTCGCAAACCGCGCGCACTAAACATCTGATCGTCTGCCATCAGAATATTAGGTGCCTCACCAACAAGACGAAGAAGTTAGAAGTACTTTTGACGAAAGAACTCTTATGCGACGTACTTATTTTGACTGAGCATTGGCTCCAATGCCATGAATTAGTATCGGTCACGCTTAATAATTATGACCTTATATCTAAATATTGTAGACCGACGATCCCCCGTGGTGGAAGTTGCATCTACGTCCGGGCTGGTATTTAGGTAATTAATAAACAAGACTACTGTGATCTATCACAGCAACAAATTTTTGATGTCTGTGCCGTGCAGCTTGTTATAGAAAATATCCTTATTGTAGGGATATACCATTCAAACCAAACGGACGACTACGCTTACTTAAATTTGTTTGAAAAATTATTAACTAAAATTTCTACAGAGAGCTTCGACGCTATTATAATGGGTGATGTTAATATTAACCTTTTAAAAAATAATAAATTAAAAAAACAGTTGTCGGATATTTTGTGTAGGCACAATTTCTGTCAACTAATTAAATCTGCTACCAGAGTGGACGGGAACACCGCCACCCTGCTGGACCATGCGTACACGAACCTCCCCGAGGAGCGCGTCGCGACCGTCTCCGGCGTCGCGTCGCACCTCAGCGACCACGACGCGCAGCGACTCTCCATCTCGCGCGCCCTCGCCGCCGCAACACCTCAGTTCAGAGAAAGACGCTCACTATCCGCGGCTAATAAACAACATTTTGGTAATGCACTTGAATCCGTCGATTGGACTATGATGGTAGAGAGGTCGAATGGCGACTGTCACAGGTTTGCTGAAATCGTATTACGCGTAATAGTGAACAAATTCAACATATGTTTTCCTATCAAAAAGCAGCCTTACGCCTTGAAACTAAACAGCTGGGTCGATGATGAAGTAGATAACCTAAAAAACTTGTTGTTTAACTCACTAAATCTGAAAAAAGTATTCCCAGATAATAATGAATTACTTAATATAGCCGAAAATTATGCAAATAAATATAATAACCTAATTAAAGCAAAACGTACTAACTACTATAGTAAAATGATCCGCGATCACCCGAATAAATCCAAATGCATGTGGAATGTGGTTAATACTGAACTCGGGCGGAGGAGCAGCGAAAGGGCTGACTATACCGATCTCCTGCGAAACTCTGACGGCGCCCCTTTTCGCACCAAGACAGAGCTAGTAGACGCGCTGAACCTTGAGTTCACAACCGCGGCCAGCAAGTGCGGGGCCCAGATGGCTGACCTCGCCTGCGCTTACGCCTCCCTCAGCGCCGCCGCACCCGCGTGCGACGCATCGCTACGGTTTGAACTGTTTTCGCCGGATGAAATAGTCCTAATAGTTAATAAATACATAGCATCCAAAAACAGCACCGACGTGTACGGTATATCATCTCATTTACTCAAGACTATCGCAAGATCAATCGCCATAGTTATCGCTCACCTTTTTAACATCTGCATTAGGGCGGGAATATACCCCGAGCCCCTTAAAAGAGTAAAAATATCCCCTCTGTACAAAGGGAAAGGGAAAAAATCTGATTTAAAATCTTACCGGCCGATTTCTCTAGTTCCCGCCGTCAGCAAGATCTTCGAGATCGGACTCAATAAAAGGTTGCTGTCTTTTATTGCTGAGCGTGACATTATGACAGACAGACAGTACGCGTATAGAGCCGGGCGCGGCACCACAGACCTAGTAAGGGAGGTGGTATGGCGCGTGTTGTGCGCGCGCGAAGACGGCCAATGCGTAGCGCTGCTGTGCTGTGACCTGTCACGCGCCTTCGACACAGCTGACCATCACCTCATCTCCGACAAACTCAATTTCTACGGAATAAGGGGCCCGACTCTGTGCTTGCTTAATTCTTTCATGTCCAACCGAACGCAGACCGTAGTAGGCGACCAAGGCCGATTGAAGTCAGCTGAGCTGAAGAACACCATAGGTGTACTGCAGGGTTCATGCCTTTCTAATACGCTGTTCAGCATTCTGCTGAACGACCTCCCAAAAGCCACCGACGGGGCGCAGGCCTATATGTACGCCGATGACGTAGCAGTCATTGTGGCCGCGCCGAACACGCCCGCTCTGGAGGTTAAGTTGAACGACATCGTGCAGAGTCTCGAGCGGTGGTTCCGTTCGAATGGTCTAGCGCTGAACAGAGATAAAACCTGCTACATGACATTCCGTCTGAACGGCACACCCAGGCCACTGTTCACTGTCACTGCTGGAAACACCACCCTACAGATGGTAGAATCCACGAAACTTCTAGGATTCCAAATCGACAGCGGTCTCACATGGGAAAGCCACATAGAAGAGCTCTGCTCCAAACTAGGCCGCACATGCTTCGCACTGCGCCGCTTCGCCGCGACTGCCACCCGCAGCGTGGTGCTGGCCTGTTACCACGCGACAGTGCACAGTACCATTACCTACGGCGTGGAGCTTTGGGCGCGCGCAGCTGATGTAGATAGAGTTTTCGTCATGCAGAAGCGCGCAGTGCGCGCCATCGTTGGTGTGCCGGACGACGTGTCGTGCCGCGAAATATTCAAGGAGTTAGGGATAATGACGCTCGCTTGCGAACTGATCCACCAGGTGGCCATGTTCACCCACAAAAACATTGATACCTTTAAACGTAGAGGCTTGAACGCAAATCGAGCTCTCCGAAGCAATAAACTAGCCCATCTTCTAGTTACACCAACCCACAAACTGTGCAAATCGGAGAGGTCCGTGTACGTCATGGGTCCCTCAGTCTATAACAGGCTGCCGGCCACTATCCGGGAGGATGCAACTTCCACAACGGCCTTTAAATCGAGGCTACGCAAATGGCTTTTTGAAAACTCGTTCTATTCTATTGACGAGTTTTACGAACTGCCCATTTGTGAAAAATAATATTAAAATTGCAAATAAATATAATAAATAAAGCAATCAATCATTAATTATTTTATGAATTTCTTGAGTGTATAAATGATTAATGTACTTAGAAGTTAGTACCTAGTGTTTTTATAGAACCACTACTACTATTGTACTCGACGTATAACTTGGTGTTATGAATAAATGTATTGTATTGTATTGTATTGTATTGAACCCGTAACCTCCTGCGTCTCAGGCGGACTTTCGCCCACTGCGCCACAGAGGTCGTAAATATAGCATCTTTTGCGCCCTGTGCGTGATTCTAGAATGGCGCCCTCGAAAAATCCATCTAATGTAGGGTTGCTTAGAGTGGCCGTAGACTTAAAGTAACCGTCATCTATGTTTATTATTATTATTATTAGCATCATCATCAGCATCGGCGTTCAGCCTACTACCGGCTACCTGTAAAGCTCTTGAAGTTTGTACCATGTTTCGCTAGATAAAATAAAACAACTGTATCTTTCTTGTTTTACAAAGGAGCGGGAAGAGTGTTTAGCTCATTGGCAGCAGCGATACGTCACCAATTTCGCTGCTATCAAAGAGCGGCTTGCAGTGAAAACCGAGGAGCTTCGCGTGGTCACTGCGAAGCGTGAGGAATTACAAAAGCTGGTAAGCTTTCTATCTCCTCATGTAACTGTGTGGCTTCACTTGCGATTGTAGATTGAAAAGGTGGGCTGGGTGCAATAAAACAATGTTTAACAGTGTTCATTCCGAAGCGTTATACGGCCTAGTATATAATTTAAGACTTAGGCAGGCCTAATACTTTATATTGAAATAAATAATAACATTTTAACAAATAAATTGAAATTGTTGTTAGGTACCTACAATGATGTTATATATAATACTTAGGGGTAAAACCTACCTAGGTAAAACCGAACGCATAGGTAAAATGCTCACAAAACATCTTCGATCACGAATACACAACACATCCCTAGCACATAGCGAATGACGTCATCACTCATGATGCACAGACACAGACAGCATTGGAGATGACGTTACCGTAGTCTCAATCCCATTCTGTAAGTACCTACGCAGGTTGAAAATATTATATCTAATTATCTTTCATCATTCCAGTTCGATCTCCACGGGGGCGAGATGCGAGCCTGGCTAACATTCAAGCGGGAGCGCGCGGCTCGCTTGGCTCGCGAGGAGCGGCTCCGAGCCTCCGCCACCAGGATCCAGGCGTGGTGGCGCGGCACCATGGTGCGTCGCGGCCTGGGCGCTTTCCGCTTTATGCGCAATTTCAAGAAATCTCCCTCTAAGAAGAAGAAATAAAATATGTACCTACCTACCTAATTAAAATTATCTACCTGTGTATTGTGCGGCATTATTTATTTATTTTATGACAGGGCACTATGGCGCTCATTAGGGGAGGCCTATGTCCAGCAAGAACTGCTGGGCCTCCCGTAATGAGCGTTCTGGGTTGTTTACTTTGAAAGCATATTATGATGGTAGATACACCAGTCAGAAATGAAAATCGCTTCACAGTTTTTTATTTCAATAAATGGTACTATAGACACAAGGGGATTTATTTTCCTACATTAGAAAAATTGCTGACGAACAAAGTCCACTCTTATTCTAAACAAGTTTTTATTACAAGTCGCCAACCACAACTATTTTTCATATAATAAATTGGGGTTATTTTTAAAAATAAAGAAATTATTCTATGTTTCTTTTTAGTAAAATAATCGGCTGAGGACAGGCTGAAGGTATTTATAAAACTTCAGGTCAAGGTGTCTGTCAGTGGTTTCCCTTCAGGGCCCATTGATTTTTCCACCCTATAGGTACATAGAGCACGAATGCCCTCTCATAGCCGGATAAGACTATATCTTTATAAGATGTATGTACCTATATTCCTCAGTTATATCTCGCGGGGCGAAGACGCGTCGGTGCGGCCAGCATTTTGCTTAAGTTTTGCGCTGGCAATCCTGTGATTGTTTGACGACGCGACACAGCATCAGCTTTAACCACTTAATTATAGCTCACTAAACTTAATTTCGAGTAACGTTATTACTATTATTAAATTTTACACCATTAAAACTGCAATATTTTGTTCGTCAATATTTATTTAAGAGACAAAACAACCTTAATTATATTGTTTAGCCTTCTATTATTCAAGTTTCACGGTCTTTTTTGGAAATAACCTTTAAACACAGTAATTACACCCAATAATGCTCCCTGCAGATTTGCAGCTCTTACAGAAGTTCAAGTTCCTAAGACGTTTTTTTGTTGTATCGGTAGGGTGGGTGCTTACCTATTATAGCTAAAAGGTTTTAAAAGTTCTGGGATTGCCTTGATTGAACTTACCTAACCGAAAACCATACATTTTCTTAATTTCAGCGATTAATTGGCTTCATATTAGATAGAGAGAGATATAAGAGTTACAACATGCTCGAAGTAACTTGGTGAACTATGGAGAGAGCTGTCCTCGGAGTTTCTCCATACTATATTTACCTCTGTGCATCCGCAATAAGTGAATACGATTAAGGAAGGTTAGTGACCTAGGGTAGGGTTAATATAAAGCTTATAAAGTTTTTATAAGCGTTGAATGAGGCTGATTATCACAATCGTAATTTCAAATTTTTCCATGCGAATATTACATACCATACGGCGCCGGCGCGGCGCGCGCGGCTAGCATTTTGCTTAATTTTTGCGCTGGCAGCCCTGTGACTGTCAGATCCCTTAGGAATGTCAAACGTCAAACAGACGAGGCGAGCGAGCGAGACATCATCACCTAGTCGAGAAAAGCAAGCAGTCAGTCACACACACGCTGTCGCGAAAGTTGCCGGTGTGTTTGTTTACATGTTCAACTGAATAGATTTCTGCGAAAAAGTTATCTTTGAAATCATTTCAATACTTATATAAATTATAAACGATATAACATTTTAACAAGGTGCTGTGCATAACGGAACCGTGCCGTTTTAAGTCAATACCGACTCGAATTTTCAATTCTTGGAAAGTTGGATTGTCGTTCATGAAATTTGGTGAGTAATCCTTTATTTACTGTAAAAGTATTTATACTTAAACGTTATTAATTCTTGTAAACTGGTACACAAATAATGATCCATGGTATTATTGCTACCCAGATATTTCAAATTTGTTGTGCGGTCTGTGTGTGTAGGTACCCGTGAGTGGGTACCGAAAATAAAACTACCTTCGAGTTTTCACGAAATGTGAAAGTTTTAGATTTGTTATCATTTGCACATTCTCTGTATGTAACATATAGAAATTTACCATTGAGCTACTAGCTCTTTACTTCTGTGGCAGCAACTATAATACCTATCCAAAGAACAGATTTCTACTAGAATAAAATTCTTTGGAAAATGTTAAACTTAATATGTATATTAATAAATTCCAATTAACTAATAATTTGTAATTTTCTGATACTATTTCAATGATCATGTCTATTGTGTTTTCTACTGGATAAACGGTACAGTACTTATTATTATTTATTATTGTATCGGCTAGGGGTGTCCCACGGCATGATTGATTTTTTCAGTGAATTGTGCATAGATTTTTGTTTAAACATTTTTCTATTATGCAGGGAATAATTTATTTTATTTAATGATCCCAAGATGGTCTCAGAACTTAAAAAAGAGTAATGAAGGAATTTCAGGCCAGTTTTAAGTATTTTCAAAACAATCAAATTATTACTCTTAAATAAAATATTAGCTAACTGTATTTGAATTAGGAACAATCCAGCTAGGTAGGGTCTTCAAAATCTTAGATCATTTCAATGTCATATCATTCAAGTCAATCATCTCAACATAATAAATGCATAGAGGTACGGTATAGGTACTTCACCTATCTGATCTACATATACCTTACTTTTATTTTATTTATTTATTTATTTCCACCGTAGGTACACAATGTTACACTTGATGTCGTTAAATACTATTTTAAAAGACAAATTACATTTTTATTATAACACACACTAACTTTTGACAAAGGAAACACCACAGGACATTGTGCAAAAAAAAAGCAGACAGACATGCCTTCTTTAAAAAATTAAAATAAATTATGGTATAAGTTAAATGGAATAATAAATTAGATAAAATGTCAAAGTAATGTATAAGGGCATTGTCAAACTATACTAATGATATTATACAAAAGTAGATAATATACAAGTAAAATACAATGAAATAATGTCAGGAAGAAGAATAATTTTAAATTTAAATCATGATTTAAATTAATGCTGCTGTATAGGGGCATTGTCAAGGAACTAAACATAAATACAATACATTACACAGTAGCTACTAAATTATACATAGTGGCGTTTTGGGATGGGAGTGGATGGCCAAAGCAGAATCCATGGGAGTTAGAGAAGTTCTTAAAGAAACCAAGACATGACCTTGCTTTATAAGAAAGTAAAAACTGCTTTGAACTAATGTATTTTTGTAATATTACTTTTCATAAATGATTTTCCATATTTCAACCTGTATTTTTAATAATATAGATATAATATATTTAATAAGATAAGTCAATCTATCTTGCAATTCTCTCTCTCGCAAAGAAATGCTTAATAATGAAAATGGGAAAGCTTCCATCTTCGCTTTCTCAAGTGGGATGGCGGTAAAACGCTTTAACTTTAATTACCGATAAAAAAAAAGAAAGGAAACAGCATTTTTTTTAAAAGTTTCAATACCAAGTAAGCATCAAAAAGAAAAGTTGTAATCATCTTTTCAAAAAACTGATGAACTTACCTCTAGCCAGATTACGACGTAGCGCCGTACTTTGCATGTACATTAATGGGCTAATTATGATCGATAATAAAACATCTTTTCGTTACAAATTTCTTTGAAAAATTCTTTAAAAAAAAAAAAAACGACTTTTCTCAAACGGTCAGATGTGGCCATCGACTCTCACCTCAAAAAGCCATTCTGTATTGCAAGTAATTGTCTAAGTATATATACTAGAGATAGGTGTGGTAGGTACCTGAAGCGCTTCTCAGTATTATGATAACTAGAAAAGCTATTCCAAGGTCTTGCTTTGCCAACTCACATTAAAGTGAATTGCGATTTGAGTTGCGCCAATCCCTTCTAGGATACGAATACCTATGTAGTCACTACGAATATGGTATGTAGGCGGTTCCTCATAATGTTACGACATATACGAGTACATAGGTACGACTTAGAACGTCGCTTATGCTAACACGACTTCGTGCTACGAACTTACTTAATAAGAGGGTGAATGAGATTTCTGAGAAGGGTATTGCCAAATGTGCCAATAAAATAGGTGCACTGGGTGCCATGCCATTGTAACCATTTTCTTCGTTAAGTCGGAGAATATTTAATACCTAAGTTAAAAAAATATAATTCGCTAATTAACTTACCTTACCGATAAAAAAGGAATTTATGAAACAAGCGGTTCAAAAGAAATTGTTACCCCCTGCGACAATTTTCCTTTGATATGTCAAAGAGCCTTTAGTTACGCCTTTAGTACGAAGTACCTATACCTTCATGGGCTGCACCAATTTTCTTGTGGCGGGAGCTAAGAATCACTAAAAAACAAGAAAAAACCTTATGTACAACCTAATTAAGAACCTTCCCTTTTTCAAATCGGTTAAAAACACAAAGAATCGACATTGTATTTAGTCTTCAATGATATAATTATTATTTTAGTCTTAAAACAAACAGACATTTTATACTTGGTTATTTGCAGACTTACCTTTTGAGTGTGCTCCTTTACCCTTTTCAAGAAACCTTTTTACGTATACTGTATACATTAATATATTTCATAAATAACGACGTTAACGAGGACGACGAACCTTACCTAATTAAATAAACCAACGACTCAACCTCAAAGTAAATAGGGAAATCGTTAGGCTTTTACTGACCTACGTCTATAGTAATTAAATTCTAATTAAGCTTTGTGAAACATTGTGCAATCCGACGCAGAGCGAAATGAAAAGCATTCTATTGGAAATTTATTGTTTTCTTATACCTAATTGTTTTATATTTTTCTCACGGAGCGAACCGTTATCATTAAAATAATCGTGACAAATATTATCTTAAAACGGTAACAGTTTGTGACCAACAAAATGTTATAAACCTATTGCTATAAAACACCAGTACTTGTCTGTGCCTCGCTAACTGTAAAAGTAATAAACGGTGCGGTAAAAAGGTCCTCATCCTACCTTTGTCTTCATTGTATGAACGGAAATGCTGGCCCACGGGCACTCAAGTTCCTACCTGTGGCCAATCACCCTGTCCATAGTCCATGAATAATTTTTACATATTTTTGACCGACAGTTGTGTCCGGTTCTGTTAACGAAGGTACTGTACTGAGCCACTTGTTTAGAATAAATTATTATCATTTATCTATCTAGATGGCGCTCATTGGGGCCTATGTCTAGCAGTGGATTAACATATGATGATCTATCTAGAATAAGGACTCTTATTAGATAGGTATCCTTTCAAATAACATGTGTAGTGTGATTGCTGGTTCCGTATGAGCAAAACATGCGCGTGTTTCCAATATTGAAATCAAATAACCGTGAATAGGTATCGCTCTCCGAACAATAAGCCCGAACCTTATGAAAACCTACCGGACATTTCGCACAATTAAATTAATTAAGAAAGCACCGGTAAATACCTAATTAAAAGTAGAAACCGATGTATTCTCGGCTACATTGTCGTTCGCATGAGTTGAGTACAATAATCTGCCGAGGCTGGTGTCGCTACTGTGCAGTAATTAGTGCTTTAATCGCACTAGCTCCGTGCACGGTTGATGCAGCTCCGTTTCCAAGAAGCCGATCACGGCGGCTGCGAGGGACGGCAAATTGCCGGCAGATATGTGTGCCGCCCTGGCCGTAATTGCAAAAATCACTCGCTGCAGAACAAGCTTGTAGTCCTTGTATTACAAGAACGACTCGTGTGAGATCGCTGCAGCCGACATGAGAAGTCTATCATACCAGTTTTACAACTCTTGCAGTGGAGATTGGATGTGGGCTGGTACAGTCAGCTGTACTAAGATCTATAGCTAACGACTATAGCTAGCTCTATAGCTAACGACCGCGTTCAGTCTGCAAATAAGCGCTTCTTAGTATGACAAGGTATAGATGTAGGTTTTTTTGCTGTAGAATGTGAAACACTGATTGAACTTGTATCCAACTCCCGTGACCACGATCGCTGTGACGAGATAAAAACGTAGGGGAAAATAAAACAAAAGGTATGCTGTAAATACCCGATAAATGGTCTATAATACTGACGCAAATGCTTAAGTTTTCTTTGAGTAGGTATTGCAAACACTCATTGACGACGACATTATCAGTTTCAAAACGAGGTTTCTGGGGCTTGTGACACAAACTTTAGCTACTAATTTTTTGTTATTTATTATCATATTACACAAAGCAAATAACTATGCAAGCTTATTTATAAAACGAAACTGTAGTGATGATATACCCATTTTACTTACTAAATCTCAATGCCATTACACGAATAACAAAAATATCCAATCTAGTTTTGAACGAGTCCGATTATAGAATCTAGTTTGACATAGTTTTATTACATCTTCGTATCTATCGGGCTCTTAGAGGTCTGCAAACAACTCATCTTGAAGACATTCGTTACAAATGAATTATTATATGGCAACCGTGACAAGAACGAATAAGACTGCATTGCATAGCCATTAACTATTGCTTTTCTAAGAACGGCCAGGCCAGGGTGTGGTCTTTTTCGCACAGCGCACTTCAAAGAATTCCTGCAAACTGCTTAAAACGCACGAGTCCTATGACTACAATCATTTTTATCGATATCGCAGAATGAATACCTATTACAAACTCATCCCAAAGGACATACTCGTATAAAGAACTGAAAAGTCTTTTAATAGTACATATAATTTACGGACGTATAGTGTCTTTTCAATAACCGAAAATGCCATGAAAAGGCGGGGTTCCCTTTGAAACCATAAAACAATAAGATTATAATTACTTACACGGTAAAGTCGCGTCGGCAACCCATCAACTCGTATTCGTTTAAAGAACCCACCGCTTCACAGTGTTCATCCTTTGTTGTACCTACATCGGATACCCACCGCTGACGCCGCCATCGGCTATATTCGTGTGTACTCGTAGTGTAGACTCCATAATACCTATAAACTTTTGAAACTATCATGGTTATTAAACACAAAAGTCACGGAATAACTAAAAGCACTGCGAATAAGATCCAGTGCCTTTAGGTATTCCGTGATCATGGCATGAAACTGTGTCGATATATTGGAAAACACAAAAATCAAATCATTATAAATGATTTTTTCATAATACCGGACTTTCCAAATGATAACAACAAGCGATTAAACCATACCGTTACCTAGAACCATGATAATAGCTACTGGGCTCATTCTGGGTAGGCACAATAAAAAAGCATATAGTCAATCATAATCCGCGTGGATTACCTTGGACTTTCTATAAACGTCATACCAATTGTCCTGGTGTTGTTTCAACCGGTTTCTTTGTATTATGCTCTTCGTTGAATTTCATAAAACAATAGTCGGAGTCATGTCCTAGCTCTGGGTCGCTGACTCCGTGTTTATTAGCACGGAGTTTGAGATATCTATCGATTAGGAAGACACCGGAGACATTCGTGCAGGTCCTAGGCGGGATCAAATTACGGGATCTATAAATTTCTTTTCCTATGCCAACATTTCACGCACGATATTGAGTATAAGTAATTTGATTACATATTTACAAAAAAAACGACTTTTAATTACTTAATTTTACTTTTTGTATTTAATATATTGCATAAATATGTATTATGTGGAACCACCTCGGATTCATACTGTATACAATATCGAAAATGATTTCAAAGTTGATATGTAAAGGTACATAAAAAAACACACATACAGCCAAACCCTTTCAGCCAGGTTCTTTACGAAATCGGTTAAAATTATCAGTTGCCTACCCACCGTAGTCTAGACCACATTCAATTTCTGTGTTGGCTTGTGGTTTATGTTGAGTATAGATTCTTAGAACCACAGCCTGCTAATGACTGGCCATGTGCACCGCAATATATACATACATACCTACATCTTTTCCCCTCTAATATTGAATAAAAAGCAGAAAATAACGGACTCTTAATTCTACGTTAGTCAGAACAGAAATAACGAAGTTTCTGTTTTCACTTGTTGCATAAAATGTATGCCTCACTTCTCAGACCTAAAGTAGGTTCACATAATAATTTCCTTTCCCCTCTTTCTCAAAATCTTGTAACGAACGTTACTTACTCCGAAAGCTAGTAAGGTGAAGAGTAGAACAAACGGTTATGGCAAACATTCGGTGTATCGCTGGTATTAATAAAACAACGATTACCTGAAGCAACGTTAACAAGCGCCTGAAGAACGTAACTAATTCAAATATCCCAGAATTGTTTTCAATGCGAATGCTTACTTGCCGGCGTAATTCCTGGACAGCATCAAGGTAATTATTGCATTGAATGCCAGTTCTGATGATGGGTTGCAATGTATGGAAATCATACCTAGAAACAGACTACACCGGAGGCAGCTGCGGCGCATTTCCTAGGTCTACTGTGAAAATTACACGGTCCAACGGTTTTTCAACGTTATCGCGCCGCGCCGCTTCCTCCTCCATACAATTTCCAAGATGTTCATTTTAAAATATGGTACTTCCTTATTATTATTTACAGACTTGTAGGTAGTAGGTGCCTCGTTACTTCGGGCAAATTTAGATATCAGGAAAATTTTCTGTCTGCTGCGTAAGCCGTTACTCGGAATATGACTAAGGCTCGGTTGGTTTGATATTTAACGGGGTTTAAACGTTCATTACCGCGAATTGTTCGGGAAGCTTAGGCAACTGATTTTCAAAGGGCTTAATATCGTCAGATTTTGTTACAACACCAATTAATTTAAATGGGGCTTTCACAGAGCGTACCTACTGAGAGGAACATCTTCTGAGAACTTCGATCTTTAACTATTGTTTCTCACCTTTACTCTACCTTTAGTTATTCTGTGACCTTACTGGCTTATCACATTTACCTAATTATAATTTAACTATGTATATATAATATTTTAATATGCATAAATATAATTTGACACCTTACAGGTTCGTTTAATCTAAAGATTACGAGTTTATAACGACGACTGCGTTTTGTTACCAATGTCAAAGTTTATCACTTGCAGATATAAATCTGACTAAAAGGCAAAAGTGTGTTATACGATACCAACACTCTCATTGACCAGCTCTGAAAAGTTTCCTTTCAGGGGTGGGATTAATTTAGCGGCCTGCATGCCGTCGGCGAGGGAGGGTTGAATAAAGCTTTGATCTAAAGCAAAGCTCTACATGTTTATTTTATATTGCCGGCCAAAAGCTTCGGAATAAAAAAAACTCAAATCGCACGCAATCCATAAGAGTAAATTGGTGGAATGTTTCTGTTCTGCAATTCGTTATTGCCTTGATTTTTTGATTTCGGAGCTAAGTGCCGACTTTCGCAAGTTGCCGACTTTTGCAGTATTCAATACAGGTAAAAGCGGCCTAGACTTTAGGAAATTTCTATACAATTAATCGCTTATCGATGATTTTCGCATACTGTGGACATTTTAATTTTTTTTTTGTATATATTTTTATGTATATAATCACTCAAATCGGTCCACAATTTAAGGAGTAATCGACAAACATACATCCGACTTCGAAAAAAGTAGGTTCTATGATCGGCTGTAAGTATGTCTTTAGGTATGTTCGTCGATTTCTCCGTCATTTATAGACGGGTGAATATGGATTTTCTCGAGATTTTAGAATGTATCCCGCAAAACTAAAAAAAATGTTTAAAACTAAGGTATTTGGAGTAGGTTTTTAGTTTTTTTTTTTTTGAAATAATTAAATTACGGAAGTCAATTAAAAAAAAACTGTTTTCTTTTAATTTCCGTGCCTGTCTGTGTCGATCTGCCTTAAATTAAATCATTGGTAAGTGTGTAACGTTCCTCTTCACCCCCAGGATGCGATAAGATGTGGCTGCAAGCGGCGCTGGTGCTGGCCTGCGCTGGCGGGGCGCTCTCAGCAGGCTACTGTTCCGCCAACACCTTCAACACCAACACCACCTGGATGCAGTTCACCAAGGAGCCAGTTCCTTTGGAGTACGGCTTCGACGAGAAGTTCAAGAGCATCCACTGCTGCGTGAAGGGCTATAGGAGTATTGAGTGGTAAGTCTTTAGTTCACTCCTTATACGTACATAGTACATGTGTTTACCTAATTACGCCAAACGAAGGGATGTGTTTGTAGACTACATATGTTTGTTACTACTAAAGTAATTTAAAACGGGATATTAACCATGATTTGATTTTTGAGTTTTCCAATATTTCGGCACAGTTTCGTGCGCAAGGATCACGGAACAACTGAAGGAAGGCACTACGGAAAACTCAAAAATCAAATAATGGGAAATGTCTCGTTTTAAATTACTAGTGTTAATAACCATGATCGCTTTAAAAGTGTTTTTTATAAAATGTTGTTGGTTTTAAAAGAAACAAATTAAAACTAGTAATTACCTACAATTGAAACAGTTGAGCTAACTGCAGACTGTTAACAATACGATTTAGAGGTAGTTCAACTAATCCATATGTATTATGTTTGTAAACAACTCGATAGATTTTCATTTTCATGAAGGAGTGACAATTGATTCGACTTTTGTCGCGTATCGCCTCCGAGTGATAAATGCCTAATTTTATACGAACTAAATGAATATTGCGGCCATACATACGAAAATGTGAGGTCTTCGAGGGTTTTTCTTTGAATTAAATTTTTAATTATTAATTTCTGCTGAAATTTCGAAGAAAAAAATGCTAATTAATCGCCTTTAATACTCGTGAACGTTTCGAGGATTTTTTTAATTAATTGAAGCCAAACTGTTAACAGTTTTAGTTAAACTATATAAGGTATGAATAATAATATAAATTCCTTTTCTTAGTATATTTGTCAGTTATTTGTCTTCCAAATACCATTAATTAACTGCTGTAATTGGTATTTGGTTGCGATTAGTACATGTTAAGGTGGATCATCACTATAATTAGATAAATCAATTATCGATTCTCTTGTCAACTTAAGCTGAATTGAGAGATCTTTTTATCAAGAGATTTGATCATTGATAAGCTAATTAGCGTACCAATAACTTTCAATGTAAATTCTGGTTTATCGAGGAGTTATGATTTTATTAACTACTAGCTGCGCCCGGCGGTTTCGCCCGCGTGGAAATCTTTGTATCAAATGGTTTATAAACCTTCCCCTTGAATCACTATCTATTAAAAAAACCGCTAAAATCCGTTGCTAGTTTTAAAGATCTAAGCATACATAGGGTCAGACAGACAGCGGGAAGCGACTGTTTTATACTATGTACATTATGTAGTGAGGAAAGTTACAATCAAATAATAGAGACAAATTAGAACTAGTATTTATAATTGGAACGATTGAGCTGAAGACGTTTGCAAACAATATACAGGTACAGTCTCAATTATCCATATCGATTCCAGTCTGGCTGTATTGCCCCGCTGTATGGCAATGCTGATGCGTTCCGCCAGATACCACAAACTATATAGGGATACTACACGTATCCAGATATTCACCAGCTCTTGGGTCACGCGTCGCTTCGACCAGACACCCAGACCAGACCATGTTATTACACTTTCATTAGATTGAAATATTGTTTTCAATATTAAATTAGAGATCCCGTTCGATAACCTGCTTGGGCAAAATAATTTATTGACTTGCGTTGTGTTATTACTGTAGCAATGATATTGCTTTGCAAAAAATGATAGCACAGTTTTGTTGAGCGATGAATTGGACAGGTGTCTGAGATAAGCGAGCTTCTTGGAATTTGCGCATTGTGGTGCGCACTGAAATAATGATTACTTTGCTCTCTGGCTTATTCGTAATAGGTACCTGTCTGGTCATCGCTCATACTAGCATTTTTACGATGTCTATATGAACAATCCATTCTGTTTCGCCTGTCCTCGTCCGTAAGTTTTTCGAGAATTTTTCTTAAGTGTATAGCTACTTCTGTCAAAGTCAAGATACAATGTTTGTAAACATGGCGCTCAATTCATGTCTTTAATTTAAAATTCATTTCAAGTTGTGGATTTTGTGATAGACACAAAGGAGAATTTTCGATTTTTGTGTTAGAAATTTAGAATTTTGTGTGTTGTGACTTGTTATCATTATATCTTGATAATGGATTGAGTACTAATAATGATTACTCAGGAAATTATCATACTGCAACAGAAGGGGTGGATGTTCATACAGAATTATCGAATAGTTTCCAGTAATTTCCAGTTAAAACTAGTAGGTCCTTCAAACTTCATGTATTCCGAGTAAAACTGTTTCGCGGGAAATGGAAATCAATAGTCTGCGCGATTTTATCAAATAGTTACCGCATGAACAGGGTTTTCTATTTTGTAAAAAAAACTATACTTTTATTTAACTAAACTGTATAACTACTACTATATTACTTTATAATAAGAAAGAAATTTTCAGGTAGAATTAAAATAATTCTACATGGGAAGCTCATTAAAACATAATAGTATTGTTAATTTCATGAAACTGTGTTTATATATCATAAAATGTAGAGCTCCAAAAATAAGTTAAGTGATTTATGATTGAAGCTTGAAATAGAATAGAATGGATAGAAAAACATTTATTTGGACACAGGTACAAAATACAGGCATAGAATAAACAACGGCAAATAAAGTAGTTTATCATGGGGGTAAGTGACACAAATAAAATTTCGAAAAGTCCTAAATAAAATAACTAAGTAAATAAACAAATTGAACATGGACTACTTTTTATCATATACATACATATATCAGTTTCCATGGGATAGGAATAACCTTAAAGAGTCTACATAGAAGCAACGTACAATTTCCAGTCTTTGTTTCTGCTTTTGTCTAATATGGCAAGCAAGCTAGAGGTACCTACCATGCGGAAAGACCGTGATCATTTTCTTAACCTTTTTGCCGCCGTTAATAATTAGTTATGATATCTACTTGTATTCCTTGAAGAAGGGAGAGAATATTAAAAACCAGAAAAAATTATCTTTTAGTAACGCGAACCACAACTGGGCATGAATTGATTCCGTACTGCGTGAGATGTGCGTAGTAAAACCAAATAAAGTATTTGAACGTATTTTATTGCGCTCATAAAGCGTATGTAAGCTCGAAATAACGTACAATACTGTATTATAAAGTACGGGACTGTAAGTGCGGGCTGAATTGACGACCGATGTGGCGCGGTGGGCGAAGGTCCGCCTGCGACGCAGGAGGTTGCGGGTTCGATTCCCGCCTCGGAACAATTGTGTGTACGATCTGCAGATATTTGTTCCGGGTGTTCTGGTCGTTTTCTATATATAATAAAAAAAAAAACTATCTATGTAATGTATTGTATTATGTATATCAGTTATCTAGTACCCATAACACAAGCTCTGCTTACCATAGGGCTAGATAATGCTGTGTGAATTGTCCAGCATTATTATTATTATTATAATTGTAGTACACTCTCATAAAACGTTCTCTCTACCTATGTGCATGCTGAACGTGGAAAGTGTAATAATAAATGGATTCTACAAACAAAAGCCTGTCTGCGGATGGGTTTTCATACCGCTCCAGCTAATCCATTAGTGCATATCACATTAGGTAGATCAAATGCACTCCGTTCTTAAAGTACCTTCATTACGTAGATTGTATGTACCTAGATAGTAGATAGATGGTATATTTCGGCTCCGCCTTTTGCATTAGGGCTTTGCTTACATAAAAAAGTAATATAAATAAATAATATAATGCTGGACAATCCACACAGCGTCAACTAGCCCCAAGCTAAGCAGAGCTTGTGTTTTAATAGGTACTAGATAACTGTTTTTTCATTAAACATAGATAACAACCAGAACACCCGGAACACATATCTGCAGATCGTACAAACAAATGTCCCGAGGCGGGAATCGAACCCGCAACGTCCTGTGGCGCAGGCGGACCCAGAGCGCCACAGAGGTCGTCAGAATAAATAATAATTATAATAGAATATGGGAATCCTTGAACTGTCTAAGTATGTCAATAATACCTGATGTCCTTATTGCTCATCTAGCCAGTTAGGTATAAATTCTGTGACACTCTTTGACCTTATAAATTTCCAATGGCACCACACTACCGATTCTATGAATTGATAAAGTATTTAAAATATATTTTTATCCTTTTAGTTAAATTGGTTATTTTTTTATAATTGAGGTTAAAAATAAGGTAAAGGTACTCTAAAAATAATAAGTTATGCTCTAACATGCAGAACTATGTGTGCAAGCAAATGCTAAATAATATACTCATACGCACCTGGTATATATATGTGACTTCATACAAAGTGCAATTCTTAGAAGCGGTGAACGGCTCTGACGCTGCTCTGACCAGCTAGTCGCAGATCTGACGTCAACAACATCTTGAACATCTTGTTCTCATCAATAACAATGCCGCAAATATATTTTCTACATCGAACACTTACAAAAGAAAGGGTAAAACGGGACTTGCTGACTAAGACTCCGCTGTCCATCTGTCTGTGCGTCCGTCTGTCACCACCAGGCTGTATCTCATGAACCGTGATAGTGAGACAGTTGATATTTTCACAGATCATGCATTTCTGTTGCCGCTATGACAACCACTACTAAAAAACAGAATAAAATAAATATTTAAGGGAGCTCCCATACAACAGACATGATTCTTTTGCCGTTTTAAATTTTATAGATGATGCTACGGAACCCTTCGTGCGCGAGTCCGACTCGCACTTGGCCGGTTTTTTATATTATTTATTCAAAAGGTCTATCAGAGGACTGTGATCTCATATTAGCTACTGCCAAATGACTATTGGTAACAGATTTATTACCATTATCGGTTATCGATAAAAGCTTAGCGCGAACCCAGTGAGCTAAATTCATTTGCGTGACTCACAACGTTTGTGATATGAAACTCTAGGCCATTCCGTGGGATTATGTCATTATCCACTTGTCTTAACTTGTTCAACTCGCTAAATATAACAATCATCACGCACAGAAAAAAGTTCCGAGAAAATAATGCAGCCGATGCCTAATTGCTAATCTTTGTGCGAAAGTGGTCCAGAGAACCTTGGAGGAAGTCAATGAACTGTCGAACGCAGCCTGTGATGTGCATGTGCATCCTCCAATTCAATATTCCTTATGCGAAACATACTACTCTTTAAAAGAGAGGGTTCTCTCTCGATACAAATTGCGCCACCTTCACACAGCAGCGTGCATACAACTGCATGAAGAATTTAATTGTTCTTCTCATTATTTTATTGCAATGCTTTATCGCTGTAATGATTCATTTTGTTATCTCACCATTCGAAATCTCATGATAAGTGGGCTGTCGTAATACAACGGCGTCTTGCTATTTATGACGAAATTGCCAGTAACCCAGACATGGCAACTCCACACGTGCGATTTTTATAATTTTTGCTGTTAGTACCATACCTACCATTATTGTATGTTTCCAGAGAAGTAAAGGTCAAAAGTATTTTGCACTCCGCATAGTTGCTGTCGTAGCCGACGTCATTATTATTTTTTCGCTTGCATGTCAAGTAGCGCTTGAGCTCGCTACGCATCTTGGAGTTAGTTTACCTCCTAGAGACAATTCCTAGAAATATGGAAGCTAATAACAATAATCATGTGTATGTAAAGTACATAATTTTCATCGTCGACAAGTAAAATTATGGCTACTGCATTTTAAAATGACCTTCTTTCAGAATAGTACATATCGCATGTTTTTATATCTCTACCTTCCATAAATTGTACCTAATCATAGGTTTACAATGCCCCCCATAACGATGCATTTGTTAGCGACTCAGAGCACCTTGTTAACGTAACTGTTCACCTGTTTTCGACTTTTATGGTTTTATAGCCATGATCTAACCTTTTTAGTGTTTCATAGGGTTGAATTCTGTCAGTGAAATGATGGAGGAGCGAGAGTGGCCGTCTCCTCGGCCGTAATAAATCCTCAGCCGGCGGCGCTCACGTCGGACCGACCTGAGCCCCGCCTGAGAACTTTATTTTATCACACCACTTTTACTTTTATGCTTAAAGCGCTTCTCAACCATTCGACCCGAACTTACGAGCTTTTTGCCCACTTCAAACAAGCCGTGCAAATCGCGGGCATCTACATTTACATCGAAAGGTGATTGCCCTTCCGAAATATGTTTTTTCAATAAGTGACAATTGTCCGCTGCGACTCTTATCAATATTCGTGTCGTACGTCTCAAAATTCCTGGTAAGAAGTCGTGCGAACTCGATGTTGGCAATTTTTTGTCACGTTTGATCGCTATCAGGCGGTATTTACCTAACTAGATAATGAATTATGAGAATCGATTGAGCTTCTTTGATAGTATTTGTTACAAGACTCTGGTTTGGGTATGATTACTTGCCCTTACAAGGTTATAATGTTTTGAATGAGAAAAAAATATTAAAATCAATCAATATATCTGCACCATACCTAGATTAGGATCTAAAACCGGTTTAATTAATTCTCTTAGCAAACCTGTCATTAATTGTTAATCACCTTAGCTGCAATGCAAGTATCGTGAATAACTAATTGTGTATGTAGGTAGTCTTAAGGTTTCCATGGCTATAGCTATATTATTCTTGTGCGCTCATCTCTGCCAACAACAGCTATTCGTTTGTCTTAGCCTCTGACGGGTTAGAGCTTTCGATCCGATATAACAGAGGCTACATTTACCGTTGTTCCATTCTGAGGTTGACAAAGGGCCGGGTGCATGCCGGTCGCAGGAGACAAGCGCGGCTGTACCTGGCCGATCGTGGCCGGTATCTGCGAAGGTATCGCACGTCGCTCGCCGCAAACCTGTATTGTGGCGGTTCCCGGAAGGCTCTTTGTTGCGCGCCGCAGTCCCCCCACCGTGCATGGTCCGCTTCCACTGCATTGCTTCTTTGGTATTATGGGAAAGATCTCTCCTTCCTCCGCTGTCATTCCTATCGTTCGCTGCTATACCTTGTGTGATGTAGATATGTTTGAGATTTCACCCGAATCTGGCGTGAGAATTGTGTTGAGTCATGTCAACCTTCATAGTATCTATTAGTTTGACCATGCTTCACTTTGATGTAAGGTTTCGGTGGCATATTTGCTTTGTAAGGTACCTACAAAGCAAATATGCGACCGAAATCTTGATCCAACTACTCCTTATAGGCTGATAAAATTATTTATTTACAACAAATTGGGATAATTAAAGTGTTTTTATATTGGTGTTTGTATTAAATTACACTTGCTTGTTCTAAGAGTAAGGTGGTCATTCATGAAATGACGACAGACAACCTACCTGCCCGATTTAAAATGCAAATTAGGTAGCTCCAAGTCGCGATATCCTGATGTGTCAATAGAGTTGAAAAAGTGACCGCTCGGATACTGTTAATGAAGTGGCCGTAAAATATACAAAACAACCATAGACATCCCACTGGGCCCAAATAAAAGTCAACAGCATGTCCTGACACGTTCAAACGACTGGATTCGTTGAGCCGATTATTTTTAAAGACCCTCTTGAAATGCTTTTGCTCAGGTAGGAGTTCACTTTGTTTTACAAATTCGTTTGATTAGCTTATCTCTACTTTACAATCTGATTCGGATTGTTGTTGCTGTTGTATTGGAGAGGTGTTTTTTAGTATAACAGATCTACAAATACCTACCTTAGCTTACGGAAAATGTCTCGTTTAGATGTTAAGAATTTATTTATTTTTTATTGTATTTAATAAAAAGTATGTTAGTAATTTATGAGAACCATAATAAACATAATGAAAACGCTACGAGACATTAAAACTTTATGATATACTAGATATGGAAAATGGATTCGTAACAGGAAATATGGGGTTCTTCCCGTTATTGATGTTTTGCTGTAATTTGTGTTTGCATAAAAACCAGTTGCACTTGTTATCTAATTTATTAGTGGAATATTAAAAATACAATTATTAACTTAGCCCGTATCGTGTATTATGCTTTTTTATATTATCACCGTCAAGCTCGTGGCCTTCGGTTGTTAGATGTTCTAATTTTTTTATAATAGTAGCAATGAAATGATGCGAAGAATCGGATTTAATATATTATTACAATGCAGTCTCGAGATGCGTGCACATAAGAGCGCAGCGTTCACAATGGACCGTTTGTTTATCTACCGTATTGATCTCTCTCGACGCCTTACTATTCTCTTCCACCCAATTCGGGTGTAGAATATTCTTTTGTAAACATTTTTTGTTCACATAATTCATTGCATTTGTTACTGAGACAACAAGGTGTCCTGTGTGAATGGAACTCTCAATTATTTTGTATTGTTCGATACGAGGGGTACTTGCCCATCCAGAAGGTCTCGTGTATTTTTATTTACGTAACGTTTTCGACACGCACAATTTTTGCTTTTATACACAAAATGTGTCCTTTTATGAACATAGCTTCTTCCCGTAACGCAGGGTCTTATTTATAAAGTGTTTGGTATTGCGACTCTCTTAATTTTTGAGAGGTCATGGGCTACATTTTTCCGGTAGAATCAATGTCCTATGTGTCACGGTAGCTGAGATATGATTTTTAAACTTTTTTGAAAATCACCCTAGCTCTCGCCTTTTAATCTTTGTAACTTTTTGTTTGAGGTTGTAATGCAACTAATAAAATTGTGCTGTATTTTTCAATGTCTACTTATTCTAAATACATTTAATGATTACTTGATACAGCGAGCACAACTTGATACAATTCACTTCAAGAAAAAAGTTACGAGCATTCAAAGTCAAAAATCACTCCTTAAGTTATAAATAGCAAATACTTCTATTTTTCATTAAAAAAAAACTAAAAGGCATTTAATTCAAATGACTATTACAACTTTTTCTATGAAATATGAAAAACCGACCTGTTTTTTCAAGCATAGAATTTTATTTAAGAAAAAAATTAAATGTGATCCATTTAGTAGTTTTGGCGTGAAGAAGTAGGTACCTATATACATGTATATGTAGATTCCCATAAGTAATGCGATAGCAGCGATAGTCTGACTGAAGTCTGGCTAGAAAAACGTCCAGTTGAGTCATTAACGTTTATTTTGCAATGAAATTCTATAGCAGCCGTTCCTATTCGTAAGACATTGCCCTTCTATGTACTATGTAATTCAATCAGGCCTTACAAATGCGTCGCAGTCAGCGCCAACAATATTTGCAAACTTGACGTTTCATTCTAGACAATCAGGTACCTCACGTATGAAATCTAATATCTACTCTCTCATTCATAACTTATATTCCTGGACAGTAAAAGGCTAATAGAATCAAGTTATTTTAACCTTTCGATTCGAGAGCCTTAGGCAGAGTTAAATAATAGAAGCTAGAAATTTCCGTTCAGTGACTACCTACATTTGTTTGTAGAGTAATTCGTAGATTTATTTCGAGTTTGTGTTTATTTGCTAAATAATGATTGAGCGTGGCCGTTACTTGGAATGATTAGTCAAAGAACGCATTGACCTATTTGTAAGCAGAAACGCATGAGTATGACACAACATTATGCGTAATGCAAACGCTACAGTTCTTTGGAAAGCTGTGATCGGTATGATGAGCGGAAATGTCAGTTTGCTGAGACATGAGCCGCCTCTTGGCCACCACTGACCACCGCTCACCCGTTCACACGCTGGTGTCTCTATCAACACGTACAATTCTATTGGAATACAAATATTGACATGCCACAGATTGTTGACTATGAACGACAATTGCTCTTGATATTTCTTTTCATGCCTTGTTGGTTTTGCTCTACAAATGCACGATTACATTACTCTATCCTGGCGGGCGGTAAGAAAACGCTATCCATTGAGGTGACTGAAATATCAATTCATATCCCCGGCAACAAATGCTTGAACAGACAAGTTCGGAGACCACCGAGTCAGACGTTGGCAAGGAATGTCGCATGAGAAACCCGATACACTATAAGCATCAGGAACAGTAGGGATGTGCATGTTAAACGAATTTATTGTGAACACGGCGCGGCGCCAGAATAAAATGAATACAGGCTCGCACAATCGATGGAATCGCATTTTTGCCTCGGCTACTCCACGCAATATGAATTTTATAATGTCAAACTGGGAGCTGGCCGACGAGCGACGCTTCGTTCGTGACATTTATTTGCGCTCGCATAATTCATGCAACAATAGACATTGCATAGTCGTCGTGAATCGAATGGCTTTCGAGAATTGTGGCGCGGGCTCGTTATGGCAGCGGTGCACGTCCAACGAATGGCTTCATCGTGAATATTAACATTCGGCCAGCATCTCGCACGCCGCCGCCGCGTCGGACCCTGCCCCGCGACTGGCCACCTCGTGAGCAAATATTGAATCGATGCCGTCGTCATGGACCTCCGCTGAGGTGTCGCATTCTCACTAAGTCAACACACTCGTTCATGGTTTTTTGTCTGACCGTTTCTTATTTTGGAAATTCATTCATTTCCGTCGAAGTTCCCTCATTTACATAAATTCGAGATGTACTCAGTAGGTTTAGCAAATTGACTACATACGCTGAAATTATCTTTAATAAGATCACAATCAGTGAAAGTGTTCCATCTTAGGCACGTGTAACAGTGACCTACCTGATCTGATGTCTAACCGCCAACCTTCTAATTGTCTGCGTCGCGGGCTCGCCACATGTCATGAGCGTCATGACTATGACTCACCTACTGTCGTCATTTTGAGAACTGGTTTGGTTTCCACCTTTAACATTAACCAAATACCGTCTGTTTTAAATAAATCAGTGGTTCAGCGATTCACGCTCATTCAGTAGGCGATTGACTGTTATCAAGGCTGCCATCAATGTTGGTATTTTATAATAATAGCAAACAATGTGATGTAGCTATTTACATAAAGCTTTTTACTGGCGCGGTAATTACCGGCATGATAAGTGTCAGCAAGCCAGTCCTAGCTTACTCGAGAATTATCCTAATTCAAGGCTGCACGTTGCATGCAAAGAATTATTTCGCTTATTCCAAGTAAGACTCTATTTATTTTAAATTGCATGGGTATTAATGTTGAGCTGGGACATAATTTGTTCTTAAAACCAGTACAATTGTCATTAGTCTTAAATGGACTTGTTATTTAATTTACCTCCCGGTCAGAGCGACCTTTTCAGAATTGCAATACATGTACGTACATGGCAGGCGACTGACCTCCCCGCGCGCTGTTCAAATGTAACTATCATGGAAGATTAATATCTGATAACAAAAACTTGGGTTTATAAAGTAAATGGATAATCAACGCAAAAAAGCCATGAATATATTTTTACTTCTCTTGCTCTAAAAAGTGTGTAATTATAGCGTAGCTTAGACGGGCGTAAAACTCGAGTATACGCCCTAGGGATTAAAAGTATTTATTTTTTCTTTCTAATTTATCAGCCAGTACAAGACAAGACTTTTTATTATTTACACTGAACATACATTTCATTGTATGTTCAGTGTAATGTATTTTTGAAATAGAACTGAAAGCTAAATAAAAAAAAAAAAAAAAAAACTGAAAGCGCCTTTTAGGTGATTGTTTAATGTTTATAAGAATGATGATTCTTCCTCCAGCCATGGTATAATACTACTGTAGAGGTAGGTAGGTACTTTACGTTGCGCGTAACGAAGACACAAAAACTATGTAGTAGCGCGAAATCATATTTTTTTTTGTATAGGCCTACCTATACAGAAAAAATATGATTTACTACATAATTGAAATAAAGGTAAATAAATAAATAAATAATGCTGGACAATCCACACAGCATTATCTAGCCCCATGGTAAGCAGAGTTTGTGTTATGGGTACTAGATAACTGATATACATAATACAATACATTACATAGATATTTTTTATGATACATAGAAAACGACCTGAACACCCGGAACAAATATCTGCAGATCGTACACACAATTGTTCCTAGGCGGACGCAACCTCCTGCGTCGCAGGCGGACCTTCGCCCACCGCGCCACATCGGTCGTCAAAGGTGAACGTGGCTTATGAAATTGAAAATGAATGCAAATTGAACAGAAGGGCAAAGAAATCATTAACGTGATTCGATCTGTTACGATCGAAATATATTTAAAGACTTTTCTCAACGATGTAAAAAGAAGAGTTTTTCATAGGTAAGTATTGTCTTAGGTAGATATTGCTAGGTATTGTCATCCTCCCTTGCTACGCTCGGGCATAACATAACAACAGCGTAACAACCTCGTATATAATGGGGTGATTAGTCCCTTGTAAAAAATATACTATATAAGAACTACCTTCGTATAATCCTCTTGGGATTTCCCTTCGCCTTGATTCGTGACATCATTTTATGATCTACGTAAAATGCCTTATAAAAAAGAACAAGCGGGTTTTTTTCACAAGCGGATTTACATTAAGTATTTTAAACAGCTGAATCAGTATTCATACAAGTTGATCACTAGTGCGCTATTAACGCCGCTCTCATCTTAATGCGGCATCTTCAACGGATTTCTATTTCGTGCATTAGGTACGAGCCGCGCTCCCGAGAAGCCTAATTGCACGAGTGAGTCCGACGATATAAGGTCTGATTAGCGAGAAGATTCTTGCGTGCATCTTAGAACCGCCAACGTGCCGGCGGCGGCGGCCGGGCCAGGAGTATCCGCACGCAATCACATACACACGAGCTTTCTAACCACACTATAAGCTGTATTATATTATCTGTGCTATAAGTAAGCAATCACCAACATCCACGCTCGTACAAGTTTCAATCGCCTTTTTACGTTACTTTGAGAAAGAAGCGTCGTAAATCGGGAGTACTTTACGTTATCGCACGTGCATCTTGGCAGCTCATAGGTCGGGACTTGTTATGCTGTCGCCGTGAGCCTCCGACGATGCCTCCGTCTACGGTGGCCTACATACATTACGCACCTCACAGCTCAGTTGTTTGAATATATCTGGATTTCCAACTACTTTGGCTTGCGAACATGTTATACCTAACGATTTTTTGTGGTTTTATGATTATACTTATACTGAGAAATAGATATCCGAGCTTTATTAAGTCATAGGATGAATAGTCGTTGGCGATTTGTTCTGAGAATTATTATTATCAGGATTAAACATCTAGAAGAGCTCCCTCCGTGTCAGGCGGACACGCCGCGCCACCCGAATCGATCATTTCTACCCGCCTCGCATAATGAACCAGTCATTTCCGGCGGATTCGCGGAATCTAATAATTTAAAATTTCGCACAATCGCACTCTATACGACGGAGCACGCACAGACAGTGCCCACCAGCCCTTATTAGTATTCTTCGCGTGACCCGAAGCAATAATAAATGCTTGTGCACTTGCAGTTTCACGTTGCTCAGAAACCGCGATCAGCTACCGAATGCTAATATGGGTATTGTTTGATGAGTACTAGCCTGGGTTATGAACCTCCGTGGGGTTTTGTATGCTAATTTATTGTGAACTGATATATCTGATGTAAAGATACGTGATACGATAGTTTAATACGTAATTACATATTAAACCTTTTCTGTAAAGTACGTTACTATAAGGTTTCAGGAAAGCCTGGGTGAGTTTTCCAACATGATATTATGTTACATTATTAAAATATTATAATACTAGTTCTGCCAGCGGTTTCGCACGCGTCATGGCACCGTTTAAAGGTTATTCTACCCCATGGGAACTGATGTAAGGGATAAAAATAAAACTATGTTTTATTCTAGACTTCGAGCTACATCTGTCTTTGATCCGTTCTGTGGTTTTGGTGTGAAGAAGTAAGAAACATCCGTCCATACATCCATCTAAATATCCGAGCTTTCACTTTTATAAGCCTGATTTGTTCCACTACTGGGCAAATGCCTCCCACAAACCTCCCAAAGCCTGTTTTAGCTAAGTATGATTTTTTTGTTTATAATGCCCGGTAGCATAATGTATCCAATTTATTGTTACGCTCAAAGTTATCGTATAACCAGACCATACAGTTCTCGTTTGAAATATGGTAAATTGTTAGTGGGTTTCTGGGTATGACGTTTAATTACGGGCCGGTACGATCCTTATTAAGGGTAAGCTTACACCGAGCGTCGCGATGCTGCGCGCGCTTTGCTTCAAAAGCTTTGCAAAAAGGTAGGTAGGTACAAATTTACGCAAGCGCGGGGAGTTTTCGTATTATGTCAATAAAATTTGTACCTTTTTGCGTAGAAATTAAAGTATTTTGATCCAAAATGCGTTCAGCGTCGCGTGTCGGTGTGAGCTGACCCTAAGTTTCGACGAAATTTTAGAAGCCACTAGCCTCTAGCTTTTGCCCGCAGCTCTGTGGGCTAAGAGTATAAGGTTCTTGTTTAATTATTTTACAGGATAGTCGTCATTTTCAGGGTTTTCAAAATGGCATGTTTATTTAATATAACATTTATGATGAAAGTAGAGTAAATGTATCTATGCACGAAATATACTTTTTATTATAGTTTGACCGAAACCGCTGTACCGCGCTCGAGGTATGCGAGCGGCGAGACGGGGGGGAAATATCGGCCGCTCCAATCCATCAGTCTGCCGTCAACGCGTACTCTTGCTCTTTTTTCGTCGCCCCCCACCTCGCCGCACTTTCCCAAGGAGCGGTACAGCGGTTTCGGTCAAACTATATTACGGCCTATGACACTCACAAATAACGTTGGCTTTCTATTGGTAAAAGATGTTCAAAATCGGTTCAGTACATCCAGAGATTACCCCTTATCCACAACCTCACAAACTTTACCTCTTTACAATATTAGTATAGATTATTACATTGTTACAGTAAAACCTTTTGAAATCACGCAACCATGCGTGTAGGTACAGCCGATTTTCAATCAATGTAATTGCTATACATTCATCACGCTAAAAGCATACGCTATGTTAACGGCGGATTTAATTTGTGCTTAAATTCGTTTTATTCCGGTATGGTATCTATGGACCCCTTTTAACCGACTTCAAAAAAGGGGAGATTCTCAATTGGACTGTATTTTTTTAAATATTTGTTACCTCAAAACTTTCGACTTGGTGAACCGATTTTGATGATTTTTTTATTTGAAAGCTGGCGGTTCCCGTGTGGTCCCATTTTACAATTGGTCCAGTTCAGACAATGGCTTCCATGAGAAAACCATATAGATCTTAAATTCAATAAAGTATGTGCGCGACAAATGAACGAATAACTCAATATCACGCCAACCGATTTCGACGATTCTTTCTTTAAAACTAAGTTTTAAACCCATTTTCATTATTTAGGAATATCAAATTTAATTTCGTTAAATATGAATGAAATAAAACGCTAGACTCGATTTGTAAGCCGTTTAGGAGGACAGTTATCCGTCGGTATCTTGTGCGCTTGGCTGAGTAGGGCGTCGCAGGGCCCTGTCATGTTCCCAGGCGATGTTCAGCAGAAGCAGCATTCCTTGCCCTTAGCAGGCGGATAAGCCACCTGGCTTTTCCGGGACGTGTCATTACTAGTCCGGGACTACATTCTCTGAACATCGGGAACGCAAATACAATCTGCCGCCTTCCTCTAAGGTTTTTTGCCGCGTTACTGCAGGGCTAGTACAGGCATGTCAAACGTTCTCAGTAATTATGAAATAATTATGTTCAGAGTAAGTTTTTCTTGTCGTTATACTATTGGAGTGGTTTATGGAGTCCACTGACGTTCCGTGGTACAAGAGATGTACTAGCTAGATCATTTTTCGTACTTACACGATGCGCTCTTGTCTAATGCTAGAGATCCGCCTTTTACGTAAATAAATAAATAATGCTGGACAATTTGCTCAGCAATATCTAGCCTCAAGCTAAGCAGAGCTTGTATTATGGGTACTAAATAACTGATATACAATACATTACTTAGTTTTTTTTACTATACATAGAAAACGACCGGAACGCCCGAAACAAATATATTTTGATAGTACACACATTTATCCCGAGGCGGGAATCCATCCAGCGACCTTCTTCGTCGTGGTGGACCTTCGCCCACTGCGCTACAAAAGTCGTCAAAGCAAGTACACACATATGTCCCGAGGCGGGAATCCAACCAGCGAAGTTCTTCGTCGCGGTGGACCTTGGCCCACTGCGCAACAGAGGTCATCAAAGCATATTGCAACTTCTTTATGCTGTTATGAATTTAAAAATCAGTTTTAAATGCTGACATAATAACAAAAGTGCAAACAGGAAACAGGAACTCGCTTCATCCTTAAAAGATCGACGATTACGATCTACGAAAGAAACATCGGTTGCTGGAAATCGTTTATCGTGAGTACATGTTATAAGATCTCGAGTTAAATGGCATAATATCTTATGTCATGTCACTTTGCGAAGCTGTCGTGTGCAGCAGGATAACGCCAGTCTCGCGGTGCGGTTACCTGTTCACCTGATATACGACTAAGTTTTTGTTGAGCACCCGGTACTTTGCGGTTCTTCTTGGAGACTTCATCTGTACAACGCGCTTCCCTAAACCGCACTAACTGTATGAAATTGCTCCACTCGATGCCACGGAACGCTAGTTCTAGCTACTCCATAATTAGTATAGTACATAAGAATTCAAAAGCAAATATGTAGTTGCATTTGTAGTTGTAATTGCTTCGTGCAAAAACTGTACGCACCGTCGTCCCCTCTGCACTTGGAATACTGCGATACCGTTCGACATGATCATAAACAATGATCTGAAAATAATAATACCCTTCAGACCATTGTTTACGATCATTTCGAACAGAACTTTATTTCAATCAAGTATTCCTCTTCGGAAATCTCTTTTATTGTCGTACGTACGTCATGGATTTCGAAGCGCTTTCATTAGACTTAACTTTTTAGGGTGAGTGCACGAGGTTGTACGTCTATTCTGTATATCTCACAACACAACGCATAAACCTATTTTGATTTTGAGCTCTGTCTTATGAAAATCGGTACAGGCAACAGCCATTCTCATGTTTATTTATTTACTGAGCACTTCCAACAGAGCATACAGTTAAAAATGCAAGATCGCATAAGGTATCATCAGTTGTGATCCCCCAATTATAGGTAGGTACCTAGTTACAGCACATAAAAAATGGATGAGTTGAAAAGGCAAAGTTTGTGAGTATGTTTCAAACGAATAAGGGAACTAGAAAAGGTTGATCTTATGTTATTATGATATGCATCAACACTGGTAAAATCAAGTAGATATTTGTAATCGTAAAATCGGGGTTTTATTTTCGTGGAATAAGCTTGTTTGATAGCGTATATAGTCTCTATTTCCCACAAGACATTATTATCAACCATCGACTACGTATCCTAGACACCTAATACAGGGCGAACGATTTAAGACACCACATAAGATAAAGATATCTTATAAAAATCCACGCCCACTAACGTTCGATCAGTAACGACCAGACCAGTGACCCGTGACAATCTCTGCGCTCGCTTACTCAATGGCTCCTGACGGAGCTCAACTTAATTTGGTTGACCGGTTGAGGTCAACTGTCGAGGTCAACTGTGCATCTCTTTCTTTCATAACCAATTCTGTATTTGCTTTCCTTTTTTCTCTGAGAAGGCGGGGTAAATAGTGCTGTGCCGTAGGCGACATTAAGATGTCGATGGCCGTAGGAAAGATTATGATGAATTGAAAATGTAAAAGTCGATTAAAATAATATTTAACGTTACATTGCTACATGGTATTATCTAAAATGTAAGGTACCTAAATGTTAACTCTAATATTTATTTATTTTTCATATAATATTATTCTATTCTACTATAGTATAAAGTTAGATTATCATTGATACTTATTTTTTTTTATTATTATACATTATATTATACATACTATATAAAGCTAGATTACCACTGACTGACTGATTTTCGCCTTGATGGTGGATGGGAAGGTATGTCTTTTTTACAGAATCGTATAGGGGAGGTAAAAGTCTCCTAGGGAAAATTCCGACTTTTTGACATTTGCCCCCCCAAGACCGCCCCCAGTGGGGGGGCTCCTACATGGAGCCATATTGCTTAATTTTTTTATGGGGGTTGTATAGAGGGGGACAAGTGATTTTGAATGCATAGAAAATGTTGCCCCCCCTGCCCCCCCAGGACACCCCTTTTGAGTGTGCTACCAGATACCGTCGCGTGTATCGTTTATGACTAACTTCAAGATGCGACCGCGGGGAAGTCGGGGTTCTTGGGGGGTCGCCGGGGGTTCGTCGGGTGTCGTCGGGGGGTCTTCGGGGGGTCGTCGGGGGGTCGTCGGGGACCCCCCCGACGACCCCGAAGACCCCCTTACCTGGAACTCAGAGGAGCATTGCGGTGAGCGAAGCGAGCCTTGCCGCCACCCCCCAATGACCCCCTAAGACCCCCCCTCCTACATAGAGCCATATTGCTGAATTTTTTATGGTTACTAGATGACTGATCAACTTAATACAATACAACACATTAGTTACATAGATAGATATTTTTTATTATACATACATAGAAAATACCCAAAACACCCGAAACAAATAGGTACTTTCAAATCGTAGAAATATTTGACCCCAGGCGGGAATCGAACCCACAACCTCCTGCGTCGCAGGCAGCCCTCGCCCGCCGCGCCACATCGGTCGTCAAATCGTCAAAGTAAATATACCTTGTTGCAAGTATCGATTGCTTTCATAGTACTTACCCCATCACTAATAATGGTCATGATTTGTCGTAACCTTGAACGGACCAATGAGCACTCACTTCCCCGCGCCCGCTCACCTCAGTTGGTTGACAGACTTGTTGCACAGTGAATAAATAGGTATTAGGCGTCTATTATACGTTGTCGATGTTATCAACGGTGCATGACGGTCGGGCGTGCAATCACACCAGTACAACAGAATGCTAGCAGTGTACAATCGTCATTACACCGGTGCGTGTGTGACAACTGCTCGCAGAGACGTAATTGTAGTGGTTTCCACAGAAACGATCAACTAGGGCCAACAAAGGGACACAAACAATGGAGAACACAGGGCTTCAAATTATCATCGCCCTTGGAGGATGACAAATCACAACCATTTTAATATTTTAGTACCCGTAGGCACTACTAAACCTGATTATTTATTCGTAGAATTTAGTAGCGTTCTCTCCTGTCATTAATTTTTGAGTTGCATGTTGAAAATATAATGAAGGTTGAGAATAACCTTGTAAGAGAATAACTGAGGATTAAGAACAATAGTTTACCTGGTTAGTCCGTTAACCTTATAGTTAAACAGATAGTCTGTAGGTAGGTTGTTACTTTATTTAGATTATTCGCTATAATTGTTCGTTTTTGCGCGGTCGAACTTCCACTGAAATGACGTGATCAGTGTCTTGCAAAAACCCGGACACGCTGCATACAAACAAATCTGTAAGATTTCAAAGAATGGTGATAGCCTGTTTCTAGAACGGTTACTAATTCATAGATACCTAAATCAGTTTTGGCTTCCAAAATGTATCTACCTCTATCTCTAGGTGTACAAAAATAATCTAGAGTCCTAGATATTTTTTATAAACAAAGGAGTTACAACATCATAATTAAATATTAGTGTATTGCAAAAAATGTATATTCAACGGGTTTCGTTCATCAAGCGTGGTTCATCTTAGACCACATCTTCAGTGGCCAGGCTTGACTATTACTAATCAATAAAAAACTTTTTTTTTTGTCTGTCATCTGTTTTCTAACTTGAATTTTCACCTATTTCGTGCTACGCGTGTGCATTTATGAATTGTAGTACCTGCATGTTATCGTTTTGCAAGTTGTTAGTGATCTGATCACCTTGTTGTTTTCGGTTTTTGTCTTTATACATAAATGTCTTTATTTACATAAAATATATTGGATTCTAAAAACGAGTATAATGTTATTGCGTTCGATTTCTTGAAGACGGTAAACAGATTTCTCAGAACTATCAGTTGGGTTGAGAATAAAGCGTTACTTTCGAAACGAGACTACGAGGAAAATGTTATGTATAGGTTAGGTATGTAAGATTGAAGGAATCAAAACATATATAAAGAAATAAATAAATAAGGCGGGACCAACCACATATTTTTAACCGACGAAACGAAATACCAAAAAGTTCGGCCTATGTTCGGCTGTATGTATTTTTATTTATGTTCGTCGATTTATCCGTCAGTAATGGACGGATTTGGAAAATCCTTTCGCCAATATATGGAGAATTATCTGATGTGGTCCTCTAGCTTATTTCCTAGGAATATCAGTCCTGAAAAACTGTGTAAATACTAAGTTCCAAGTAGGTTTCTACGTTTTTTAAAACAATACTACTAACTTCCTCTATTCAAATATATATTGGAAGTATAAAGGGTGGCCGTATCGCTGCGAGCAATCTCTTTCAGGCAACCTTAGGATGATATGTTAGCTTAGCGATAATACATAATTTTATGCAGAAATTGAATGAATTGAAAGGCCAGGTTGAAAAAGTGCGTGCAAATTACCATATAAATACCATAAAGCTTAAAGAAGCATTAATCAATTTGGACATGTTAAACGTTTTTGGAGAGGTCGCCGAGGAGAAAGTAACCCCCCGGCTTTCAATTACTCATTGTTCCTGGGTGTACGGTAAACGGACGTTACCGGTACACGCGTCGGTGCACACCGCCGCCGCCGCTGACCACTGCTGACACACTTTTCTTATAAAAACTATTGGACTGCATACTTTATTCGAAACTTCCACACGCCGAAGGATGGAACTGTATATCAATGAACTAATTTCCGATACAGGTGGATAAGTTATGATAGACAATCCACACAGCATCATCTAACCTCAAAATAACTATTTTGTTGTTAGATGATGCTGCTAGATGATGGTGCAGCATCATCGATCCCCAAAATAAGCGCCCTGCGTCTTGCTGCTAGATAATGCTGTGAAACTGTGTTGCAACTAGAAAACTGAATAATGTTCTGTTTCATGATTCCCTATTGTACATACCTGCCTAGTTAATTTCATTTGTTTCTTTTATTTAAAAAATCTTGTGTTGTGGCATGTTGAAATAATTGAAAAAACCCTAAATAAATGATCTAAAAAAACACTGAATGATCATTTAGTTAACGATTATACTTCAACACATAATATAATATATACGTACCTTTATTATTGTAGTAATACGTATATGAAGCCATGTTATAATAATTGAAACCACATCTAATCATACAACTACTAGGAAACCTCTGAAGCGAAAACCTAATAAAATATAACGAACCCCGATTCCCGGTACCGTTCTCGTGTTCAAATCAGAGGATTCGCCATTTTGGGGTTCCCGTAATACTGTCTGTCAGAGGAGGCAGCACGCGAATGATTTGTGGTCGAGGAGTTGCAACCCGACACGGTCAAAGACCGGTTCAGGTTAGGTTATTTCGTAAATATTCGTCGCTTTTTACAGCCCATGGGAGGGAACGAGGCTCCGAGATGATCTCATCAAGGAATTCTTGACGTTTAAATACCTTTCCTGTCAAGCTATTATCTTTAAACGTCTCGTTCTTGCTAGAACTAGGTTTACAATCTAGTGACAAGTTTATTCGTTTTCTTTTTCATTTGTATTTGAATAGTATACTATTTAAAGACTACTCACTTGCCAAATTTTATCATTTCAGTAAGATCCGTTCAGCCTTTCCTCTCGTTTAGGCGTAATAAGGTATCAGACAGACAAACCGAATCATTTTAGAATTTAAAATACATATTGTATAGAAGACTAAGAAAGGACTTCGAATTTATAATATTAATGTGGATTTCTATTTCAAAATACAAACATAACATACACATTCATTTCATTTTTACATACATTTGGTAATGTATTCGAATTCAAAATTCAAAATATTTTATTTCTTTAGGCTTACAAAATAAGCACTTAGACAAGTCATAAATAAATAATAATAAATGAATAATTCTGGACAATTCACACAGCATTATCTAGCCCCATGGTAAGCAGAGCTTGTGTTATGGGTACTAGATAACTGATATAGATAATACAATACATTACATAGATAGATATTTTTTATTATACATAGAAAACGACCAGAACACCCGTAACAAATATCTGCAGATCGTACACACAATTTTTCCGAGGCGGGAATCGAACCCGCAACCTCCTGCGTCGCAGGCGGACCTTCGCCCACCGCGCCACATCAGTCGTCAATACTTTAGTAGTCATACTATACTATAAATTATTGTCAAATAAGATGATTTTTTTTGATTACTTCAATTTTTTTGTCCACTATATCTCTTATGTGTCTAATACATGGTTATTTGTATATGTAAGTCTAAATATAATATAATTCGATACATATAAATATTTAAGTAAAGCTATGCACAACAACAAATTACTTACATACTATTGTCGGTGCGAAACTGAGCGACATCTGGCCAAGCATGAACATCATTGAGATTATCTTATCTCAATAATATATAATAATAAGAATAATATTATCATCACCATCAGTTCATCATAATAATATTATATGCGCTATAAATAAAATGACTCTCAGACAATTTCCCGAAGAGCTAACTGCAAAAACATGACATCCCTAATTAATTACATTTTGTAGAGAAAGGAGAATTTCTTGCTCCGACATTAATTAAATTTCATTAAAAGTTAGTCGATAATCACCTGCAATGATACAGTTCATTCGTTACGAGTTTTTTATCAACATCTTCGAGATTTTCTTGAATAAATGTTTTTCAATAAACGTTTATTGTTCTGTAAAAAGGTAACAGACAGAGAAGCAGTATTACTTTACTTACTATTACAAAAAGACAGTAAAGTTCATCCCAGCAAGGAAGTTAAAATTAACAAAGCTGGGCTTCCATTCTTTTATATTTAAGTTTTTTTGCACATTATTTTTTGTCATCGTTATAGAAATTGCAATTTTTTTCTACCTCTTTGAATTAAGACTCTCGTATTTCCCTAATTACTGGTTTCAGTGTAAACAATGCGAGCGTTGCGTGAGTCATTCACTTGAAAAAGATAAAAATATTCTTTTCGTTCTCCCAGGGACGGCTGGAAAGTGGAATGATGACTGGTAAACACGCGTTTATACGTTTTCTCGGAAATGGTCTTGAGATTAGTTCGTGCGAATAAATAGCACTAGTTTTGATGTGCTTATGTGGGCATAAGGGGTTATATTATTCAGTGGGTTGGATAATACCGAGGATCCGATAGAAATTAAATAACGGTATTCATCAAAAATGTATTATCAGCTCGTAACGAGTTATTTATTCACATATCAGAAGTTGTTAATCTATGCATTCAAACATTAACACTTTGACTGCTGAAATCACACGGTATGTGTTTTCTACAAGTGACTAATATGCGTAAATCCACACTAGCACAGCGGCTGAGAAAATACAGATATTTGTGACTCAGCACAGCCTTAATATTTTTCGAACGAAACGCATGTGCGGCACAACACAACCGCTGTGTTGAGCGGCAGCACAAATTTTTTAGGTTAAAAAAAGATCGCAGTCGTCGAAAAAAAATCGCAGTCAAAGTGTTAATATGTGATGACCTAATTCTTAACAATCTGTAGGTACCTAGTTTGTACGATAATACTATCCTTGTACTGACAATATTATCATAGAAAAGAAAGACGAGTAGGTATGTAATGTAACGAGGCCGTTTGGTTCCCACTTAGGCGTAGCAACTACGATTTAACACAAACATACCGGCCAGTTTATATGTTATTCCAAATCGCTGTTCATTTTGAAGGCTTAAACCTCATTTTAACCGACGATGAGTTCCAGATTACATCTCGGCCGCTTTTGGAGGGATTCTCGGAAACAATTCCCGTACGGCCTTGCGATGAACATGTTTGTTTTACGAACGATTCAAAAAGCTGCTCCCGCAAATATTTTTGATTGCGGGAATATGTTGCTTCGCGTGACGCTTTGTTTGCATACGCTCGTTTCACCGAACTAGTTAGCAGCTGCTACTACCACCGGTTAACAGAATGTACGCACGACACACTTATATATACAATACAATAGAAAAATGCTTTATTGTACACCAGATGTAGACTGATGCAGATCATTACAAAAAAAGACTCCACATGCGACAAGTACAGTGGGCGGCCTTATCGCTAAGAAGCGACCTTTTCCAGGCCTTTGGATGGAAAGAATTATGTGAATGGTGTACCAACGATAAGCTAAGATAAATACATATGACCATAACATGTATGTATACATAACATATGAATACTTAAAGACATATATAATAATACATATAACATATTTTTGATTAGCTTACATGAGGGTATCCCGTAGCAAATATGTTATTGTTTTCTCATAGCTTCGCTCGGGTATAGGGGATTCGGATCAGACAAAGCCACATAAAACGGCTTTACCTACTTATCTACACATAAGTAACAATTTCGTATATTTCACGGCAGGCACAGCCATTTCTCGGTACTTCGGTTTTGTAGTCATTGTACTGAAAATTCACATTTATATATATAGGTGGTGGGTTAGTAGCGTCGCAATATGACGACCTCTGTGGCGCGGTGGGCGAAGGGGAAGGTCCGCATGCAATGCCGATGGTCGCGGTTTCGATGCCCGCCTCGGGACAAATGTGCGTACGATCTACAGTTATTTGTTTCGGGTGTTTTGGACGTTTTCTAAGTATATTTTTATCCATAAATCTGCTCGCAAACCAATAATTTAAACCAGTTAAAAGGATTTCCCCAGTAGATAGAAAGATAATGATTAACACTTTATAGTAACAATGTATAATAAAAAAACTTGGCGGTCTTATCGCTCAAGAGCGATCTCTATCAAACAACCATGGATGGATAGGATCATGGACAGTACCAGGGGATCTGTGTGCTTGTAGGTTATATATAATAATATTAAATACTTATAATACCTACTTACATAGAAATATACTACATACCTACATTTAATAAAATATATATATACATATACTACTTATATACATAATCCCCAGTAGATAATATACAGGATATCTTGAACTCCAGATATAGTCATCTAAAATCACGCGATTTTTGCTCCGTAAGCTTGCGAAATGATCCATTTAAATGGTCGTTTGACGATTTCCTCATTGAGTGGCGAATGCAATCCGGTAATTCTCGGAAGCGCGGCTGTCATCAGCAGCTGCATCACGGCAGCTCCCTCCCGGAATGACGTTCCATTACACGATACCGGGAATTATTTCCTGCACATAGACACGCATGCCTATGATTATGCGCTGAGATAACTCGGAGGACATGTTGGGGATTATGGAGTGGAGGCATGATTTAGCAATTGGAGAAAAACTTATTGCGGGTATACTTGCATACTAAATTGCAATTATTGATTATGAAACTATGTTAAACTATGTATAAATGTTAGAATTATAATTTATAATTAAAAATTTTAGTAAGTCACGTGATTTGGTAGACAAGAACAATTCTTTTCATTGTTATTTATTTATTCATTTATCACAAATACACTTCACAGGTATTTTTTTTACTTAGAGAATCTCAAACACTGTTATTGTGTTGTACATTATTATTATTTAAAAATAAATATATTTTTTTGGTATACAATAAAATATTTTATTTATTTTTAGAAGTATAAGTACATTAGCCATTTGCACCATTATACCAACTTTGGTTTGTATTGGTGCTCACACTCGTTTTGAGCTTAGAGTTACATATATTACGTTGCGTTTGGATAACGAAGACTACTGTCACAACAAAACAATATTTTCCCCCATGATTAATCTTTCTCTTCCTTACCAGGTTCAAAGATGACGTAGCCTACCCGTGGTCTGCCGGGGTATCGAACCTGATCCTGTACCCCGAGGCCGCCAACCAGACCCTCTACACCAGGAGGGCGTCGCGCGAGGACTCGGGGAACTACACCTGCCGGCTCAGCAACGAGACCCATACGGAGACACATACTGTCCGCTTAGAGATATTAGGTGAGGACAAGTAACAACTACCATAACACAAGATCTGATTACCTTACCTACTTAGGGCTAGATAATGTTGAGTGAATAGTCCAGCACTAATTATTATTTATTTATATAACTATTTGTCAAAAAGAGTAAATTTTATAATTAAATTGATTTATTCAGATAATAATAATCCAAGGTGTTAGTTTGCTTATAACTAGATGTTAGTACTTATAATTAACTACAGATTTTGTCCTTTGGACCAATTGGTACATTAACGGACAGTTAGTTCAGTGTAAAAATAAAAGATTTTTATTTTGCCAGAACAGAGACGAATAGTATACATACTTATAAATTAACCTTAAATTAACAGAGAAACTGACAAAATCGGTCTCCACTCAGCATGTAGAGCAGATCATACCATAGCGTTGGTCTTCCGTGTATGTATCTCTTAGATATTAGGCAACAAGAATAATTGTGGCGACCGATGTGGCGCGGCGGGCGAAGGTCCGCCTGCAATGCAGGAGGTAGCGCGATCGATTTTCGCCTCGGAACAAATGTTTGTACGATCTACATATATTTGTTTCAGGTGTCCAGGTGTTCAGTGTACATATTTTCTATATATCATAAAATATATTTATCTATGTAATGTATTGTATTAAGTATATCAGTCAACTAGTACCCATAACACAAGCTCTGCTTAGCTTGGGGCTAGATGACGCTGTGTAGAATGTCCAGCATTATTTATTTATTTACCTATAGCTGTGTTTCTTTTAGATACCTTACCTATTAGGTGAGAACGAGCAATAACTATTTATGTGTATTTGATTACCCGAAAGGCGTGGATTATGTTTAAACATACATACGTATATATTCGAGTATTACCATTCGTTGTATATAGTTGACGGACACTATTAATTACCCACTGATTATCAAGCATCAAAACGGCTAAAGCGATTTACAACTTAAAATTAAATGTTAAGTTATTGCACGTCATTCACTCGAATATTTTTGCTTACCGACTAACGGTCAAGCTTGTTGATTCATACAATGTATTTACTTGTTACCTTACATAACACAGGCATGTTTATGGCAAATAAAAAAAATTTATCTTTCAAAAAACTATCAAAAAACTCGTATGGTTCTTGAAGTTTCTTAGCTACACTTTCTAGGCCTACCTCTCTCATTTGTTCAATCACTTGTTTATTAAGTACTGTTCTTCTTTTCATTTTGTATTTTCTCCGAATAAATAACGAGATTGCAAATCGCAGAATTTTATTTTAAATAAAATAAAATATTGGAGATTCGTTTTCTGACACCAAATTCTTAGAGCCGCGATTTGGCCTTTGAAAATGGCGATCAGGCTTTTCTCATATTTTCGCGTTTTTCGTAAATATTCCAGATAAAAATGCCTGAGGTCGATTTAAGTGTTAAATTAATTCGGTTGGTTCGTCGTACTTATATCTGGCCAAACTGAATAAAAATATATTTATACACTCCCACACACTCCTTGGTTTCTCTTGTTTTCCAGACTCTTAAGAGACCGGTGTCCTCGGGAGCACAGACTCACACTCACTTTCACACGCATTATACACTTTCACATACATTACTCACATATGCTTATACATAAAAACAACAAAACCCTGGCTTGTAGCCCCCTGTTGCCCGAACCCTTAAGAGATCGGTGTCTTCAAGAGTCATCAATAACCCGCACACACTCTGACACACACACACACCTTCGCACTCACCATACGCAAACACATTTTCCCATTAAAGACAGGCTGAATTAGATTCTCGAAACCTAAAATATTTTATTAACTTGCAATTTTGGTAAGATTTTTTTATATTTGCTATAACTTTTCCTAACACTAAATTGTCATTTGTTATCTTTCTTTTGAGTAAGTACAAAAGTAGTAATAGTTACATCTTATATATATAAAAGAAAGTCGTGTTTGTTACAACACTTATAACTCAAGAACGGCTGAACCGATTTAGCTGAAAATTGGTGGAGAGGTAGCTTAGAACCAGGAGTCTAACATAGGATACTTTTTACACACATAACATAGATTTAACGGGGGCGAAGCCGCGGGGCGCAGCTAGTATTTTATAAATTTATTTTTTGCAACTCTATCCACGTTCGTCATCAGCTGCCCTGCTGGCTTAATATTATTATTAAATAGCGTATTATGACAGTAATATATCGTTTCACAGAAAAACCAACGGACGCTCCGAGAACAATGTTCATATCGACGGACCAGTGGGTAGAAGAAGGGGGCGACGTCCGTCTTTACTGCGAAGCTCTTATCGGTGAGTACAAGCTTTGTTCTTATTCTTACAGGTTTCAGTTACCTCTCACGTATCTACTCGGCTCTAGAATCCAATATACTTTAGAGCTTATAAAGCCAAAGTAATGTTGCTATAGTTATTTCACTCTCTTAGAATAGAATAGAAAAAACATTTATTTAGACACAGGTACAAAATACAGGCATATAATACACAAACAAAGAATGTTTGTGTATTATATGTTTTATTTGTCTCTTATTTGCTGTTTGGTAGTTCGACTGACAAGAAAAGCATTAGGAATGCTTTTCTGAATTTTATGACAATCGATTTTATAAAGCAATTTTAATCGATTATTCTTTTTCAACATTTTGTATTATTTTAGAAAACTTAGTCAGGCGTCTAAATTCTTCTCTCTTCTCTTATTCTCTTATTCGGCGTCTTTTTTTTTTTGAAACAGAACATTCAATTGGATAAACTAGTATTATTTTAGTTGTTTTATTTGCTACTTGCTTCCGCCCGCGGCATTACACGCGTTTGTTCGTGATAAAAACATACGTTACTTTGTGTAACTGTGGTAAACTGTAATTATCGCCCAATTTCAATACTTTTTTACAGACACTGTCAACTCGTTAAAAATCTAAAACTTCCGTAAGTTCCCATATTTTTCGGGTCGACAGATTCACATTTCTATCTATCAAAAGTGGCTGTGTCTATGAAATAATTCATTCAGTCTTCATTCACTCACTTGTCAAAAATTAGGGAACTTCATAATTACATGCACTTTGAAGTTCCCTGATTGTAACAAACAGCAAATAAGAGAGTGGACGGGATATAGGAAGTTTTCTAAATTAATTGAAAAATGACACATTGTGGTAAAATATAATTATTGCACTATTTTCAATACTTTTTGATTGAAAATTCATCTAGAATAATCTTCTCGAAACGGGTGTAAAATTCAGTTGCCAGATTTGTCCCTTACAACTTAGGTACACACATACTTCATACATAATAAATAACAGGGCTAGTTAAATAAAAGCTTGAAAAAAAGCCCTTCAAGTGTTATCTCATTGTTTACCAGGTCGCTCATACTTGGCGGACGCTCGCAGTGACCTGCGATGGCAGAAGGTCTGGCCCAATGGGACGGAAGGTGACCTACTGCCCACTCAGGCTGAAATAAAGACGAAACGGTAAGTCCTCGCGTCCAATGACAACCTGAACCCGAACCTTGACACGAATGTAGATAGATAGATAGAAAGATAGGAAGGTAATACTTTATTGTACACTTAGTTAGATCTATGTAAAATAAAAACTTATAAACAAGATACAATTAGCGGTCTTATCGCTCAAGAGTGATCTCTACCAGACAACCATGACTTGGACTTGAGGACGACTTTATAATCGAACGAAAACGATGACGTCGGATCGCACAATACAAGGGCAACGCCGATCCGTCCTTGACGACCACCGACGAATGAAAATGATTTTAATATTTATTTATTAGAAGATCCAAACGGAAGGGTTCGCGCCCGAATCAACTTAGTAATAAGGAAGTTTTACGTTTCGTCGAACGATGACGTCATCCGTCAACTTCGTTCGTTTTTTTAAAGTACTCCTCCTGAGACCTGAGTACGTTTTGACGATGATATCGAAACGTAAATGACATCTCATTGTTGTGTGGAATTTGGTACAGGCGTTGTACCAAATCCAGTGTGCGCACATGTTACTACGCAAATTCCATGCAAGAAGGAGGTGCCACGATGACAATTCGATACTACCGTCACACCCAACTCAGGGCGTCACTTTGGATGTATGACCACCTGCGTTGCAGGAGGTTGCGGGTTCGATTCCCGCTAGAAAAAAATGTTTGTACTAAGTATCTGAAACTATTTGTTTAATGCCAAAATATCTATGTATATGCATTACGTATAACAGATGGTGATAACACAAGCTCTGCTTAATTTGGGACGAGATTAAGCTGTGTGGATTTTTTATTACACTGATTTAGCACATGACATGTATAAATTCCATAGCAGTATTATACAATAAACTGTAAAATTTGTAAGTTTTGCGTTAATTTCATTTCATTTCATTTATTCAGTTCCACCGTAGGTACACATGGTACACTTGATGTCGGTCAGTTGTACTGTGGTTGTACATAAAAATAATATAACAATTTTATTATAAAACACACATTAATTTTGATAGGAAACACCATAAGGGATTGTGTTTTAGAAAAAGCAGACAGACATGCCTTGTTTAAAAATTTGATACAACATTCATAGATAATATTTATAACAGTAAAATAATAATAAATTAGTTAGGTAAATTGAATTGAAATAAAAAATACATGTCAAGATAATTTAATGTGTCGAATCACCACAAAAATAAAATAGGAGGTAAAATAAAGAAAATGTATGACGTACAATATATGACTTTATCTCCCATTTCCTAGAACAGGCGATTCCAATAAAGTTACTTTTATTAATATAAAAATAGAATCTCGTCGATCCGGGAATGTAGTAACGAAGGAAGATGAAATAACCGCAATATTCGATATTGGCCAACTAGGCTATTGTAAAATGCTAACGCGTTATTTTCCCTGAAATGTACAATACTACGATGTTGCGTAGCACTTGTTTAAACAAAAAAACGTGCCATTCGTTGAATTATTCGCGAATCACGCATCACATACCTACAGTTTAAGATATTCTGTCAATTAGCATAGTGCTCGAATTCAGGTGGTACGTTTTTTCATTTATTTATTGAAAGTTGTTACAATTTCCGTTATACCGTATATATTTCCGTATAGCGTTTGTTCCAAACTATGTAAGTACATCTACGGCCTATACTGGTGCGCCACATCGGTGACGACCGATGTGGCGCGGTGGGCGATGGACCGCCTGCGACGCAGGAGGTTGCGGGTTCGATTCCCGCCTCGGAACAATTGTGTGTACGATCTGCAGATATTTGTTCCGGGTGTTCTGGTCGTTATGTATAATAAAAAATATCTATCTATGTAATGTATTGTATTATGTATATCAGTTATCTAGCACCCATAACACAAGCTCTGCTTACCATGGGGCTAGATAATGCTGTGTGAATTGTCCAGCATTATTATTTATTTATAAAAAAATTAAATTAAATAAAAGAATTATAAATATTATAATAATACTGGTCAACAACTGGACGCAGGCCTCACTCTGATAAGCGCCGATTGGCTTTTATCATATGGGGGTAATGCCCATAATCCCCATTCTGGGCATGCGGGTTGGAGATCGCAGATCGGTGATAGACTTGTTCTGTAAGAGGCGCTGCGGCCTGCCCCAGGGAATATCCTTTACTCGCCTCTTAAAAACCTCTACCCCAACCATTACCCTGTTCCCTATATACCAGGGGGAATAGTTGGGTAGTCCAAATTCTATGCCAGTACACGGCACAAATCCTAACTAAGGGAAAACTAAACTCTCTTATTAATACTTATTTTACAGTATTCTAAAACATAGGTACCTTCAATGCATAAAGATAGATAAATAGAAGATATTTATTATTAGACCACACAAAGACAGAAAACAATACAAGAGGAAATGTTTCAAATAGGGAAGTATGAAGGCGACCTTATCGCTATGAGCCTACTCTTCCATACACTACTGCCTTGGGATGGACTAAAATAGACGGTGGCGCTCGAGTAACGGAAATGAAGTTCTATCATAGATATCTAGAATCATAAAAGTGCGTCAAATAAACGAAAATATTTTACGACACTTTCATAATTGCAGCAAACAGTAAGAGTTCTAAAAAATTTTTTATTTGATAGTTTTCAGTGGTTCAAGAGATTACCCCACTACACGCAAACAAACAAACTTTAATTTCTTTATAATAAAAAAAAATGTTTGACAATCCACACAGCATCATCTAGCCAAGCTAAGCAAAGCGTGGTACTACATAGATAGCGTTAATATATTTTTTCTAAATATGAAAAAAACACCTTTGAAAGAAAAATAAAACATAAGTAGGCCTACTTTATACATAAGCTACAAACATAAAGCATTAATATAGCATTATATGCATTATAAAGCACTAGTTTCCGCCCGCGGCTTCGCACGCGTTGTTTCTGTCCCATGGGAACTGATTTATGAGATAAAAGTAGCCTATGTTATATCCCGGGCCTGGAATGACATTTATGCAATTTTATGATGCCCAATCCGCTCCGTAGTTTTTTCGTATGAGAGTAACAAACATCCATTCATACAAACTTCGCGTTTATAATATTAGAAGGATTATACCAGCTATATTTGACGCTCCATAGTTTCTGTTAATTAGTTGGTTCAAAGTGAATTACTATGTGTATCTTCATATATTCCTTAATTCAATGTCGTTAATGGATTATACTATATATGAGGATGATACAATTCAATTTCGTGAAAGGATAATATATGATATGATTATATATACTCGATATAAATATACCCTTCTCAACAATTATATCAATATTGGTATTACGTTTTCCTTTCAATGGGAAGCGGAATGTAATGTAATAAGGTACCTACGTGGGCGAGGCTATTGCTTCATCTCCCACAGTCCTGGAAAACATGATTCAATTTTCATCTTGTATGTAAACATGTCGAGATAATCTTGACGACCGATGTGGCGCGGTGGGCGATGGTCCGCCTGCGACGCAGGAGGTTGCGGGTTAGATTCCCGCCTCGGAACAATTGTGTGTACGATCTGCAGATATTTGTTTCGGGTGTTCTGGTCGTTTTCTATGTATAATAAAAAAGATCTATCTATGTAATGTATTGTATTATGTATATCAGTTATCTAGTACCCATAACACAAGCTCTGCTTACCATGGGGCTAGATGATACTGTGTGAATTGTCCAGCATTATTTATTTATTATCTATCTATAATATTAAGGTAATTAGCATGTCTCCAGAACACCCGGAACAAATATCTGCAGATCGTACACACAATTGTTCCGAGGCGGGAATCGAACCCGCAACCTCCTGCGTCACAGGCGGACCTTCGCCCACCGCGCCTCATCGGTCGTCCGAATAGAAATAACCTTTAAACTATTCCATAGCAAAAACGTGTGCGAAGCCGCGGGCAGAAAATGTATTAATAAAAGGGATACCCCCTCAAATTTTGCGGGGCTGGGGTATAACATAAATGCAAATATTGGTTTGAACAAATTCGGATTACTGTTTCCAATTTGAACTGATTCGACGATTATGTTGACTAAATTATTAAAAGCAATATCCGCTCAGTTATGTTTGTTTAATGTTTTGAAGTACATAATATAATCAACTAGTTTCTGCCCGCGGCTTAGCACGGTAAATTAGAAATAACCATAATATTTTGGGAAAGATCCCATGAAAACTTATTTATTTGTGTTTTCTACTTTCGAAGGGGCCCAGTTCTATAACAGGCTACCTGAAGACATTAAAGGTGCTGGAACGTCTGGCGTATTAAAAACCAAATTGCATAGATATATACTTGAGGATGTAACGCTACAGGACTAAACATAAAAAGACGGAAAAATAACATAATATTAATACTTAGCTTAAGTTTCTCATGTATATTTATTGGTTTGATTAATTTCGGATTACGGTTTCCAATTTGAACTGATTCGTGTTCTGTTTATCTTCACTAAATTATTACAAGCAATATCCGCTCAGCGAGCTTTGTTTAATGTTCTTTGAAGAACCTTCTTACTTAGGAGCTTTATTATAATATCTCTTTGTCGGAAAGATAAGCCGTATCATCGAGGTAGGGAAACTCATATTTTAATATATATTCTTTGTAAAAAAAAAAGTTTTTTTTTTTGCGCGGGTCTAAAAAGTGGTTTGATTTAAAAAAGCATTTATTGTGCAACATTGTTCCTAAGTCCTAGGCTATACTTTATCCCAGTAAAAATTATACAGAACTTCATTCCGCGGATGTTGAAAGTATTTAGTTATTGTGTCGGAGTACGAACACATGTGATTCTTTCATATTTTGAAAATATATCTACGCTGACTAACAACAAACTCTAGATAACTCACCAAGTCTAGATAATGATGTGTGGATTGACGTTAATATTTTTCTATTTTAATAAAGAATAAAAATTTGTTTGTTTGTGAGTAATGGGGTAATCTTTTGAACTATTGAAATCTGTAATTTTTTTTACTCTTGTGATTTGCTGCAATGATACAAGTTTTTTAAAATATTTTCGTATATTTACATTTATTTGACGCACCCTTACATTTCTAAATCCGAGATATCTATGATGGAACTTCAAAGGGTTCTTGTTTTATCTTATACGAGGTCGTGCTATAATTTGCTTGAGATAGGGCTTTATTCGCACTCTTTGAAGATTAAGTACCTCATTCAGGCTTAGCAAGAATTAGAGAAAATATGTATCTTATTTTGAAATACTCGATGTTGTTTGAGCAGTTTGTTGTCGGGTCCATTGTACCCATTGAAACATCTTACATGTGTTTAAATCCATTACATATATATTTAATATTACTTTCCGTCCGTGGCTTCGCACGTGTTGTTTCGATGGTAATGTTTTAAGGCTATTTCTATCCCAAAGGATTTATGGAATAAAAAGTAGCCTATGTTTTGTTACGGGCCTGTAACTACCTGTATGCAAAATGTCAGCCCGATTCGTTCAATATTTTTGCGTGAAAGAGTAACAAACATCCATATATACAAACTTTTGCGTTTATAATATTAATTGGATTCCCACGCGTACTAATTTTTTTTTTTTTTGTATAGAGGAGCTAGACTAGACACCCGCCTAACATGAATCAATCATCAACAGCCTTTACCAGTACACAGCTGATAGTCTGTCTGATAGTCTTTTAGTCAAGATAAATGTGGCGCAGTCGGTAGGATTATTGCTAGTTTTGTAAAGCTGTTCTTGAATTTAAAACTGTTTGTTTCAGAGACGACGTAGTGGACATAATCGGGGCATACATGAACGTGGAGCGAGTGTCGGCGCAGGACTATGGGACCTACGTGTGCTTGGTCCACAGCAACGACGTCGTCTCTCGCAGCTACGTCACCGTCCACTATAGACGTGAGTACACCATACTAAACGGATTAGGCTGAAATTTTTCATAGATCGCCTGCGCAGCGTAATAGGATGGTGACTCGGCAATGGAAATCATTTATTAGTCTATAGTCTATTATATTATTTTTCATTTAGAACAGGACCATCATCAACCTATATAGTAGTCTACTGCTGGATATAGGCCCCTAAACAGAAACCATAACATGAGATTTAATTTTTTGTAACGTTCGTAGACAAAGACAAAAAATGAGGGTAGATTGGTATGTCAGCCAATAAAAACTCACGCGCAGTGCCATCAGTTATTCCGAGATCATGATGCATGTAACTGTGCCAAAATATTGGAACACTCAAAATCTAATCATGGTAAATATGGCTATTGAGAAATAGGGATATGTTGTAAAATGAATGTGTTATTACCATGGTATTTTAAAAAGTGTTATCTTATCATTACTTCCCCAATAAATATATATTTAGAACTATTTTTGGAATACATCCTTCCCGGACACATAACAGGATTACGATAGAATAAGAGGGAAATGGATCGAATGACGAAATAAAGTAAATTTTCCTTATTTGTTATCACGTTTTGATTTTCTAGTCAAACTTATCGACTCGAACTCAATTCAAACTTATTAAAGCTCGGTTTTGCAAGTGCTTACTTGTTATTAGAAGACCGATAACTGGTTCCAGGTAAAACATATCTAACTACTAGTTAGGTAATATTCTGGGTAATTGCAAAGTTAAAATCACCTAAAATATTGGCAGTTTGTTTACATTGAACTCTCCGGCTTACATATTTAAAGTGGGTGTACTACTCTTGGCTCCGTCTCAATCACGTCATTTTTATTCCATAAATCACCATACTATAATTTGTTTTTGCAAAAGGAATATTTAGCAAGTAAGGTTTCCTGAGTGTTCCAATATTAGTTCGCAGTTCTGCAAGAAGAATCTGTTCAAGAAGCTCTGAACAGTCAACCTTCACATTAGCTACATTAGCTACGAGATAACGCTGTAATTATATAACACAAGTCAGCTATTTTTCTACGTTTCTGAAGAGGAAAAAAAATGAAATTTACGACATCTTGCCAAGTAGTCAGGTAGAAACACTTTAGCTCGAAACTGTAAGTTTCGCAAAAATCGTTTCTGAATACGTTCAAGGCGAGTAATATAAATTGACACCATTCACCACCAATACCTAACTATAAAAGTAATCAGTTGCGTTTACGTAAGCCTGTTTAAAACCCATTCAAGTATAATCCTGATTTATAATTGAAATTCCTCAACTTATTTCGCGTACACAGAAAAATAATTAACGTCGTCGCACAAATAATGCGAAGAATCTGGCAAATCAACGGAGCCTAAAAGAGGAAAGATTCAGATACAGCCATAAACGCTGTAATTATATCGTCAGATAGTATACTCGTACCTACCGAAGAACCGATTACTAGCGTTTTTGTCGCCGCTTGTACGGCGGTCCTCACAAAAACAGCTCGGTAATGCAATTATCCACTGCAAATAATTATCTTAAAACAATTTATACTAAAGTTTTCTTGTTTTTGTACCGCTGTGGTATGTGAAGTGAACGCTTTAAGCTCACACACGAACAAAGCAGATTGGTGTATCTATGTTTAAGCTTATAGCTTGTCATATGCAACAATCAGCCTTTCTGAAAGGATTATGTTGACGAGAGAGTTCTTTGTAAACAATCACACAACACAACATTCTAACTGCCGCATTTATAATCTTTATCTTTCCATAGTATAAAAATGAAGTCGCTTCCGCTGTCTTCGCTTAGATCTATTAAACTTCTCAACGGATTTTAATACAGTTTTCAGCAATAGATAGTGATTCAAGAGGAAGGTTTGTAAACCATTTGACACATATATTTCATCTAATAGCTTGTCATATCAACAATCAGCCTTTCTGAAAGGATTATGTTGACGCGAGAGTTCTTTGTGAACAATCACACAAGACAACATTCTGTCGCATTTATACTCTTTATCTTTCTATTGTATAAAAATGAAGTCGCTTCCGCTGTCTGTTCGCTTAGATCTATTAAACTTCTCAACGGATTTTAATGCAATTTTCAGCAATAGATAGTGATTCAACAGGAAGGTTTGTAAACCATTTGACACATAGATTTCAGAAGCTGCGGGTCGTAGTTATTATAAATGCGACAGTTTGGATGTTTAGATTGATGGATGGATAGATGTTTGTTACCTAATTTTTTACGCTAAAACTTCTGTACTGATTGGGCTGGAATTTTCGCATACAGGCATGATACAAAACAGACGATGCTTTAGTAAGCAGCAACTTTTACCAAATAAACAGATATTTTTTTTGTTATTAATTTGTGCTATTATACGTCGCAATTTATAATTCATTACTTCTAACAATGTGGTAAACGGACATAATACTATGGGTTGTTTTCTCCTTTGATGAAATTAGAACGCCGAAAATGTGACTCATATTTCATAGCATTGTTCCGTTTTATGGATTCCCTTTGCCGATATTTTGGGAAATTCGATACGGCTATTGCGTCTGTGTTTTGATTTCTACGTAGGCCGAGCTGTCCCAAAATTACTTTCCTCAGAACTTACATAGACGAGCTAAATAAAATCATTAAATAAATAATGCTAGGTCGCCTGATCGGTTCGCTCGACGCAGGAGGTTGCGGGTTCGATTCCCGCCTTGGAACACATGTTTTTACGATCTGCAAATATTTGTTCCGAGTGTTGTCTTATGATGTTTTTCATATATCTATATAATAAAAAAAATATCTGTCTAGGTAATGTATTGTATTAAGTATATCAGTAATCTAGTACCCATACACACAAGCTCTATGTAGCTTGGGGCTAGATGATGCTGTGTGGATTGTCCACCATTAGGTATTTATTATTCAATTACCTAGTCACGTCGATACGGTCTACCTATGATATTCCTGTACGTATGTACATATTAGTGCCCAGTCATGTGGAGCGTGTATGATCCAGCGGGCAAATACTGGGAAACACCTCGACCGATAAATTGCATTACACCGAAAGCGATGATATATCGCGTATTATATTATAATGTATCATGAATATTAACGACTACTTAATGGATTTCAATCATGGTTTGATAAGCAGCTCTAGCAATACTATTTCTATCGAGTCGTTAGGTAGAAAAAACTATGAAAACGCATTTTAGTTATTAAACGGGTTTCTGTCCGCGGCTTTGCACGCGTTGTGCTATGGTAACTGATTTATGGGGTATGTTGTACCTATGTTTTATTCCAGGCTAAAAGCTACCTGCATGCAAAAAAATACAGCCCGATCTGTTCAGTAGTTTTGGCTTGAAGAAGTAACAAACAACCAAACTTTCGCATTTATAATATTAATGTGATTTAGCCATGGATTTTAGGCTAAGGACAGGGATTGTTGTCTAGCGTAGAATAGAGAAAATAAAGCTTTGTCCCAAATGCACTGTTTTTCTTTGTACCAAATATAGCAAAAAGAACACTTAAACAAGTCGCTCATCTTCCCATACAAACGTATTACGTTTGTGCAAGCGGCAGCGTACTACACTGTTGAATGTTGACCATCCAAAACTAAGGATAATATCAATTTATCTCGTCATTATCTATGCTTGTACATATATACCCAAAACCGTCACTCACTATGTCAGGTGAGACATTTAGGCCTCGCCTACCGACGACGAGTTCGCGCCTTAGACTTATTTACCCTTAACGATACCTCCCTTAAAAACATTTCGACCGAGGTTACATGTAACAAAGATAAGGTAAAGTTAGGTAAGCTTGTTATGTTTATTAATAACCTACTCAAGGAGATCGAAGATAAATTTAATTTATAGTATAATATTTGACTTGTCTAAGTGCTTATTTTGTAAGCCTAAAGAAATAAATAATTTTGAATAACCTATTTTTGTCGCCTTTTAAGTGAACTAATCGCCAATTTACACGTTGTCCTTGACATAGACACTAAGTGTGTTGAGTGCATGTGCATTCCGTAAGCCATCTTGTTGAAGGCAGCTGCATCGACCGATATACATGTTTTCAAAGTTTTTGTGGATTGTGTGTCGTACTATTTGTCAGCCATTGTCGGATAGATGATAATTTTTGATTGTAAATATCCAATATCTTTGCGTGCTTTATTTGCTTTAGACCGTGCAGGGCTCTTAGACACGTCAAAAAATTCAAATGACATAAGTAAAACTAGGAAATAAAGTGATCATCATCATCAGCCTATATTAGTCACTGCTGGACATAGGCTTCCCCCAATGAGCGCCATAACGCCCTGTCTTCAGCTTGACGCATCCAGCATCTACCTGCAGTCTTTCGCAGATCGTCATCCCACCTGGTTGGAGAGCGTCCTACACTACGTTTACCGAGTCGTGGTCTCCACTCAAGAACACGTTTGCCCAGCGGCCGTCGGTTCTTCGAATAAAGTTATAAATTCAATAAATAGGGTAAATTCCGTATTGACACCCCAGGAGGGATAAGCGCCCCGGCACCAATGTTCAAAAACCCATCTTCGGTAAATCGCAATCAAGTTCTGTGCCCCGCGGCGTCGTCGCCCGCCTGGAAATCTATGAGACAAATGTTTTATAAACTTTCCCCTTGAATCACTCCTCTATCTATTAAAAAAACCGCATCAGAATCCGCTGCGTAGTTTTAAAGATCTAAGCATACAAAGGGACAGACAGACAGCGGGAAGCGACTTTGTTTTATACTATGTAGTGATAAAGACAGGCCTTGATTGTTTCTTTATTAAGAAAGTTACAATCAAATAATAGAAACAAATTAGAACTAGTATTTACAAATAAAACAATTGAGCGAACTGTTGCAAACAATCTCTAACTCAACTAGTCCATAGTTCACCATCGATCAAGTTTGTACAAGCTAAATATGTGTAACGAAAATATATGCCTGAGAATTGGCAGAAGTTGTATTTCGGCATGGTACGAGTATATCACGTACAGCTACCGCGCACCGAGGCGAAAATATTTCAACCTACTCATTTTATTGTTGGTTGTAGGAGCTTATTAGTATCTTATATATCTGTTTGGCATTTTCGTTAACGTTTGCTAAATTAAATCCCTATTTCTTAGATGAGATGTATTATGATTTTTCTGGCCGCGTGGCACTAATCTTCCCGTGGGTGTCGTATGAGACGACTAAGGGAAATGCATCTTTTATCATTTACTAGCTGCTCCCCGCGGCTTCGCCCCCGTGGAAATCTATGTGTCAAATGATAAAAAGTATCCTATGTTAGACTCCTGGTTCTAAGCTACCTCTCTATCAATTTTCAGCTAAATCGGTCCAGCCGTTCTCGAGTTATAAGTGTTGTAACAAACACGACTTTCTTTTATATATATAGATGATAAGGCGTATGTCAGGGGGAGGTTTGCGTCTAGAAGTAGACTAGGCTGTAGTTGTTATTAGGTCCTACCTTTAACTCAATCTGAAGGGAGTCGTCGTTCTAATCTAAGCATATAATGACCTATTAAACCTTAGGTAAGAAGGTTTATGTAATGAATTGAATATCCTAAAGGCAGTGCCTTTTCAAAGCCTGGTCTTTTCAAAGGCAGAATAATATACTTCGCTTTAGCTATGTAAAATTATTAGTTTCTAAGGAAAGGATAGGAAACCGCAAATTAAATTGAAAACTTATGGACGCTAGGCCGACACGAAATTGTATTACCAGTTGCTTGGAAAGCCAATATTCTGATTCTAGAAACGGCTCTAGACTTATTTCAACGAAATGCTATTAACGTAGGACAGAGAGTTTAGTTGTTTGACGTTACAGGTACACTCATAACTAAATCATGGTAAAATTAGATTACAATAAAGTAATAGTTACTTAGAAACATCATAACTATTATAATTAATGTCCTATTATGTAACCTAACCTAACCTTTAACACTTTGTCTGCGATTTTGTTTCGACGACTGCGATCTTTTTTTTAACCTAAAAAATTCGTGCTGCCGCTCTACACAGCGGTTGTGTTGCGCCGCACATGCGTTTCGTTCGAAAAATATTACGGCTGTGCTGAGTCACAAGATCTGTATTTTCTCAGCCGCTGCGCTAGTGTGGATTTACGCATATTAGTTACTTGTAGAAAACATATACCGTGTGATTTCAGCAGTCAAAGTGTTAAGTAGCCTATGCCCTTTGCCAGGATTAGAGTAACATTTATGCAACATTTCACCTTGACCCGTTTTGTAGTTATAGCATGAAGAACAAACATATATCCATCTATCTAAACATCCAAATTTTCATATTTATAAATTTTATGTGATTTGTGAGTAGTAATCTGTTACTACCGTTCTGATTCTTCCTTGTTACCGCGAGACTTTTACCGCCGAAGGTAGTCCTTACCGGACAAAAACTGCTCCGTTAATCTAAATAAATAGTATAGTTAAGGATTGAATAAATTTATAGATCCCTAACATACGAGTACCTAACCTACCTTACCCTAACCTACGAGTACCTAACCTACCTTCTTAAATATTTAATGTTAGTCTACTATTTTACGTACAAGCTGGTAAGAAAAAATATAGCCCTTTTTTAGAATTATTTATTATACCGAGTAAGCGAAGCCGCGAGAAGAAGGTAAAGTCCTGGTTACTTAACATAGTCATACATAACATAGTTGAAATGTCTCATTTATAAATGATCTGCATCTATATATTTATTCTGATCTGTATCTATCGGCTTAAAGAAAATAAAAGAAAACAAAAACAACACGACTTAAAAATATTTAGGCTAGTGTACAATAAAGTAGTATTGTATTGTATAGTCATTCCTATGACCAAACCCTGCTTATCAACAATTCAGTAGATGACGCGTAAAGCACTGGAAAAAACTACCGCGAATTCTACTCCGGGCTTGAAATTAATTCAAAGAAGTGTCCACTGGTCGGATCCGCCATGACACTGAGTGGCAGGAACCTTTTAAACACTGTTTTTCCCGCAGTTGTGAGTAATGGTCGGTTTATTGTAAACTTCGAAGTAAGACGGCTGTTCAACGGTCGTGTTTACAGCGTATGAAACATTTCTATGGAAGATTGCTTCGATTACGTATTCATTTGATTATTTACATCGAGGAAGAAGGAAGGTCTTTATGTGGAACACAAATAATAATGAAACTGCCATTTCTTCTCGGCAATAGTATTATTTTCAGAAAACCATTGAGTCTACCTACTTTATTACCTAATCAGAGCTCCATACGCAATCACTGCTAATTGAACAGTGGAAGTATACTATACATAATTGATATTCATCATTTCAACTGCAAAAGTTTAAATTTTGCTACAAGTCGACTGTTGATACATAAATAAAAAAATGTATATTATTATTCTCAGTAGCTCTAGTAAGACTTTTGAAGTTTTGATCGTTTCCCCGCAGGCGAAGTGTCGGTTGTTGTCAAAGACATATTACTTAGTAAAACTTTAAATACTAAGCTCTTGATACTAGTCAGTTTTTTTAGAGCTGTTTTGTCTCGAGCATAATATTATTAGGTAGGGTACTTTAGATGTATTTTGAGGTTTTAAACCATTAATAGGAAAACCCTTATTATTTTACAAAAGTATATGACCCTATAGAAATTCATTATGTTAAGGATGATAGGAACAACTGTGTTTGGCAAAAAAAATGTAATCTTGAGTTGTATTTAATTTTATCGTATTTTTGATTAGACGGCGCTGGCCCCGGCAATACAGCGTGGTGCGGCGGCGAGCAGGTCCCATGGCGCGCTCTAGTACTAGGGGCAGCCGGTGGTGTCTTACTCCTGGTATCGGCAGCAGTCTTCCGCAAGCAATGTCTGCCGCGGCTGCTGTTGGCGGCGAGGCAAGCGCGCGCGCGGGCCGCCACGCCCGCACACAGAGCGAGAGGTATGTATGAGTAAGTCAGTTCCTCTGACCTGTTGTTTTCTCCGCGGGGTTCATGATTGCCTGGTACATAAGGCTGAAAAACTTATAATATTATTTACATATGTATATAGTTATATATTAGTGTGTGATCTTAACCTAGTCCTTATTATCCTTATTTACGAAGTTCTTCAGTATCATAGTTTTTGGTCATAATCTCCGAGTTTTGGAATCAGGGTGGCTTTGTTTTACGTTACCTTTGTGGCGCAATAACCCTGAACTAGGTCTTAGCTTCCCACTCAATAGATCACGCAGTTCAATCGGTCACTGAACCGTACTCCGACATTTTTCCCTCAGACAAAACTAAAAACGCGGTTTACGCTTTAACAATTTTTTTAACCTATTTATTTATTGTGCCCTACAGTTCTGGAAAAGGAGTTCGACGTGTTGGTCTGCTGGACGGCGGTGGACGGCGAGTTGGTGCGAGGCGCGCTGCTGCCGACGCTGGCGCTCAAGTACAAGTACCGGACGCTTTCCGTTCAGCTGTCCACGCAGCCTGACACTTGTGAGTGATCCTTACTAGCAAACACTATCCTGACGTATCAACCCCGAAGTGGGTCTTGGTCTCCGACATAATAGATCGCCTCCGGCTTCAGTCCGCAAGTTTGTACAAATACAATTGCGGGGAACGGGTATCAGGATTTTTCAAAACAAACTATGAAACGGGCTGAAACGTGATTTTATGATTTCATGTATTTCCGACTTAGAATACATTGCCTCGGAACAATTGTGTGTACGTTCTGCAGATATTTGTTCCGGGTGTTCTGGACGTTTTCTATGTGTAATAAAAAATATCTATCTATGTAATGTATAGTATTATGTATATGAGTTATCTAGTACCCATAACACAAGCTCTGCTTACCGTGGGGCTATATGATGCTGTGTGAATTGTCAAGTATTTTTTATTTATTCATTGTGATGATACACAGCCCATTTCGAGAATTTTTTTTAGTTCTAAGTCCACGCAATTGAAATCGCGAGGGAGTAAGCTAGTCGTATATACAAATAGAAAACTTTGAACAAATATCTACAGATAAACATTTACCCCGAGGCGGGAATTGAACCCTCCTGCGTCGCAGACGGATCATTGCCCACCGCGCCACAGAGGTCGTATATATACAAAGGGCGTGTAGACATTGTAACATATTATCTTCCGAGAAAGTTCCTCGTATTTTCCATTACATTAAATTTCTTCAAAGCAAGTAGACTCAGTTCGGTTGGTTTTATTTACCTGCTGTCTCTCTCTTGTGAGCTTTATCTGATATTGAATGAAATGAGACACTCGCTTCGTATTCCGAGAAGTTATTATTTCTGGAAAAATAGGATAATTAATAACGATGAGATAAACCCTTAGATGTTTATTAACATTCGCTGGTTCTAACGGAAAAATGAGTAAAATAAAATAATTTATAATTAAGCATATTATTAACTTTATTGTATATTTTTTTTACCTAGCATTTAACTTTAAATTTATGTTGCAATACCCTTGCAGGGTGGATGTTGGACTTATATATATTTTTAAGAACTTTTGTACACATGTAAGCAATAAACCATTGAGTATTGAGTAACTTAAGTAATTTCCTTTGTTTGTCTAGTAGTGTAGTGTGGGTATAATTAATGATTTTATCTTTTTGATATTTAAACAGACTGTTACCTATTTGTTATACTCATAGTTGACGTTATTTTAATAAATTATCGGATATTCTGTTTAGCGTGCCAAATAAATAAATAAATGAGTCGTTTTGTTTGACAGGGTACAATGAGCTGATGTGCTCGGTGGGGCGCTGCCGGTCGCTGGTGGCGGTGCTCTCCCCGGCGCAGTACTCGCCGCAGCAGCTGCTCACGGCGCTGCATCAGCTGCGCGCCTTGCCGCTGCCGCCGGTCGTGGTGCTCCTGCAGGTTGGTGTTGTACCGCGTGTCATAGGGTACTAGGAAGTTTGATCAAGGGCCTGATCCTAAAGGCGGTACTCCTGGACTCTGCACATATCGTCAGGAAGTTCCTCTCTCTGCAGCCCTAGTCACCGGCCGTTTGAACCTAGCTTCGCGGTCGGTGATCTACAGTAGATCACGAGAATAGGTTTATCATATTTTATTGTATTTACTATACTGAACAAATGTGTTATAACGAGAATTTAAATAAATTAATAAAAATGGCAATTACAAGGTACATAATCCATATCATGAATACCTTAGAGTCTAACATACATAATTATAAAAACTGAAATAGCATTGAATCGCGGTCGCCACCCGTTGACTTACACTTCCCGTTTTTTAATCGGTTTTATTTAACTAATAATTTGCCATATTTCCAGGACCTGCCGAAGCTGAAGCGCGAGGCCAAGGAGTGCGGGTCGCGGCTGGTGTCGACCCTGCGCGGCACGCGGCTGGTGGCGTGGCGGCACGTGCACGAGCGCGCCTTCTGGACCGCGCTGCGTCTCGCGCTGCCCCTGCCGCCGCCGCTGCCGCAGCCGCAGCCCAGGCATATACCACAGGTAACCTATAAACTCAAACTCAATAGCATTTACTTCTTAAGGCTTACAAAATAAGCACTTAGACGAGTCAAATTTTATACTATTCATTATTATCAAATAACATTATTTAAATTTTTTGTCCACTAGTGGAAGAAGTGAAAAAGAAACCACTAGTGAGACCCACTATAGAAATTTTATCAATAGTGATATAATGTCCCCGCCGGATCCTACAGTCAGCGTCAAATTGATACGAGCGTCTAGATAGAGCGACTAGTCAAAATGATCTGAAAAACATATAAGCAATTTGATATACCGAGTTCGTATCATCATATGAAACACAATGCACAATAGCAACATAATACTAGTAAAATATTGGTCATCCTCTCATAATGAGTTACTTAGGTAGCGCTAGTGCCCTGTTTGGCTTGCCACATTTGAGTTAATCCATATCTAAATCGAAATAAGTAATTTTATTAAATGACCAATGAAAAAATTCATCCCCTTAAAATATGAGGCTAAGTTAAGACCTCAAGTAAATTGAAATCTTGACACAAAACATTTTTTTTTCTCTACTTGATTAGTAAGTTGTGTCTACCGTATCATTCTTATTTATTTATTGTCTTGTTTCAGGAAAAGCCCGAGCGTTCCGAAGACGAGAACAAAAACTCTCGGTCCAGCAGCCTGACCGCGCTGGTGTAAGCGCCCTGCAGCGAGACAATCGCGCGGCAGCTACGAACTGTTACAATGGTTATGTTATAGTGGTGAAGTGTGTGACACTGAGCGCCCTGACTCATTAATCTGCTAGACTTTGGACCTTCCACAACAAGCCTTAGCTGCCAATGTTCCAAGACTGTGAATAGATTTAGTTCATACCCAATTATCACATAGACTTACTTAGATATAGGACGACTTATCTGTACCGTTTCCTTAGATCTCAGTATCTTATCTTATTCTGACTATTATTTCCATTTCTCTTGTGCCAAAAGAGAAGTACTTTCATGACAATTTCTTTATTAGCATGTTACGGTTGTATCCATCTATTTATTTTATTTATCTTTCGTGTACTTAGTATTATTTTTCGTTGCAAATGTTTCGTTTGTGAAATGTTTGCGACACTTTAACGATGCTAGACTTATGTCGGGCATAAGTTCTGAGCATCTTTTATGCGCATATTCAGGCATGTCTGTTTGTGTGACTATTTTATGTTAGTGATGTAAAATTATTTATGTTCTCATTGTGTTTAATGTTCGAAGTGGTTGATGAATGATGTATGTTGAGAAGAATCAGGGTTCTGTGATAAAAAGTGTGGGATGTTGTAAGGTTTGGCAGTATATGAACGTTCAGTATGTTTCATAAAACAGACTCGGGCGATTCTGAAACGTAAAGTACTTATACTTACCTATTATATGGGCATTTTTATACTGCTATATCTTCTAACTATTTTTTTACCTTATACTATGAATAAGCGTGTTATAGCTAGATGATGTAAATATTAAAATATGATTTCTTGAAAAGTATTTCGCAACATATTGTATTTGTTTTAAGACTTCAGAAGCTAAGCAGTTTATTTTTAAAGTTTTGTATTAGTGTCGCGTTACATTCCATAGAAGCTGTTAAATGCCTTCTCATTAAGTTCTTTGTAAAAGATGCGAAAATAAAAATAAGTATCGAAGTAACTCAAAAGACTTTCATTTTACAAGCTTAGAAATACATGTATTGGGTAATATCTTATAGTAAATAAATACTTCCACAATTGAATTGACAATTATTTATTTTTGTTGCAACAACAACAATAGCTTAGTGCTAAATATCCATGTTACCATGGAAACCACTATAATAACATTCTCAAAATTCCTTATCACAACATTGAAAAATACAAAAGTAATTGAATATAAATTACATAAATTAAGTATCAAAATGTGCACTTACAGTGCATGTAAGTAGGTAACGTTGTTCACGATTGAGATTTGGAATAAGCCTAGAACTAACCTTGCCGAGAGCCATAGCCTTCAGCCACGCCAATAGAACGTGTTCAGATCTAAAAGTGTTAAGTACAAACATAGTCTTCAAGATATTCACTGTGAGGTCTGTAATTTATTTACTTAAGTACAAATAAAAAGGCACCTTGTTAAGCACTTTTAAAGCTTGAAGCAAATTGGACCATTTTTTTTATTGTATACAATCCTAGTAATCAATAATTTTCATTATAAAAATAATAATAGTATATAAACATAATTTTTTATAACATTCGAGCTTGTTTTATTCGATAACAATTTTGCAATGACACATTTCGCTATAACCTAAAAAGTAAATCTCACTTTAGTAATTTAAAGGGAAATCAACAACGATTTAATAAGATTCATAAACTATTCTTAAAAATAGTTAAATAATTAAACTAATACATTTGTGACGTAACATGCACTGTGATTAATAGATACATAACTTCACTTACAAATCAAACTAGGTGATGTTCTGCGGACGCCATGCTTTAACTAACTTTTCAGATCCTTTGTACATATTTCAGTAGGAACATTACACTATAATTCATAGCCTAAAGATGACCCTAGCTCATCCGGAAGGGTCCGTAGGGCCGGACGTTTCCGCTGGAGTTTCTGGATGGCTTTTCTCGTATGACTGGAAAGAAATTAAAAATAATTATAATGTTATGAATTTTCTACTGTTAAGTGTTTAATTTAATTCTAAATATTTTTGTTATCTCAAGATAAATAAATAAATTCGATAACTGATGTGGCGCGGCGGGCGAAGGTCTGCCTGCGACGCAGAAGTTTGCGGGTTCGATGCCCGCCTCGGGACAAATATTTGTACGATCTGCAGATAATTGTTCCGGGTGTTCTGGTCGTTTTCTAAAAAATATACATCTATGTAATGTATTGTATCATGTATATCAGTTATTTATTTCCCATAATACAAGCTCTGCTTAGCTTGGGGCTAGATGAGAATGATGTGTGGATTGTCCAGCATTATTTATTTATAATATATATATTCCGATTTATCTTTATATTTATAAATATAAAGATAAATCGGAAAAGATCTTGAAATTGATTACAGCGATAGCACTGGATACTGGTCAACTGGGTTGTTTTTCCTCAATCTCAGCATTTTATCTTTCATTAAACTCGCCTCTTCATCAAATTCACCTACCTACTTACCTTTACTCCTTTGTAAATGCGGTAATCAAAAATTGCTCATAAAAGCATGTAAATAAAGTTCAATATACCTGCTGCGCAACTCTGAGTAGTGTTTCAGTCATGGAGCGGCCGGTCTGGTCGACCATGGCTCGCAGCACGCCGTCAGTCTTGTGTAGCAGTATATGCGGGTGGTCGTATTCCACCATGGTTCCAGCGTCCATTACTAGAACCTACAGATATAAACAGATGAATATCTTATCGAAAATAACGATGATATCTATAGGTACAATCAAATAAAAAAAAACAAAGCAGAACTTATATTTAAAATTGAAACAACCAACACAATTGACGAAAAAGTGTCATTTTTAACTACTAACTCATCAAAAACCTAAACCACTTCTTAACAAGGAAGTTGAAGATTTGCGACTTTATTACTAGATGCCATGGTTGGAATTAGGCTGAACTTTAACATTTTTAAAACTTTTGTCTCAGTTCGTTTGTAAATATTCACGTAGACGGATTTTAGCTTTGATTTTGTATGTGATTCGAAATCTATATAGATTTGTCATCGCAGGATATATAAATAAGAATAGTTCAAGACGTACGCAATACATTGTTGAAATCATTGTACAAAATCATACCTTATCTGAATCCATGACTGTGTGCAGCCGATGAGCAATAGTAAGGACGGTGCAATCAGCGAATTTGTTTCTAATGGTAGTTTGAATCAAGGCGTCAGTCCTGAAAAATAAAACAGAAATTGTTTTTCCAGATGATGTTTAATTGTGTGTAGAGCTAAGCTATGTTAAAAAAAAGGATCGCCTATCGCTAACAATCAAGCCATCATATGATCAATTATTATTACACATTACTTACAGAAAAGTACCTGTTCAAGACTGAAAAAGACTTAGTGACCGGAAGGTCTTTCTGTCTATCTCTAATGTGTGTCTTATTGTGTGCAAAAGTTCTGTGAATATCTATCCAATATCTTAAGTAATTATAATTACTTAAGATATTGGATATTATTTAATTACTTTATTTTGTTTATTTATTTTATTCGATGACGATGATTCAATGTAATTTTAGTCTTGCCTAGAGGATAGGAGATATTCCGTTGTCAATACATACTGTGGGTCAACGTTAGCCGTAGCCTCATCCAACACAAGCAGCCTGTTTCTCCGCACGATGGCGCGAGCGAGACACACCAACTGTCTTTGTCCCACTGAAAAGTTGCCGCCGCCTTCCGACATCCGCGAGTTGAGACCCGCCGGTAGTTCCATTACAGCCTCTTTCAGCTCCACCTGTAAAGTGATTGTGGATTCTCGTTATTAAGGCTTTGTTTTTAGAATCTGTTTTAGTTCATGTAATGGTTGGACGCAATTTCACGAAATTTGGCAGCGCCATCTGTCGGAGGTGAAATAACGTGTAGCAAAATAAAGAAAAATACAAAACACCACATCATTATCATCGGCCGTAACTTACACTAATTAGACAGCACAAAAGAACTTAGCACCCCTGTCTTATCGATCGAAATATAAAGGACAGTGACATTTTTAGTGGTGTCAAATTAGCTTAGTTTTTGTACCATCCGAATCGACACCAATAATATACCTATGATACCGAACAATAATAATAATAATAACGCCTTTAAATTCAATCTCATATATAAAGGGCCTCCGTGCTGTTGGCTACGCCCCACATGCCTCCCAAAAGACCGGGCCACTACATGGCCCGAGCATGGAAATGAGAAACACAAAATAATAATGCTGGACTATCCACACATAATCATCTAGCCCCAATGACTAACCTCTTCCAAAGCCCTCCAGAGCACCTGATCGGGATACTCGTCGAAGGGGTCCAGGTTATGCCTCATGGTGCCAGAGAACAGGACCGGTTCCTGCGGGATGATGGACACCTGGCTGCGGAGCTCGTGCAGCCCGAGGGTAGACGTCTCGCGGCCGTCGATTATGATCTCGCCTTCGATTGTCGCTAATCTGCGGAGGGAAACACATGTTTGATATACATTTGTTGGCCTTAACACTTCAAATGCCTAGACGTATCTAGAGCTGCGACACGAACAACGACCCACATCAGAGACTGGGCAGTGTATGTGCTAATATACATACAAAAGTAAGCAACACACAACATCACAACACTGAAAAACTAATAAACAAAACATCAAACACTGTTTTTGTCGATTTTCAACGCATATTTTCCCGCTGCTCACTTCTGTTTCTGTTGTTGTTTAGTTGTAAAAAGCAGTTTTCGTTGTCAAATTTCGTAATGTATTATATAAATATATCAGTCCTTTAGTTCCCTTAACACAAGCTCTGCTTGCATCATCATCATCAACCTATAAGAGTCCACTGCTGGACATAGGCCTCGCCTAAAGAGCGCCACAGCGCCCTGTCATCAGCTAAGCAGAGCTGAGTGTGGATTGTCCAGCCTTTTTATTATTATTATATTACCTTGATCTCGGGCCATAAAGTGACCTGTATGGTGATTATGTAACTCGCGACCGATTTGCGAGAGGCGTAAATTAAGCAATCAGTGCTGTCTGAAACGCCAATTTTGACCAATTTTGACGTTGTAGCTGGTGTCAAACTAATACAAAATTGACGTTTGACAGCACTGATTGCTTAATTTACACCTGTCGCAAACCGGTCGCGAGTTACATAATCACCCGGCCGGTCCTTTGCTGGGCTTGCGTGGTGCCGAAGCCAAGCACAGAAGCCCTTTGAAAGAGTTAATTATTATTATTTTTGATGGACGAATAGACCAGAAGTTTTACCTGAACAAGGCATTGATAAGAGAAGACTTCCCAGCGCCTGTTCTTCCAACAATTCCAATTTTCTCTTTCGGTTCGACCACCAGGGTAAGATCCCTCAGAACAGCTGGTTCGTCTGGCGAGTAGTAGAGGAATAGGTGACGGAACTCGATGCGACCGGCTTCGGGCCAAGATGGCGGCGGCTTCTTGGATGGTTCGGATTGGAGGGGCGGCTCGGATTCTATTTTAGAATATTCTTGGATCCTGGAGAGAAAAAGGTTTTTATATAGTCAGTATTGTGAAGGCACCACATTGTGCACATTGCACATTTTTTCATTTTGAGATCAATGAAAATTGGCGAAAAGCGAATTGAAAATTGTACGTTACTCCTTTGTTTTAAAGATACATACACATATTATGTTACTCATAGGAATTATTATTTGTTGTCCATCCTTTCGATTGGCATCTTAAAAATACGGGTTATTTTTTTGACATTTGAGTCAGTTCCATTCCCAGACGAAGCAAATCTTTGAATGCAGCATACCAAGTTATAAAAATAAAAATAAAGTCTCTTTTCAGCAAAATATCCTATCCAGAATATTTAAGGTATTTTCCCTCCATGTATTTACCATGATTAGATTTTTGAGTTTTCCAATGTTTCGGCATAGTTTCATGCGCCATGATCGCGGAATAACTGAAGGCACTTGCTGGTTGCATGATTATTAACACTTCAGTGTTAATAACTGCGATCACAAATACTACCTCGATGTCAGCGCATAAAATCCGTCACCGTAAATGAGAGCGCACTTTGTAATGTGAGCTCTTATTTTGTTTAGTTCGATTGAAACACAGCCAACGTAAACACGTATCACAATGACCCAACGTGTATTCAAGTTGCAAAAATAAAAATTAAATAATATTTGTTACTTTAAAGCTAAAATATAACTTATTCTACATTTACTTACCTCAAGTGCGATCTTATCTAAGGAGACGGCTTTTAGCTTTGATTTTGTATGTGACCAAAATCTAGATAGTATTTGTGATCGCAGGTTAAGAACCATGATAGTTTCAAAAGTTTTACTATGAAAATGCCAAAAGTTACCGTTCAACGCTGGTCATTTGGTTCTCGAGCTCCGTGGACTGGCGCATGCCCCACTGGAACATGCCCGTGAGGCCCATGGCTTGCGTGATGGCCAGGCCAACGTTACCACCGTACTCCTCTGAAAAATATACAGATTTATAGTTAACCAGCTACACCTTATCTATGCATCAAATGGTTTATAAACCTTTCGCTTGAATCTATTTAAAAAAAACAGCATCAAAATCCGTTGCGTAGTTTTAAAGATCTAAGCATACATACATAGGGACAGACAGACAGCGGGAAGCGACTTTATTTTATGAATAGAATAAAAAATATTTATTTGCGAATCAAAATATCAAACAATACAATGTAGGAACTAATATTAACGTGATCGAAGGCTGCTGAGAACAGCAGTAGATGTACTAATAATACTGAAATAGTTATTTACTTTTATTTGTCTCCATTTGATACTTTAAGAGACGTGGTGACGGCATGAGCAATGACGCATCCATCATCTGCAAGCAGTCTTTCGCAGGTAGTCATCCCACCTGGCCGGAGGGCGTTCCCGAGTCGTGGTCTCCACTCAAGAAGACGTTTACCCCGGTTGTCGCGAGATATAACCGGCCCAGCCCATTGGCACTTCAACTGTCTTATTCTTATGCTGGTTTTATAGTCACGCCGCTAGACGCGCCGCGGAGCAGCGCGCTGTTTTCGTTTACTGATAAGCGTTTACTGAACGGCGCTGCACAAGCGATCGACTTTGAAACGCAACTAATACCCCCATACATCTCCGAACGAGCGCGCTCCAACGGCGCTGCCGAAACGCGTAACAATAAAACCAGCCTTAGAGCTATGTCGATAACTTTGGTCATTCAGAGAAACCTCAGGAAAATATTCAGGACTTACCGTTGCCAAATACGAGGAAGCTGAGAGTGACCACGGCGATGTAGACCACGCACACGAGGTCCAGCCAGAAACCGAAGGCGCGGGAACTAGCGATGAACAGGAACCTGAACAAATGGAATTTACGTCTTAAAGTTTTATGAGGAATCAATTTCTATACTCGGTGCCAGATAGCTTGGCAATACAGGTCTCTGACCTATCCTCCTTCACGAAATCAAAAAGGGGCACAACTTAAATTTAGCTTTTATCTTCTCCTTCACGGAGTCAAAAGGGGTACAACTTAATCTTCTCCTTCACGGAGTCAAAAGGGGTACAACTTAATCTTCTCCTTCACGGAGTCAAAAGGGGTACAACTTAATCTTCTCCTTCACGGAGTCAAAAGGGGTACAACTTAATCTTCTCATACACGGATTCAAAAGGGGTACAACTTAAATTTAGCTTTTATCTTCTCCTTCACGGAGTCAAAAGGGGTACAACTTAAAATTTAGCTTTTTTTTTTAGGGTTATACAATTCTTTGGAAACCTTTCATATATTTTTACAGTCATGTCAATGTAATTTGGTACTCTTAACCTAACCCTAATAATAATATTTTATGCAAATTTTATCTTATTATTTTATAGAATTACTCTGGCATTTTAAAACAATTATATGTGAATTCATTTAAAACTTAATAAGTCTGTAATTGGTCAGTGTGAGCTGACCCTTAGGGGAAGGCACGTTTAGTTAAGTATGGACTAGCTGTGCTCGAATGCTTGAATGTTCCAAGGCGGGAATCGAACCCGCAACCTCTTGCATCGCATGTGGATCTTCGTCTGCTGCGCTACATCGGTCGTCAGATAGAAAGATAGTGATGATGAGGAACACATACCATGCAGAACTGTGAAGATCCTGGTGGTTATCAAACTCCCTGATGAGCGCCTCTTGAGCCCCGAACGCGCGGATCGTAGTGATGCCTTGCAGCGTCGCGTTCAGGTGAGAGAAAACTGGACTGCGAGCTGTGGAGAATATTATCCATAATGTAATGTGATAGTTTACGTTTCAAGCCAGATTATATTTAAGTTTTTTGTGTTATTCTATTATTGCTTGCCATGTGTTCTGTGTTTTCTCAATTTTACCATGTTTTCTCACCCGTTTACACCTTTAAACCTTCCCTGGACTATGACAAACATTTCAAAACCAAAATCGAGTTTTAACGAGACTAATGAACAGCAATAGATTTTTATATATAAAGAATATAGTGTATTGGGAATATTTTAGTTTCCTAATTAGTTTTATTTTCGTATTAGCTGCACCGCACATCTGCTATTTTAAGCATTAATTGTCTGGAAGAAATGCCGCTTTAAGGGATAAGGCCGATTTTAAAATTTTTGTTTTTTATAAGGAACTGTATTAGATATATGTTTTATAGAAGAAATAATGATATCTATCAAACATCCTACGTCGTCGGATGTTAGTAACACAAGCACGCCGCGTAATTTATAAGTTACAGTACGCATAGTGTGACTCACTCACGCCCTCGAGCCGCTTGATGCTGCGGGAAGAGGACAGGTAGAATATCCGCAGCCCGTAGAAAACAACGCCGATCGCGATCGTCGGTACCAACAGCCAGTAGTTCACTATGGCGACCACTACCACGATACCGATTAGAGAGAGGCCGATCTGAAAATGTTATGTTATTAGGTAAATTGAAAAGGAATTATGAAAACTCTGGTTTATCATTCGTTAAGAATTTTAGTTTCATGATAACACCCTTAAAATATTCGATGTTGAAAAAGTATTTAACATGTAGGTAGATTTACAACTATTTTTTCGACGCTTATGCATTCCTCGGCAAAGCCGGATATTTACCATATTTGTGATGGTTTGAGTTTTCCTATATTTCAGCACAGTTAAAAATACAATAAACCGTAGTACCTAGTTATGGCATCAAGGTCTATATTCAGCGTCACATAAGGTCAGACATTGCTTGTTTACAAACATCCACCCTTCACGCCTTCTCACGAGTAATCGCTGAGCTAAGCGTCTGGACATTCTTATGAACAAAGCCCCGGTCGTTATAAGTCATCATTGTAAAAGCATTGAGTTGTTAAATTCAATTTCTATTTAAAAAACAGATTTTTATACTTTCCACGCTTTCCCATACAAGTCTAACATAGACATAGATATATCATTTATTTGCCACTACATGTACACACAATTTAATTAATCTAACCACCTATTGAATTAATTTCAGTATACCTGCAAAACATCCAGCAAAGCGGAGGGTAAAACCTCATCCACTGCACCCATATCCTTCGAGAACCGGTTCAAGATCCGTCCTGAAGGGTTCAGGTGGAAGAACCGCATCGGCGCGCGAGTTATAGACGCGAACATGGTGTTGTGCAGGGTCGTGGACGCTCGCATCGCCATTGAGAAGAATACGAAGGAACGGAGTAGAGAGATTATTACTAGGGCGATCACCATTCCTGTGGAAAATAAATTATTTTAAATTTAGTCATAACTAGCCCCAGCGGTTGTCGGTTCTTTGGGAGATATGGCCCGCCCACTGCCACTCCAGTTAAAGTTATTTCATTAGTTACTTTTAAAAATCTATTTTTTTCTAAACTAGCTGCGCTCCGCGGCTTCGTCCGCGTGGACATCTATGTGTCAGATGGTTTATGAACCTTCCTCTTAAATCACTCTATTTATTAAAAAAGACCGCATCAAAATCCGTTGCGTAGTTTTAAAGATCTAAGCATACATAGGGAGGGATCCGTACTAAAACCGTGCGAAGCCGGGAAGGTCCGCTAGTCTCTAAATAAATATAATATGGCCATTAGGGGGCGACAGACAAACAGACAGATACACACTTGAAACTTTTAACACAACTATTTATGTATTGGAGTTAAAAAGGTATGTCAGTTCATGTTTTTGGAAATGTTGATAGCTCAAAAGTAGCTCTAAATGCTTCGAGAAAATGGTTTCCCGAGGCAGTGCCTACTCGACTTGGCAAGGCTACTGCCGTGGTCCTGGATGTATCTATGTTTGTACGTAAGTTTTCATTAGCGATTTTGAACTGTATTCCTTACCAGTGTAGATATAAATGCAGTCGTATCTAGTGATGCCCGACGCGAACACCGTATTGTCTATGAGCGAGCCAGTATAGTTAGCTGAGCGTTCCGCGGGATCGGTGAAGTTCATGTGGTCGATCGCGCTTAGTTTGAGGTTGGGGTTCATTTCTTCTAAATTCACCCTGGGAAAATAGGAAAAAAAACATCAATTGTTTAAAAAACAAAGTACTTACCATGCAGGGTATTTTGTTACCTCCGCGAACACTGCGGCTAACACAATACTCTATTCTGCCGTCCTTATCATAAGTGCAATAACTAGGTCAAAGCTACTTTCGAGAAAAACGCGTCTAAAGATTTTTTTTTTGTTTTTCATGTATCTCAATTTCTATACAAGGTATCGTCTTGAAACTTTCACAAGGCTATAGATAAAAATGTATAGAATATTATGTAGTACCTTGAATTGGTAAAAGTTTTAAATAAGTTACTTAAAATCACAGAATTTTACTTATGTTTAGGACTTTAATATAAATAGACAGAATTATTACTAGTCATAACCGAAATAAGTAGTATAGTTATTTCCCTTATCATTAGCAATTTATTACTTTACATTACATATTTCACTTTTGAGTAGCAGGTAATTCCTATTTTTTCTAGTATGTTCAACCGATTAGTGCAATAAGCGTGTGACATATTTCGGTTTTCGTTAGTAAAACAAGCTTAGATGTCAGTTGTCATACTCCAATTAAATTAAATATCCAACTCCAATTTATTTCTTACAGGTACATACTTAGTATACGCAGTACCTACATTTATTCTGTATAAATAAAACGATTTGGTACGTAATGGAATCTTTATTTGTATGTCATACCTACATAATCAGTCTAAAAAAACTTCTTTCTACTAAGTTAACTCTAGAAATCTCACTACCACTCTAAACAACTAATATTTTTTATAACAATGAGCCGTACTATCTTAAGTATATTTATATTTAGTAGTAGTAGTCTGTGATTGAATCAGCAGCAATCAGCTGGCTATTTATAATGTCTACCAAAAACACATAAACGCCCAGTTTTTATTCTGGGCCGCACAGTTATCAACCCATAAGACTATATGTTTTGCGTCACGTTTATGTACCAAAAAGGATCTGAATGCAGAAATGATGTCTTCTTGGCTTCGTCCAGACACAGTTTTGTTCCAGAGGGCCGCAAATGGTACATGCGTATCGGTGGTTTTTCCTAGTGGAACGAAACTTTCGTTGAATGCAATTATACGTTGACAAAATATAGCACATTTAAATTGATCCATTTGGGGAAGCATGATCACTTTTTGTAAATCTACCGAAAAGTAGATATTCTCGGTGACGGTCGAAGCTTGCTCCTTATCTTTTTGGTATTCTACTCTAGATTCCATGTATCGTAATAAATGTTATTTTTTTTTAAACAAAGTTCGCAGTTTTCCTGTGTGCATTCTGTATGTGAGTCTAACAAAGCATGAACAGTGTGAGCAATGGCTCACACTCTTCATGCCCAAGATGAGTGAAGGTAATATGCATTTGCTTTACGATTATACTAAGTATGTACCTGTAAGAAATAAATTGGAGTTGGATATTTAATTTAATTGGAGTATGACAACTGACATCTAAGCTTGTTTTACTAACGAAAACCGAAATATGTCACACGCTTATTGCACTAATCGGTTGAACATACTAGAAAAAATAGGAATTACCTGCTACTCAAAAGTGAAATATGTAATGTAAAGTAATAAATTGCTAATGATAAGGGAAATAACTATACTACTTATTTCGGTTATGACTAGTAAATGAGGCCTATTCATTTTGAATGTTCAAACTAAAAATAAATAAACCATACTTATTGCAGTTATCGTTAGTAATTATAATGAATTATTTTAGCTTACCTTGCCACAACTCAAGTTATTTCACTCTTGATAAGTAAACCAAGACCAAATCCCCAATATATTGCGGTTATGCTTAAAAAAAACGGGAATGGTAATAGATACGTAAAAACTGTCAAAGAAGAAAATGTAGATCTCATTTTGCTGATCACGAATATGTATATAACTCTGTTTGGCCCAAAACTCGAGTTATTGCACTTATGATAAGGACGGCAGTATTGGCCTACGTACCCCCAAAAACTAAAGCTTGTTTGGACGCTCTAAGGTAATAATAATAAATAAATCGACGACCTGTCTATGTGGCGCGACGGGCGAAGGCCCGCCTGCGAAGCAAAAGATTGCGGGTTCCATTCGCGCCTTGGGGTTAATGAGGTACAATCTGAAATTATATACTCCGGATGTTCCGGTTATAAGATTTTATAAAGCATTTATCTAGCCAACTCTAGATACTTCACTCACGTAACTGGTAGTAATCTTGCTCTAAAGGAAGCGACGTTAACTTTGGATGGCATCATCTAGCCTTAGCACTAAGTAAGAAACACTCACCAGTAACTAGTCCACCAATCAGAGCCCGAGCCGAGCAGCTGAGCCAATACCGCGACGAAGACCATCAGAGCGACCAATAGCGGGTGTCCGCTGGCTCCCAAGTAAGCGCCGTACACTTTGGATGATACGGCGCCGGCTGATCGCATTTCCGCTTCCTCGCGGCCGCCCTCTGGTGGTGCAGTTGCTGTTAGGTTGTCCACGGAACTTACCTGGAGAATAATTATAGGTCAGGTGAGTTTATGAGTTATATTGAACTTTAATTATGTCAGTTACGGCTTAATTAATGTGGCCAAATGGACTCTTACTTTGGAATGGCGTTTAGAGTAATGGAGTTCTTACTTTTAAATAAAAGTAAAAGAACGTAGAGTAGTCATTTAGAAAAGATCATCAAAAAGATTGCAATACACTAGAACGGTTGCAACGATTTCTTTTGTTTTCTTCAAACATTTAGCCAAGTACACTTTTAACGGCTTGGCTTGATGGAAATAAAAATAAAACTAAATCCAAATCAGTTCATCCATTTAGAAGCTACATTGCAAACAAATGTGGGCTAGATTATTTATTATATTTTATGTAAAACTTAAAACCCTCTCTTTTTGGTATTAGTTTTAAAAACATTTATGAAAATCTTACTGAGTGTATGCTCATCTGCCGTTTTCTAAAGCTTCCATGCAGTGACTCATCAGTCTCCATCATTGAATTCGATTCCACGGCCAGTTTCTTCTCGTCGTCCTGTTCCTCCCGGGACAGCAGTGTCGCGAAGTCGAGGCCTGACGCGCTGAGTGTGTCGAAGTTACCCGCCGCTGCGATCGCGCCGTTTTTCAAGATTATTATCTGAAATTATCATATGAATGGTTTAATCGTTATTTATGTATTTATGCCAGAATCTGACCAAAATTATTATTTATTTATCATGGTTAACAGAAAACTCACGGTTAATACAAATTTCTGCGAAATTTATCATCGGTCGATCGCTAGTATTGAAGATACAATAACTATTTAACTGGTAAATTTATTGAAATCATCTAACTTAAAGAATCTGCGGCCTAATGAATAGAATAGATTGATCTTTGATGACGTAGATTTGTGGCCTTTACGAAGACGAACAGTAAACTTAATGACTACAAATAAGGTTCATAATCACCTGCTCGACATCCCTCAAGAACTGCAGCTGATGTGTGACGAGGATCCGAGTGGTGTTTCGAAGGTACCCGACGACGCACGACTCGAACAAATGCCTGCCGACGTGAGCGTCGACTGCTGATAGAGGATCGTCGAGGAGGTAGATATCAGCGCGTTTGTAGACCGCACGGGCTAGGGAGATTCGGGCGCGTTGACCTGTCAATGCAAATTGTATTTTAGTACTGTCTCCATAAGGTTCATAATACAATAAATAGTTTTTTTATCTGCAGTATGTTTAGAGCTCTAACACATGTTGATAAGGTCTATATTCCACGTACCTCCGCTGAGACTGACTCCCCTTTCGCCTACGATCGTCTTGTCTCCATGCGGGAACAGAGTGAAGTCTCGGTCCAACGCGCAGCGACGAACGACCGCGTTGTACCGGGGCCGGTCCATCGCTTGCCCGAACAGAATGTTTTGACGTACGCTTCCTGTAAAAACAGTTACATGTTCAGTACAGCTATAACAAACCATAAGCCCAAGACTTCCTATGACGCATCGCGTAAGCAAGGAACTAAAGAACGGGACCTTCTTTGTGCCCTTGGGGACTTTTTGTATGTTTGTCTTGTGACTAGTTCAAACAAAGTTCCGAAATTAAACTTTCTGATTTCGTACCATCATCTTGATCACGATTTAACCTGAGGACTCGTATCTAGACAACGATTCATCATCATCATCGACCTCCTGATAAACTTACCTGCAAATAGCCATGGTTCTTGACTGGCATACGAGACAGTTCCTCCCAAGTACACGCTGCCAGATATGAGCGGCAGCTCCTTTAGTAATACGTGGAGCAGCGATGACTTGCCGGCGCCTACTGGACCGATCACTGCTATCAATCTGGAAGTAAACGAAGGTCGTTGAAGCGCCAGTACAACGCGCATATTACAACATTTGCTCAAACGAAATCCAAGAACTAATCTTAGTTTTGCAACCCCCAACCCGCATGCCCAGCGTTGGTATTATGTCATTACTCAAAGATAAAACCTACTTGATGTTAAACTCGTTTACACGTTTAAGAGATAAATAAATAGTAATTAATAAATATAAATGATGCTGGACAATTCACACAGCATTATCTAGCCGCATGGTAAGAAACTTAAAATATAAGTTTTGCAATGTATTTCTTCTACTTTTACTACTATTTACCAACTGAATAAACAAAGTACTAAAGATAAAAGAAAAATTAAATTATATTCGCTGAATAACATCAAATAGGTTTACAAAAGAAAATAAACTAGTTTTGCATGTTTAACAGTTGTTTTCCTATTATTATTAAGTAGGTACGTCTCTACCTATGTATACACTAGCCAAACTCGATGGTGAATGTTTGTAAACCGTACCTACGAGTTTGTTCTGTACCCATAATGACACAGTAAATTTTACCATAACGCTGATCTTTCAAGTTTGCTTTTTAAGCTTTAGTCAAGAGTTCGTCCTCAGAACAGAGAAATATATTGATGACCTCTGTGGTGCCATGGACGAAGGCCCCCTGCGGCGCAGTAGGTTGCGGGGTCGATTCCCGCCTCGGGACAATTGTGTGACAATTGTATTGTTCGTACACACAAATATCTGCAGTGCAGACACTTATTCTGGGTTATGTATGTATAATCAAAATATATATTTATATAATGTATTGTATATATATGAGTCATCTAGTACATACAAGCTCTGCTTAGCTTGGGGCTAGATGGTACTGTGTGGATTATCTATTTATACTAGTGGAGTTGGCTATAGAAGTGGCGAACTTACTTGCCAGGCTTTATCGTGAGCGACAGATCTGTGAGCGTGTTCTCAGAGTGAGATTCTATCCACTTGGCGGTGGCATGTTTGAGGCGGACTCCTCTTGTGTCCTCTTCTACCCGAGCTGATAACTCCTGGTCGTCTTCCTCGCCTGATTCTAGGGGTGCGATGGTGCTTCCTGCAACGTGATAAAGGCTAGAATAGCATGTGACATATACTTCATCGTTGTGGCTAAAATAAAGCTTGCATTCGGCTGTTTACTGTCATTTGTATCAGAAACTAAGGATATCATGAAATATGAAGGTACGAAAACAAAAAAGCATTTGTATCTACCAATAATTTACTTTTTAATATTAAGTATTTAGATAATAAAATATAAATTACCATTCACCAAACCCCCCCATCCGGTGGACAAAAAACATTGGGGTTGGATGAAACTTTCACAAATAGCCTATCCATGAAATTTTCATCCAATGTTCATCTACATATGTAACATAGGCCCGTATAATAAGAGCTTGCTCAGTCGTCGATATATACTTGAGTAACGCTTTTCTATGGCATTCATAGGTTCTAGCTTGGGTTTAGGGTGCTGATAACTATTATTTAACAGAAATATTGAGGGAGGGGGTGGTTCACGATGTAAAATGAAAGAGAAAGAATGGTCACAATTAATGTAACGATCGCATGAATGAATCATCATCAGCCTATGTTAGTCCACAGCTGGACATGTGCGCCATAGCGACCTGTCTTCACGTATCCTCCTTCACACGAATCCTGTGTTCAAGAACGAATGTAATCAAAAAATTGTATAACAGATAAAAAAGAATATAAAATTAATGACTGAGCAAACTTTCATAATCGAGCGAAATGGAATTATTTAACTTTGATAATTATGTAGAATCGAATAATTCAATTATGAAATTAATATTATACATACTCATTTATTATTAATACTAAACATAAGTTTGAATACTGATAATTTTAAATAAACAAAGGTTCGGTGCCTTAATATCAGTGGTCAAGGGCTAAGCAGTCAATGACATTGAGAGGACTTCGAATTTAAGATAAAAAGCAAACAGGTTGGAGGGCGACTAGGTTACGGGTGCAAGACACTTTAGTTACGTATGTGACGAAATTGCATAAACTAGGTATAACTTCTAGCCCTTATCTTGTTTTTGTTTAAAAGGGAATAAAGATCTTAATAGTAGACTAGCTGCGCCACAAAATTAGTCAAATTTATGTTTCAAATATTTTAAAGAACATCAAAATTCGTTAGATAGTTTTAAAGATCTAAGCATACATAGGTACATACAGACAGCGGAAAGCGACTTTGTTTTATACTATGTAGTTGTATATATGTAGTGCAAGGAA